>OZ022264.1:211724000-212337750 GCA_963978885.1 Nemotelus pantherinus | reverse complement strand
CGAAACTCAAGCTCGATGCTTCCGAATAAACTAATTCTTAAACGGACGAAATCCCGTGGAGTAAAATAATCTAAATCACCCGTACATGGTAGGAAGAAAAACAATAATATAAATCAAATTTATCAATATTATCAAAAATTTATTGTAAACACAAAATTTTTGTACAATTCATAGTATCTGATAAAAATAGAACTATACAGTAATTTATATTATTTTATTGTTATATTAAATATCAGGTGGTGTCATTTTTGATATTCAGTCTCTATCTTCACAAGACGGATGAACATTTTCCGGATAAAACTTACAGTACATTTGCATCAAATTAGTAATTACAAATTACTAATACATTACACTTGCATCGCCCCTATTTTGAATTATTGTTTTAACAAATAATTTTTTTAAATCTCCACCCACATTTCGAATTAACTATAAATTCGTCCAATCCTTTATTAAACTATATTTTCTGCTGCCCTGTATTCTGACCATGAAATGTATCCATCGCCATTTGTGTCCATCATTTTAAGAATGGGATCAATTAAACTCGTTAGAGCTTCATCAGTTCGCGATGGTGCTTCACCGTGTTCCTTTGCATGTTCGTCCTTGGGATCTGAATAATCATATCAGTAAAAAAAAAACATTCAATTGTTTTTAGTAAAAATTATCATGCCGAACGCTTTTATTGTAATGCTTATTTTCGTTACTGTACAAAATTGGTTAGTAAGCCTAGTTGAAAAGATTTAGAGTTTACGATGTAGTCAAATCACCATGTTTATACTCATTATAATCAACGAATCCATCATTATTTACATCCATATTACCCATCACAAAGTCTATTGTTTCACTCAATTGCTGATCAGAGTAAAGATCTACTTCGGCTTTATCTACATATACAAGAATAGTGTTAGTAGAATATTAAGACAGAAATTTTAGTAACTTTTTAGTATTAGCAAATGAAATGAGCGAATTTACATAATGTACTGTTTAAAATAGTTATCCACAAAAAAAAACACTTTAATATTTACATTCATATTGGCGAGTGTTTGTAGGTTTTTGTTGTTACTTTCTTGTGTTAAATTACAACTATCAATCTTCTCTTAAAATTTCGATAGTAAGAAGACTCAATTTATCAATGACATCTTTCAGTCTCCAGCTGCGGAAGCAGCCAATAGGTTTTTTTCTCTCTATGATAGTTTACTTTTTCATTCACGGATTTCGGTAGATGTTTTTGAATATTTACATAGTAATTATAGGAATAAATTGGCAAGTAAGAATTTGGAAAGTAGTATACCATTCAAAATTAGCTAGGAATCTGAAGATTGAAATTAAAATAGGTATTTTAATAGTTTCATTTAAAAAATATACAGCATCCAGTTTTAGTAATGCATTTTTAATGCAAATTCATAGCTGAGTCTATATTCCTTTTCTAGCCTTTTCAGATTTCATTGTTAATTATAGACAAGTCAAATTTCCTTGTATTCATTATAGTTTACATATCCGTCGTTATTCAAGTCGATTCTCTTCATGACAAAGTCAATCGTTTCACTTAGCTGCTCATCCGTATAGATTTCAACGTCTTTATCTGTACAAGGAAAGCGTTATAAACTTTTGTGTATGTGTAATGTAGATTTTAATTTGCAGTGTACTGTAGGAAATGTGTAATTCGCACAGCTGAGTATGTTTTTGTTCTTTAATAGCGAATAAATGATTGTTACACAAATATGAACTAGCAGGAATCCAATGGTTATTGAGCGTGTAGAATGATTACGGAATTTAAAGTATTGTTGGCTTCACTTTTCTACTGTAGAAACAAAATATATATTTAAAATATTCACTTATAGGAAGATGCTTATCTAATAACTGAGATAACTGGAATAGTGAGAATATGCGATGGACAAATTGGGAAAATTTGGTTTCACGTGTGAACGAAGAGGAGTAGCTCTAAGGTATACCAGGACCAGGCGAAAGATCATATCGTACCAAAATAAAATTAATACCCTTTTTCAATCTAAAAATAATAATACCTATTTTTGAATATTTTTATCGAATATAGAAGTATGAATACAAAAGCAAAAAAAATATTCTGCAAGATTAGGCTGGGTTTTGGAGGGTATCTTGCTTAATGTAAGCCTTTTCTGGTTTATTATTGAATTTCTCAGTTATTGTCTAACAGGATATACTATTTTAACTCTCCTGCAATGCAGTTTTTAAATCATGTTTCATTTAACACAATATGGCGACAAAAGCAAAACATAAAAAAAAGCGCAGAATAGTATTAATGCTAAAATAAATATTGCACAATAAATGTATTGCGATAAAGATAAGCATAATCTATTTTTCATTTGACTTTCGAAAGTATCAAACGCAAATTGAGATGAAAAGTATGCACATTGCAATCTTAAAACAAACACTTAAAGCAAAACAACTGTACAAATATTTTCTGTAAAAGATCTATTTTATTACATTTAGTGTTTTATTTAAATTTACAAATATAAAACATTCTATAAATATTCGATTTTGATAATCGTGCACATGTTATACATATGCAAATGGTGTTTTATCAACAATTTACATTCTAGACCACAAATTTCATATAAATTTCTTTCGTTTTTCTATTTTATTTCAAGATATGTTGTTGAAAAGTCATGGACAGCAATTAAATCCAGTATCAGTGTCATGTAAATGAAAAGCTGTTACATATATTTCTGAGTCTACATTCGATTTAATAAAATTTCATTTATTTTTTCAATTTGACAGTGAAGAAATCTCTAATGGCATTTCCCGTAATGCTAAATATAGCTGCTACCAACACTATTTTGTTGACATTAACCTCTCGAAAGGACTACAGTTCTAATAGAAAAATATGTAATTCGTTTTTTATTGGTCTGCTTGTGATATTTCCTATAGTTATACGTAAAACAGAAATGGATTTTTTTAAACGTCGAGGACGTCAACATGTTTTTAAATGTGTTTGCCTGCATGGTTTTACCATAATGACATGATACATATGTAAACTGTTTTGGAAAGTAAATATTTATTTTATTTTCGCTCCATTGTTTTGACTCTTTAATGTTTGGCATCATTTTGTAAATGTGATTTAATTTGGAAGAGCAATCGGTTTCATAAATGAAACGTGAGCTCAATAGATTCAAGCTCATACAAAAGTAATATCTCATGATTGCGTGCTACTATCAGGAAACAAAACGAAGTAATTCTGGAATGATCTTTTTAGTGAGATTCTATAGAAAACCAAACATTTGAATAACAAATGGATATATTTCGAACATTATTTATAGTAACTTAAGTAAGTCTAGTTGGGTTTTAAAAGTTTTCAGTAAAATGACTTACTGTGGAAATTTTATCACCAAATTAAAACGATCGGAAAGTGCAAATAATTTTTACATCGTCAATATTAATTACAGTCGCCGTTTACTTCAGTCTCTTCTCAATTTTTACCATTTTCCTTCCGGTTATATGTTACACTATATACGTATTCATAAATAATTTTAAAATGAGGCAAAAATTAAAATGAAAACAACCATATCGAATGTAAACGGATTTAAACCATCTTATTTTGTCGGTCTGTTTTGTTGCGGTTGCTGTGAAGCTTTCTTTTGTGCTTTAATGAATTCGGGATAGTCAATGTATCCATCTCGACTTGTATCGTCCATTTGCAAGATCGGATCGATCAAAGCGATTAACTCATCATCGGAAAATACTTTTTCTTCAACTTTTGGCTTACCATCATGAGAATCCTTACTTCCTTGCTCTGATGCGATATGTTTCGGTTTTGAATGAGATTATACATTATTCGGTCAGATTTAGAACCAGCCACCATCATATTGAATTATTATTAACCATTTACCAACATGAAAGCATGATTTCCATTTATAACATCCAGCATCGATGGAAGTGTGGGTAAACAATGTGGGTTACAGATGTAGTATTTGAGCAATAGATGATAAGGTGATAAAGTTGTGAAATGAGATATTGAAAAATTGAATTAGTAAATATTTGAGAAGTTACAGATAGAATGATTGGTCCATTCAATACGACATTATATACATCTTAGTTAGTCATCTAACTTTGCAATAAAACAAGTAAAGGGTGTGATTTTGATTTCGGTGCATTTTTTAAATTGTTATTTACCAACTAGCAAATATTTGACTACTAAACTGTTTCCATTCTTTGACACTATTTATCAATGTAAACTCTTTGTCAATAATTATATATATAAAAAAGTTTCATTTTCCATTCGTTTTAGAGCCTATTGACTCATTTTAGTATGTGTGGAGTTCATAAAAATTTATGTGCTTTGAAGCTTATTGTGCGATGATAAGTAGTTGAAGTTGGTATTCAAGATGCATTTAAGGGGTCAGGTACACTGGGACGTCCAGAAAAAGCTCTTTTTCAGGATTTTTTTTAGACACATAAAAGTAATTAATAACAAATGTTTTTTACTTGAAAGAAATATATTTATAGAAGCTATTGTAATTTTTTTAAGGCACAAGGTTGAAAATTAGTCGAAATAGAGTAAATTTTCGAAGGGTCCAAAAAAAAAATTGTTTTGCCGTGATCACTGTAGATTGTCACTGGATCATCCGAAATAAAAAAAAAAATCGGGGATTATTAGTTAATAACATAGTGCTCCAGATGGACGAAGGACTTTGGCAGATTTTGATTTTTGGAAAAATGGCGGTTGTTGAAAGTCAAAATTGCATTTTCGACTAAAATTTCACCCACATTTTCGGCTATTGGAAAAAAAAATATCGGCCAATCGAAAAATCCTTCGTTCATCCGGAGGATAATTACATATCAAATAAGTGAGAAAAATTTCATGCTGATCGATAACGCCGTTTTCAAGTTACAGTGATCACCGACTTCGAAAACATAGTTTCGAGAAAAATGCTTTTAAAGCATGCGAAAAACGCTTTATGCAATAGAGACGACTTCATTCAAAGTTATTTATCTCCATGAAAAATTGTCCGATTCGTCTGAAATTTTCAGGGAATACTCTTGAAATATGCTACTTTTAGAAAATGTAAAGAAAATAAAATCGATTTTCTCAAAATTCCAAGTGTACCTGCCCCCTTAAAGATAAAAATACAATCAAATTATTAATTTGGGTACCAGGACATACTGGTATGTATGCAGGGTAACTATGTAGCCGACAAACTAACAAGGCTTGGTGCCTTGCTACGCGAGGTCTCATGTCCCTTTTCCATGAGAATACCAATAACATCGGTCAAAAAATAAAAAATACCTCGAGTTCGCTAAGGAGTCCAGGGCCGATGAATCATATTGCGCTATAACAAGACCGTCCTGGGTTTCCATGGACGTGCATCTCACCAGCCAGCTAGTAGGTTCAACCCCCAGTGCTTTTCACGGTGTCGTCGCCGCTCACACGGGTCACTGCTACAAAGAAAGGCACGCGCAAGCGGTGTGCGTTGGGCTGCACGATTTCTGTTGAAGCTGTGATGCAGAGGATGAAGAGTAATTTATTCTCCATTTCATGTGGCGTTGATCAGCTCTGGTGAGGAGGTGGTCCTCACTCGGACCACCCTTCCTCTCAAGACTGATTGAACTATTATTGACTTAAAGGATATTGCACAGTTTATTAGCTTCTTCAGTACAATGGCTGAGGGAGTGCAATATCCGTGGTACCACAACGGGCCTTTACTGTGCCTATGTGTGGCTTTCGGTAGGATTTCCTTCGATTGACAGACATTCGACCTAAACTCGCCTAATAACATAGAATCAAATCGGGTGTAGTTTTCTGCTTCGTTCAGACCGGAGTTGCTCACATAGAGTTTCTTCCAATGTTGCGTACCTAATAATGCATCGACAGCCAGACAATCTTCTTAAATCACTTACTAAAATATTGAAAGCCAAGAGGGCCAAACGCTAACTATAATCCAAGTTGGACAGCAGAGCTTGAAGAAATGACAAAAGATGGAATACATCGTCATCACCAACACAATGTGAAAGAATTGAAGACATGAAGCCAAAGCCAACTATACAGAACCAATCAAGAATGCTTCAATCAAGCACTTTTGGGAGTTCTGCTGTTAACAAGGCAAAGAATATATATTCTCAGTAACAACCAGAACCATCAAGGATGCACCAAATTCCAAAACACCGTAAACAATTAAAATTGGCAAAAATTTTACATCTAGCGAAGAAACAGCAAAATCACTTCTAAATCAGTTTTCCATAATTTTATCATCATCTTTTACGTGAGTCTCTAATGCCACCTCTAAACCAGATGAACAGTTTACACCAGAAGAAATAATCGAAGGTTTATGGTCTATGAACCTAAACAAAGCGCCTGGGCTTGACGGATTTACTTCAGATATTTGCCTTGAATATGCAGGTGGACATAAATCACTCAAAACCGATATTCTAAACAAATGACTCACACACCTTCCAAAAGTGTGAAAATAAGCAAAGGTGAAATTGGGAGTAAAAATTGCAAATTATTATTTTTTAAACTTTCTTTTTCTATAAATTCGCTTGTTTTTATACATTTTACGGATCATTCCATTATTGTATGCATTCCTTCTAGAAAATATTTTGTTTCTAGCCGAAACTGGGTCCTTCACACCTTCATCGTTTGAAAGCTTCTTCCCACGAAGTTTCTTTTGTAATTATAATAAATATAGTTTCAATTAAAATAAAGAATGTAAGTAAAGATAATAATTTCTAGATGCCAAAACAGGGCTCTACGGTGGGTGATCTAAAATATCGAAGCCCATCTTATGCAGGGCAGTAAACGCAAAACGACTTTTCTGAACAGGTGTGTTGTGATGCAGAAGGACACCTTTGGTTAATTTTCCTCTTCTTATTTCTTTGAGAGCTTCTTTCAAGCGCTCTATATTAGAAGCGTAGTATTCTCCAGTTATGCAGACGCCATTGATTTTATAATCAATCAAGAGAATCCCTTTTGAGTTCCAAAAAACGGTGTCTATGACTTTTCCAGCAGACTGTGATACTTTCAACTTCTTGGGTGGTGGTGTGCCTTTTTTGTGACATTCCATCGAGTCTTGTTTGGAATCTGACACTTAATGATGAATACAATCCTCATCTTCAGTAACGATTCGATTCAATACTCCATCCTCGTCTTCCAACACAGACTCAAAAACGCGCGACAGCACTCCACTTGCTATTATTTTTGAGACGGCGTGAACGTGGCTCGACATTCACCTTGCGCTGAACTTAGTCGTGAAAGGCTGATCGTGTAGAATATTTCCAATGGTTGTTCTGATACTCCAATGATTTCTACTAGCTGCTACTTTTTTTGTCTTTAATTTTGAACAATTTCCAGAGTGGTCACTTTGATGGACCGTCTTTGTCGTGGGTCGTCTTCAAGTGAATTCCTTTCTTGTTTAAAAAGACTGTGCCACTTCTAAACCACGATTTTACCTCGACAAAGGCCGCTGTAAATGAATGCCATCTCTTGCATTGCACAGATAAAGTTGCTTGGTCGACGATGGTTCAAAAACTAAAGGCTCGATTGAAATAAAATTTGCCATTTATACTTATGATGAGTCTCTCAACTCATTACGCTTTAGGGTTTTATTATCACGGCTAAAAGAGGCTTTGAGCACGGAAGACAATGATCCGGAAAAGTTTGAATTCTCGAACGGAAAAAGCAGCCAAGAACATGTTCAGGAAGATTAAAGCGTCGAGGAGAAAAATCTGATACTTTTGCTGCTGAAAATGGTGTCTGATATGTGAAGCAACAGCCTGAAGACAGTAAACAGCAAGCCATGAAACTGAACCAGAAACTTGACTAACAAGCCTTTGACTTCAAAGAACAGCTGGAGCAGCAGGCCAGGAAAAGCAAGCAGCAGCTGATGAAAGTCAAGCAACAGTTCCAAGCTCAAACTGTACAATTGAAACAGCAGTTCAACAAGCCAGTGCAAAAACTGGTAGTACTCGAGGTAAAAACTGATATGTTAAAATCAGATTTGCAGCTTGTGAAAGCCATTAGTAACTGCTCCAGTTGAATTAAAAACGTTCAAAACGTTCAAAGCACCCATTTTGGACGGATAAACTTCTTGGACCAGCTACAACAAGCAATTTGAGACTGTTGCAGAATTCAATCATTGGAGCGTTCGAGAACGTGTAACTGCAATAATGGTGTCATTGAGAGGATCCCCGGCGGAAGTACTTCAAACCATTCCGATGGACAATTACTCTAACTAATAAATCTGACGAATGCTTTGAATATGAGATACGACGAAAACCACCTAAAGGAAGTTCATCGTTTACAGCTGAGAACACGCGCACGGAAGCCAGGGGAGACGCTGCAGCAATTGGCTCAGGCCTTCGAGTGGTTAGCACTTTTGAGCTTCAACTAGAACCTCGTTTGGCTGGCAAACGGACGCTAAAGTATACTTTGGACCCTAATGTCGCGAAACAACGTTAGAGTTTGTGAAGTACACGAAGAATGGATGTGCAGAAGAGCCAATATTTCCAGTGAATGAATGAGAAGTGGAGCTCCTCAATGTTGACATTCCGGAAAAAAGGGTCACATGAGGCGTGATTCTTGTAAAAATTGAAAGCAATGAGCTCCCGGGAATGTGAACATCGAAGAACCATTACCACCGGAATCTCGAAGGCCAGCGGAGCTCCCTGATGCTGGATCTGCGGAAAGAAAGGACATCTGAGTCGTGACTACCACAAGAATGATAAACGCAGATACTGCCAAGGATACCCAGTAGAATACAAGCCAAACGAGGAATCTAGTAGGCGAGGATACCCAGTAGAATACAAGCCAAACGAGGAATCTTAGGCCGTCGGCGAAAAGCCTAAGTCCTAAGTTGCAACTAAAAATGGAAGGACTATATCGCTCAATCAAACGACTCAACGATGTTGTCTACCGGAGACAGCACCATCGAGAATTAAGTCTGTGCACCTAGATAGCGTTGCTCCGTACCATTGAAACAACACTTATATCAACGACAAATCTTTTCGGGATGAGTAGGTCTAAGTGGGGTAGTGTTGCATGTACAACCAACATAAATCATATTTCACGTTATCGGTGCCAGAAATAATGAGAAACATCGAGAAAAATTTTTTTTCGGACTATCGCCATACAAAACGTCCTTCATAGACTAGAAAAATCCCATGGAAAATTCCATTGTAGACACTGTTAAGAACTCCTAGAGGCTAAGACACAAACATATTCCCATAGGGCGAGATATATAAATATCACCGGAGAGATATCATTGGCAGCTCCGTTTTATAAACGAGTCTTTCGAAGCTGTCCTTCATATAGAAGGCCGATCGCAAAAGCAATTAACGTGCCAGATGGCGGACCTAATGTACCAGTATTTTGTAGTGATGGGCTCAAAAACGAAAACCAGTTTGAAAAAAAAAAACGAAAACCAGTTGAAAAAAAAAGTTTTTCCAAATAGCGACAACAGTTTTTCTAAAACGAACCGTTTTTCTAAAACCAATTATTCCAACTATTCCACAACGAATAGTTTTTCTAAGGCCAATCGTTTTTCTTAAACGAATCGTTTCTTTAAAACGAACTGTTTTTTTTTTTCAAACGAATCGTTTTTCTCAAATGAAACGTTTTTTTAAAACGAACTGTTTTTTTAAAACGACCTGTTTTTTTGAAACGAATCGTTTTTCGTTTTTCTCAAACGAATCGTTTTGTTAAAACGAACTGCTTTTTTAAAACGAACTGTTTTTTTTAAAACGAACTGTTGTTTTAAAACGAATCGTTTTTCGTTTTTCTCAAACGAATCGTTTTTTTAAAACGAACCGTTTTTTTAAAACGACCTGTTTATTTAAAACGAACCGTTTTTCGTGTTTTTAAAACGAACCGTTTTTCGTTTGTTAAAACGAACTGTTTGGCAGTGGAAAACTGTTTAGCTGTGGAAAACAGTATTTTCATACTTGCGAGCATATTCGTACCTGCAAGTATTTTATTCAAATATTCAAAAAGTTTATAGGGCAAAAGGAGCTGAAATCGGACAAAATCGGCCAATTTTGAGTTAGAGTGATTTGGGACATAACGGGCCAAGACCTATTGCTGTGATACAAAAATTTCGGTTTTTTAGGAGAGTAAGAGGTTTTTTGGCCATAGTTTGGCAAAAACTAACTTTACGGGACTTTCGATGATTGAAAGTGGTCGGGGAGTACAATAGCGATATTTCAAGAGCGAAAAATTTGTTTATAGGGGAAGTTCGGCAAAAACGTCCATATTTTCAAAAATGTTTTTTTGGTCGAGCATGAATTCGGGGACCTTTCTGAGTTGTTTTGGGCGAAATTTCCATACAAGTCTGGGAAAAAACGGCCTAGTTTCGAAGATACCGCAAAATGAAATCCGGCGGAAAAACTAAAAGTAGCACTAAAAGTGCCAAGGAGGAACAGGTTGGGTCCTTTTTGGTTCACCAGTTGGCGTCTCCGGGTGTGCTGTCTCCAACCTTACCGGGGCTGTACAATTTACGAGGCCGCAGGAGCTAAGGTCCCCTTGGACTCATGTCCAGCCTTACAGAAGAGGTTGCATGTTTCATAAACGAAGCATTGTTTTTATCATTTCTTAATAAAATTTTCGACAAACTTCATGCTTCAGTGAGGCGAAGTGGAAATCCGACTGTTTTAGATTAGTCAGGAAAAGTTTGGTATCAGAGATCGCTCGATGAAAAGTCATATAGATGACAACAGGATTAGTTGGTCCTATCTTAGTATTTTTTTTTACTTTGGTCATTTGAACGAATACCGGAGGTGTTTTTTGCATATAATAAAATTAAAAACAAATTAAATTGATTGAATTTGATAGCCCCTAGATTGGAGAAAGCCTTGCCAAATAAATGACCGACCATTGGAAAGTTACAGACAAGCTGCACTGACTAATGACTCGGTATTCTTTGAAGGTCATCTTGCACCATCAGGGAACGTTGGGAACGTTGTTTCTGGAGGGTGGGGGAGGGCATATCAGTCCGTTTCATTACATCATTACAAATCGTATACATTGTATGTAGAGTACATAGCTCAAACAGGTATTTGCAACAGGTATTTTTTCGTACTCGTACTAGTTATGCCTAGTATATGAAAATCCTAGTACGACCCAACTCTAATTGTCGAACAGCATAAAATTTGTTTCTTTTCGTTAATTCAAACTGTTCTTTTTTTAAACACAGTTCGTTTTAGTTTTTTGAAAATAACAGAAACGCCCATTACTAGTATTTGACCAGTCGCGGTACTTTTCTCGACCAATAAGTACCTAATACCTGTCAGATTGAAAGTCACAACCGGCCTTCTATATGATGGCCAGGTTCGAAGCGAATCTATTGACCTAGTTTATGCGAGATCCTAATTTAATCTCGATTTCAAATTATACCAGTCAGAACGTCGTATAAACGGTCAAATTCGGATTTCAGCTTAAACGCGTACAGTTGGGTTTACGCCCGATGACTATGGGTGAGTGTGAATATGAAATGTGTAAATGAAATTGATTTTTCAATATGGCGACTTTTGGTAAACGCTGTTATCATTTATTCTTTTTATGAAATTCATTCTTGATTTGGAATGAAGCCTCAGAAAAAAACAAAAAAAAAGCAAAATGTTCAGCTATCGCTAAATGTCTCTCCATATTCATTCTTGCCTTCTTCGTACTTTAACTAAAGTATTCAACGTAACCTAAACTTCCTATCTTGCCACTTTTATGCAGAACAGTTTTTATGTGCGTGTAAGTTATTCCGCAAAACAAGTTTCTATGGATATACGCAATTCGAATATCGGAAAATACAAATTCCAATTTTGCCCGTTTATACGACGCGATATTTGGGATAATCCCGAACCGGGATTAAATTGGGATCTTGCATAAGCTAAGTCATTGATAAAGCGATTTGAGTGTTTCCTGGCGGGTTAATTTAAAAATAAAGTGATTTAGTTGTAACAATAATTGTTCAATAAAAGTGCGTTTAGTCGTAGTAAACAAACTGTTCAATTTCGTAAACGAAATATATTTAATTTTGATATTATTTTACTATTGGTTGTTTGTGGTTGAAATTTGTCTAACTGGCATTCGAGATGCTTTTCTCATCAAATATCAGATATTCTCCATAATGCATTCGCTATATGTGTCTACGTTCGCAGTATACATAAATTGAAATTTTTCGAAACTGGTGTTTCCAACTTTAAGTTGCCAATGAATATAACAGGCTAGTCGTAAATATTTCAGTTATTACGATATTCTTGCATTTTTAGCTCGGGTGATCTTTAAGACCGTTTTATTTCCAAAAACTAGTTACGGTTTAGTGTTAACAATTTACGATTTTTATCAACTAATCGTAAGTAGTTTGCGCTAGTGTCAATGCAAATTATGATTTTAAATATTTTCATCCTGAAAAACGATTACCTTCATGGTTAATTATACGAGCTCTTATAAATAAAGAGTGCAAACCAGAAATTCTTTTTTATTCGTTTAGCATAAACATAATAATTTGTCCTCGAACATATAGAGAAGGCGATCCATACATTGTGTCAGGAAGACTGTTCAAGCAATCTAATCAAACACAAGTTCCCGAGAATGTGATGAATCAATTCTTTCGAAACTATATTGGGTTTATATTGTGTAAATGACAGACTTTCCAAACTTCAATAAGAAGAGTTTCAGCATAACCGTTTAGGATATCATATAACAGGGAACAATATTCACGTAATAACAGTATTAGTTTATAAGCTTTTAATAGGGAGATTCGATTTTACTTTGAATGGTTTTTCGTGTCTAATTTTATCAAGAAAAAATTGTTTCATTTTATAAACAAAAAGTGATCTTGGATGAGATTTTCTACTTAAGCTCAAGATTAGATAAACATTTATTACTTTTCAAAACAACGAAGAACTACGCAATTGATTGTCGGCAAAATGATTGAATTATCAGTTGTTTTCCACCCATTTCAAATCACAATTTTGCACCAAGAAATAAGATGCATTTAATACCATTACTAATGTAGTTTGCTAATTTAATATGACTAATTTATGGACCAAACATTAAATCAATTTTGAAATTGAATAATAAAAATGTTACGAACCATGCCAATGAATGAGCGATTTTATCAATTCGCAGCCGTCCAATTTGTTATTGTTATCAGAATCGTGCATTTTGAAGTAATGAAACTGTAATTCTTGATCCGACATTTTGCTTGTATCGATCGGAACGTCCATATGCTCCGCGATGTGCCTACGAATATGAAAACAGACGTTCGTAATGAAAAAGTGAAAGTTTGGTCGATGAATATTTATGGCTTGCATAATCGCAAGTAACAGTCAAATTACTTATTGGTGAACTTACTCTCGTTCATGTTGGATATTGGCTGTGTTTAGAACAGGCTGCTGGCCGTGTGGTACTCCGTGACCATGGGCTGCTCCTTGTCCATGAGGTGCACCCTGACCATGAGGTGCTCCCTGGCCATGGGGTGCCCCCTGACCGTGAGCGGCGCCAGGATGTGGTACTTGTTGTTGCTGATACACCTGTTGTTGTTGGTGAACCTGCTGATGTTGTTGATACTGTACTTGTTGCTGAGGCACTTGCTGATATTGTTGCTGAGCATATTGATCGTGCTGAACGGGAACTTGCTGATATTGCTAAATTTATATACACTTTAGGATCAAAGTCAAGAAAAACAAATAAACTAGTAATATCTTACTGGATGTGGAACCTGTTGAGGCTGCTATAATTCACATAACAAAGTATACCATATTATTTAAATTTGTTATAGTCAATGTTCAATAGCTTACATATTGCTGGGGTGGTACTCCAGGTGCTACACGCTGCCCATTAACAGAGCTCCAGAAAAGAAAAAGTACTCCTAAATACGTTAGAATCGTCATTTTAGGCATGCCTTCCAGGAAGTATAAATACATATTACTATCTTGAATTTAGTGTCACCTGTTTAAATTTTACGAGATAAATTGCCAGACGACAACTTTACTTACGACTCTTCAGAACCCCTGTTTACTACGACCGATCCGGTATTGAATTCCTCCACGTCAGGTCTCACATCAAATACACGTTGACAATCCGTGTTTGACAGGTAGAGATTCTTGCAAAATGTCTTGGTTACTTTTATAAGCCAGTGTAGGCGGGAGAAATTTTAAGATTAACGCTGCTAGGTACAAAATCAATCCATTAATGTAATTGAAAAAAAAGGACGGTTGGCTCTCAAAATTGACTTTTTAGCATAATATCAGTCCAAAGCCAAATTAAGTTGCATTTGTTGCCGAGACGAATTAACGGTATTATTTTGGCAAAGTTCCCTTGCTCATAAAACTAATGAAAAATGTTATTCAGATTGTGAATAGGTGGGAGCAGTGGCCAAAAATTGAAGACAAATGGACAAAAATATGCTTAAGCTTACATTAGGTCTGCTGGCAGACTACAATTAATTGCGATTAATTGCAACTAATTGCAATGAAGCCGTTTTTGTACTCAGTTTTACTGTGAAAGTGAACAGTAAATTTCAGTAGGATCTGAGCTACTGAAAAATACTGGAAGAGTGTCAAACGGTGGTGCGAGGAAATATTTTGTCGCGGCAAGCAACATATTTTTTGCATAAATATTGTTATGAAGGTCGAATATTTTTGTGACGATAGTTTATCACCGCTTAGGATGAATTAAAATCACTATTTTTCGCTCAAAAACCAACAACTCACACTTTTGGTTGCTGTCAATTTTCAGGAAATTGCATTTGCTGCAAATTGAAGCGTTTTCGTCAGTGATGGGCATTGGGATGAATAAATGTGTAGCAGATATTGTTAAAAAAAAGTAGCAGATTCAGAAAAAAAGTAGTAGAAATTAGACATATACATATATAGTGTATAAAAAAAAACCGAGAACAACTACTTTTTCTGAATTCTAAGAACTTAGCCAGACGAACGGCGAAAACAGTGCTCAGTATTTTTACAGTAGTTGCGACACGCTCGGCGTTTTCTTATCGCAGATGTTCTTCAGTTAATGCTAAATAGTTCACCGAAGTTTCATCAGTGCCATCTTCACTAAAAAGTAGTTCCTTGGGAAAAGTAGTAGATATCATTTGCTACGTAGTAGAGTAGTATATTCAGAAAAAGGCAAAAAAAGTAGCAGATCTACTACAAATGTAGTAAATGCCCACCACTGGTTTTCGTACTTTTCATAAATTTTTCCCACCACATGATTCAGTAAAATTCAGTGGTAGCGTTTACAGCGCGCGCTTATTCCGCGGACTGTACACCAAATCCCACCTTGATTATTTAGTCCACTTGCTGTAAACACTCAGTACGCGCCCCATGTGATAGGTCAGTCCACGATTTCAGGCGACCTGGCCTAAAATAGATCGTCGACTATATCGCCGTAAACACACGCGACGTAAGCATTTATTTTTGGGCGACTATTCATAATATATGTTCGTTGAATTTGTTTTTTTATACCTCCTTCACTCCACTCTCTCCATCACTCACTCAATATGCACGGTCCGTGTGCATCACAAAATCATCAGTAAGTAATTATTCCTAGTACTTCCCAGACAATTGGTGTATTGGTATAAGGGATAGTACCAATTAAGTTGCATTAGGGATAGCTCGCAATTCACTCGTTTGACTCAAAATCATTCAAATAAACATGTTTGAGAGACAAATGAAGAGATAATTACAGTTTATGAACTAAAATTAAACTAAATGACAGCTATCACGTACAAACGAAGACTAAATTTGACCTGACCAAATTTTAGGTCAGTTTGATTAAGCACCTTAGGACTAAACTCACTTAGTCCGTGCTTAGGTCAGGTCACATTTGGTCCAAACGCTGTAAACCCCACCTAAATTCACTTAAGGTTTGTTCGCGTACCTTAATCTATTATAATATATTAAAATAGATTCGCAGAAAGTCGTTTTTTTACTCTTGCTGCAAGCCAAATTTTGCAGCAAAAAGAAACCAGCTGCCAAATTCTGTTACTGCTACAGTTTGCTGAAGTACGGGAACAGACCTATCAGTGACAAAGTACGCGAACAGACCTATTGAATTATGCCAACATTGAATGCACTCAGCATATCTGGCACCCCCATGGACAGCTGAACTGCTTCGGCTGTCAATGTCAAAGTGTGAACGATTTTCTCACCTGGCGTTCGTATTCGTATGAGACGTCGTCGACATTTTTGGATCCTTTCTGCGTTCTTTTGAATCGATAAATTTCTTGGAACTCAGGGTATTGTCTGTTTGTGTTTTTAGAAGGGTTATTCGCATAATTGCGTTCACTCCTACATTGCAATTGTGATTTCAATGCAACGCTATTTTTAAGTGGGATTATACATTTTCGGACTACCAACCGATGAAAATGACGTGTGCAGGGTATTAGTGAAACGTTCTAAGAATATTATCGATAATAAGCGTTAATATACGAAAATAAAGTGTTGCATGTAATCGATTAAGTGAATTGCGTGTTAAGAGATCTCTAATTCCGCGAAAGATGACCTCCATAACTGACGTGATCGGGCATTATCAGCGCAGCATTGAGAAATCTGCTAACGATGAAGTTCGGGTAAGTAAATGGGATTTTCCACAATACATTTCATCCCTTCAGGTTTGTCTTCTATGGTTAAAGCAATTGCACATTTGTGCAATTAAATCTATGATAAATGCAATGTGATATCGGAGTGGCGTAAAGTAAAAAGAAAGTATTAGAGAGTATAGGTAAAACAATAATGCCAGATGCAAAGATATTTGTAATTTCGCAACACAGCATTTCAAATTGGCAAAAGTAGTTAATTGAGCAAGTGAGACATATGCGTGTGATATACATTTCGAAATGCCATAGATAACCAAATAACTTAGTACCTTTCGAACCTTGATGGTTATCAAATGATTTAATGAATAATTTATGTTACATTTCTTGAAAAGTAATGTATGCTGCAACACACTCTTTCGATTCTATTTAATACGATGCATTTTGATTTCATAGTTGTATTTTTGCTAATATTGAAAATGCAAATTAAAATATTTTGCGTTCAATTCTGCAACTACTGAGGATGAAATAATTGTCGAGTTTTTACTCAGTAAGTCATATTTCACCAATCGTTCGTTACACAGTTTGTTTTATCTTGAATGGTTAAATATAACTTCGGAGGCCTCTGATTCAGCCATGACAAAAAATTACAATCACTTATTGCGCTAGTGAAAATTTGCATTCGTTAACAATTTCCACTTCAATAGCAGTCGATTAACTAGTTTTCTTAACATTGCTTACACAACAGCAATTGGCTTAAAATGTTTATTAAAAAAAGTAGATGGATTTTAATATTGGACATTAACATTGGAAGCCCTTAGAAAATGTGCATAGCATACAGTGGCTCACAGCTTATTTGAATCAGTGATTTTTTAAAAATTTAAGTTGCAATAACTCAGGACATAATAATAATAACAAAAAAATATGAATGCCATTTTGAAGAAAAATGTTTGTTGTTTATTAAACAAGTTGATATTTAATGCAAAGTAGCTGTTTCAAATCTAACAAATTTCCTGCCACAGCTTATTTGATACAGTTTGATTCAACATTAAAATTATTGTGAATTATAAGGTTTCCAGTGAATTTCAATGCTTTGTATGATAGCCCTTAGCCTTAGGAAGAGCCTGGAGCCAATTCGACATTGGGTCAACGAGTTTTTGTGTGATGTCAGAAGTAATTTTTTGCTATTCCTCTAGCAGTGCTTTCTTCAGGTCTTGTTTATTAGAAATCTTGCGTTTTCTAATGTTATCCAACAAAGCCCACAGATTCTCAATGACGTTCATATCTGGTGACTGTGTCGGCGGAGACATCAAATGAGGGCAGTTCCAAATTAGCCAAGACTGCACAATTCTCGACTTGGTAGAACCGAAATTGGTTGCGAACACCCAGTTTTTCAGCACTTTGCAGCAAATTGTTTTTGAGTACATCGAGGTACTTTGTTTTGTCCATTGTTTCCTCAATAAACTCTAAATTTCCGACTCCGGCTGTGGACATGCAGGCCCAAACCATCCCATTGCCACCACCATGCTTCACAGTAGCTTTGAGATTCTCCTTGTTTAGCTTAGTGTTTGCCTTGCGCCAGACATATGACATTCCGCCGGAGCCAAAAATATTAAACTTGGACTCGTCCGCAAAAATAACCGTATTCCAGAACGCTGATGGCTTTCCCACATGCTCTTTGGCAAAGGCAAATCGGCTTATTATATTTTTTTTGGAAATGGATGTCTTCCTACGAGCTACTCGCTCAATGAAATCATGGTCGCGAAGCAGTCGTTGCACGGTTTCAGCACTACTACACTAATTCACGATGAACCTCAGTAACCAATTTTGTGGCGGAAATCTTCGGGTTTGCTTTCACTTTTCTTACAATGTATCGTTCGTCCGATACAGTGAAAACTTTGTTTGGCGCATTTCTGCTCTTATTTTTTACCCAATTTTCGTGTACGAAGCGCTCAATTATGTGCTGCACTGTAGTGACACTTAAATTCACACTTTCAGCAATTTTCCGAACATTTTGTCCTTTTTTTAAATTGGTTTAATACCAATTTCCGCTGTTCAATTGTGGTGCGACGACCCATTTTACAACAACTACTCAATTTTGGCACTTCTGCTTGCAAGATCTTGCTAAAAATTACCTAAACCAATGTCTAACCACAGTTAAAAAGTCAAAAAACAAAAATAAACAGTTTAACGGCATTAACAATAGAAGTTTATTCGCATTGAATTGTCTGTATCAAATTAGCTGTGAGCTGCGATTCTACTGCGCCAGTGGTATTTCTCTTTTGCGTGACGCTGAGGAATATTCCCGGAAATTTTTTTGTTTGCATTGTATTCATTGAACATGCATTTAGTCACATACGTTTAAATTTTTTGGGCAAGGTTCCTTATTTCAAAGTTACAGTGATTTGCATTTTTAAATAGTCGCTGTATCAAATAAGCTGTGAGCCACTGTATATGTATATGCTTCGCCATGATTTGAACGCATGTGATGCTAATTTCTAAAGCTATTGAAATTAATGGTAGGATAAAGTATTTCTTGATTTGATAAGAATACCTAGAAATTGTTGCCTGTAATAGAACGACGTTAATGCAACTGAATAATTGCAATTCCATTTTATTTTTATCATCGAAAAAGAGTCATTCTCAAATGAATAAGCACATGCAAAACAATAATATCCTCTGTACCTAAGGTGAGGTTCCGCGGCTGCCTTTTTCAGACCGACTCCGAAGAAAGCACACAAGGGCCCATTGTGATATCGCACCTCTCTACCCAAACTACTATGACTGTAACTACTTTCATACAAAAAAAATTACAACGAAAATATTGGTAGCCTCTACAACTGCGTGTTATAGTTTTGTGAGTGGCATAGTTTTCGAAAAATCAATTTATGTTTTTTCTATTTTAATACTTTCAAATCTAAACATATTTGCTTAACTACGAAAATATAAAAATCTATACTAGAAGTTCAAAGCAGTATAGCTAATTTCCAGAAAAAGGCGGCACGAATTTGTCCCTATAAATAGAGACAGAGAGATAAACTCATTATATAGTTAATTTTTATTACTGGGGTAGTTAACGACCTTTCTGCAAAACTACCTGCAACATTTTATTGCTCCCGACCGCAAAAAATTGAATTTTTTCGCCGTGTGTATCGTAAGTATTGATTGTTCTTAGGAAAGTTCATACCGATTTTATCCGAAAACCTAATATTTGTGAAATACCTGTTGGACTTAAATGTGTTTTCATTATTGCTTCGAAGAACACACAGACAAATATCCAAACTGCTAGTGAGATTTGAAAAATCTGTTTCTGAAATATTTCAGGACTCTATATGTATAGAGAAAAATTGTTTGAATATGGCTGGAAAAAGAGGAAGGTGACTTATAACAGGCAGTCAAGTAGACTGGCAAATGTTAGTCCTGCAGCAAAAATGAAGATGAGGAAAATGATGGAAAAGCCAGGTAACAGAATAAGGTCAACAACTAAAACGATAAACCAATCCAAAATAACAAAACATGAGAGTTAGAACAAATAATGCAAGCACTATTGAATCAATGCTTAAGTCAAAATTTAACTTCAAGATATTGGTTGCAGAAGGAAACAGCTCACGTGAAAAGCCGGGGAAGGTATCGATGAATTTGATTACCAGAACAGCATTATACCTGTTTGCTCAAAATTTCTGAATGGCAGAAGACAGCTTCAAGACAAAAATTGTTATTGTTAGACAGAATCGAGCACAAGCGCACATAGCAACTGTTTGGGAAAATTGGCCTGAAAACTCTTCTGCTTGATGATTGCCAATAACACATTATTAGGCTCCATTTTAAATAAGTATATTTATACGTCCGTTGGCAAAGAGTACGACAAGAATGAAACAGCCTTATACTGAGGATGAACTGAAGAATTTGTTTGATACTCTTGGACCATGTATTCTAGAATGAATGGAAAGTAAGTATATTTTAGAATGTATGGAAGTAAGGTCTTTAAAATTTTCAACTATGGCAAGTGGAGATCCAGAGAGAAGAAAAACATCAATTGAAACCTTTTATATGCATAAGAAATTTAATAAAATTTTAGAGAAAATGAATTCCTTAAACACCACATTGTCACCAAGAGCGCAAAGATCGTTTTGAAATTCGGAACAATTATTGAGAGATTAAATTGCTCTGAATACTTTGAAGACACCAACGTACAGAAGACAGGAAAAATAAATAACAGGAGTAACGCTAATGATAAACACAGGGAATAAAAAGTCTTAGAATCGAATCATGCGGAACTTCCGTAAAATGTTAAAAGGAAGAATGTACATTTATGGCATAAGTACGGCCAATAAAGTAGGATAAATCCATACAGTCAAAAACACTCAAGCTTTGAAAAATTAGTGTAGATACTATCAACTGGTTCCTGCTTATGCAACCAAGATTATGAAGGTCATAGGGTAAAGCATATCGCACACTATTCCGACACGACACGTCACAACACGACACGACAAAAATCTGTGAGAATAAATTGTATGTAATTGTATGAACACTCGCACACTTGACCAACACGTCACGACAGGATAGCCAAAAAATTTTGTCGTTTGGGATGTTCGAATTCAATCCAATCCGACAAATGATGTACGTCGTTGTAGCGTGTCGTGTCGGTTAAGTGTGCGGCCTTTCATATAGCTTCATAGATTTTATGATAAGCATCAGTTGTCGTTCGGCAGTTTAATATTAAAAAAAAAATTACGAATTGGAAATGGATGAAGTAATTTTTTTGAACAATTTTGAACAATTCATGATAAGCATCAGTTGTCGTTAGGCAGTTTGATATTAAATAAAAACTACTGGGTGGCGCAAAAGTTTCTGTCCTTAGTATTTCCTGTACAACATTTAACACAATTGAAGTAACATAATATATAATTAGTATGAATTATGCCCTCTTTCGTTTTCAACACAGTCTGAAATTCGTTTTCTGAAACTTTCACATAAAGTTGACTATTTACCATTATTATGAATTCGATCCGCTGAAGAAATCCAAAGTTTTTCAGATTTTATAAAAGTTCGATATATTAATCCTCTTTGAATTTTGGTACCTGTTTTTACCGACTCTAAAACAACAACAGTCATTATTTTGGTATCATCACTGAATTAATTAAAGCTATGTAGGTTTAAGAAAAATAGAAGAGGGTTTCAAAATTTGGAAAGATAGCTTTTTCTCATTAATTTATTCGGGTTGATTTTTCATATCAAAGAGCAGAAACTTTTACGCCAGTCTGTAGAAATAATTGTATGAAATAAGCTCAAAAAGTTACGAAAATACACAAAAAAAGGCAAATAGATGGGAAGAAATTACAATTAATTTCAGTTTTATCATTTTTTTAATTTTTAATAATTCATATTTTCCATTGCATGAAACATAATGCATTTTCTGAATACTTTTCACAAACTGATGTGTCGGTCGGTTCGGTATAGTGTGCGTTGGTCTACCGACTGTCGTACGACATTTTTCTAAGTCGTGTCGTGACGGAATAGTGTGCGACAAGCTTAAGACGTGAAAGATTTAGTTGTACCAACAGATTAAAGATGTCAATTATAAAGCTTTGGTTCGCTATTTTCTTCCTAAATTGATGTCCTTTCGAATTTAGAAACAGTACACAAAATATTACAATTTTTATAAAACAGGATATTCAAGATCTGTCGAAAATATGAATAAAATGAATACAATTCTTATCGAAACAGAGTACAATGAATTATAAAATTTAAGACAAATCAAATAATTTCATATTGTCAGCAAGCAATCATAAAATCAACGTACCGTGAGAGTCAAAAGTGATGGCACACTTAGAAATTTCATTTTTGAACTAACATATTTTTCTAACTGTAAGGTATATCAAACAGTTGAATGTCTCAAATCAAAGTTTTATTCGTTTCTAAGAAATTATAATCATTTCATAGCAGTTTCTACAGTACTTATCACTTTATATTCAAAAACATTGTAAGAGTGCTATTTTTATCAGTCAAAAGTAATGGCACACTTGTTTCTGTCAATTGAAAATTACAGTTCAACTTAAAACTAGTATTTAGTTTGGGCTCATTTTGATTTTCTCACAGCTTGCAGGCGTCTTGGCATAGATTCTACAATGTTCTTTGTCAAATTTGGACTTAGAGCTTCCCATTCTTCAAGCAAAGCATTTTTCCAATCTTTCTTGCAAGTTATTGGCCTTTTTCGAACTCGCTGATCCAAAATTTCCCACAAATGCTCTATAGGGTTAAAGTCCGGAGACTGGAGAGGGTGATCAAGTTGATTCGGTGTCCGATACAAGAGCCATTCTTTGGCCAAGCGAGATGTTGTTAGAAGACCCACGTCCTTGGCAGCTCCAATTTTTGAACACTGACAGCCAAATTTTCATGCAAAATTTTAAGGTACTGCTCTTTGTTCATTGTACAATCAATGAACACGAGATTCCCGATTCCTGTCTCCGCCATACACCCTCATACCATGACCGACCCTCCATTATGCTTGACTGTAGATGTGATATTTTTTTTCATCAAATTCGGAATTTATAGTTCGCCATATTTTTATAGATTTTTTATGCCCGAAAATTTCGTATTTGCTTTCATCGGTGAAGAGCACAGTTTTCCAGAACTCAACTCCACAGTTTTTGTATTTATTTGCATATTTTAGCCGCTTCCGTTTTTTCGTGTCCGATAAGAAAAGCCTTCTTCCTTGGTGCTCGTCCATGTAAATCATTGAATTCAGTGTCCTACGGACCGTAGATGCACTTACTGACTTCTCTGTCTCGCGGGTGATGTTTTCTGCAATTTTCACCTCACTTGATCTTGGATTAGCCTTTACTTCTTTGATGATTTCTTTTACTTGCGCGGGATCTAATTTCCTGGGTCGACCAGAACGTGAAAAAGTTCTAATTTTCTACAAGATTTGAACTTCGCGATTATATTTCTGACCCCCGTCCCACACATAACCAGAAATATTTCCGGAAATATTTCCAGAAACATTTCCGACAATATTTCTCTCGTCGTCCTACACATGACCGGAAAGACCATTCATGGTTTGCGTGAACCAGAGCTCAAATCAGAGCTGCCGCTTTTGAAGCTGAATATCCCGTCAAAATTAAATAGCAAGACGGCTCAATGTGACCATCTATGCAGCTCCATTCTATTTTTGCCATATGTATCACAGCCATACCTAGCTATCATTCTATTCACGGCCCTTCAAAAGCTCCCTATTCACCCAAATAATGCAAGTCTCATAAAACTTGCACTCACAGCGGCAGCACAGTCCCGAAATTTCGTCACAGCCATGTGACTTTCCGAGACTTTCCGACGATCAGTCGGAAAGTTCAACAGCTGATCGCTTTGCTGTGGATTTATTGCGCAGTGGACTTTCCCGATGTGTCGGAAATATTTCCGCGACTTTCCGCTCGACGATGGTAAAGTCTCGGAAAGTCACAAGGGTGTGACGTAATTTCGGCACTGAGCTGCCGTTGTGACCGCAAGTTTTATGAGACTTGCATTATTTGGGTGAAGGGTGCTTTTGAAGAGCCGAGAATAGTATTGTAGCCAACCCGTGGACACGGACGGTATAACTTTCCACCATTAGCCCCTTCAATCCTTTCGCACACAAAGCATGTTAAAGTTGCCTTTCCGCCATTTCGATCTAATTGTCAAATTAGAGGGGAACTACTTGGATTTCACCAAATTTGACAATGAGCACCCAAAAAACTACTACCATCCCCTTCAATGTAAATCTTATGGGCATGTCCACTCCATTTCTACTACCTCACTGATTGTAGCTAGGTATGTATGGTATTGTAGCTAGGTATGTATTCATATATAAACAATAGGTCTGTTCCCGGACTTTCAGTCACTGAATTTTCCTGAATTTTCCTGAATCATGTGGTGGGGGAAATTCATGAAAAGTACGGGAACGCTCTCATTGCATTTCCTGAAAATTGACAAACAAAAATGTCAGTTTTCGGTTTTTGGAAGAACAATAGTGATTGTACGGTTATCCTGAGCGGTGATAAATTATCGCCACAAAAATATTCGACCTTCATAGCAAAATTACGCAAAAAATATGTTGCTTGCCGCGCACATTTGAAACTATTTACTCGCACCACACCATTTGACACTTTTCAGTATTTTTCAGTAGCTCAGACCCTACTGAATTTTACTGAGAGAGGGGAAATTTTCAGTTTTCAGTAAAACGGAGTACGGGAACAGCTTCATTGCAATTAATCGCGATTAATTGTAATTAATGGTGGTACGGGAACAGACCTAATATATGAGGAAAATAGAATGTAGCTGCATAGATGGTCATATTGAGCCGTCTTGCTTTTTAATATCGACAAGATATGCAACTTCAAAAGCGGCAGCTCTGATTTGAGCTCTGGTTCACGCAAACCATGAATGAACTTTCCGGTCATGTGTAGGACTGACGAGAGAAATATTGTCGGAAATATTTCCAGAAAGGTTTTTGGAAATGTTTCGGAAATGTTTCCGGAAATATTTCTGGTCATGTGTGAGAGGGCCCTGATTGACGAATAATGTCTTTTGACTATTTTTCCGATTTCGCGGTAGGCCTTGCCCTCTTTCCATAAATTTAAAATGATTTTTCTTGGCTCTAACTGAGTTTCGTGCCTCATTTTTCTGAAATATTCTTAATATTGAACACGACTCAAATACTTCACAACAATCACTAGTTTAACCACAAAACCACTGCTAGCTTTAGAGCCAACACATTTGCAAGATATGGTAAAAGCAAACAAAATTCTGGTTTTAAAGTTTAACTGTTATTTTTCAAATGATAAAGACAAATGTGCCATTACTTTTGACTGATAAAAATAGCACTAATACAATGTTTTTGCATACAAAATTATTAGTGCAGTATGCATTGCTATGAAATGATTATAATTTCTTCGGAGCAAATAAAACTTTGATTTGAGACATTCAATTGTTTCCTATACATTGCCGTTAGAAAAATATGTTAGTTCAAAAATGAAATTTCTAAGTGTGCTATCACTTTTGACTCTCACAGTATACATTCATTCAACTTAACTTATTCATTTCTTACTTTATGCGGGTTTAGAGTTTACATATGAACACATTTTTCGCTTGCATTTATCGGACGATTCGAAAGCAAACAATATATAAACGCTACATTTTTTGGTGATAAGGCGTAATGATCTCGAAAGCACATAAGTTGGTTTGTAACATACTCACAGCAGTAAATCATTTTAGAGACGGGTATTGCACTGAAGAATATTAAAACCTAACTTGGATTATTTTACGAAGGTTGTCGTTTGTATTTCGCGAATTGAGAACAAAAATAAACATTTGTCATAAAAAATAGATTAATTGTTTTCCAAAATATTCTCCTTGCTGTTCAATACACCATTAAGCATTAGATTAAATGATCCGTCTTCGACGATTGGTTTTCCTCATCTTTCCGAAAGCTTATGGCAAGCAAATGGTGGTGTATCATTTGGAATTGACTGTCCGATTTGCTCTAATGGTACTGTGGCGACTAGTCCGGATTTTCGTGCTTCGTGGGCGACAACTTTTGTTGGATTTGGCTCATCTTGAAAGATCCATACAGCAGACTCCTGTTTATTTTCGGGTATATACCAAGATTTCACACCTATCACGTTCTTTTAAATGTCTTTTGAAGCACCACGATCAAATTTTTCCATCATTTCTTTGCAGCAATAAACAAGAGCATGTTTTTAGTTATTGTTAAATTATGCGGAATCCAGCGCTAACATATCTTTCCGTTAGCCAAATATTTATGCAATATTGAATGTATGGTGTTGCTACTAACGCCCAAAAATACCTACACCTCACAATAAGTCACTTTACGGTATATCATTATCAATCCGCTCACAGCATCGATGTTTACAGCGACAGCCGAATTCACTGATCCACCGATACAGATAAGTTTTGCATGGTAATTCTTTGCCAGAAGCCGGATTACGTTCATCAATTTATTGTTTTTGAGAAAATTCACGTCAAAAATTGCAAAAAAATTGTGGTACGAAAATGTACACGGGTCAATTCCATTTTTTTGCCACCAATAGCGTTCGAACGTCAGAACTTAGATGCTAAAAAATTTCAAAACACGGATATCAGATTAGCTGTGGCAAAACTAGAGTTGCCTACTCCCGAAAGAAAGTTTGCAACATTTTAAGCCAGCTACATTACATTTTAACTTTTCCAAAGTGACACATGTTTCGGCCAAACTTTCAAAACTTACCAAATTTAAATCCATGATTTTTTTTAGATTTAGATTTTTATGAAAACCTCTTGAATTGTAAATTTTTAAAACAATGTTTTAGATTTCTGACACGTACACGGTTGAATGTATAAAACTCAATGAAGGAACTGAAGAAATTAAACCAAACTCGCAGCTGTTATGCATATACTGTGTGGTTAGCATACACAACTGATTCAAACTCTATTCTTACCGATTAAATGTAAAAAGGTTTAAACATTCCCTCTGTCAAATGTACGCGTTACCACTATTTTTTCTTTTACTCTTTTATTTTCTCGCTGATTGCAAAATGATTATTAGAAGAACATAGGTGAATTGTCTCATTCGATCTTATGAAATTAATAAAATAATTTAAAAAATGATTTTTTGCTCCTGTAAACCCAGTGGTCTAACCGGTGCAGGTACTCTGCTCCGTTAAATAATGATCCACCGCAAAGCAAATGCGTTCCTAGTGGTTGATGAAACTTACATTACGCATCAATATCAGGCCTTAAGAAAATAAACTTCTAAATAAATGATTTTTAAAACGGTAATTGAAGATTAAAATTCTTTAAGCTGCTGCTAAAATGCGCGTTGCTGCGAACCGATCTACCTATCCTACTCTGATCTGGATACAGATACAAAAACACGGCTATTGTCGCAAAAGACCAACTTGTCATAATCACAGTCTGGAATGGCAATGTCTAAAGCTTTGTTACGCTGATCATTTAACTTATCCGAATCACTTTGATTATCAAGCCTAACTTAGTTGCGCGTTGCTCACAACTTCCTTTTTTATGATTTGCAAAGTATTCGAAACTTTGGTTTTTGCATCGTTTTTCAAAGGCAAATCAAATTTGAGAACAGTAAACTGTTTGCGTACTGTACCCTTTAATTGCATTTAAAAAGTTGAATATAGTCTGTGTTTTTACGATAAAACTTGAATTCTTACATTCCGTGACCTACGTCCGTTTTTTGAAGAAGAAGAAATGAAGAAGAAATACTATTCCCTTTAGCTCCTCCATGTTTCGTCCAGTAAATTCTTCATGCTTTCCCGAAAGTAACTTATCATAGGCAATATTATAATTTTTCACATAGCCGACAACCTAAATATACTTAAAAGAGCTTCCAAAGTTCATTAAAGTAATATGTTTCGAGTATCTTAGGTTTTTGTAGTTCTTTTGAATTCTTGAAACTGTTCTGTACCTAACACAATCGCAAATATATTTGTTTTTTTATATTAATGAAGAATTTTATTGAAGAAGAGTGCAGATTACCCCCTCAAAATATCGATATCCGTCAAAATTATGGAAAAAGAAATTGAAATTGATCTAACTTCTAAAGGAAAAATTGATCATTAAATTAAAATATTTTTTGAAAACTAAAAGAAATTGGTTCACATTAAAACAATATTTGTTTTCTCGTTTAAAATAGGGCCTGTTGTTAATTTAATATCTCGCCCCCATGTGTTTGAACCGAACGAGCAGGCACCGTTTAATTCGATCATACTTTCGCTTCTCATCACGTTTTCCGTTTATCTTTGCAATTCGTTCACATAGTTTGAATGTTTCGGTCTAATTGCTGACTATTCTCGATGCTGTCGACGTGTGAGAACCAAATTCCTTGTACAATACAATACCTTCTTTGTGCCTCAAGCTATCATAAACTCAAAAAGTTCGCAAATTTGTTGTATCCATAACGTACAAACATATAATTAATCATTTACTTCTAACCTTTACTTTTCAGCTCCTGCACTGCATCGAAAAGCTTTACAAACTGCCTGTAACCGTTGAACATTTACAACAAACCGGAATCGGCAAAACTGTCAATTCACTACGCAAATATGATAAAGAAGTTGGAGTGGCAGCTAAGGCACTTGTAACCAAATGGAAAGCAATGGTTGCAGCTGAAGAGAAAATTCCCGAGGATGAAGATATTCAAAGGGAGAATGGTAACGACCACGACCCTTCTTCAAACGGGAATCGAAACAACGAAAATAACGGTAATCAAAACAGCCAAAATGGAAATTATGATTACAACAGTCACAAGCAGAAGCATTCGTCTAGCCAAGAGGATAAAAAGAATTCAAATGTGAATGCGAAAGACAAAAGATGCAAAGAAAATCGAAGCGAATCCAGTAACAGGTATGGACAACTTCAGCATGTATCGCATGAAAGAAAGCAAGGGAATCATACTTCCATCGAATATAACCGCGATAAGAGTTGTAACAATGGCAGCGATAAAAATGCCAAGGAAAATCACGATAGTGATAAGCACCATTCTAGCCGAAGGAGGGAAGAAAAATTTACTAGTTCGGACCAACGACATCTGAAAAAGGCTGATCTTACACCAGAGCCATCGCAAGAATCTCCATCACACATGTCTGACGTTAATCTGTATGACGACGAAGATGAAGATGAAGAGAAACTTATTATAGACACCGAACTCAGTAAAGAAAGAGGAGATGAATCATCTAGAAGATTTTCACCTAAATCATCCTCAAAAGCTTCAAGCTATCATAAAAGTAATAGTAAAAGTAGTAAAAGTAGAGACTATAAAAATTCAGAACATCACAGTCATAAAGGAAGCAAAACAAGCGATAAGAATAAAGAAGAAGATAGCAAACGTTCAGTTAAAAAATCATCGACATCAAGCAGCCCAAACAAGAGCGAAAAATTAGATAAAGTTGATACTGCCGATGAAAGTCGACATCACAAGTCAAGCAGAAAAGACCAGGATAAAGATTCTCATCGGCGAAATGGAGAGCATAAATCATCTTCCTCTCCGTTAAAAAGCAAACACGGCGAAAGCTCCAGAGATGAAGAGAAAAAAAGTAGCGGTGATAAGTCCAGTAGTATTAAGAGTTCTAGTAAAAATGAAAATAAAAAAGGTAGCAAAGATAATAGAAGCAGTAACAGTGATATAAAAAAAAGCAGCAAACGTAAACAGGACCGTGGAGATGAATCATCTTCCGATGAAGCAGAGGTTATTCCGAAGAAAGCAAAGAAGGAAATCAAGAAAATTAATGATGGTGGTATCGATAGCTCGATGGGCAGCTTTAGCTTTGAAGAGGCTTTAGGTTTGATGGCACCGCCAGCCTCAAAATCAGTACCAAAACTTAAATCACCAAAAACTAATGGAAGCGCTTCATCGTCTTCATCTACAACAACAACACCGAAACAGTCTACTTCTCCATCAAGTTCACGTTCAAAGGTAAGAGTAGCTGTTTGTATTCATAGTTTAAATATTCATAGCTTTAAATATTCTTAATGATAGACACCGCCATTATTAACATCGAAAGTAAAGCTCGAACCTCTTGACCCGAAACTGTCTTTTGAATTACCAACGATTTCTCCAAACTATAAGCCACTGCCGTTGAATCCAACAGTAATGGAATGTGTTTTCTCAAATAATGTGGTAGCAAAACCGGCTCCTCCAAGACGAACGATGACCGATGATGAGGCTCTACAAAGTGGCATTCAGTCGAAGACTATTAGGTAGGATGCTGAACTTTAGTGTTTTGTATTAGTAAGAACATTTGAATTTTATTTATTTGCAGAACAAAAATTTATTCAGGCGTTAAAACTGGGGCTATCATGCAAGTTCCTACGTTGCATAAGATGTGCATTCGAGTCTTACAAAAGAATATAGATGGTACGTACTAACCTGTATTTGTTTTTGTGTTTAATTTTGTTTTATATGTCTCATTGCTGGTATAACATTTTATACTATTCACTCCTGTGATATGCTTATTGTAATAATTATAAATGCAGTGCTATTAATTTCATTTACAATAATTAGGGACAATATCAAATAATGATGGTTTGAAGGTAAATGTTAAAAGGGACTCATAAACACTGGTGAAATATTTTAAAGATTTTTTGCCATTATAACCAGAAGTTGCTGAGCTAAAATAGAACAGCTATCCCATTTTTTAAGCAAAAGGCTTGAAGCTGACAAATACTTTCTTTCAAAATCATATTTTATAAGGATTAATTTATTAGAGTTAAGACTGACTGGACTTTTTGCAGTGCTGGGCATAGCAATGCGATTTAGCAATATCGATTGTCATCCAGGCTCGGGTTGAATTCGGGTGCAGTGACTAGTGATTTGTAAACCAAAAAAACCGGGATCTATAATATGACTGTTTAAACTGCCTATACCGGCAAGTCAATAGCTGATACTCGACCAGATATCGGGGTTGCAAGCAAGATCACCACCTCGTTGTGCATAAAGTAAATGTATGATTAAATTGTCAAAGTGCTATTGATTATTAAAATATATTCACCTCATTTATTTAACCGTATGTGCGGGGTAATCTGAATTTGTTTACCTGCGCGCAAAGATATACTGTTACCTACATACATTTTATATAGATAAGCAATCAAAGTAGCACTTTTTTATTATATGTAGAAATTTTTTTTTGGAAATCACAAATATCCAAACGACATTGAACGAGTTTTCTTTTTTGCACGTGTAAAAATGATATGTTAATTTAATTATTTCCATTTGAAACACGTAAAAAAAACTGGTCGAACGCTGTCGTGCAGCGAAATAACTTTTTCGTGTTTCTGCTCGTATTGAGGCCGTTGTTCATTCAACGCTCTGCTCAAACGCATCAGTTGGGCTCGGTAGTGAACTTCTCTGATGGATTCATCCAGCTCATAATATACCACGTCGAGCTAGTCCCGCCAAATACAAAGCATGACGTTCGAGACATCAATGTTTGACATTGCCGACGATGTTGATGCATCGCTGGGACACCCCTACGATTCGCTTTGTACAACCGTAATGGATCCACTTTTTTCATCCCGTTACTATATAGTGTGAAAAAATGTCCCTTATTTGACCAACTGTTCGCACATCAAAAAATCCCTTCGCACGTCCTTCAAATCTTTAGGCACCTAATGTCCATATTTTTGAATCACTCTCAACGTTTTCAAGCGATATTAAATGGCTTGCTGGGTGACGCCTAATGAATTTGTAAGTTTTTGCCGCGTTTGAGATGGATTTTCTTCCACTAATGCGTCCAATTATGTGTCTGCAATTTTATTCACAGGCCTCGGACGTTCCTTGTCTTCCACTTTGAAATCACCATTTTGTAGCGTTAAAACCATTTCCGGTACGATCTTTCACTAATTGAAGACTCGTTATATGTTTGAAAAATCATCAGATTTCTATGAATTGGAGGCAAAAAAGTAAAACTTTTCGTAAATGGTGCATACTTGGCTCAGTTTTAGACATTTGCACGCAAAAAAGAAAACATCACGCGGGTGAAACTTTACGAATGTAATAATGAGAAGCTATTTACAAAAGACTAAACTAACCATAACACGATTCTGATCCAACATTTTTGTGCCGCTTTAGTGGTGTCGCCATATATTGGAAAACGGCGGTTTTCTGTTTGTACTCTTAATATTATGTTGGCACATGAAAAGCAATTCCAATTTTATCATTTACGGAACAAGATAAAAGTGATCAGGATCACGAATATATATTTGTTGCATCTGATGATGAAGAATAAGTTCCGCTTATTAGAGCCTATGAAGTATCGGACATCAAGCCAGAGGGCTGCCGGACATCGAGCAGGCTCAGAACATTCTGGAAAACGGAATTGGAATTGAAACTCGACAAAAAAAGATTGCGTTAGGTGGATTTTAACCCCATTTCTCCAATTGAAACAATTTACGACATTAAAATGGACCTACCGATCCTGGTCGTTTGTATAGAAGTATTCAAGACTTTTCTATCAATGAAAAAGCGCGATGTTATTCTACAGAAACCGAATCGGAAGGTTCGTAACATAATCGACAATTATAATAGCGTGCTGCCAAAGAAGTATCCAGATATTTAAAATGGTCCAAAGCAGAAAACTTAGACCGTTTGCCGAATAGAAGTTTGACGCATGTCTAAGAATCCTGATTGCTACGATACTAACAAGTTGAATAGAGAGCACGTTCCGAGTTGTGGATATCAATCGCAGCTTTTGTTTATTTTAACAGATTGCCTTTCCCATTAATTATAATACACATTAGGAATAACTAAATTTAACTTTACTACTTTAAAAGACGTTCAGAAGTTTTCATTTCATGTATTTTTATTTCCATTTCATACAATTCTCAAGCCTCACTACAACTTTCGGATGAAAAATATAGCAAATAAAACTCAATTTGCAAATCTGGTAATGATAATGTCTCAGTGGTATTGCTGACATTTAGAAGTTTTCATTTCATTTAATGCTATTTTATATTCATTTCAATAATGATTTTGAGAACAATATTGTACACATAATGTACAATTTTTAAAGTTAGCAAGGATACGCTTCCAATGGATTTGACAATTCAATATAAATAAAAATACATTTTTATTTATGTTCATACATATATATATTCAAATTGACAATTGGAATTAAATAAAATAACGATAGTCAATTTCAAGCTAAATGTATTGCAAGATCTCTTAAAATACTGTGATATACACCAATCTGTATACATAAACAAGTCAGATTTACATATCAAGTAACACTAAACATTGCATCTTCTTACAAGCATACAAGAAGTGACCCACTTAAACCATCAATTGAATCCACCAACAGATACACAGTATGCACAACATGTATATATTATGTAGGATTGAATGTCGTTGCGGACATACAAAATGTTATGGACAAGGCCGTTCAGGAACTACCAAACAAATAGTAAACAAAGTATAATCAATAAACAAATCATGTATAGTAAACACGTTCAACCAAATGATTTACTCATATATCATATTCATCTAAACAACACGAAGAATATGATGTGCTGGTACTCTTACCATTGCATGAGGGATCGTAGCATAGGCTATAGAAGTATAAGTATACAAGTATAGGAATCTTGAACTTGAATAAACGAGCTACTGGCTCTTTCTCAGCAACTGGTCCAAATCCAAACGGTCACTTCTGTTGCAACCTTGAATGTGGACGCGTTACATACATAATTTGTACCTTGCATTTCCGAATTTGTTTTTCAATTATTAATATTGTCCTATTTTTCTATTTTCGTCAAATTTAAATGCAAATTATAAGAGCTTCTTTACGTAAATCCTTGTCCACTTAAATATATTACCGAAAGTTTCCACGATTTATAAATAAGTCGATGTAGTAGCAAGTAAGCATATTTGCGATTTAGCGCGCAAGCAGATTATTTGCTATAACAAAAGGCTATACTAGTAAACTTTCGCTCAGTCTATTTTTGCATTATATAAATTTACAGTGAATTTGATGTCTAATCAACCATTCAATAATCATCAAATTCTTCGTCCACATTAGCTTGCGTGCGATCTGATTTGTGTAGAGGAAATCCCACTTCCATTATTTCTAATGCTTTTCATCATTATTTCCAGCAAAGCTTAAATCATCATATAAATTTGTCGGCATTTATCTCCGAAATATTGAAATTGCTTCAAAATAGTAAAAAAAAATAACCCACTTAAACTATCAATTGAATTCTTTATAAGTGTAATGATATTGGCAACAGAGAATAGTTATTTGAGTAGCATTTACTTGCCAGAAGCACTATCAACATCAACTTTTCGAGCTATTTCGCTAATTCAACAAACAGAAATGACTGGCAATATATGAAATTGGGAGAAAACATGGAATTATGATTTTTGCGCCCTATCACCTTATATTATTATGTTTTTTTTTTTTATTTTAGCTCTGGAATATACGGGTGGCATACCGTTTTATGTATTAAAATCAGTCTTGGAACATGCTACACCTGAACAACTTCTAACTTTCGAAGAGTTTAATCAATATCTTTTAGAAGATACCGATGATTTATGGAAAGTGCATTGCAGTCGTCGATATAAAACAAAGAAACGTTTAGAAATGGAAAGTTGGCGAGAAATGTTTTTGGTTAGTAATGCTATATTTCCACTAATATCATTTATTTTTATTGATAAGCAAGTGAATTTGTAAAAATAAACATATAAATATTTATTTTACTATTACTTATCAATCATTGTAGCGCTGCAAAGAGGAACAAGATCAAAGGCTCAATATGCTAACAAAAAATATAACTTATCAGCAAAAGCAAATAACGGCACCAATAAAACGAACTCAACTTGCATATGTTGATATGGATGTTAAGCCGCCGCGTAACGTGCAGCGCAAGCAAGAACAATACGGTACCAAGTTTAAAATGAGTGCTACGCCAGCTGCTCGAGTCGAAGCTCTTTCGAAGATGGCACCCTCAGTTGCAAAGGCTGGCGACACACGATTACGCATTGCGGCAGATATGCGTGATAATGCACAAGCCTGTGAGTTTCGAGTAATCCATAAGTCAGAATAATGTACTTACTGAATATTCTTTTCAGCAATTCCAAGTCGACCAAAAAAAGCACCTCTAATGCAAAAAACATTACAGCTTATGAAAGGACGTTTCAAACGATAAACAAACATAATTGGTTTTCAAATTTACGCTGAAGCTTTTTCGTTTAGTTTTGTTTTATTGATGGAAAATACTAAAGAAATTACCTCATATACTTGTAAACATCACGTATTTTAAGAGCAACGTTAATTTATTAGGATGCATATATTCGTATTGTTATTGTCTGTAGACAAGTCGACTCAAATCATGTAGTTTTTTGCCCTGGATTGTATGCTTTAAAATTAGGCAAAAACAACATATTTTTGTATGCTAGTCGTGATGATAGTCTCATCAGATTGTTGTAAATAATTATTGTGTAAAATTAAATTGCATACATGTGAATATGTTTTTATCTTGTGAATATAGAATATTACGTCAATTTAAATGTTTCGAATTACGTCAAAAAATTAATTGCGGCTTACCGTCGCCGCACCCAGATTGACTTGTAATGAAAAATATATGTAGCCGCTTAGTTTTTCATGTAAATCCCTACAAATGAGCATAAATCCAGTACATATTCTGCGGTTCTAAATGCGTCGAAGACATGCACTAGCATTTCAAGTAGAGATGTGACGAAGTACCCCTTCTTTTTGTTTGCAGCCTCAGGCAGTAGTCTAGTCAAAAACTATGTTATAATAGATGCGATATCATTGCAGGAAACTTCATAAAAACTCTTAATTTTCTCAAAAGCAGCTATAAAATTTAAATGAAGCTTTGAAAATGACTACAAAAAGATATACTATTACTTTAAAAATACTCGTGTATTACACAAACATGTCAGCCGACCATCTATCAGTCAAATTGTCTAACGGCTATGGGGTCGTAGTCGAGTTTAGCCAAAAAAATCTGTAACTTTTTATTATAACGGCAAGCGTTTTTGAAATATTTTGATTTTGGCAGTTATAACAAACAGTATGCGCTTTCTCAACGGCATGTTTAGCTAATCCAACGTTGGTTATAATTGGAATATTAATGAATTTGTTTTTCTACTTGGGAGTCCATAAAAATAAAAATATAATCGAACATATCTACTACACGCTTGCATAGATGGAGGAGTGTGCTCCGACAAGTTCCCCTTCCTTTCCACAAAGCCTTAAGGAACATCTGCTCACTACTACCTTGTCAGATCTAAACTGTATACATGCACCATGTATGCTTCAATATATATGCCTCGTACAAAGAAACAATTGAATATTAAGGCTGCAGCAGTCGAGCGCTTCTATTCACTAATACTACTACCTGAAACAGGAGCTCTTCACCAATATGCTGCATAAATGTTTGCACCATTGATGGTTGTTATACTTTTCACATTATGGATGAAACAAAAAATAGGACGTTCCAACACCGCGCGTGGGGCAAAGGTTATTGTGTTAAAAGCTAAAGTCCCAATTAAAGTTTATGAAAATAAAGGTGTAAAATTGTAGGATTCAGTAAAGCTACTATGCGTTCTAGACAATGCAAAAAATATGGCCACCAAGTATTTACTGCTAAAGCTTAAGAAAATGTAGCGGTAGCACCTGTAGGATCACAATTGTAAAAAGTTGTCGTAAGAGTAGGACGTTTTCATTTAACCATGTCTTATCTTGGATCCCTTGGTCTTATTAAGCAAGGAAAATAAATAAGCTCTTTCCGTCATTTATCCACCTAATTCTGTACGCAAAGCGAAAAAGAGGCATGCTTATGCTGGAGCTTTTAGAGGTCATTTATTAGCCCATTTGGCATTGGCTATTATTGTATCGACTAATATTGATATCAATGAAGATTTGGATGAAGACAAAAAATGTGTTCTTAACAAATCTTGAACTCATATCCAAAGTGTCAATTTATTTTTGTCAGCTTATTTTTGCATGCAATGTCAGCTTGCGGCACTACTTCAGCGATTTTTAAGAAAAGGAAAATTAATGTTTAAAAATTACAATATTTGAAAGAAAAGTGAAATTAATAAACTACATAGACATTCTTAGTAAAACAGAGTGTTCTCATGACATTTCAACAATGCAATTCGTTTTCTCCTGACTAGGTATCAAGCGCCAGCACAAGAAGCATATATTTATACTCACAGGTATTAAACTTCTAAACACAGCTCGAAAAACCTTTTCAACTATCTATTATTCCGCCAACATCTAGTGCTACTCGGCAACATTTATATCAGATGTATTACCCAGTTCAAACATGGCTTGGCAACGAGCTCATTCCTGAAGATTGGAGATGGAGTTCAGGGATACCATTTTGGCGTTAATTCAAATTATGCTCCTACCCGCCCCATAAATTTAGCTGAATTGCACCAAGGACTGCAGCTTAAACTAAGGCTACAGAAAAGTTGGGTTGCATTGTTCACCAGTTTGTGGTAATTGTCATGGTCAGTCCTGCCTAAATGTATTGCCCCATATGAATAAAATCGATGATTTTCACTCGGGGATCGTATCAAACTCGCGAATTAACAAAATCTCATATGTCTCAAAATTTTCTAAGCTCTGATTGTTGCCCTGCATGAAGACTGATCAAAGTAAAATACGAGTACGAACTGACTACACATTTTAAAAATAATTTGTGTATAAAATGCAAAAAAGATTTGAAAATCTTGGACAGCTTTTATATTTAATATCGTACACATAGTTTTAAAATATTTCAGCTATGATCACACATAAAATTGCTTTAAAATTTCAATTTTCTAATCGTTTGATGTGTCTCGTTTTATTCTAAATATATTCCCCCCAAACATATTTTTGTCAAATCGTAGTTGAATAATTCCATTCAAAAAATGACCCATTCGTATTTCTTTCGCAGATCAAATGCGATTCTGGTATAGGCATTTAAATTAGTTTCAAGTCGCCGGAGATTTAATCGAAGAATATTCCTATAATTGAAAGATTTGAGCTAGTTAGGAGCAAGCACTATTAGTTTCCCCTTCTCGGCGTAAGCGGCTACCTGAAAATATCCTTGCAAATGTATCAATCTTCCGAATTTAACTCTTCAGCCAACGAATCTTTCTTATAGCACTGTAAGGCCGCAAACGCGGATATATGCGTGGCTGAAATAATTTATCATGTTTTTGCTAATGCTTAAACAATTTCGGATGTTCCACTTATTTCTGGTATTCAATATATGTTTGTACAAGCGTAGTATTTAATTACGTATAGTGTATATTCTTTTAGTTTTATGTTAGTGTTTCTTGATTTTTGATAGATTCGTAACTGTTACTGGTAAAAAATTTAGCTCAAAGCCACGGCACAGTATGGCAGAATGGTCTCAACATCGAAACGTTATTAGCAGTTTGACAACGAAGATCGTAACCAGTGCTGTCGTTTTGTGTTTCCGGTGTGCAGTAAATGGAAATTTTAAATTGCAGTATAATGCTTGAACTTGCAGTAGATTAGTTTTTCTGTATGCATTCACACTTATGTGTTTACTTACATATGCAAATATACAACTATTCTCATTTACAAAAAAGTATGTTCCGTAATTGCAGAAATTGCAGAAAAACTTAAATTTTTACAAAGCTACTCATGCATATATATCAATTGAATTTGATACTATTGAATTCGAATTGGTTTGGTGAAAAATATATACAAATATTCATTAACTTCAGCTATGTCAGATTAAAGATAAAAATACAGTACATATTGCTGTGTACACACACTAAAATTCACAGTATTATTGAGGAAATTCTTGTGTATTGTGATTTAAATGGTAAGTGTATCAATAGTTTACAGGGAAAATACAGCTTTTTGATTCTATTCTCCGTTTTCATTAAATAAATTTGCGAAAAAGTTCTTTCAACAGTTTATTACAATGTGGTAAGCTTAATAAGCTTGACACATTTTTTTTACTTTGGAAGCATTGGCTCGTTGGAAACATTTTTCAACTTAAAAACTACACCAAAATTCTTCAATATCCTACTCTGCCTCTATATTTAATTCAGAAAAATCCAAATTTATTAGCATCCTCCATTCGTTATCTAATTTTTCAATCTCATCGTAGTGTGTTATATTTGGGAAACATTTAATTATATCTGTCAAAGAATATCCCTGGTTTTTGGGATCTATGATTGCTAAACTATTCAAAGTAACCTCATTAAGGTCAAATCTTTTGAAAATTTGTTTGGTCAGCGCTTGATAATAATTTAAGCAATTTATTTTTGTAAGGATTTGATCTTCATCATCAATATCACTCATAAATATATTCGCTTATGCGCCTAGATAAATATCTTTCAATTCCATAATCTGCTCATCTTTCAAAGATGTGTTCACTAACACTTCGTTTAAATATTCTCTACGTACGAAATTTTGCAGGATAGTTTTAAGTACATTTTTATAGTAGGAACAATTAAATGAAATTTAGGAGTTTCCGACTGAAATTCAGCATTAATTTTGCTGGTTATATTTAAAATATAAGATAATATTCTGTAATAAATTTTATTCTTAACATTTAAATTTTGAGCTATTTGCACAGCTAGGTCTGAATTTCTATCAAAATTTTTTACTTGTTATATATTGATGTAAAAGCTCCCACTGCTCAATAATTATATTAACTACTTGTCCCAATGCAAGCCACCAAGTAAACGATGTTTTCAAAATCTTGTGTACCTTAACATTGAAGTATTCCTGCAGCTGCTGAAACTCGCTGGTTCGTTTTGGGCTATGTGAAATGAAAAATAAACGTTTCTTGCTAGATTTTCTATATTTGACGGCAGTTTTTTTGCAGCTGCTGACGAACACAAATAGAGAAAATGGCAAGTACATCCTATAATGTATATGTTTGGTAATATATCCTTAAACATTCGTTTGATGCCACTTTTTTCACCCATCATCACTGCTGCATTGTCAGCCGCAAATCCAATAATATTTTCAATTCGAATTGAATGTTGGGCCAAAAATGAAATGACGGAATCGAAAATTGATTTCGCATTATATTCTCGCAAAGCTATTAGTGCTAAAAATCTATCTTTAGCTTTTCCAAAAGCAAAATCAAAATATCGACATGTTAACGCCAAACTTTTGATTCCCCTATATCTGTCGATTCATCAATTAAAAGGAGAATTTTTTGATTTTTTAAAGTTTCTGCAACGCAATTCACACTTTCAGATAACATTGCATCTTTAATAGTTTGGACTGATTTCGTTTTCCCTAATTTGATTTGTTTTGCTATTTCAGAATCTATAACTACTGATTTTGTCAAATCGATTAGCACTGGAATTAAAGCAAATGGCAGATTGTTTGAGATCAATTCTAAACTCTGCCATTTTAAGCAAATTTAATCTTTTCGTAGCTTCCACGTTACTTTTCATGTCTAACAATTTCGGCTGACTCTTTGAGCTTTTGACATTTTTTCGGTGTTCTCCGCTTTCACCGTGTCTTCGCAAAGTGACAAGTTGCCATTTTTCTCACTCATCCATTTAAATTTATCCTTCCAAATACTTCTATATTACTGTTCGTATATCGGTTTTTTCGCAGTCTGAGCTTCATCACTACTAGGACACATGAATTTTTAATTTTTTGTTTTAATTTTTTTTACAATAATTGCATATACCTCATATCGTCATGTAAATTTATCGTGGATCTATCATCAGTACAGACTGAAAATTTCTCGTCCTATATTTATTGACTACTTGTCCATTTTGCTTTTTATCACCAATTTCACCAAAACAACGCTTCCTCACTAATAACCACCAGATTGCAAAAATAGTTGTCATATGACTGTATTAAGAAAAGCGCATTCTACTGCTTCGCATGTTACTTTGCAGTTTCGTGCAGCGTGCAGCGAAAACTAGGCAGATGTAGATTTGCTCGTTATATTATATGTGCAGCGAATCTGATAAAATGCAGTAGATGGCACTAAAATGCAGTGTTGCAATAGATTCTATCAAATTGCAGCAGAAATACTGCAATTGCAGTAAAACGACAGTTTCGACACTAGGACGTAACGACACCTGAATTATGTTGACTTTTGTGATGAGGGCTGTAAGAAATTAGTGGAACGTCATCGATTTGCTACTGGATTTTTTTACATGAAGACATTTAAGACACAATTTTCAAATACTACTTGTTTGCGACAAATTAGTCACACAATTCTGCTTGGGTACAAATGCAAATATAAAATGTATGCCACCTCTCTCAAGACTTCAAATACTAAATATATTTTTTACAACGCAACGACGGGTGGATAACAATTATTCTATAATTTTGATGAATTAGTTTAAATATATAATATTAGTGTTAGTAGGTTGTAACTCAATCAAATAAAGATACTGCTTTTACACGACATGTGTGAATATTGTCATCTAGTATTAAGGTGTCTAGCACTCATATTCATGTGATTATAGTTTCTACTTGTGAAAGCATTAAATTGCGGAAAGGAGTGCACTTTTCATGGGAAACACAGGCTACCAGTTTATAAAATATCTCAAAAACGGTTATGGTTACAAGAAAAAGTCGTAAAACTTTTTTTGTAGAACATTTTCTAAGCTGCAAATTTTTCGCACTTTTTCGTACACTGTGGTGCTGCTATCTGATGAGTTTGATGTATTTCCTTTCATACCTGATTTTGATTTGTATGCAAAAGCATGTGATCATGAGCCTGATTATAGCCAAAATAACGAAACGTCTAAAAAATATCTGATTTTGTGGCGATGTGAACAGGCTATAATAAAATAGTATCGAGTCTTAATGAAAATACACTTGAATTGGCTTTTGCCAGCATCAATGTTCATTAGTTCATTTGGGGTGTTTGCTCAAAACTTCCGTTGCTACTGAGTTTTGCATGAATTTGACCAAGGCTATTTGATGTTGCATCGATGTAGCACCTTCTTAGCAATGTGCTTGATTGTCAGCCCTGAGTGCAGCACTACTTAAAGGGATATTTACATCTATGCGTCATCATCTAATGCTGTTGGAAAACAGATGCTTTTTTTCAGGAAAATTTAGTTCATTTTTATAGTTACGGATCATTTAAAGATTTATATCTTAGTCATTTGCTTACGAAACATTACTTTAAATGTGATGATGCATGAACAAAAAGGGAAGTTATGTTTTAGCAAAATTTCGAAAAATGTATTTTTCTCAACAGTAGCGCATGATTTCTGATAAAAATAAACGACCCTTGTACCCAGTATACAATGTTTATTCACCAGAACCACCATGATAGTTATCTTGTAGCCTTCAATTTGGTATCCAGTCATAATATGGTCTAATCACGTTTCGATAAGAGCAATTATATCAAAATTTAATCTTAAATCCGACATCCAAGTTGTAATCTCATTAAAATTTCTTCGAACACTTCTAATATTGAGATGAATAATTTTAACACTATCGCATTTACGAATAAAGAAAGACATACATTATTGATTGTTTTGCTTATTATCTTCAACAAACTTGTGAATCAATAAAATGGCTTATATAGATCTATATCACGTGATACAAGATAAAGTTTGCTAGTTTCGAATTTCCTTATCAGCATATTATCATATTTCATTCACATAAAGTTGTAGCTATTTTCTTCAGCGAATGATTGCTTTGTACAGTAATCTTTTATACGTCATAGCCAGACTTGGATTTAGGCTCGTTGGAAAATTATCGCTCGTTGGAAAATTATCCAGAATTAGGTTAGCTGTAAGATTCTTTCCCTTTACTTTGCAATTTTTTCATCCAGCAATCGTGCTAAATTTTCGAATTGACGCGTCTCGAATTAGTTACTCATCGCGAGATTTATTGAAGGATACTTGATTCTTAGTTTTCAAAATGCCAGATGTTTCCGAAATGATAGATATTTCAAGTATCGATAAAAGTTTTTCTTGCTCGATATTATTCACTTGCCAGGTAAACACGTTTACTTGCATCCTTAATAGCTGATTTTCTGCAGATCGTTTTTCACATAATTTAGAGATATTTTTTCAGTTTTCTTGGTGTATGCTGACATATCACAACAAGAAATTCATCCAATACCACACAACAAAAATCGCAAGTGCTGCGATATTCATTCATTTCATGCTTGACTTCCGTCAATTCAAACCGGATTTAATTTTTAAAAGTTTAAAAAGGTCGTCGTATGAAGCACAGATGTTTTTATGATGCACATATTTTCATTTTTGCAACTTTGATAAATCATGTCTTTTTTTCTAGCGTTACGTAGTCTACTTAAAGTTTTGTTTTTTGGTAGGACAAATTAAATATATTAAAATCAATTACTTTTTAGAGTGCCTGCTCTGTAACATGGCATTAGTGTAAAAAAAATAGTAAAATGTTTGCGATACACGAAGGCTTAAGGTAGGTATCCACATATTGCATTTCTTGCGTATCGTATCCCTGTTGCGTATTAGTCACTAAACGGATACTATGTCCACATTACTCAATATTCCGTGTATAATCAGTACGATGCGTTACAAGAAGCTCGATACTCGTCTGAAATATTTTTATTCCCTAATCGATGCTGTGCAACGCAACTTCTCCAAATATGACTCCACTTCGTATCGTATCATTCCTTTGATGCGACGGCAAGAAACCGCCAAATGACCGACCGAATTCGTTGCGTTTCTTTGTATCATATTTTGATACGGAACGAAGATACGTTTGTCGTATCCACTGATACGCAACGGTGATACGATACGCAAAATGCAACATATGGATACCGGCTTTTAAGCAACAGTCGAAAAAAGATCAACTTCCTGTCGTAAGTTATCGCATGCGTCTTTGGATTACATATACCACCATGTTTCTGTTACAACTACAAAATGCAGACTTTAGAAGTAAAAAAAACCTATTGGAAATAGCAGAGCGTAGGCTTTTTAGAACCACTGAATCAAACGCTTCCCTAAATGCCGATAAGCTCATCATTAAAACTAGATACTCATAAATCAATCAGAATGAAATTAAACAATAAAAGACATGGGCTAATTTCTTTAACTTTTAATGTTTTATTATAAATTAACATTAGTTAAAATATAGAATAACTTACAGTCTTTTTACACACATTCTCTTCTTCTTTCACTTGAGCACCACTCATACACTGCCAATTATTGTAACGCCATCGGGGGAATGAAAGAAAATCTTCACACAACGTTTACAGCCTGACTTGTTCCATAAAATTCTAGTGCAGTTCGACGTCGAAGACGATTGTGGTGATGTTTCGCTGAAATGTTGGGCTATTTTAAAATCTTGGCTTTACAGAAAGAAAAGAACAACTTACCTATTAATTTTCGAGATATCCCAGACACGTATACTTCCATCAACACAGCACGAAGCAAACTTTGTACCGGTTGCATTCCATGCGATGCTAGAAACATACGCTGTATGATCGCGTAATTCGGCCAATTGAGAACCGGCTGCTAAATCAAATATTCGAATTTTCGTTTCTTCCCCCGCCGCTGCAATCATTTTACCATTCGGACTAAATGCAATCGCTGAAATAGGATAACGACAATCGGCAAATACACGTAGAACTTTTCCATCAGTAGTCGACCACAGACGAACCGACAGATCGCACGATCCTGTTGCTAAGTAATTGCCATTTGGATGAAAAGCAACGCACTAAAATATATAGTTTATTACAAATAATCCGTTTTGAAAATATATAAAGTTTTACCTCGACATCTTGGGTATGTCCTACGTAAGTTATTAAAGGACTTTCTCGTTCAGCCGTCCAAAGTCTTGCAGTGAGATCACGAGATCCAGTGGCGATGTAATTTGGGTTTGGACTTTCAGCTACGCACCAAATTGGATAATTATGTCCTCTGAAATTCAAGCTCAGATTGTATTTGAATTGAACAAAACAATTAAAGGATTGATTTTAATTTTGAAAAATGGCAGATATATTTTGATCGCAATATTTGCATGTGGACGGAGGCAGAAAAGTGCCATTTTTTTTGCAAGATACGTTGGCTGCTGTATTGATATTTGTTGGCTGCTACGACATAACATGGTCAAATGCATACAAAATTGTGATGGTAAATGATATATCAAATTAAATTGTTGCATACTTTGTCTGTTAATAAATATTTAGACTCGAAGTTTTTGGATTCATTGAACAAGTCAATCCATGTATAATTTTTTTAAATGACAAGAAAACGTTTTCTGCGTTGTTCCCAATGTACGCCTACCACTCAAATAAGAAAATCGTAGGGACTTGCAGTCAATAAAAATTCAGGTTACAAGGCTTTCTCATATATCCACGTAGGCTATTCAAATTGTTGAGTTGGTTTTAGAAAACTTTACCTTAAGGTTTCCCAAATGTGAATATCTAAATCAAAAAACATTGTGATGACCTTTAAACAAAACATTATGCCTCTAATGAAAAATGAATAAAAACATTGTTGATAGATGATTTGTTGATTGAAGATTCAAGCTTTTTGTTGTTAAATTTGAGAAAAATCTATTAAATAATTTGACTCGAAAATTTGACTTTTAAAGAATCGCAACCCAATACTTTACTTAAAATGCTCAAAAGCATATGATTATTACATAAATATCAGCCGACATTTTCCTATAAGAAAAGGATAAGGAAATAAGAAAAAAGTCAGTTAAATACTTATTTAATTTTATTCAAATTTCATATTTCTAAAGCCGAACCATTATTTTAATTATTTAGGGTTAGTTAATACGTGATGAAATATATACTGAAAGCTAGACGGGGTTTGAAAGTTGAGAGCATGCAATCTAAATTATGCTAGAGTGAGGAGTGGAATGTTAATGTTTTTGATGAGCCTCGAATTCGAAATATAATTTTATTTATTCACCTTGCAGAGTTGGAGCTTCGTCAGTGTTCGGTCGGATTCTTAAAAATGATTCGTCAAAATCCGGACCAATAATAATGCAACTAACATTATTTTCGTTCATCTTCGGTTTGTGACTTATCTACCGAACTTAGTTAGCTAGGCTCAAAGCTAGAATTACATGCCTGGAACGCAGTAACGTACATGTTGGCCCAAGCAAAACGTTTTAATTGAACTGTAATAACTGTACTGTTAATACGAACAATTACATTTCCCTCTATTCAATTCGTTGGATGGACGACAAGTTGACAGCATGTTAATACAACATTACAGTTAATCATAATGTAATGTTGGATAAGCTTGGTCAATTCGGAATTTCTGATGTCCTACACTCTCGGATCTCCTCTTATGTTGTCAATCGTACTTCTCGGGTTGTCTTCGAGGATTATGCTTCAACTTTTTATCCGTCATCTGGTGTTCACCAAGGTTAATTAATGAGCTTCCCAGCTACCTCTATACCTTTTTGCTCCTTGACCTTAAGCTTTTAACCCATTTCCATACGATTTAACTCGGAAGCAACTGGGCCAAAGCAATATGCCCGAATGGTTGTGAAAAGAGCCGAAGTGGGGGAGATAAAGTGTTCGAACTTGAAACTTGATATCTTGCGGCTGAATGTAGCCGAATTCTTGTTTACTTCACGCGATGGATGGTGCTCTTATGGAATTCAGATGAATTTTAGCGGAAAACTTGTATAGCATATTTTATTAGTATATACATACAGTGGTGGCCCTAGGGCGGTGCAAGCGGTGCGATTGCACCGGGCGCCGTCATAGGAGAGGCGCTGAAATCAGCCGAAATGCAACTTTCGGGCGCTGCTCACCGCACACCGAATCGTTATTAGCTTGCCTCTGACCGACGTTTTTTTCGCTAGCCACGTACTGTCTGTTGTAATCAAGCCGTTCATTTGCGCGCATATGAATTCATTGTGTATGGTGTAGTTTTAGGCGAAAAATTTGCAAAAATATTAAAACTTACACTTGAATTTCGCTTTACCCCGAGTCTTCAAAAACGGTTCAAAATAATTATCTATTTACTTAACTTAAAGTAACCTTATATTATTAAACGACACGCATCTGTTCTAACCTATACTAACCTAATACCTATACTGTGACCCGTCACCGCGTATTTTGCAAAAGCTTAAGGGGGGAGATACATGTAACTGCTAAAAATAAAATCGATTTTTTTTATTACATCAAAATGTTTGAAATGCTCTTAAAATAAACCAAAAAAAGTTTTGACGCGATATTCGTATTAGTTCTCGAGTTATAGTCAGTTAAAGGCAGCGCGGCGATCCCCAGGTCGGTGGAGTTTTAAAACTTAAAACGCGTTTTTCTCAAAGTAGTACTTTTTCAACTGCCGTACAAGATATCTCAAAAAATATTGAATCGATCCGGCTCAAATTTATACCACGTCTACAAAAGAGTATTATCTCCTCGTTGAACCTAAATGTTATTGTAATTTCAGAAAAATAGTTTGTTTATAAATGTTTAAAGTGTGATTTTTTTGAAAAATAATCGATTTTTATGTTTAATCTAAAATTAATGTAAAAATTTTAAATATTTTTGTAAATTTTATTGGTTCACCTATGAATTACATATTTCATTAGCATATTTTTTTTTCTCTGAATGTTGCAAGTTCCCCGGAAAAGGCGTTAAGTTGTACGAGGCAGTTTTTGATGTGTTTTTTTCATTCGCTCGCATCGCCACCATTTTGTGTTGAAAAATTATTAAAAAAAGATTTTCATTTACTGTAAGGCATGTACTTTAAGGATTTAGTATTAAACATTTTGTGAATGAACAATATATATATTTTAATTCAATCTGAAATTAGCAATTTTTTTTCGATTTTGCATGTATTTCCCCCCTTAATGATTAAACCTCGTAATGAATACACGTACAGTTTAATGGCCAATCAATATGATAAGTTTGAGAAATGAAGCAAATGCCAAAATAATTTAAGCGAAACTTAAGCTGCCAAAAAACTCTCGGCAAATATTTTTTTAGGTTGTGAAAGAAATCCGGCGTCAAAATAATGACAAAAAGCTTGAGCCCAGTTTATTTGAATATTTCTGAAACCTCTTCTGGATATCAAAACATTTCTGAAGAAATTATCTCAGTTATATAATCACTACCACCTATTAGTGAAATAAAAATATAATTATATTTCAGAATGGCCACTCAGCGGCTCTGCAAATAGAGATGAAATTTTTATTTGAGGCCCTATGGCGAACTGGCGAAAATTTCAACTGAAGATGGCTCGTTTACTCTAAATTTGCAGATACACCATAGTGCCTTTGCTGTCGTCTGTTTAACGCAAATCTCCAGTCTTGTTTGTGAAAAGATGGATTCGACACTTATCAACGCGCTTCAAAACACAAGAAACATCCACGATCACCGTCGTGCTATAAACAATTCGATAGATGCGTCAATTAGATTGAATACCTTCTGTGTAATAGACAGACACTTGCAAAAACAGATTGAACCCGAGAAAATACGTTGGGTTACTATCCTCGAACGAATGATGTCCATAGCATTGTTCTTGGTAAGCAATAATTTATCGTTAAGAGGGGCTCCGGATCGAATACTTTATACACTTCTAACAATGGAAACTTCTTGGGTTTAGTGCAGTTGCTCGGCAAATTGGATTTTGTGATGATGGAACACCGTCGTCGTGTTCTAAATAAGGAGGCTAACGTCCAATATTTCGGCAACCGCATCCAAAATGAGTTAGCTTACTTCGAAGTGAAGTTCGAAATCATATTTGTTCAAAGGTAAAATCAGCTAAATACTTCTCTATAATACTGGTCTGTACTCTTGATGCAAGCCACGTTGAGGAATTATCGATAACATTCCGTTTTGTTCACACTGATAGCTGATGCAGCCAAAACTTGCGTTAAATCAGTTTCTTTATTTGGATTTCTCCAAAGATTGTTTGTTCTATTCTTCAAATCAACAAAGCAACGGGAACTGATATCTAAGAACATGGAAGGATTATCGGTTAAAAAAGTTTGTGAAACTCGCTGGGAGAGTAGAGTTTCTAGTCTTGCAGCTGTTCGCTTTCATTACTCTTCAGTTCGTAATGCTCTTCTGAACCTCATGAAGAATCAAATGACTCAGTTGCAGCATCAGAAGCCTTGTCGCTAGTTTAGTACATGGACCAATTCAGTTCATAGTTACATTGGTGTTTTGGTATGATATATTGTTCCAAGTAAACATTGTAAATAAGGCTATGCAGCCGGAATCTCTGGAAACAGTCCGGAGCCTTTTTATCTGCTCTCATAACAGCCAAGGAAAGATCACCTCAGGCTGAGATAGAGCCCGTTTTTAAACCAGACCGATCCCGAAGAAAGAAAAAAAAATTGAGTACGAAGCCGTAGATGAAACACCACGTGATCCTGAAGAATTGTTTAAGATGAACGTTTTTTACCCTTTGATTGATACGATTGAAAGTGCATTGGTCACTCGATTTAAGCAACTATCTAGTTCAATAATACGTCGTCATTTTTCTACGACAAAGGTCCATATTGGAAAAAGCCTATGGGGATTTGCAAATCAGTTTAACTGATGGGGGAAAATGCGACGTGTCTGGTAGCGAATTGTTTGTAGAACTTATGAGCTTGAACCCATTGTTAAAAGATCTTCAATCAGCAGAGCCATTTAAATTCCCGGACTTATAAAAAAAAATGAATCGCGAGATATTTTCCGAATGTTTTGACAGCACTTCGTATATTGCTGACAACACCTGTAACTGTTGCCAAAGGTGAATGAAGTTTCAGTAAATTAAAACTTATAAAAACTTACCTACGTTCTGCTATGTGTTTGGCAAGACTGTCAGGTCTTGGAATCTTGTCAATAGAAAATTCTATTGCCCAAAAGTTAAATTATTCTGAATTAATAAAAAATATGCAAATACAAAAGCCAGAAAGGTGGCCATCTAGGGTGCTCATTCGTAGTACTTTTATACTTTTTAGGACTGTCTGCAGCATAATAGTTTAAATAAAACTAGTCAAACAAAATTATTTGCTTGTATTATTTATCATCTGCCGAACTTACGACCTCAGCAAGACATACAAAGTGACGTTATCGACCGCAGCAAAGCAGTACCAGCGGGATGGAAAACACTATTTTGACGCGATTGAGCGGAACTACTGCACTTCATGTGCGACCGACATCACTGTGCTTTGTTTTGAACAATTTATTCGGAAGCTACTTACTTTTCAATGTACAACTTTGGTTTGAAAAATTGTATATTGAACAAGGAAGTAAGTGGCCTCCGAAATACGAGTCTGAAAAATTAAATTTTTTTTGAATATTTAAAACCAGGTGAAAACGATTCGAAATAAAAAAAATTCCCACCGACTTCCAGGTTGTACACCTTAAGTCACGGATAAACAGCTGTATATTATAGGGACACTAAGATTTTGTTCCAGAGGGGCACCACTTTGAGATCTGGCACCACGTAAAATTTTCGCTACGGCCGCCACTGTGTACATATGATTGCAGCAAATGGTATGTTAGTAATAATACTATGACTACCCAAAAGCGGAATACAAATAATTTGAAGCATATCTGCAATAATGATATTTAACATAATCACCAGTTACACGAAAGCCCAAATAGCTATTTTATTAAAAAAAATAACTTACAAGTCTGAAAATTACTAATCCTGCATGGTATGGTATTGTATAAAACATTCCGGTAAATTTAAAACTACCTTAGTAATTAATCATGCAGTTTTAGAACCAGAGCGAGAGAGGAATCCCAATTGTCAAGGATGAATCTGTATTCTTTGCTTTACTATGGATTTTGGCAGTTCCATGACATTTTCAATTGTCTCTTCATTTAGCTGAATATTACCTCCGCCAGTATATATTTTAAACTTGCTGCATAAACTATTTGCCTCACAGAGTTTATATATTTTCAATCCAAACCTGGTTCGTTTTGATGAGTTAAATTATTTAAATCGCATTTATGACTCATCGATAATTATATTTTAATCCAGTGTGTGAATGTTATTAAAGTTTGCGTTCCAGTAAGAAAGATTGGTCCTATTTTTGGAAAGCGGTTGTTGCTGCAATTCGATTCATTATGCGAGAAATGAAACCGTGATATCTGAGAAAATCTTTTGAAAGGGATTACTTTTCCAAGCATAGATGTTTGTATGACGTTTCGATTAGACCAATACATTTGTATATTTGTTTTTTCGACTAGCGCCATCAAAAAGCACAATTTACTTTCGACCTTGTCCCATCGTTTATAATTTGATAAGCGTAAATATTTTTTTGCGTAACTATCGTGCCCAAAAATGTTCTTCAAACACAACAAAACATAAATCTAATAATACGTGATTCCCGCCTGACTGATTTGAAATAAGTATTTTGCACCACGAAACTCAGAATCTTTCCAAAGTATTGGTGTGTTATCAGTTTCCTGTCAATCCCATTCAACACTCAAATAAGGTCTTGCATTTTCTTCTTCGCTATCGTTACCTATTCTTCTTTACTGTTTATAATTCTTTCAATATCTATCATTTGAAAGTTTGAATCATTGAAAGCCCTTCCACTGCTCTTACTACCATGAGAACTACTTACTTTTTCAGTGAAGTGAACTATCTAGTGAAGCTCGTATTGTCTTGTGGGTAGAGCACTGGCTTCTAGTGTGTGCAGTTCCTGGTTACCTGGACACCTAACTTAATCAGGGGTAAAGTGGGTCGTGGATAGAGACCCCTATCCCGAGATCCCGAACCCCGACCAATTTCTTATGCCGAAAATCCCGGGATTGATGGTTTCTAATCCCGGGATTTTCGGGACTAGAAATTGGCTGGGATTCCGGGGGCGGGAGTCAAGCATAATCGGCAATCAAATTACGGCAGGACTCAAAAAATGCAAATAGAATCCATATGCAAGAGAAAGCAATTAACAGGCAGGTTCACATCAAGATGCGTAAAGAAAAGAGCGAAACAAACCGATGCAACAGTTAACAAGAGACTACAAAGCGGTTTGTAAATAGATAAGTATGGACTGTTTCGCATTTAGTGTATTCGTTACCTCGAATGATTTGAGAAAATTAATACTAGCGAATGCGTGCACATATTCCCTCAACAACAATCAAAAACAAGGTTGTGAGCTATGCAAGCAGGATAAAGGAAATAATAAAAAGTTAGATAATACAGGCTAGCATCTCAGGTGAACGGTTCAGTTTGATGTTTGATGAATGGACTTCGACTGCAAATAGGCGCTATATAAACATTAACATCCACTCAGTAAATTCTTACTGAAACTTGATGCGAGTAAGGATGTCAATGACAGCTGCGAGCTGCCTAGATATATTAAAAGAGCGTCTTGCTGAGTTTGATGTTTCTCTAGGAAAAGACATTGTTACCATCGCAATTGATGGGCCAAACGAGATGCGAAAAGTAGGCAGACTAGTAGATCCAGAGCAACAGATTTGTTTCACGCATAGCTTTCACTTGGCATTTTGTGATATTCTCTATAATATGAAGTTCATTCCAGATTATAGAGTTGATGAAACAGCTGATAGTCTGGACGACGACCACGAAGGACTGTCCTGATTAGCTTTCTACATTAAACCCGATCGCTTGCAAGACACGCTAGATCTGAAAAACGATTATGACATCAACGCATGCATAAAGAAAGTCCGTAGGGTAATTTTATATTTAAAAAAATCTCCAACGAAAAATGATAACGTTCTTCAAAAGTATGCAAAATCGGAGCAAGGCAAAGAACTGTCTCTTTTACTGCATTGCAAAACAAAGTGGAATAGTCTCTTTACAATGCTCGAACGGTTTTCTATTTTCAAAAATAGTATACAGAAGGTATCAATAGACCGACAATATCCAGACCGACAATATCCAGACCGACAATATCCAGACCGATTAGAAGCAACTAAGTTTGATTTGATTCAGAAAGTTATTGAAGTTTTACTCCCTGTAAGATTGGCTGTGGGTTCGTTAAGTCGCAAAAATGCAAATTTATGCACTGCTAATGCTTTGTTAAGATTTTTATTTAGGCAGTTAGGAGAAAAACGGTCCATTATTTCCAACGCTATGAAAATTACAATATTGGACCGAATAAAAGAGCGTCAGTGTACCGAGCTATCTGGTATGCTAAGTTATCTCCAGAATCCACGTTGTGCCAGCCAAAATTTACCAAGTGAAATAGAATGTCAAAAACCCCGAGATCCCGGGATTTTTGATTTTTTAATCCCGGGATTGAAAAACTGTACCGGAATTGGAATCCCTAGTCGTGGAACTATTCACTCAACATTCGTATTCACTTTGATTATAAACTTGTGGATGAAGCTGTCTACTATCTTAACTTCTTGACTCGATAAGTATTGTCATGGAATTACTTCACTTTACTTTATCTAGTAATTATTACGTATTCTTTCGTCATCAGCAGAAAGTTGTCACTAAATGTCAATACTTTTAGTGATACCACTCAGATTACGCAGCCTTTTTACTGACTACACAGATGACAATCAAATCGTCACTGAAAATATCCTATCTTTGTATATGGCCTCTACATATACTTCTCCGGAATGGACCGAGAATCAGTTTTGGCCAACTGATATAACATCAGTACTCACGTATGGATCTGAGACTTGGGTGCTCAGCAATAGGCACTCTGACCTCTTAGCCATGTTCGCGGAGAATCGTTGGCTTCATATATTAAGAAGGGCGATTCTGGAGTCGCTTACACTATGAGTTTTACACTATGCATAGTTAAAAAGACAAAGCCCGCTAGACTCCCGTCAGCAGTAAACGATGGGTGCTCGTATAAGCGAAGAGGAAGCTGGCCGAAAAACTCTTTGCGACAGATTTTACGGCAGACGAAAGCGAAGGGGAAGTTGTTCGCGCTGGCTTTGACCAGGACGCACGGAGCTTAAGGTTACCTAATTGGATGACATCGGCTCGCGATCGGAACTGGTGGACAAATTTGTTGAAGGACGTCAGGACAGGACCCTGGTTGTAGTGCCGATATATAGAGCTGCATAAAATTTCAGAAAAGTTAAATAAATTATTGAAAGAATAGGAGTTTTTAGAAAAATATACGTTATTATTTCTTTCTCACCATTTCAAAAACCCATTGAGCATCCTTTGTTTTTTGTATTTGTACATTATTCTTTACCTGAAGTAATTTGTTTTTCATTGTTTTTCTTCGATACTAGAGAAACCTAATGCGTTATTGGAACATGATTTTTAGTGTTCTTATTACTTTTAAAATTAATTTACATTTTGCGAGACAGGACAAGTAATGGCATTGAAAGGCGAAAAACTCTTATCAAAAATAGGCATCACATTTCATTTAAGTATTGACGCAGAAAGAAATGTAATATCAAAAGTGGAATAAAGTTATTTTCATTTCGAAACTTCCAATTTTTGAATTAACGGAACGAAATTTATCGGAGTTGGATAAACACCTAGTAAGCATTTAATATTTCAAAAGTTGACTGAGATGGATAAACACATAGTAAACATTTAATATTTCACTTACCTATAAATTGCTCCGCATGCAAAATTATTTGCTTTCCATGCTCGCATTGTTGAATCTTTTGATACACTAAACAGCAGCGGATGATGTGAAGAGAACATAACATCTGTAACACCTCTACTGTGCCCGCGTAGAGCTACTCCTCCATAAGCATCACTAAAAAATAATAACATTTTGATAATGGATTTTGCAATAATGAAATTAAAGTGTCTTACAAAGAATTCTGCTCGCATTTCCGGTCATAATATTCTTTCCTACGCATTGCTTTATAGGAATACTGCGTCACCCGTAAGGGATTAATGTTCGCATTTGAATCACTATCTGAAGAACTATCTTCCTCTTGTTCATTCAACTTACATACATTCCAATCACAATAATTTTCACTAAACCGTTTGTACAAATGAATACCCGTGCTCGTCTTATTATCTAATTGCCAAAGCTTAACAGTCGTATTATTAAAGCCAGCTACAACGTGGCATTTTGTGGAATCCATAGACCCGCACGCAAGACTAAAAATAAGAATAGTACCAATTAAGATCTCATATGTCAAAGAGGTTAGATTATTTATTTGGTGTTGTACTTACATTTGCTCCGGATCGGTAATTTTAATGTTATGAACAGGTTCGGGAACATCTTTTAATCGCTCAAGGATACTATTCAGCTGCGATAAATGTGAATTAGATCTTTTTACCCCGGTGCTTGTACCTTCTTCAGGATCATGTTCTTCGGGCTTCGCAGTTCTCGGGGCAATTTCTTTGTCATTCGAAACCTCATTCTTTTCTTCTACAACTTCCTGCAAATTAAACATTGTTTTCCCATCATCCACTTTCACATCCGTCACATCGAAATATATCCAAGTTTGCAGCACATTGAGAATCAAAACATGGCCTTGTTTGCAGAGATATTCCTGGAGTATGGTGACTGCCTCTAAACTAATTTCTAACTCATATTTTGAACTTCGAAATACTGCGATCAGTTCACTTGAATCGCACGACTCTATACGCAGGCAGGTTGAAAGGCTTTGGATCAGATCGCGAAAATGATCTCGATGAGGGTTCTCAGTAGACTCACTAGAAAATAAAATTTGTGTGGTGGCAGAAGGATACGAAGAGGATTCCTCGTGTGAGTTTGTGTTGATTGAACAGCCGTTGACTTTGTTCGGTAGCGGTGCGTTGAGATTTTCAACTGGAGCTACATAATGAGCATTGTTACGCAGAAAATTGGAGGCGGGTTTCCACTCGCGTCCTTTTAGCAGTTCGATATATAAATGGCAAATAAGCGGGCCATAGAGATTGCTTAATTCGGTTTTCACAGGTTCCTTTTGCTTTTCTACAAATTCAATAAATCTGAAACGTGAAAAATAAATGATGGGATGAAGAATGTTGATATCATTTTTTTTTGGTTATATTGAGCAGAAACTTGATATAATTGTTACAACATTCACACAAGGTAAGTATATGAAAAACGACTGCTGATATTTAGCATATATCGCTGTTGAATAAACTTTTCATAAGCTAGGATTATATATTATTTTTTGCATTTATTACACAGCTATAATGAACCTATATGACACTTCATTTATAGAGCGCTGCTTTTATACATGACCCTACGATAGAACTCGAAGCCTGAGACAGTTCGTCAGCGTGTGTTCCTCTTAAATTATGTGAATGTCGGGGACCGGTTGTTAGTGGCGGTTCCAGCCTGGCCACGCCACTCAAACTATCGCAGTAAAAGTAATGTGAAGCAGATGAATGTACATAGTAAAATATATGAGAATAGTAGCTTTGAAAAAAACAACTGGGATCGATTTGTTCTTTTTAATGCTACTATTCCAATTTTTTCTCGATAGAGCTCCAAAAACGCGGCCAATCTAAGGATACTTTTTGTTTTTCAAGATATATCGTTAGAATTATAAAAACAAAATAAATTATTTTTCATTTAAATTGCATTTTTGAATGGCTTCTTCTCAGGTTGAAAGTGACTGAGAAGCTGAATAGCTGAGTCTAGATCAACTTTTTTTTCCTCTTATAAATTATTTCACATTTACATGGCTTCAATCGAATGGAAACATTTGTATAAATAAACTAAAATTAGGGGAAAAAAAACCAAATATAAGCCAAACTGAGATTTGTATAAAATTTTCTGAAAAACTAAAAATCGTGGTAAACTGTAAACTGAAGCTAACGCTATGGTGAATGTAACGTGATGTAATTTGGAATTACGTATAAAAATTGAGTCTTTAAATTAGAATGCAAAAAAAAAATGGAAGAATAAAATCCGATCATTCCTAGACAAAGAGGAATTAACTAACTCAGACATTAACCAAGGGCAAGCCCACAAACAGACAATTCAAAACTGACAGACTGCCAGAAATCCCCAATAGAACCTATGAGTAAATTTAGTAATTGCATAAATTAGCGTCATTAATGTCAAATCGAAGTCAGGCAATAGATCGGAAATTGTTCCAAATGCAGCATTTTTTTTTGAAACTAGATTTTAATAAGGTCAAGATAGATTTTAAACAAGCGGAAGAAGCAAATAACTTACTAGATAGGAAGGTGTTAGATAAATATGGTTGCAGTGGGCATATTCCGAATAATTTCCTCTTCAGATATGGAATAATCAGAAAGGTTCCTCTGAATTTTAATCTAGATAAGATCAAACAGATAGGTGTGCCAAGCAATAAGTATGGCAATAAGATAAAGAACCTGAACATCAAAAGTATAGAAAGAATGTTAATGAGAGATAAAAATGATCCGTCAAAGTTCATACCGTCTTTAACTATCAAATGTATGTTTGAAGGTGAGGATGTTCCTGACTATTTGTATGTCGAGTATTTAAGTATGGAGGTTGAATATTACATTACAAAGCCGAAACACTTCTCTTTGAGCGGCCAAGCGTGATAGACGCATTAGCAAATCACAGCATCTCACAAAGAGTCTTTGTGTGTTTGAAGAACTGCGCAGTTACCTGGAATTTCCCTTCAGTCTTTGCCTTGAGTTTTTTCCTAGAAAGTGTGTTGCGACGTAAAAATTCTTGTTACGCATTAACTGTTTTCGAAGTATTATCAATATTCGGTGTTTTTCTTAGAATAATTAGATGTGCAAATTTAACTGAACGATATAAATCAAGTAAGTACTTTTTGATTATTCCTTGTGCGCATTTAGTATTGGTTTATTGGTGTTTGTATAAACAAATTCGTTGCGGCTTGGGTTTTTGTCACTAAGCAAGTAAATGCAGGATGGCGTCCGACGTCGAGCCTCCCGATATTTCGGACATGGATTTCAATTCTGATGAGGCTGATAACTTTAGAGTCAAAAGTAAAGTTAGGCGCACGAAAGCGGCCAGGAAGCATGTGGCAGACTTTGTAATGCCATCTCCAATACCGTTGAAAAACTCCAGTAACGTAATGGATAATGTGATTGTGCAAGAAGCTTTTCAAAGTGCTTCTAATAATATTACAAACAACTCCAATGCTCTAATAAACAATAAAAGTGCCTTTGAATCAGAGTGAGGGGACAAATTCAGGAATATATATAATAATGATTCCAGGAACAGATATACCCTGGTGGTTCAGAAGCTTGACATTGAAGGAGTGAAACAGAATTTCAAACCTATTCATTTTCTCCATGCTACAAAAAATGAAAATGTGGGCAAAATAATAGACGCTGACAGGGGAGGTTTTAATACAATAAGATTACACTTCGTGAAGGCTGAAGAGGTCAATAGACTGTTAGACAGTAATGTACTAAATAAGTTTGGATGTATTGGCTACATTCCAAATAATCTTATCTATAGATATGGAGCGGTGAGGGGTTTCCCGAGGGACATTCCGGAGAATGAATTGATCAAGGAGGGATTGCCTTGTTATGCAAATGGGATACGAATTAAAAATTGTAGCATTATTGCTGCCAAGAGAATCATGGTGAGGGATAAAAACAACCCTCAACTTTTGCTCCCTTCTGAAACCATCAAAGTGATATTTCAAAGTGAAGTGGTACCGGGGATTATAAAATTAAATTATGTCAGAATTCAAGTCAATCATTTCATTTTCAAGCTCCGACTCTGCAATAGCTGTGGCAGGTTTGGCCATACAGCAAATTTCTGCAGATCTAAGGAACCAAGGTGCCTGAAATGTGGAGGTATTGAGAGCAAAGGCGATTGTACGTTAATAAAGTGCATTTTATGCAACAGTACTAGTCATACCTTTGAGAACCGTGAGTGCCCCAAAAGATTAAAGGAATCTCTAGTGATGGAGATTGCTTCAATAAAAAAACATATCTCATTTCGAGGCAAGGAAGTTAGTCCCCAGTGAGCATGACAATAGTTTTGCCCTACTGGAAGAGTTCAACATAAGTGACGACTTTCCTAGCATTTCAAAGCAAAAACATAATTCAAGTACTAGGAACGACAACAGAGATGTTAATAAGGTTCTCACCAAAGTAAAATATTCTGCGGTTCCAAAAAAATCAAAATCAAAATTTCACTGATAGAGAGAGCGTAGCACAAAATGACATAGTGAAGAATTCTAAGGAAAATGTATCTGTCCTGAATAACCCTAAATATTTCAGAACTTCGGACTTCGATAAATTTATGTTTGCCATCTGCAAAGCGGGCTTATTTAATAAAAATCCAAAAAATAATAAAGATTTAATTGAAATTTACAGTAAAATGTTTGAAAAATTTATAACAAACACTAATATTGATTCAGACTTAATTTCTAAAGAAACAGTTCAGGATGAAGAAGTGAATACATGATAGGACAGAGTTGTTCTTTTTCCCTTTTTATTAAGTGTCTTACTGACTGTTTGGACTGCATCGTATATATCTCTTGTAATCCTTGATGAGAGTACTGTAACTAAACATCCAAGGTTTAGTTAAAAACAAATGTGCTCTAGAAAAAGTTCTTGTGGATAATTTTATAGATATTGCATGTCTTGCAGAAACCTTCACTAACAACAATTCCAACAACAATAATGCTATCCACGGTTACCATACAGTTGTTAAAAGCAGAATGAACGCAATGGGAGGAGGGCGATTGCGATTGTAATTAAGAAACACTTTAATTTTTCTATTATTAATCTGACTTCAAAAATTGAGGCAATAGCAATAAAGATCAGCAATATGTCCACACCTCTAACAGTTTGTGCCATTTACTGTTCGCCTGGGCTAGACAATGAGTTCTTTCAAACAGAAATTTGGCGTCTACTAAGAGAACTCCCATACAACACGAATATCTTATTGTGCGGTGATTTCAATGCCAGATCTAGAATGTGGGGGATCATAAAACAGTAGAAAAGGAAAAATACTTAAGGAAATTACTAGTCAATGCAATCTTAAATGTCTAAATAAGGGAATGTGCACATATGTCCATAAGGGAAACAGAGGGTCGGGAGGTTTTTCAGTCCCAGATCTAGCATTTTCAAACTTTATCTTAAAAAAAATGAAATGGGCAACCTATGTAAATGACGTTAGCAATAGTGGTCATCTACCAATCATCTTTTCTTTCAAGTCCAAAGTTAAACCAGATTCTGTGTCCAAAATAAATTCTAAAAAATTAAAAGCCAAAATTTCGGACTACTCTTTCCCTCCTGACATTAATGCAATAATTTCCAATATGAAGTCCATCTGAGAAAACTGTACAATTGAAATCAATAGAATCAATCCTAAACTTAAAAGCTGGTGGAATGAGACCCTTCAAAATGCATGGAATCTCAAAAAAGGTTTGACAAGATGGTTTCTAATAAAGAGAACGCCACAAGTATTCAATGACTTATGTAAAGCAAAACAACAGTGGATTCAAATAGTCAGAGAAGAAAAGAACAAATCCTGGAATGAAAAGCTTGTTAAAACAGCCATGAGTGAGAAGGAAAATGATTTTTGGAAACTTATCAAAAACCTGAATAATAGAAATAGCCCTGGGGGTTTCAAAACACAATGGAATTCTATGAACAATATTCAATTTCTCACTCTAATTCAGAACAAAAGGCCTGCGTGTAACTGGTCTTATCAAACCCTCAATTCAGTATCACCTCCAATTATCTTTTCATGTGAGGAGCTGAAAGTCGTTTTGAAGTCGCATAGGAAGAAATGGAGGACGTTAGTTCAATGAACGAGTCCAGTAAAGCAAACTGTATTAAGGCTCTAAATGACCTCTTCAACCGCAGAGTAAACCTAGAAAAATTTTTAAAAATAAAAATAGTATCCATTCTCAAGCCCAACAAAGATCCGGCATTAATCAACAACTTCAGGCCCATTTCACTAATTAATGTATTTATTAAAATTATCAACAACATGATCAAGAACAGATAGACTTCAGACCCAAATATTATGTCCATATTACCTAAAAACTCCTATGCATATATGACAGGCAAATCAGTAAATAGCTGCCTAAATCACTTAGATGTCTTAATACAAATTGCAAAAAACAATAGGAATTCAATAATGATTGCCATACTTGATCTGGAAAATGCATATGAAGGAATAGATGTGGAAATCCTTCACAACATACTGTCTCCGTTAATGTCGGACAATTTCCGAATCTGGATTGTTAATTTCTTACTCAAAAGATTAATTTGGTTGGGGGAGGATTCAGTTGCAATAAAAAACGGACTACCACAGGGTGACGTTCTAAGTCCACTTTTATTCAATATCTATACCAAGTCGTTCCATAGTTTAAACATGCCTTCATCCACCTTATTACAATATGCTGATGATTTCTTAATAATAACCATCAACAATAATATAAATAACTGCTCACAAAACCTCCAAAGCTCTCTGAATATTTTCCAAAATGAATGCTCTACCTTAAGACTTAAAGTAAATCCGGCTAAATGTAAATTGATGTACTTAAACAATAAGGTCACTAATTTACCGAACATAGTATTCAGATCAATGGTCATCTCATGGTCATCAGAAATCAAATATCTTGGAAAAAAAATTACAAATAGATATACCTTGAAAGAGGACCTAGAGGAGTCGTTAGAGAAAATTACAAAAACAAAAAACATTCTTACTATGTTGACAGGAAGAAAAAGTGGTATGACACCCCAAAAAAGCTTACTTATATACAGTTCACTAATCAGACCGAAATTAGAAAACCACTTAACAGCAAATCTCAATGCCCCTAAATATTTTTTCAACAAAATAGATTCTATTAAGGCTTCCATAATTAAAAGATGTCTAGGTGTATCAAAACAGACCCCCAATACTGTCACTTTCTCACTCGCTAATGAATTTCCTTCTTATTTTAGGGCTCTTTGGGCAACAGCTAAAGAAATAGTCAAAATACATAGCCACAATCATACTGTGTTTCAACTGGCCTGTAACTCCCCCAGATCCAACTATGGCATTATCCTTAATAGATTCCCCAATTTAACTTCCCAACTAGAATCCATAACTGAACAACAAGCACCACCCAACATTGAAATAATATGCAAACATAACGGATTATTCAGTTCCTTCACTAAAAACCACCCAGATAGTTACTACTTAGAGAAATTTATAGAATTAGAATCAACAGTCAAGAGAGATGGTTTCAACATAATAGCTGCGGATGGGGCAAAATCGGATATTGGAGCTGGATGTGCTCTGATAACTGAAATTAATAATAGATCATACCAATTCGTCATTACAAATTCAACCTCCGTCATAGGTGCAGAATTTGCTGCCATTTACGGTGCCATAAGCACAGAATTCAATCTGGGTTGGTTTAAATTAGCTATAATAACGGATAGTAACCTTGCCTGTGCGGTGCTTGATAATACTCATTCAAATAGTAAACTTGTCTTACAAATCTGGTCTTTGATGGAGCAGCATGCAAATTCTAAAATTAAAATCATATGGGTACCGGGGCATAGGAACATCCCTATTATGAACTTAGTGGATAAAGCAGCAAAAGAAGCGATAACTCATGGATATCTATTGTCTGTCCCACTCACACAAGAAGACATCATGATTTCTGTTCTAAATGAGATCAAAATTTCATGGCAAACCCAATACAATGAGAAAACCCTAGGACTTGAAAGGTGCCCATGGCTGGTCACGGACTTAGCTTTCAGAAAGAACACCTGGTTCAAGAACAGCAACCTAAATAGCAATAGCATTAAATCAATCAACAGACTCTTTACCAACAAAGCTTATAATAGACAAAGACTTTTCAAAATCAAAATACATAATAGCCCTAATTGTGAGCTATGTGGCGAGGTGGACACCATAGATCATAAAATATTTAAATGTGTATCTTTCAGACTTATAAGGGAAGAACTAAGTTTTACTCATAGATACAGAAACATATATCAACTCCTAACAGAGCATAAGGTTGATTACTTGATTGAGCTGGGTTATCTGCTGTATAAAGGGAACATTGACATTTAGGAATAATAGTTACAATTAGTAGTCATGTAAGCTAGATTAGGTTAATAATTACGAATAGTAGTCATGTAGTTCGATAAGCCAATATAGGTTGTCATAAGAGCATTGGAGTGAGTCCTACACCACTATAAGTAATATTATATTACAATTAATTCTAAACTTCGGTAGTTTTAGACTAAAAGACTGAAAGAATTACAACACTATTTTTGTACTAGATGTATAGTTGAGAACATGCGCACAGGGAGATCATGAAGTACTAGGTGTCTAATGTTGTTACTGGACACTGTTTTGGATTAATCGGTTTTAACTTTCTAAATTAGTCTATACTCTTTTGATAAATTCATTTAAAGCAAACCCTAGATGGTTTAATGATTATAGCTAACATATGTTAATATAAGTTTTTCTTATAAATGGCAATATTATGAATTTAAAATCTACAAATGAACATATATCATTTTGTAACACAAGCGTATTTTGATTAGTATTATAAGATAACAACACACAAACTTTGTTCCCATCACCTATCCTTTCAAACATACCCCCAGTCCCCTCCCGATATCCCAGTCAGTAGAGATACCCAACCAATGAGGGTAAAATAAGTGAGAAACATACAAGTCGAACCCGATGGCCAGTTACCGATAGGATAAGGCCAACCCAGATTCGTCGAAAGACTGGATCAACAAGGAAAAAAAAAATAGACCGCTTTAAGGGGAAATAATAGATTTCGAGAAACGTTCGAAGCCATTAAAATTCGATGGTTTTTTTTAGCCGTGAGAATATTGTCCTCCATTACACTGGCCTGAGGCCGTTGCTCATGAAGCTTATTTTCGACTCATTTACGATCATGAGCGAGCTGTTAAGTTCAATCAAACAATCGATGTATTGACAGAAATTATTTCCCGAAGTAAGAGAGTGTCCTTTGAAAATTTCAGCCGGTTGGATGCCTTCTTTCAAGAGAAATTTAATAATGATGCACTACACAAAAGATTGTCTGACTTCTTCCTCACTCACTGTGCTACTGGAGTTTGGCAGGACTTGTGAGGAGGAGTGGCGAACCTAGTCACATACCTACCGCTGCCTATATTGATGGCCGGAGATACAGCTACGGGCGTTTTGACCAGTGTTGCCAACTTTTTTCCAGCCGTTGTAGCTAGATTTGATGGGACAAATAGCTAAAAATAGCTAAAATGTTCACTTTGTAGCTAAATTCAACAATAAATAATTAATTTAATGCTATGAACTATGACTAATACTAAACTCATTCATTTGTTGTTAACCGTAACTCATGCTTGCAATTGAAATATTTCACAAAACCATTTTTAAATTATATTTATGTCAAAAAAATCTTCTTCAAGCTGGGGTAATATATCAAAATGTATAAACTCATTTTCATTCTCTACATATGCATCTAAAGTGCCGATTTTCGCCAATACTTCCTGAGGGAACTCAAAATCTTTACAACATTTTTGCAACCGTTTCAACCCATATTTAATAGTTAGGATTGAGTGCAAAGATTTCAAGTTGAATTTATTTCTATGTTTGGTTTTCACAATCGAAAGTTGACTAAAAATACGTTCAACTTCTGCATTGGACCAAGGAAGAACTAGTAACCTAAAGGCAATCGCACAGAAATCGCTAAACGGGTTGATATTTGCTGCGTTTTTGTTTATAATTATACACCTCCAGCCAAAATGTTCTGTTATCAGCTTTTTCTCTCCAGTTAACGATTGATAATTGTTTTTTCTGTACCAGTATATTCTGAATAGATGTTTTATCAGCCGTAAACAACTTTATAATTTTTATAAAGTCTTTATCATCGACTAAATTTATATTTTCCACAGAAAATTGGAAAATATTCCGCAAAATTTTAAGATTATCAGGTAATCAATATTTCAGCTATATTTCAGCTAATTAAGTTTTTAATAAATGCTATACAAGTCTGCCTTATATTTTCTTCATCTGACCTTGAAATTGTATTATTACTTCGAAGTTCAACTATTTTTTGCTCAAAGTTATATCCTAAATAGGCATTATTGTGAACGTAGTCATTTAATTCCACATTTTCTGACAAAACGTTAATTGTACAATCTGGATACACAATTTTTTTAGCCAAACCTTCAATAAATAAACAAAAATCGTTAAGGAGCTTAGTCGGCTGAACAGAATTGCTTTTAAATTTTTTGTTCATTACTGAAGCATCTTTTAAAATAGGTTGAAGAAATAAGATATATAAAAGGTTTATATCATTGTTATACTCCCTATAAATCATTTTAGCCAAATAACTTTCTTCTGATGCTTGGACTATACTGAAGCGGGTTTTTAGCTCTAACCATTGGCTAATGATTCTTGATACTGATCCCTCTATTGAAGAACGTGTAAGAACGATAATAGAAAGTGATATCGTAAATTCACATCATTGCACCATTTATTGCATTAGACTTTAGCAACATTTTGGCAGTGAACCGCCTATATTTCGACGGGTTGACTTTGAAGGAAATATATGTGTGTATGTTGAAGTTTCGGAAAAATTGCCGCCTTTACAGAGGTAAACTTGCTTTGTACTTTGCCAGCTCATCGGGAGAAAAAATTTGCCTCGTATGAATATTTTGCGATATTTTGAACAGCAGAGGCTTACCGAGCAAATTGAAAGCAACTGCTATTGTATCCACCTAAAACATTAGCGTTTACCTTAGAATTTGAGGAGATTGTTTTCAAGCACTGAGTGTTTTAAATATCAATAAACAAGTGAAAATTAATGCAATTAAAGCAAAAATTTAGATTATTTATAATCTATAAATTAGTAGCTAAATTTGTCGCCAATAGCTAAATGAAAAATTGTGTAGCTAAACAGGTTCTTTTTGTAGCTAAATCTAGCTACAAAATAGCTAAATTGGCATCACTGGTTTTGACATCGCATTTTTTTTCTTACGGACTTTTGAAGTGCTTGAAAAAATCTACATATTTTGATGACTTGTTCTTTGAATCTTTAAGTTTCAATGGTTTTTGCGTTTCTCACCATTAATCCCAAGTGCCTCCGTGCGTCTTGTGTTTTTTTTTTGCCCTTATGTGGTGTTTATGAGACTATTTTCAGATATAACCTATAAATATCTGATCCTGCCAACCTTACTTATCTTCTTATCTCCTGTCAACCTTACTTCTATTCTTATCTCTAATTATATTAGCCGGTTTATAGATCACTCTATGAAAAAGAGGGAACTGTTCTAAGTTGCACACTGTGGGAGGAATCCATCATATCAGATAGCTGGCGAAGAAACCAGTGCCCGTCTGACTTTTTCAATATACAAAAACTATGGTTTGTTTAATCTACATGTATTCATCCGAAAATTAGGTGACTAGTAATATCTGCATCAGAGAGTAAGATTTTCTAATGAATGTTTGGCCTCCATAGTTGGGATGAATTATTCTACCGCCTTTGCAACACGAAATACATGAGTGATATCGTGACCGTGCCTCATGAAATCAAGCTCCACAATAAACTGTTTTGCGCCAGGCACCTAGCAAGTATCTCCATTGAAGATCCGTGTGAGATTCATTCCAAGTGAGCGATGACTAGGACGACAGGAATTGCTGAGGATATCGTATTGAGTACGCATACCTAGCATGGCCGCAGGGAGCCTAGATTGGGTTACCGGTTTTTCTTGATTTTTTATTAAATAGTATTTCTTCTCTAAATAGCATTTTATTGGGTTTTGTGAACACGCCTAACTTATATCTACGTTTGCACTATTTTAAAATGCTCATTTTCTTGATTATCTATCAAAACGAATGACTTCCCAATCCAAGAATACTAATTACTTGCCAAATAAAAATGCTTCCATAATCAGCGCACACGATGAAATTTCAACATGCAGTTTTAGGAAACAATTGCATTTCAGTAATTAAGGTAAGCTAGAGTTAAGCTTTAGCACAAATTACTGCGTAAACAAAAACCCGCGAAAAATAAATTTCTCTACTCACTTTGTAAACTGTTGTTCCACAGTTGCATGATTATTATTCAGGCATAGTCCATTCGAATATAAAAAAGAATTTGAATGCGATAGATCCTCATCAATCATCTTGTTAAACACGAACTGTTTGGGTGTCTGTGACAAACAGAATTCCGATTTACGATACTTTTCCGTAGCCTGCGAAAATTTGTAAACGATTACATTTTCAAGGTTATGTGCGATGCTGACAGGTGCAAACTCTCCGGGTAATTTTTAACTCACCACATAGTTTCTTTGCTTTAAGTAGATTCCTAACGCCATTCGAATTAACTCGCTGCGCGAACGCCGACTTTTATTAGAACTATTCGAACTGGATGATTCTTTTTTTGACGAGGAATCTCCCATCTTTCATGTTGTTGATGCCATTCTCGTCTGACAACTAACGTCATGCCGACATTCCAATGCCAAAAAATATACAGTAGGCTACAAAATCGTTTGAAACAAACTACAGGGTGTATAAAATAGGTCTGTTCGCGTTTTTTCAAGGTCCGTTCGCGTACTTCAGCAAGCTGCAGCAGTAACAAAATTTGGCGGCTGGGTTCTTTTTGCTGCAAAATTTGGCTTGCAGCAAAAGTACAAAAACGACTTTCTGCGAATCTATTTTAATATATTATAATAGATTCAGGTACGCGAACAGACCTTCAGTCACTGAATTTTCCTTAATTTTACTAAATCCTGTGGTGGGGGAAATTCATGAAAAGTACGAAAACGCTCTCATTGCATTTCCTGAAAATTGACAAACAAAAGTGTCAAGTGTCGGTTTCTGGGAGAACAATAGTATTATCGCCACAAAAATATTCGACCTTCATAACAACAATACGCAAAAAATATGTTGCTTGCCGCGCACATTTGAACATTAGAAGTCTGTTCGCGTACTACGATTAATTGCAATCAATTGCAATGAAGCCGTTTTTGAACTCTGTTTAACTGAAAACTGAAAATTTCCCCTTTTTCAGTAAATTTCAGTAGGGTCTGAGCATGGCCTGTCTGAGCTACTGACAAATACTGAAAACTGTCAAACGGTTTTTGGTGACGATAATTTATCACCGCTTAGGATGACTTTATAATCACTATTGCCCAAAAACAGACAACTGACACATTAGCACAGCGTAAGAAGTTAGTTCCTAACCAGCGTACCAACTCCGTATATGTATACGGCCCAAAAATCCAGTGATCTAACCTGAGATTGTATTGTTGGGCAGCCTGGAAAGTTGGAAGAAATCGCATGGAACAGAAAGAGATGCAATATACAATTCGGCAACTACATACTCAAGCCAGATTTTTCGCTGCTCACATACGGCCCACTCTCGCAAAATATACCAACATAATCTCAGGCTGCTTTGACAGATAATGCATTGCGTAAATGGAGGCGCAATTTCAAGGTCAAAGTGTTTTTTTGGGAAAGTGGAATAAGTTGGTACGCTGGTTGTTATTACGCTGTGACATTAGTTTGTCAATTTTCAGGAAATCCAATGAGAGCATCATCGTCCTTTTGATGAATTTCCCCCACCACATGATTCAGGAAAATTCAGTGACTGAAAGTACGCGCACAGACCTATTTACTCACGTCACAGCGTTTGACCATGGCCACAGCGTAACAACCAGCGTACCAACTTATTTCATTTTCCCAAAAAAAAAACACTGACCTTGTAATTGCGCCTCCTTTTACGCAATGAATTATCTGTCAAAGCAACCTGAGAGTGCGCTGGGATTTTTTGCGAGAGTGAGCCGTGTGTGAGCAGCGAAAAATTTAGCCTGAGGATGTAGTTGTCGAATCGTATATTGCATCTCTTTCTGTTCCATGCGATTTCTTCCAACTTTCCAGGCTGATTAGCAATGCAATCTCAGGAAGGCCATGACACAGCGTAATGAGTAGTTCCTAACCAGCGTACCAACTCCGTATATGTATACGGCCCAAAAATCCAGTGATCTAACCTGAGACTGTATTGTTGGTCAGCCTGGAAAGTTGGAAATAATCGCATGGAACAGAAAGAGATGCAATATACAATTCGGCAACTACATACTCAAGTTAGATTTTTCGCTGCTCACATACGGCCCACTCTCGCAAAATATACCAACATAATCTCAGGCTGCTTTGACAGATAATGCATTGCGTAAATGGAGGCGCAATTGCAAGGTCAAAGTGTTTTTTTGGGAAAGTGGAATAAGTTGGTACGCTGGTTGTTATTACGCTGTGGCCATGATCTCAGGCACAGCGTAATAACAACCAGCGTACCAACTTATTCCACTTTCCCAAAAAAACACTTTGACCATGAAATTGCGCCTCCATTTACGCAATGCATTATCTGTAGAGCCTCAAAAAAATGTTAAATAAAATGGGCTAAAAATGTTGTGAAAATGTTAGAAAAAAAGACCAAAAATTGTTATTAAAAATGTTAAATCAGTTCATAAAATAGAGCAACAAACATAAAAAGCTAAGGAAAAAAAAAAACATTCTGTATCATTTTTCATTCTGAATCATCTCTATCGTCAACAAAATTATTGTATTGAAGGATATTGAGCATTGCAATGTGTGATTGAGTGGGAGAGTGACGTCTGCTGGATAAAATGTACTTATAAATGGACAATGAACGTTCCGCATCTACTGATGTCATTAGTGCAAAATTTGATTTGATTTTGTGATCCACTGGTAGGTCGGTGTAAAAATCTACATCAGGATTCTTTGATAACATTTTTTCTATTCGGTCTCGTTGATGCCAGCGAGTAAATTTTTCATATCTGATGCACATTTATTCGTTTATTTAGAAACAGAAAATTTCTAATGAAACAATGATTGCTTATTCAGCAATTGCTCCAGTTTGTTTCAACTCGTATTAATTATGCTGTCAAAAACGCCGAATGAATCATGATGTGAATCTGCTTTATTTTAATCATCATTTAATCATTATTGAAGTTTATCTTTGTTTTTTTAATAAAATAAATGAAATTTTGACGCTCTCAGTTTTCTGTTGAGTAATTATAAAAAAAATTTTTTTTGGTTGCCTTTCACATTATATGAATGTACTATATTTATATTTTTGATTAATTTGAGCAAATCATGAACGATAAATCGGAAAAAATGTTGAAATTTCTACAAAAAGTGTGAAAATGGCAGAAAATTAATAAATTTCCTATGAAAAGTCAGAAAAAGTTGAAAAAATGTTAATTTTCCAAAAAAAACGACAAAAAATGTTAAAAAGTGTTATTTTAACAATTTTAACATTTTTTTGAGGCTCTAATTATCTGTCAAAGCAGCCTGAGATTATGTTGGTATATTTTGCGAGAGTGGGCCGTATGTGAGCAGCGAAAAATCTAGCTTGAGTCACAGCGTAAGAAGTTAGTTCCTACCCAGCGTACCAACTCCGTATATGTATACGGCCCAAAAATCCAGTGATCTAACCTGAGATTGTATTGTTGGTCAGCCTGGAAAGTTGGAAGAAATCGCATGGAACAGAAAGAGATGCAATATACAATTCGGCAACTACATACTCAAGCTAGATTTTTCGCTGCTCACATACGGCCCACTCTCGCAAAATATACCAACATAATCTCAGGCTGCTTTGACAGATAATGCATTGCGTAAATGGAGGCGCAATTTCAAGGTCAAAGTGTTTTTTTGGGAAAGTGGAATAAGTTGGTACGCTGGTTGTTATTACGCTGTGCTTGAGTATGTAGTTGCCGAATTGTATATTGCATCTCTTTCTGTTCCATGCGATTTCTTCCAACTTTCCAGGCTGACCAACAATACAATCTCAGGTTAGATCACTGGATTTTTGGGCCGTATACATATACGGAGTTGGTACGCTGGTTAGGAACTAGCTTCTTACGCTGTGTCTCAGGTTAAATCACTGGATTTTTGGTCCGTATACATATACGGAGCTGGTACGCTGGTTAGGAACTAACTTCTTAAGCATAGTCCTGAGTTCGATTTCACGTGAAATTTTCATACAAAATTTCACGTGAAATATGTTTCGGCGAAAATTTAGCTTGAAAATCAGCAAGAGTGGTACTAAGTTCTTAGCATGAAAAGTTGCTTTCGCGTTGAAAACGTAGATGGCACTGAAACATGTCTCCAATCATTTCACGCCAATTTAGTTTGTGCAGTTCATTCTTTCGAGCGAAAAAGTGACATTTGGTGTTTCAATTTGAAAATGGAGCATTGCAAATGTCTTTCCAATAAGAAAATCGATCGAAAAGTGAAATTCTTGACATTTTATCCGTCAGAAATGAGCATTGTCTCTGCTTTTCTCCATTGCCAAAATTTTCGCTCGAAAGAATGACCAGATAATGGAGACATGTCAAAATTTCACGTGAACTCGAGCTCAGTACCAGCCTTTACGCTGTGCCATGGCCTTCATATAAAAAGCCTGTCACGACTTGCAATCTGACAGGTATTAAGCTACTTTTTAAAATGGTGTAGTCCTCTCGGGATTAAGATTTGTTGGCAATTGCTCGATGCTTTGAGTATAAACATATTAAGAGGCGCAATAAAGCCAGCAGACTGTCTTCATTTTCCCAAGATTTTACCCATACCACAGCGTAAGGAGTTAGTTCCTCACCAGCGTGCGGACTCCGTATATGTATACGGCCCAAAATTCCAGTGATCTAACCTGAGATTGTATTGGCGTCCAGTTAATTGCAAAAAGAGATAGTGCCTGGAAAGTTTCGTCGAATTGCATTGAACAGAGAGAGATGCAAGAGAAGGTTTGACAATTGACTTCGTTAAAAATTCTTTAACGTGTAGTACAGAATCTGCCTCCACTACGAACACCACTACGAACACCATTGTGACTGTACCATTATCCAGAGCGAGTACCACACGAGTCAAGTCCACAGTGAAGTGGGCTACGCCATTGTGCGTGTGGATCGATGTGGATGGTGACAGTCAGTCTTTCTTTAGACAACGAGAAATATAGATCATTGTGTAGATTGAAAGTCGCAATAAATTAAATTGTTAAACCTAAATTTTGTGTTCTAATTATCGTATTACAACTCAGGTGTGGGGTTTGGACTAGAAAATGCCTACAAGGAAAACGAGCAGGAAAATCGTGGCATTAGCCACAAATGAAGAAGGAATAGAAGAGGCCGCGTCCATGCACGAGGTCCGCGAATGCGAGACGCCGCTCTCAGGAAAGGAGTGCTCGTCGCCATACTCGGAGCTGGACGACCGAAAGTGGATGGATGAAGGTTCGGTCCAAGAATTGAAAAGATTGGAGGAGGAGGACGCGGAAATAGAACACCGTACGCGTCTTTTAAGTAAGAGGCATGAACTTGCCGTATTACAACGAAAGGTTCTCGAAATAGAGGACGAAAATGATGTCTGGCAGAAGGCCAAGATGGCTGCCAGGGACGCTGTTAAAACCGATGCCAATAATGAGGAAGCCGATATAAGTGCTTCTAGGAAAACCAACACCGCTGTCACCCCGGATGCCCCGCTCGTCAACAACGTCGGGAATGCAGTTAACACTGCTCGAGTCGTTGATGCTGCTGTCATAAGTACCGCCATTGAAGCCGCCATTAATGCGGTAATGATGAATGCCAATGTTGCCACCACTGCTGTCGCTGTTGATGCTGCTGCTATTAATGCTGTCACTGCTGCCGCTATTGATGCTGTCACTGCTGCCGCCACCGCCACTGCTGCCGTTGCTGATTCGAATGTCACCGATGCCATAGCTTAAGTACTATACATAGCTCGGAAAGTTCGTGATTCGCATTTAAAACTTACGATCTCTACGATACCTTGCGCGACCGAGTACAAAGATCGCGAGAAGTGGATAGCAATAAATTATTAAGTCAACTGTCAGTGCCATTATGTGTACGAAATAGAAAGATATAATACTGATGGTTGTTCGCGAAAAATAGATAGCAACATTAAACACAATCAAAGTGTACGTAAAAGAACGAGACAAAGTATATCGTCAACAAGCATTCAACGAACGATCGTTAAGTTGAAATGTCAAATCGGTGTCGGGTTTGTTTACGTTGTGAAGAAAATTAAAAACTCGGAGTTTGTTTTATGTTTTACTGTCGTGAGAAATGTTTAATTTAGTTTGTTGTTATGTGAACATCTGTGTGTGCCAAAGTGCCAAATTGTGGATAGTTTTTTGTGAAGTAGTGTAAAGTGAATCAAATGGAAAATGGAATATCGTCCAATTACTTTTGCCAGATCGTGAAACTTATCTGAACTGGCATTTAATTGGGAGTTTACATTCCGTTTTGATGTAACATCAATAATTATGTGTGCGCGGGCGAAATGCGAATGATTTGCGTGTCGTGATATGTTGTGAATTGCTTAAAATTGTTTGTGATTCAATTTGCATCGAATCGGAATATATTCCAATTAGATATGTCAGATCGTGAAACTTATCAGACCTGGCACAAAACATTTCGTCAAGAAGCATTCAACGAACGATCGTTAAGTTGAAATGTCAAATCGATGTCGGGTTTGTTTATGAAATGAAGGAAACTTTCGCTGTTGAACTTCAGAGTTGGACGGTCACGAGCTAAGAGCTCAAAATTAACAGCGAGTTCCACCAGCCCTTCCGAGAATTAATCCCTCCGACTGTGTATCATTGTTTCTTGAAAGTGCGCAGTAAATTTCATTTCTGTGAAATTAGTGTGTGTCACAGTATAGCCCAGTGAAATCCTACATAAAAAAGGCCAAACTTCGGAAAAATTAGGGGAAAGCTGAATTTTGGTGTGAACCTTGGTACTGGCGTGTTGAACAAAATGTCAAAAGTCCCCATCGATCCGAGTGCTGCGTTACTTTTTATACGGGGTCAAAGGTCACCAAAAATGACCTTTCCTAAATATCTCAGTAACGGTCACGTCTTCAGAAAAACAATGTATGACGAATTTGTAGCTTAAAAAATTTTCAACAAAAAAGATTATATAGCTTTTTCCCGTAATCATAACCGTTTTTGAGATATATTGATCTAAACATTTGCTACTAACAGCATCATCTTTCTCAAGGGCATGTTGATATTATCCGATTTTGATTACGACTTGGAATGTTTGTGAGTTTGTTTTTTTATGTTTAAGAGCCGCATAAAAAAAACAAGTAAACAAACTTATCTATCATACTCCAGGGTAGGTGGAAAAGGATGCTCCGAAAAGTTACCACCACCCCCCGCCCCCCTTTGCCATATAACTTGTAGGGACGTCTGCTCGCTACTCTCTTTTTGGAAATAAGCTGTATTGCTGCATCATTGGTATGGAATTTTCCACGAAAAAGCAGAACAAGACAACAACATTACAGGTGAAAATAGGTTTTGTAACATATCATGAACCTAGGAGTATGAAAAAGCCAGATAATATCATGGCATAATTCTGTAAACGCTCATTCTAGACATTATAGGGGCTCAACCCGCTGCAGATTATCCCCGAATAATGAGTTTTTTACCAATCCTGTGATGACTACGTAGCGCCAAAGGGACATGACACGTCTTGAAACCAATTTGCACCTGAAATTACTTGACCTTGCCCTGATCGTTCGTGGGATAAGACGGTATGGAAAAAAAACTAAAAAACCGGCTATTTCGGGATGTTTCATTTGCGGGGGTGGGTTGGGTGTGGGTAGGGTGTGGGTGTAGGGCTAGTCTCACTATGTCAATAATAGTCAATTAACAGGATAAAAAGTGATCCTACCTTGTTTAACAGTGGGCAAAGAGTAGGCAACGAGCCCATTTCTGAAGATTTGGGATGGATGCTCAGGGATACCATTTTATGGCAAAGGGGGAGGGGGAAACTTTCGGGAGTACACTTTTCCATCTACCCTGGAGTATTGTAGTTAAATTTATTAACATGTTTTTTTCATGCGCCTCTTAAACATAGAAAAACAAACTCACAAACATGCCAAGTCGTAATCAAAATCGGATAATATTTACATGCCCTGAGAAAGAGGATGCTGTTAGTAACAAATGTTTCGATCAATATATCTCAAAAACGGTTATGGTTACAGAAAAAAGTTATATAATCTTTTTTGTTGAAAATTTGTTAAGCTACAAATTTGTCATACATTGTTTTTCTGAATACGTAACCGTTATTGAGATATTTTGGAAAGGTCACTTTTGGTGACCTTTGACCCCGTATAAAAAGTGACGCAGCACTCGGATCGATGGGGACTTTTGACATTTTGTTCAACATGCCAGTGCTAAGGTTCACACCAAAATTCAGCTTTCCCCTAATTTTTCCGAAGCACCATGTTAGATTTCCCCGGACTAGTAGTAAATTGCATCAATTTTTTCCAAGTAGCGCTAGTGCGCAGTATATCAGTTCTCAGAATTGTGCGCAGTAAAGTAGAAATTGTGCTTCTTTGTATCATTAACGTGTGTTCTAATTAAGAAGAACAAAGACTGTAAGTACAAAATTTTTGGATAACTTTGATTGTGCCAGTTTTTGCGGTTAGGAAATATTAGACACGTGTGTATATAATATAATCGTGGTCTGAGTAAGAATAAGTAAAGAAGATGGCATCGGATGTGAAACCACCTGATAAAGGAGATATAGAGGAGATCACAGATGCTAAGTTGCAAGGTGATAAACCCGTTAGACTAACTAAAGCTGCCAGAAAGCACAGTGAAGACTTCATTATGAACTCTAAACTGCCTCAAAAAAGAAAAATTTCTAACTCATATAGTACTGACGCGAATGTGACAGAGTCTCAGAATGTTCTTGAACCATCTAGCTGTAAATGTAGTGAGAATTTAATAGTAAGCAACAATTCGCAGTATAATCTTGTCCAAACTACCCCTATGATTAGTGAGAATATAACAGCTAACAAGACTGAGTCAGATGAGAATGTAAATCCTTTGTTGAATAAATTCAACAACAGATACATTAATGATAATAGGAAAAGTTATTTGGTGGTAATCCAGAAACAAGATATTAATGGTGTAAAGCAGAGCTTTAAACCGATTCATTTTTTACATGCGACAAGAGGTAAAAGAGTGGGTAATATATTAGATTCAGATAGAGGGGGATTTAATGCAGTGCGTATCTATTTTGAAAGAGCAGAAGATGCGAATGATATATTGGATAATGGAATTCTTAATGAATTAAATTGTGTAGGTTTCATTCCTAATAATCTTCTATTCAGGTATGGGGCTGCTAGGGGTATTCCCAAAGACATCCCTGAATCCGAGATTGTGAAATTTGGTATCCCATGTAATGCCAGGGGATTCCCATTAAGTAACTGTAGTATTGTAGCAGTTCATAGAATTCAAACCAGAGATAGGAATGATCCCAATAAATTTATTCCATCTGAAACAGTTAAATTAACGTTCAAAAGCGAAGAGGTACCGGAGCTAATAAAACTCAACTATGTTAAAATTCAGGTTTCGCATTTTATTTTCAAACCTCGACTATGTAATAAGTGTGGAAGATTCGGACATACGATAAAATTTTGCAGGGCAAAAGAACGAAGATGCCTAGACTGTGGAGAAAGTGACTGTGACAACAACTGTCTATTCAAAAAATGTATTTTATGTAATAATAATGATCACTCCTATAAGAGCCCAATGTGCCCAAAAAGAATAAAAGAGAATCTGATCATGGAAATTGCTTCCATCAAAAACATTTCGCAATACGAAGCTAAGAAGCTAATACCCAATAATGAGAATAGCTTTGCACTTTTAGAGGAGTATGATTTGGAGAAAGACTTTCCAGCTATCAGTATTAAAGAAGGTAATAAAAGCACAAGAAATTACAATAGAGAGGTGAATAGAGTGATAACAAAAAAGAAATACTCTACGGTTATAAAAACCCCAGCAGATTCCTCCAAAAGTCATTCATCGACTGAAATACATAATTACAAGAAGAGCAATAGTAATAGCAATGATAGCAAGGGACCAACACCAGTCTATGACAACCCAAGCTATTTTAAGACTTCGGAGTTCGAAAAGTTTATTAATATAGTTTGTAAGGAAGGACTGATGAACAACATACCTAGAAACAATAAAGAGCTAGTAGAGCTTTTTAATCAAATATTTATTAAAGTATTTATTAAACAAAATTTAAATGAAGATCTTACCATAGTTAATTCAGTGTTAGAAGATAACAATCTCAAGAATAATTCAGTGGAAAGTCAAGAAGACTTACTTTGAAAGCATACTCTTAAGTAATCCAACATTCTGATGAAAATCTTACAACATAATATACAAGGGTTATTGAAAAATAAATTTGAATTAGAAAGAACACTTAAAGACAACAAGGTTGACATAGCGTGCATATCGGAGACTCTTACGAGTTGTATGTATGACAATGGCAGACTTATAAATGGTTATAGTACAATCTATAAGAACAGGATAAATGGAATGGGAGGGGGAGTTGCCATAATTGTCAAAAACAATCTAAATTTCTCAAATATAAAATTAAATTCTGATTTAGAAATAATAGCAATAAAAATAATGAACCTAAAAAATCCATTAGCAGTTTGCTCCATTTACTGTCCCCCATTTCTGGATAACAATTTCTTCCAAGATGAATTTCAAAAAATTTTTGACCAATTACCTAACATGACGGTCTTTATAATAGGAGACTTTAATGCGAGATGGAGAAAATGGGGAGATTCTAAAAACAATAGCAGGGGGAAGATTTTAAACAAAATAATAACTGATAAAAAATTCATGTGCATAAATAAAGGATCTTATACATATTGTCACAAAGGGCATAGAGGTAATGGAGGTTCCTCGGCTCCGGACCTTGCATTTGTAAACTACAAGATTAATAATTTAAAATGGATTACGAATTTCAACGATATTAGTGCAAGCGGTCATCTGCCAATCAGCATCAAGTTTAAAAATAATTGTATTAACACCAATGTCATAAGCATCAATAGAAATAAATTGAAGAATATGGTAGCTCAACATGTATTTCCGGATAACTTAGAGAACATTATCAAAGACATGAGATCACTCAAAGACAGATGCACTAATAGAAGAAAACCATTGGAACACGGTTCAAAATCTTGGTGGAGTGCAGACATAAAAGAGAAGTGGAATTTGAAGAAAGGATTGATGAGATGCTTTTTTGCAGTCAAATCTCCCTACTTCCTCAATCTATGGAGAAAAGCAAAAGAAGACTGGAATCAGGCTGTTCAGTTAGCAAAAAGAGAAGCATGGGAAAATACTTTAATCAATGTTGCTACAAAAGGGAACGAAATAGACTTTTGGAGGTTAGTTGGCAACTTGAAAAATAAATCATCTAGTTGCAGATTTAGTCCATGGAAGCCAGAAAATAATACACAATTTCTCAGTTTAATAAAAAGCAAGAGCATCAACAGTAACTGGACATTTAGAAATATACAAGCCCCTAATTCACAGTTATTATTCTCATTAAAAGAATACGAAAATGTTCTAAAAACTCATAAAAAAAAAACTGCCCCTGGGTGCGACAACATTACGTATGAAGACCTAAACGCAATGAATCAAATCAGCAGACAAAACTGTGAAACAGCTTTAAATTCTCTGGTCAACAGTGATAGACAGTTAGAGGACATATTCAAAATTAAGATCATCCCCATTCTAAAACCTAATAAAAACCAGGAAGACATCAGTAGTTTCAGACCCATATCTCTTATCAATGTATTTATAAAAATAACCAATAACATGATTAAAAACAGACTTTTAGCCAGCCATCTGATCATTGAGAAGATTCCTGCAAATTCCTATGCGTACATGCCCGGAAGATCGGTTAACACATGTCTTAATCATTTAGATGTTTTGATTTCAAATGCTAAACTAAACAAAAAAACTATAATGATCGCAATTCTAGACCTCGAAAATGCATATGAGGGGATTGACCTTAAAACTCTGTATGACCCATTATCAACTATCATACCAAATAACACTTGCTACTGGATTTTCAAATTCTTAACTAATAAATCAATCTGGCTGGGTAATGATAATCTACAGTTGAATAATGGACTCCCACAGGGGGACGTACTAAGTCCATTACTCTTTAACTTAGCAACTCATTCCTTTCATAATTTGCAACTAACTGCCTCAAATCTCCTACAATATGCCGATGACTTCCTGATTCTAACACAAGCTGAAAATATACAGACATGTAGTAAATTCTTTCAAACAGCCCTGAACAGTTTTGCAGCCATGTGCACAAAGCTCCAGCTTAAAGTTAATCCTCAAAAATGTAAAATAATATGTCTTAAAAGAATTAGTTCAAGCCCTCCAGTCATAAATTTCAACGCAACGGTTATTCCTTGGTCTACCACGGTGAAGTATCTAGGCAAATGGATCAATGTAAATTACACCATTAAATCTGACCTAGAAGAAACTACAGGAAAGATAAGTAAGACCATTAATCTGCTGAAAATGATCACAGGAAGAAAAAGTGGGCTAAACCCTCACAACAGTCTGATAATTTACAAATCACTTATTAGATCTAAGCTAGAAAACCACATTACAGCCAATTTAAATGCCCCCAACTATTATTTCAAAAAAATAGACTCAATTAAAGCCTCATTGATTAAAAGATGTCTTGGAGTTTCTGCCCAAACTCCTACCTGTGTCGCATTTTCAATGGCAGATGAGAAACCTACATTTTACAGATCATTATGGGGAACGACCAAGGAATTAGTCAAGGTTAAGATAGCAAATCCTGCTGTTTTCCAGTTAGCTTCCAGAGCACCATTGTCCAATTATGGAACTGTGTTGTCTAGGTTTGGACAATGCATAAATCAGCAAATTGAAACTACAAACAGGGAAGCATCTCCCAATATAAGGGTGTTTTGCAAACACGCTGGGATATTTGAGTCACTGACCAAATACCACCCTGACAGTTACTTCATCAATAGCTTCAATAGTCTAGTTCAAACAGAGAAAGAAATGGGTTTTAGATTGTGGGCGGTCGATGGTGCTAAATCTGAGCTGGGAGGAGGTTGTGCCATAGTAAATGAAAGTAGCCTGAATAAGTACCGATTTTCGATTAACAGTAACAGTTCTGTCATCACTTTTGAATTGGCTGCAATTTTGAGTGCAGTGGATATGGGAATTAAGTTGGGTTGGGATAAAATCTCTATTCTGTCAGACAGCAACTGTGCGTGTGCAAGTTTGGACATGCCTGTTTCAATAAATCCAGTTGTAAAAATGATATGGTCCCTCCTAGAGCAACATCAACACTTAACGGTCAGACTTATATGGGTTCCAGGCCATAGAGGAATTAACTTAATGAAAATTGCAGACGAAGAGGCTAAAAATGCAATAATAGAAGGAATTCCTCTGTCACTGCCACCTAATCTGGAAGATACTCTCCACTCAATCAATAATGAAATAGACCGAGATTGGCAATCTGATTATAGGAGACAAACCTCACAAGTAGTTCCATGTACTTGGCTAAGAGCAGGGCTGGAGTTTAGGAGCAGAACGTGGTTTAAAGGTAGTACTATTAAGAGCAGATGTATCAAGATTATTAATAGACTTTTCACCAATAAAGCTTATAATAATGAAAGGCTTTTTAAAATTAAAGTTAAAAACAATCCGAATTGCAATATATGTGGTGGAATTGATACCTTGGATCATAGAATTTTTCACTGTCAGCACTTTGCCAGCTCAAGATCAAGCTTTGAATGCTTTAAAAGATACTCAGACTCAGCTAGGCTTCTTATAGATCACAAGACTCACTCTCTGAGAGAATTGGCAGAATTTCTAGACCAAAGTAATATAGATATATAGTTACAAGTATAGAGTATAAAGGTTGTAGTTAACATTACTACAAAGTTATGTTATTAATTAAGTCAAGTTTTTGCACGCTCACAGTTGTGGCGTTTATAGTATTTAATTTATAAGGTTAGTGAACTGGAATTAGGTAAACTGAGCACAAGGTAACCAAACATTTTGTACTAGATGTCTAATGTTAACCAAGCACAAAAATTTATGATTAAAACAAGTTTTCTATAAGATATAAGTTGTTAAAATTATATATGTTGCAACAATAAGAAGTTTAATAACCTCATTGGAAATTTTTTTGGTTCTCTTAGTATTATAGGGAGATGATGCCTAGAATTAAACACACTATATTTTGTATATCTCATAATTAAGTCATATAGTATATAAAGTAAAGTAGAAAGATACACAATTACCTATCCCGATTGTTTATCCCATCCAAATACCCAATCCACTCCCAGTATCCCGTAACATAATTAAGTCGAAACCGATGGCCAATACCGATAGGATAAGGCCAACCCCAGGTTCATAGAAGTGTGAACCTCAGAATTAAAAAAAAAAAAATATGAAATGAAGAAAATTAAAAACTCGGAGTTTGTTTTATGTTTTACTGTCGTGAGAAGTGTTTAATTTAGTTTGTTGTTATGTGAACATCTGTGTGTGCCAAAGTGCCAAATTGTGGATAGTTTTTTGTGAAGTGGTGTAAAGTGAATCAAATGGAAAATGGAATATCGTCCAATTACTTTTGCCAGATCGTGAAACTTATCTGAACTGGCATTTAATTGGGAGTTTACATTCCGTTTTGATGTAACATCAATAATTATGTGTGCGCGGGCGAAATGCGAATGATTTGCGTGTCGTGATATGTTGTGAATTGCTTAAATTTGTTTGTGATTCAATTTGCATCGAATCGGAATATCTTCCAATTACACTTGCCAGTTCGTGAAATTTATCAGAACTGGCATGCAATTGGTAATTTACATTCCGTTTTGATGTATCATCAAAAAATTATGGGAAAAATTAAACAATAGATACGAATTTTTATATTTATTTTTATATGTACTCTGTGCGAAAGTGTTCGTACTATGTGGAAGCGATATTAATGCTCACCCTACTTGTTTTGTGAAATCAGCATCACCTCGTGAAGGCCAAGTAAGGAGATTGGAAATCAGAGGTTGTAAAAATGCACATAATTCCCCTTTGTGATGCCGCCCTCCACCACCCGCGTAAGCGACTGCATGAAGTAGATATATTCTGTGTCTACTTATTGTTTTATTTCTTTATTTTTTTTTCCTTTTCATCTCATTTTAAATAATCATCTTATGCGCATCCATCATAGCTGGAAGTTTTTCATGTTCTTGTTTTAAGCATAGTCCCCACAAGATGCTTATCTTTACTTATCATCTATCGTTGCTATTTCATATATTTATCAATTTCTAAAACACCTCTAAAATAATCTATTAAGCATAAATCTTAATACTAAGGCATAACTATATAACAGAAATAAAATAGATACCTACTACTTTATGTAAGTCAGTGTTTAAAATATGTAGAGATAATTTTAATAATGAGAAATCACTTTTCAAATTGCTTAAAGACTACTTTACGATTAAAAACAATTACATGTACAAATTTAACAAAAACTCTTTTTATTTTAGGCACATCATACAAAAACTACATTAGTTTCTGCAACTACATTCATAATTGTATGCTATTGAAATATCAACTGCTATCTGCATAGTAAAAAGGTAACCCTTTCAAATAATGATACAAACTATTTTCAAATAACTACTTTTAGGCTACTCTTGATTTATATCTACCTTAATAGTTGTGCATATCCAAAACGTCTGCAAATTTTCAAAATGTCTCTTCGTGTTCCTTGTTATGCCGCCCTCCACCACCCACGTAAGTTTCTCAGCGAAGTATACATACTTATTAATATATCTCTTGATTTCTATCTCCTTATTTGATCTCCTTTTTCTCGTTTTTAGTAAATTGAGCTATACTACAGAAATAAAGTATAACAACTACTTCAAGTAAGGCGGTGCGTGAAATATGTATGATTTATATATATGATTTTATATATGTATGATTTTTGTATAATGAGAAATCACTTTTTATTACACGAATTATTATAAAAAATTCTAATAATTGATAAATAACTGATAATTGGAAACAAAAATTTTACAAAAACTCTACATATTTAACGCACATCATACTATGAAAATAAAGAAATTATCCTTGCAAATAATGATACAAACTATTTAACTACTTATATCTACTTTTTACATGTTCTGATATCGTTTGTTCGGTTACGTCAGGCTAAAATGAGATATATATATATATATATATATATATATGTATATATATATATATATATATATATATATATATATATATATATATATATATATACATATAAATCACATATATTAGTAACTTGCAATAAGTGGTTTTGACTTTGTTTGGCAGTATACTTTTCCTGCTGTTAATCCCTTCCTTTCCTTCAGGAAAGTTAAGAAAGTTGCTGGGCCACACCGTAGTGAGCTCTTTCTCAACCATTACACAAAATTTCAAGTAAAGTGACCTGATGATGTATGAACAATTTTCCCTAATTGCATCATACATACCCAAGCTTGTGCTTGATCATTTAGTGTTGCCTAATTAAAACTGTTTCTTGTTGCCTCATAGTACTTTTATGGGCAAATGGAAGGAATCTATTCGCTTCACTTTGATATTTCTTGTTATATTTTCCCCGAATATCTTAGTATGCATATTTGAAAACATACGCGCCAAAAGAAATATTATCTGCGCGAATTTATTTATTCTACCCAGAAATATGGGTAATAACTGTAATATTGATGTCTGAATTACATACTACAGAGTTTTCTTTGTGCATGAAAACCAACAAACAGTTATGCCTTATTGATTTCAACTAGAAAAACACAACATACTTTTTCTATTGTCTTTATTGTGTACTAATTTTTTCCCTAGCTTGGAAACATATTTTAATTTATACCTTTTCGTTAGTTTTGAAGCTAGATTTATTTTGATTACTCGACATTTATCGATATTTCTACAGCAATGTGCCCTCTTGATCAGTGTCTACCAGTCTCAACAAGAGAAAATTGGTTTAAATTAAAATATACTTTTTCTCTTTGGAAAACGATTTCGATTAGAGATTATAATACATTTTGCAGGATTTTGCTGCATATAAATTATGCTTGTCAGTTGTCTGTGTTCGTGTTTTTTTTTTTGCATAAAATGGATGCAAAGCCTTCTCATACTTTTTTTAAATATTCTTCAACACATGCAATTGCAAGAGAAACATGGAAGTTCCTGACGGACGCGAACAAACATACTATATTTTCCATAACCATAATAGTAATTATTTTAAACTTTTATATAATAATAGTAATCACCCCAAAATGATTAATATTTTTCCCAAATGAAACAAAAAATTCCTAAGTAACAAAATGATATTCCCCAACAAAATGATATCCCCTTTTTCATGATTTATAACTCTCTCCAAACTTTTGCATCTTTGCATATTCTTTCTGTATATCTTTTCATCTTTCCCTGAGTCGGTTTCATGCAATTGATTTCCAAGCAATCCGCTTTCATTTTAATTGTTCCTCATAGTGTAGCCTGTGTTCTCCTTTGAAAATTATTCTATCCATTATCCACACGGAAAATTTGCGTTGCAGTCCCATCCGTTAGTTCGCTGTTGAAGTTTTTAATGGTGTTTTTGATGCGAATTGCCAAAAAGGTTTTTATAACCAGCATTTTACTTGCATTCTCACAACAAAACGAGTACGGTACTTCATCCATAATAGAAACCAACGTAGAACAAATTTGTTTTTCTATTTTCAGGGATTCGAAGTTCGCTTTGAATATGTCCTCCAATTTTTTTACGTACTCTATAAAATTATTTGGAGGTGTGACAAGTCTGCAGCCTTCAAATTCTCTAAAACCAATGTAAATGGTATCTCTGCTATCCATCGGCTCTAGAGTTACTCTCGGAAGTGTGCAGATGTGACTCTTTATTAATCGTCCGTAGATATATCCAGCCACATAGGAGAAAGCATTAGCTTCATTAATGCTCATCTCAGGCATTGTTATATTCACATCAATTTGATTTTTTGTTGGCACTGGAAGATCCTCTGTGCTTTCTAAATTTACTGCTGGCAAGCCCCATTCCTTTTGCTCTTCGCAGTTACCTTCCTGGAGTATTTCCATATACTTGCAGCTAAACGCTTTCTTTAAAGCAGAAACAAATTGTTGTGGAGTGGGGGTCAGGTTGTTCCCGCCCATTTTCCTGATTAAACCAAACGTATTCTCTAGGCTGTCTTGGTTTAAATTTCTTGTTAAGATGTACTGTACACCAATACCGCAGCTTTTCAGCGTCTCGAAAAGTCCAGTTAAGCTGTTGATTGAAATAATCCATCCTTTGAAACATTTAATTTTTGAAGATAAATCCTTTCCATTCGCAAGTATCTTCATCGACGTTAATAGTTTCTTCATTGATTCCAAATGCTCAATTTGCCTCTCTGTAGCTTTGAATGGCTTTCTAAAAATTTTTTTCTCTGCACATCTGTTGGAATTGAAGATATCAAACAGCTTGTCGAAGTTGTCAACAAATTCTGCGGTTTCTATGGCTTTCGACCCAATTTGATTGTTACTTGCTCTAGTATAAAGTGCAGAGGCAACTGTATAGCTCAATACTTGGGTGGCCAATTTGACTTTCATTTTTTTGAAATTTGACGGGAATACGTGGTGTTTGGTCAATTTCGGTGCCAGTTTAAAATTTTGTTTTTTGTCTTCCCTATAAACCTCCACAATATGCCTCCAGGATGCTTCTTTTCCACCGTCGAATTGTATATTGGCTTTTTTTAAATTATTCCGTATTGATTTTATGAGATGTGGCGCATCAAAGAAGAAATATACTCTTTCATCTGACTCTCCAACTTTGAAATAAGTGTGTTCTGGCGAAATAGAAAGAAGTTTACACATTGCGATATTATTCGATCCTTGATCGCAAACCGTAGCTCGTGGCTTCAAGCCATTTTCTCTTAGCTTTGTAATACAATCAAAAAGTAAACACTTAAGGTCTTTCGCTCGGCAACATCTGTGTACCAAAGCATATCCAATCAATTGCTTGTAGTTATGGCTGATTCCTTTAACCATAAATACTACAGCAGATTTCACAACGAGCTGTGTTCTTACTATTCCATCATCTTCTATTCCCACTACCATATCTCGCCGTTTATCGTAGTCTAAATGAGGTTTTAAAGCGATTTCATCTACGCACACAATACAGTTTTTTGACATTTCCGATAAATTTTCAGTCTTAACTTTTAAGCATCTAAAGTATATGTCTTTAATTCCTGGTCCAGTTGGCCACTTACTCACCATATTACGCAATAGTCTGATTGTGGGAAATATTGGGAGACTTTTGATCAAAAATTTATATGTGACCGGTGAGATATGGTAAACCGATAAAGCAAAAAGCTTTACCTCATTGGAGAATCTCACGCCATGTTTGGATCTATATTTATTTGCCAAATATGAATCCACTAAGGCTGCCAGTTCTTGAGGAAGAAATTTTTGAACATGCCGTTTAAATTCATCTTCCTCATTCCTATCCTCCATCGCTGTACGTAAAGCCTTTTCTCTCTCTAATTCCTTTTCGAGGCTTTGTATCCTTTCAATTCTACTGGCCTCCAGATTACTTGCCTCCATCGCCGCACGTAAAGCCTTTTCCATTCCTAAATCCTTTTCAAGGCTTTCTATCTTTTCCAATAATGTATTCACATCTCCGTGTGAATTCCCGGCTTGAACGCCTTTGTCTTCTTTCTAATAAAGTAACATAAAGTTGAAAAACCAAAAAGTGAATGTAACATAAAGTTGGGTAGTAAGGGAAGATAAAATAATCAATAAATGAATTGAAATAAAAGAAGTAAAATGAAAATTAGTAAGTTGTCATCCATGTTATTTTATTCTTTACTTTTTTCTTATAGTTTAACGCAGGTAGGATCGATGCTGGCTGAGTTGATGTTGAAGGTACCTGAAAATAAATGTTAGTAGAAGATCCGGAAATATCCCTACCCAAACTTTCATCGAAGTAAGGAACTGCCGTCGTCCTCAATTTATTCCCGCTCTTCCCGAACATTTCCGGGCGAAAATGTTCGCAACAAACAAAAAAAGTGCCTTTATTTGAATAAAGGTCTTCTCGGCGAAGAATTCGAAGCCACAGTCGTCGTCTGTATTGAAACAGAAGAGAAGCAGTATTGAAATATAAAAGATTGGCTACTGTCGTGAAGATCTAAGCGATAAAACACTCGTTCAATATAGCCAGGTGAAGAAATATTTCGCGAATTTTATAAAAGCACGTGGTGGGAAAGCATCGAAGCCAGCCGAAGAATAGTTTTTAAATTAAGGCACCAGTATGGCGAATGGGAAAATTATGGGATCGCTTGAATGCAGCAGAGCCTGAATGAATTGTAAATTATCATTAGTAGACTTTAACAGCAAACAAATTAATTCAATATTTTCTTTTCAACTGCAGTAAACATAAATGATGTAATCGAGCCCATCAAAAGTTCATCACAGCAAGAATAAAACAAATGGAAAACAGTGTTTTTCTTAAATGAACTACAATATTGTTAAGGAAACTACAATATTGTTAAGAATAACTTCAATTCATTAATTAGATCAGTGGTTTTTATGCTGTTATGAATCGTGATCTCTCCTATGGAATATTCAACAGGAATCAAGCATCTTCTACAAGCATAATGACATTGAAGAGGATGTTTAGTTAAGTTATCAAAGTAGTTCAAAAATTGGACCCATAACCCCGAATGTTAAGTGATTTCGAAAAAAATTTGTTTGAAATTGTCATGAATCTCCTTGCATAACATTATCATGAAACACACAAAATATATCATATTACGTTGTTTCGAAAATGCAGTTTTAGCAAAGTTGTGAATTTATTAAATAAACGCCAATCAAACATCTACATATTTCATATTTTATTTCGCTTTTTTAAAATTTTTTTCTATTTTTTTAACTCTCTATTTATTTTTAACATCGGTTCCATTTGTAATTCTATAATACAATAATGTGATTCTTTATTATTCTATTGTATATTTTAAACTCTATTCTAAATATATGAGAAATATGTTACTAAGCTGTGTTTAATTGTAAAAGCACTACCTGTTTTGTGAGCAAAAATTTAATAAATGATGATTACCAAAAACGAATTAACTTGACTATTTGTACATGTATATATATATATATATATATATATATATATATATATATATATATATATATACATATACATATATCTATATGTATATATATATATCTATATGTATGTATATATATATATATATATATATATATATATATATATATATATATATATATATATATATCTATATGTATATATATATATATATATACATATATCTATATGTATATATATATATATATATATATATATATATATATATGTATATATATATATATATATATATATATATATATATATATATATATATATATATATATATATATATGTATATGTATATATATATATATATATATATATATATATATATATATATATATATATATATATATATGTATATATATATATATATATATATATATATATATATATATATATATATATATATATATATATATATATATATATATATATATATATATATATATATATATATATATATAAATTATGGGTTTGGATGTTTTCCGAAAATTATGTGGAAGAATTTTTAACTTGTAATGAACAACCCCTATGGAATATTTGAGCGACCAGCAGAATCCGAAGAACGTATGTTCTTCACCTTCAGAAGTTGAAGACCAGAGTTGCACTTTAACATTAGAAAAAAATGTCTAAAGTCTTTAACTTCTTCGATCAAGTGGTAAATATATTTGAGTCTTTCGATCCGCATAAAGAGAGATTTAGAGTATTTTGCAAGGGTTTAAATAAGAGTCTTCGAATTTTCAAAGAACTTTATAAAGAAAAACAAAGAACATCACTTGTTCAGCCGCAAATGTGGAAGTATTTTCAAGTGTGCTCTTCAAGACAACACCAAAATTCTGTGGAATCGGAAATGGATGAAGTTGTTCTTACTGGAAATGAAGACATAAATCCGAAGAAATAAATGAACTGAAATAAATTATTTCAAAGCGACATATAACAACATTTCAAGTATGTGCATACATACTACATACACATGTACCTACTAAAAATAATTTCTTCTTATTTTACATGTTACTTTAGTATTTTATGTTGAACAACTGTTTTTGTTAGGCTTTTCTTAAATAATGTTATTTCATACTTATTATTTTTTAAAATAAATGTAATTGCTTTTCGTTAATAAACAATCGTTCTGCGTGCCAAGTTTTTCATATCCATGTACTACATTTCTGTTGGATTCGATATACGTCGTTTCTGACTACAACATTTGAAACTTTCGGAGATGGTATGACCGTATACGTGCTTACTAAACTCTCTGGGTATTCTTCGGCAAGATATCTGAAAAGAAATGCCGTTGCTCCGGATCCTGCGCACCTCCCAGCGAATGAATTATTTGAAACCCTTGCAATAGATCGCACGATTCCATTTTTTTGTGTGCCGCTTCCAGAACATGATTCCGCACCCTCTGTGAAATACGCCTTTGCAAAATTGTTGTTATTGCTTGTTTTGTTTTCCGGATTAAATATTTTTTTCCGGATTAAATATTTTTTCCGGATTAAATATTTTTTCCGGATTAAATATTTTACCGAACGGACTGCTTTGTAGCTTTAAGATGCCATCAGGATCGCCATCGAAACATATTGCTCTGGCTATAAATCGATTATGACCTTCGTTAAAGTATATGTTTAGTCGCTCAGCTTGTATTTCATGATTCCCAACGAAATTTCCACCAGCGTCGACGCCGTGTTCGCCTTATATGATTTCCCAAAACTGAAAACTTTATATTCAATGGGACATGTGGGATGTATGATGAAGATGGATTACCTGCTGACCAATTTGGTTACCACAATTTCCAACACGAAAAGTGACAGTTTCGCGCATAGCAAAATATCAAAGAGAAAAATATTACGGTGAATTTTGGATGTAAAGTTTGTGGGATTTTAAAGCGGTTGTTGTCAATATTTTTATTTAATTTAATGCTACCTACCATATGTAGCGTAATTTGGTGTTTTGACATAATGAAGGCTATATGTACAATATTCTTTGCTCGATTTATTGATCATATTAGGTTTTTTCCTGTTTGTGCTCGTAATATTTCTATGTCTTAAGTATTCTATGTCTTAGTGGAATGAAGACCTTAAGCGATTGTGGGATGCAAAAAAAATATATCTTCAGACAGTACAAGACTTCAAGACAAATGTCTGACTTTTATGGTTTCCTGAGAGCCAAAAAGGAGTTGGAGATAAAGGTAAAAGAGGCGAGAAGGAACAACTGGGTCAATAAGCTAACAGATATGGCTCTTAAAGGGAAAAAAAGGAATTTTGGAATTTTGCCAGAAATGTTAACAAGAATGGTTCGTACAGTACCCCATTCTTTTGGGATTCAAGATACGACCGTGAATATCTCAATCTAATCAATCGCCAGCACCTAACCTTCAAGTACCGACATCCGGTCAAAATCTTTACCCGACAATCGAAAAAAACAATACTATTCACCTTACCACGATAAACAAATTCAATATTTTTTCTAATAATTCTCATCTGAAACCATCATATGTTTATCTTTCAATAAGATCAATCTTCATATGTTATCAAAACATATCTGCTCAAAGCGAAAAATGTTTACCTTAAAAAAATATCTCATGTTTATCAAATCAACCGAAATCTGAATTATAAATAAAATCAAAGTGAAATTCGCACGGATTAGGTTACAAAAATCGCATTTAGCAACTTCTGCAATCTCAGTAGTTTTAACCGTATTTAAGTATATCTAATCAAAGAGAAAGTTCAGTTCAGTTTTGAGTTGCAACAGTTGCAAAGACAAATAAATGAAGTTAATCAAGCCAAGTTCATAATAGTTCAAAATGAACAATAATAGAAACATCGTGTTTAAATTTGTAACATATGAAAGTAAATGGACCACGATAAGCTAACTGCTTGCTAAGGTTTGACTTAGCCCCTAACATACTACATTTACTTACGTTTCCACATCGCCTGGCACTCGGAAAACTTTTTGACAATATTTTTTACAGGTAATGCACTCTTTCATTGCGTCTATATTCAAATTCAATTTGCTATTGAATGACAGTTTACAGTAATTTTCAGTTGAATCTTGCCCGATTAAGTTTCGTTCAATGTCGAACATCGGGTAAGCTTAAATACGATCGCTTTTTTCTTCCCAGTAAGAAATGGAAATGTATTTCGACAAAATAACTTTCAATGGTCGATTTTTTTTTTAATTTTTACGCTTATTTATACCTACTCTAAGAATGAGTGACAGAATAGTAAATGCAGAATACTACTTTCGATACCATTTGGCGAGTAAAAAGAATATCTCCGACACTTTTATGCAATCCACTACAGAGAATTTCGTTTGTCGCCAACGAATGTTCGCAGCGCTTACTGTTTCTTGATGGGATAATACGCACGCCAACACACTCTCACCTATCAGGTCACACGGATATATACATTCTCACCTGTCGTTTGTCAGTATGCTTTTCTCACTTTCGGATGTGATAAACTGAACTTATTTTGGTTTTGTCTCTTTTTACGTGCCAGCTGATGGTAAATCCTTCACTCCCTGCCAATCTCTCCCATCAATCAATCACGTTCTTTCAGTGCTATTTATTAGTACTTATGCTATGCCGATGCTGTCAATGATCCTGCCGTCACTGCTGCCCCGCCTGCTACTGCTGTTGCTTTATCTGCTGCCACTTCATCTACTGCTGCTGCTGCCCCACTTAGTACTGCTGCTGTCCCAGTCGCCGCTGCTACTGTTTCGGTCACCGCCGCTGAAACCAAGGAGGAAAATTTCACTCCTAAAGTCGATGAAGCGATCGTACAAAAGAATACAGGTGCTATTCGCAAGAATAAGGGTGAAGCTCACCTAACTGATGTTTCTGAAGTAAAAGAAGAGGCCAAGAGGTATGCTGTTGCGCCAAGAATCGAGTATCTCGACATACAACCGGCGTTACCAGTGTTTTCGAGAGAGAGCGCCCAGCAGCTCGTTCGGTTTTTTTTCGCGGACTTTGAAGAGACGCTGCAGCTGATTGAACTAGAGGACTATAAAAAGTTGATCTATCTAAATCTAGTGTTTTCCTTTGTGCTCAGACGGGTGTTTTGAATATATTGGAAAGATTTGATTTAGTACGTAAGGGAAAAATTGATAAAGCGTTGCCACCTCAGCCTGCCTCAATCGTTTCAGATGAAAGTCTACCAGACATTTTTAGTATTGAAATTGATAAGCCTATAAGTCTCCCCGAAATTAATAAGGACCTTTCTCAAAGCGAAATGAATAAATTTTTGTCCATTATTGAGCAGAAATACGTTTGTCGTCAGGAAGTAGAAATAAAACCGTTGGACTATGTAATGCATATTCACTTGAATTCAGATGTTCCGTTGCACTGTCCACCGAGAAGATTATCGGTGCGGGAAAAGGATGAAGTTAAGAGGATTACAGATGAACTATTGCTTGAAGGCGTCATCCGACCAAGCAGTTCTCCTTATGCCTCCGCTGTCGTACTGGTGAAGAAGAAAAATGGGCAGAAGCGTATGTGTATTGATTACAGAGGCTTAAATAAACTCACTAAAAGGGACAATTATCCATTGCCGCTGATAGAAGATTGCTTGGAGTATTTGGAGGGAAAACAATTTTTCTCAGTCCTAGATCTAAAAAGCGGGTTCCACTAGGTACATGTTGCTGAGACTTCCCGAAAGTATACTTCATTCGTAACGCCCATCGGTCAATACGAGTATGTAAGAATGCCGTTTGGGTTAAAGAACGCCCCTGCTGTCTTTCAGCGGTTCATTAATGAAGTATTCGTAGACTTAATAGGAAACAAAGAAATCGTCATCTATATGGATGACATTATGTTGGCCACTAAGACGTTTGAAGAACACTTACTATTACTGACCAAAGTCCTTGAGAGGATTCGATATCGTAACCTGGAATTGAATATTGCCAAATGTCAAATCGGTCATACAGAAGTAGATTTCTTGGGGTATCGAATAACTGCCAGTGGAATTGCTCCTAGTAACGCTCATGTAAACGCTATTAAAAGGTTGAGTATGCCCACTAACACGAGGGAAGTTCAATCCGCCTTAGGGTTGTTCTCTTACTTTAGACGTTTTGTGCCAAACTTTTCACGAATAGCGAAGCCCCTTCAGAATTTGTTACGTAAGGATGCCCGATTCGAATTTTCAAAAGTCTGCTGTGCTGCTTTCCGGAAATTGCAAGAACTTCTGGTTGAATCCCCAATACTAGCTATATATAACCCGCTGTATGAGACCGAGTTACATACTGATGCTAGCTCTATTGGATTTGGGGCCATATTGATGCAAAAACAGATAGACAAACGTTTCCATCCAGTCGCATATTACTCGAGAACAGCGACAGGACCAGAATCTCGTTATCACAGTTTTGAACTGGAAACTCTTGCTATTATCTACGCCTTACGTCGTTTCAGAGTATATTTAGAGGGAATTAAATTTCGAATAATCACTGATTGCAATTCTCTCACTCAGACACTAATGAGAAAGCAAGTGAATCCGAGAATCGCACGTTGGGCGTTAGAGTTGGAAAATTACGACTACACAATCCAACACCGTAAAGGTACTTGTATGCCACACGTAGATGCACTCAGTCGGGCTCCTATTATCGCTATTGTCACAGATGAAGATGTGGACTACAGGTTGCAAATAGCCCAAGCTCAAGACGTCGCTGTCAAAACCCTTAAGACTAAACTTCAGATCACTTCTGTAGATAACTATGAACTAATAGATGGAATGGTTTTTCGAAAAGAAACAGGAAAAAAACCTTTGTTGTACGTCCCATCGGCAATGGAGCCCCATGTTATCAGGCAGTCCCACGAGTTGATTGGTCATCAAGGAGTTGAAAAGACGTGGCAAAGGATCAAACACAATTATTGGTTTCCCGGAGGTCGACAGAAAATTGAAGAATTTATTCGTAATTGCATTCCATGCATTATGTATTCGCCTGCTGCCAGTACTTCTGAACGCAATTTACATAGTATCCCAAAGAAACCGCTGCCCTTTGATACTGTACACCTTGACCACTTTGGCCGATTACCATCACTTCAATCTAAGAGAAAGCATATATTGGTGGTTGTGGATGCTTTTACGAAGTACGTCAAACTGTATCCTACCAATAGCACTAGTTCACGGGAAGTCACTGCGGCCCTAGAAAAATATTTCATTTACTATAGCAGACCTAGACGAATTATCTCAGATCGAGGTACCTGCTTTACTTCTTTGGAATTTGCTGCCTTTATGCAGAGTCATAATATCGAACACATTAAGGTGGCTACTGCCTCACCGCAAGCTAACGGACAAGTAGAGCGAGTTAATAGAACCCTGAAAGGTATGTTGGGAAAGTTAACCGAAGGCATCAACCATGCAGATTTGGTTTCTAAATTAGTTGAGGTCGAATTCGCTATAAATAATTCCGTAAGTACTGCTACTGGATTTACGCCAAGTCAACTGCTGTTCGGAGTGTCCCAGAGAGGTAGTATAGTTAGTGAGCTAGATGAGTACCTGGAGGACAAAGTAGGCCCTGACGATAGACCCTTGCATCAGACACGAAGCATCGCTGCAGAAAATCAAGCTAAGTCTCAACAATATAACCTGGAGTACTTCTTGAAGCACAGTAGGCCTGCTAAAATATACAAAGTTGGTGATTTCGTAGTCCTTAGAAACGTTGATACGACAGTAGGAACTAATAAAAAACTAATCCCGAGGTTCCGTGGTCCGTTTATGATACACAAGGTCCTTGAGAATGATAGGTATGTGATAAGAGACATTGAAGATTGTCAGCAATCACAGTTACCTTATGATGGTATAGTTGAAGCGGGCAGGTTGAGGAGATGGCAAACTAATTCCCTAGTAAATCATAATCTCCCAATAGCACCAGACGCTGACGAATACCAGGATGAGGAATAGCTCGAGGAAGAGGACTGGGATCCGGAGTATCTCGATGCAGAAAACGAGGAGAGTACGCTAAATCCTTTAGCTGCGGTCTTTAATCCTAAAGCTTCCCTGATCGAGGACGATCAGTCGTCAGGTTGGACGAGTTGTAGTACAGAATCTGCCTCCACTACGAACACCACTACGAACACCATTGTGACTGTACCATTATCCAGAGCGAGTACCACACGAGTCAAGTCCAAAGTGAAGTGGGCTACGACATTGTGTGTGTGGATCGATGGGGATGGTGACAGTCAGTCTTTCTTTAGACAACGAGAAATATAGATCATTGTGTAGATTGAAAGTCGCAATAAATTAAATTGTTAAACCTAAATTTTGTGTTCTAATTATCGTATTACAAACGACACATCTGTCATTGAGAAATGTCAAGAAGAAATGTCAATTTTCTTAAAAGTTTATAAGTTTAGTCATTCACATTTGATCTGCTGAGCTGGTTGGACGTATTATTTCTGAGCCAAGAGAAATCTATTTTCCCTCCCTCTCCCGTCAACAAGAGTGTGTCAAGTTCTTCTTTGAAGTGATGTTGCGCAGTTCTGGATTTCCTAGAACTGGTTTCTCATAGAGGTTAATGCGTAATTTACGTGTTAATTTAATACTAGTGCGTAGTAATTAAATATTACGTGGTGCATCTAGTGATATAAGAGAGTTCTTTAAGTTCTTATACATAAATTGTAAGTACAGATTTTTTAATTCCTTGTGCTTTGAGTTAGGTTTCTAGGTGTTGGTTACGACCAGAGAGTACAGTTAGATTATGGCGTCGGATGTTGAGCCGCCAGACAAAGAGATTGGAATTGAGGTTAGAACTGAAAGTATAGCAGCCTCTAGACCCACGAGGCTTACTAAAGCTGCTAGGAAACACAATGCAGAATTCATTTTTTCTGAAACGCCTTATAAAAAACTAAATAAAGAGTTGGGTCTTAACTCAAATCATGTTTCTAACTTGCAATCGTTTTCTGAAACAGTGAATTTCAACATAAATACAAATATGGGTGCGGACAGTGGTGTGGAGCCTCGCACGGTGTCAATTTCCAATGAAAATAAATTCTCAAATAGGTGCGAAAATGATAATAGGAAAAGCTATTTGGTTGTTGTACAGAAAGAAGATATTAACGGTGTTAAACGACAATTTAAACCGATTCATTTTTTGCATGCTACTAAAAATAAGAATATTGGTGGTGTCGTTGATTCTGATAGAGGAGGTTTCAATTCTATAAGACTATACTTTAAGACTGCCGAAGACGCCAACAGTTTATTAGATAGTGAAATTCTAAAAGAACTCAATTGCGTAGGCTTTATACCGAATAATCTCTTGTTTAGATATGGAACAGCCAGAGGTTTTCCAAAAGACATCCCTGAATCGGAAATAACAAAGTACGGTATACCTTGTAACAAAAGGGGTGTACAAATAAAAAATTGTAAAATCGTTGCAGCGTATAGAATTCAAGTTAAGGACAGAAATGATCCAAATAAGATAATTCCCTCAGAAACAATTAAAATTACTTTTAAGAGCGAAGAAATTCCTTAGATCATTAAATTGGATTATGTTAAAATTCATATATCTTCACTTCATCTTTAAGCCACGCCTATGTAGTAAGTGTGGTAGGTTCGGACACACTATCAGGTTCTGTATTTTTTCAGGAAGGTCAATGATTTGAAGGTTTTTTTTTTTCAAGAGCCTGCCGTAGCTGCAGAGTTACCCGGACTATCTTGAAAATCAACGTGTGCTAAATTTTAGTCAACATTAATACGCTCTGCAAATTTCACGACGATCCGTTGCTTTTCTTAGAAGTAATGACAAATCAAAATTTGAAAAAAAATCCTTGCCTACTTTTAGGCACCCTGCACCCACACACGGCTCAAAATTTCCAATTCTTTATCATAGACAAGCTTAGAACATAATTAGTTTTCATTCCCAATACTTTTCTTTAACAAAAATTTACACTGCTTGGATATATAGGAGTACCTCAAAATTCACTAAAACGCTCGCCGCCGCCAAAAGATTTAGAGTATCTGAATTTTAGAAAGTTGTGGACCTACCTACTATATACATCTACGTTCTCCGAAAATTTCAGCTCAATCGGATCGGCCACTCCAGAGATTACTTCTATTAACAGATTTGCTGATATATATATATATATATATATATATATATATATATATATATATATATATATTTATATATATATATATATATATATATATATATATATATATATATATATATATATATATATATATATATATATATACACTGAGCGAAATTGCTATGGTTCCACATCTGTTTCTTAATTTTTTTCTGCAACCTACTGCAATCGCCTGGCAGCGTTTCTTACAAAAGGAAAGTGAGATAACACTTTCTTAGAAATGCGCATTAAAATTCGTCTGAAAGCAATTAGGAGGGTCAGTGCTATCATAAACTGTAAATTAGTCCTATTTAAGAGCGAAATTGCTATGGTTCCACATAGTGTTTTCTGAGCATTGTGCGTCTGAGGTTGTGTAAAAAATAATTTTTGGTATTCATTTTTGTTTGTGAAATAGTTATTATAACATTAGGACATTTTTCAAGTGAAAAGCGTAGTGGTTGATTAGAATTTTCCAGTATGCCAAGTGGAACCAGGTAGACTGCGGAAGAAATAGCGCAAATTAAAGCGTACAAAGATATGGAATTTTCGAATCGTGCCATTGCAAAGAAAATAAATCGATCTCATCATGTTGTCAACAACTATTTGAATCGTCGAGATACCTATGGGAAAAAACAATTTAAAGGTGGGAGTCCGAAAATAACAAAGAGGCAACGAACGGCAATTCTTCGTGCGGCATCGTCTGGAAACGTTACCGCAAGTCAAATAAGGATGGAACAGAACCTCCTGATTTCAAAAAGGAGAGTCCAACAAATTTTAAACGAATCTGGTCGTTTTAAATGGGCTAAAAGAGCAAAAAAACCGGCTCTGACAAAAAACCACAAAGAAGCCAGACTGACTTTTGCCAGGACACACATGGGTTGGAAAGATGAATGGAAAAATGTTATCTTTTCTGATGAAAAGAAATTCAGTCTGGATGGTCCAGATGGCCAACAATTTTATTGGCATGACTTGAGTAAAAATAAGCAGGTAACTATGAGCCGAAATTTTGGAGGGGGCACAGTGATGGTTTGGCCAGCGTTTGAGTGCAACGGAAAAACACCGATTTGTTGCATTTCAACGCGAATGAAATCCGAAAATTATATTCAACTTTTGGAGGAAGTGTTAATCGAATACGGCGACAGGATTTCCTCGGAAAACTGGAAATTTCAGCATGACAATGCTGCTATCCACAGTTCCAGAGCAACTAAGGAGTGGTTCCAACAGAAGGAAATTGAAGTCCTGAGCTGGCCTGCCCGTTCCCTGGATCTTAATCCAATTGAGAACCTATGGGGGATGCTGGTGCGAAAAGTTTATCTAAATGGAAAGCAGTATAACACCCCTGCAGAGCTCAAAACTGGAATTAAAGAAGCTTGAGAAGAGATTTCTGCAAGTACCTTAAGAAATTTAATAAACAGCATGGAAGATCGCATTTTCGAAGTGATACTAAATCAAGGAGGCAGTACTGAATATTAAAACCTGGTTTAAGTAATATTAAACATTGATTTATTATTTTTTAATAAAGTGGAACCATAGCAATTTCGCACTAAAAATGTCTACATTTTCTCTTTTAATTTTTACATTACCTCAATTCTTGTATTCTTTTCACTTTCTGTCCTGAATCAGTCTTAATAAAGCTTTTTTTATTTAATAATAATATAAAATTGTTTCATCTACGCATCTGTTTCATCTGGACGCAGCTTTGTTCCCATATTATGGGTGGAACCATAGCAATTTCGCTCAGTGTATATATATATATATATATATATATATATATATATATATATATATATATATATATATATATATATATATATATATATATATATAAATAAAGAAATATGAATTTTCGGCGAAACGAGTTTAATACTATTGTTCTTCGAACATTAGTAAAAAGATTACTTGGAATACTCATATCAATGACATTAGTGCCAGTGGACATCTACCGATAATTATTAAATTCAAATTAGATCATATCGTTCCAAATGTTTCAAATATAAATAAAACCAAACTAAAATCTCTAATAGCTCAACATACATTTCCCGGCAATATGGACGGAATATACCAAGATATGAAGATTTTGAAAAATAGATGTACTTATAAACCTCGAAAAGATAATCATAGCCCGAAATTGTGGTGGATCCCGGATCTCAAAGAAAAATGGAATTTGAAAAAAGGTCTGCTAAGATATTTTCATGCTAATAAATCCCCATTTATATTTAATATGTGGATAAAGGCAAGGGATAGCTGGATTAAAGCGGTTAATGAGGCTAAAAAAAGGTGCATGGGAAAATTCACTTACTAGGGTGGCATCCAAAGGGAATGAGATTGAATTCTGGAGTCTGGTTAATAGAATAAAAAATAGATCTAACAATAATAAATTATCCTCTTGGAATCCGAACAATAATCATCATTTTCTAAGTCTAATAATGAGCAAAAGCGTAAATAGCATCTGGTCCATCAATGACATACCCACTCCTCTTACCCTTTTGAGTTTCACTTTGGATGAATATGAATATGCACTAAATATGCACAAAAAGAAATCAGCACCTGGATTTGATCTGATTACGTATCAAGACCTCAATAACATGAATAGAAGAAGTAGAGAGAACTGTTTAATAGCACTTAACACGTTGGTCAAAAATGAATCAGTCATTGATGAAATGTTAAAAATTAAGATAGTCCCAATACTTAAACCTAATAAAAATCCCGAAGAAATCAGCAGTTATAGACCCATCTCGCTTATTAGCGTTTTTGTCAAAATTATCAATAACATGGTGAAAAACAGACTTATGGCCATACAAGATTTTAAAGATAAGTTACCTAAAAACTCTTACGCTTATACTGCTGGAAAATCAGTCAACTTCTGCCTAAATTACTTTGATATGTTAATGTCTAATGCAAAAAATAGAAAGAATACAATAATGGTTGCTATCTTAGATTTGGAAAATGCATATGAAGGAGTAGATCTGAAAATTCTTTATGATTCACTTAAAAATTTCATTCCTAACAATTTATGCTACTGAATATTCAAATTTCTAACTAAGAAATCAATATGGCTAGGAGAAAACAATTTAAAAATAAACAATGGCTTGCCAGAAGGTGATGTCCTTAGTCCTGTTTTGTTCAACATAGCTACTCGATCTTTCCATGATTTACAATTACCATCCTCTAAGCTATTACAATATGCAGATGAATTCTTAATTTTGACACAAAATAGCAATATCCATACATGCAGCATTAACTTCCAAACAGCTTTAAACACATTTGCTCACAAATGTTCAGAACTCAAATTTAAAGTAAATCCCTTAAAGTGTAAAATCATTTGCTTCAACAAAAAAATTACAAGTCTCCCTATTATAAATCTCAATCAGACACAAATACAATGGTCATCAAAAATTAAATACCTAGGTAAACTTTTAAATTCAGTCCAATCAATAAAAACAGATCTTGAAGATACAATCAATAAACTGGAAAAAACCAATAACCTTACAAAAATTCTAACCGGAAGAAAAAGTGGTTTAAATCCTCACAATAGTCTCACTATTTATAAATCCTTTGTCAGAGCCAAACTAGAAAGTCATATAACCACAAACTTAAATGCACCTAAATATTTCTTTAAAAAAACAGATTCAGTTAAATCCACGATCATTAAGAGATGCCTGGGGGTATCGGCACAAACACCTAACTACATTGCTTTTTCTTTAGCCAATGAAACACCAACCTTTTATAGAGCTCTGTGGGGCACCACCAAAGAACTGCTGAAAACCAGGAATCTTGATCCTGACATATTATCGATGGCTGCTGAAGCAAATGCATCTAATTACAACACTATTCTCAATAAATACAGTCAATTTCTTTCTCAACAAACTGATACATCCTATGTAGAAGCTCCTAATAACCTAAAAGCCATATGCAAACATGCAGGCGTGTTTGAATCACTCACCAAATTCCATCCCAACTGCTATTACAACAATAAATTTGAATCGTTAATAAGAATGGAGAAAGAGATGAATTTTAAAATATGGGCAGTTGATGCAGCCAAATCTAATTTAGGTGCGGGTTGTGCCATAGTCTGTGAATCCAATGCCGAAAGATATTTACAGTCCCTGGCCAAAAAATTATGAACACTTGCAAATTTCATCATTTTGCTGCATTGTCTTAAGTCTTTCCTAGTTAAAACGCATGTGGCGTTTAATTGCTGAATGTTCGGGATTACCTGATTAGTTTACCGTGAATTTATCATTGTTTGATCCTTTTTTCAGGTCAAAAAGTATAAATGTTTGGCAAAAGGTGTGAAAATTGCCAGTTTTTCAAGTGTACAAGAATCAGTGAGTGTGTTGTTTTCGTATTGTTTTCTGTGAATATTTTGTTAGTTGCGTTTGAAATTTCATATTTTAGTGAAATAAACATTAAATACTTACGTAAGTAATGCAATTGGTGATACTTGAAATTTTAGTTTGGCCAAAAAGGGACACAATTTACGAATATTTATTTATTTATGAAAATTTAGTATGGGACGTAAAGCAGATATCACTGCAGAGAAAAAATCTGCCATATCTGCACTCCTGAGATCGGGAAACCATTCCTTAAGAAAAATAGCTCGCTTGGAGGGTGTTTCGCCGGGTACTGTTAAGCACATTCAAAATAAAATGACAGAAAATCTGTGTCCCATTGGTTCGAATCGAGCAAATTGTGGGAGAAAAAAAAAGACTACGCCCAGGGGTGATCGGAAAATTATTTCCATTGCTGCTGGACACCGCAGGGCACCTTTACGTGACCTCAATAAAATGATTTCCGAGGCGGGCGTGGATATATCGGAGCGAACTTTACGAAGAAGGTTGAAAGAAGCAAGCTTCCGATGCAGGCGACCAGCAAAAGAGCCTCGTTTAAATGAAAATCAAAAAAACAAGAGACTTTTGTTTGCTAATGAGTATGCACAAAAGTCCGATGAATTCTGGAAAAATGTATTTTTCATTGCTCTTTAAATATTTCTTCAATTTAAAACCACTTTTTTAATTTTTTTAATTTTGCAATATTTTTCAGATAGTCTTCACTGACGAATCAACCTTCCAATGCCTGACAGAAGCCAGTCAATTCGTCAGACGGCGTCCAGGAGAGAAATATGACTCGTCTTGTATTACACAGACTGTAAAACATCCACCTTCTGTTATGGTATGGGGAGCCATAACAGCAGACGGACCGGGACCCCTGTATTTTGTCGAGGGAACGATGCGACAAGACCAATATTTAAAGGTTTTGGAGACGGTCGCTATGCCTTATTTTGCTGAAATCGGGTTTTGGACAGTTCCATACACTTTCATGCAAGATGGTGCTCCATGTCACACAGCTAAAAGTGTAAAAAGGTTCATGTCCGACAAAAATATCCCTGTTTTACCTTGGCCAGGAAACTCACCGGACTTGAACCCAATTGAAAACGTGTGGCATGAGCTAAAGCGGCTTGTTTATAAAGAAAAGAATACCAGCCGTCCTATTTTAATTGAAAACATAAAAAAATATGGCATGAGGCACCCGAAATCAAAGAGTGCATCAAAGCTTGTATAGAAAGTATGCCGAGGAGAATCGAAGCGGTTAAATCGGCTAAGGGTGGCAACACTAAATATTAATTAAGTGTTAGTTATAAAAAAGTGAATTTACTTCAAACATATTTTTCTATAATCTCTGTAAACGATTTTTTGATAAAATAAAGATTAAACGTTGAGAAATGCACTCAAATCCAAAAATTGTGAATTTTTTTAGGTGTTCATCATTTTTTGGCCAGGGACTGTATATATGATCAATAGCGATAGCTGCATTTTAATTATTGAACTAGCTGCAATTTTAAGTGCAATCTACAAAGCAATAGAACTAGGATGGGATAAAGTTACAATACTGTCTGATAGCAACTGTGCATGTGCGCAGCTGGATGTACGGTCATCATCGACTCCTACACGGTTAGAAACTTTGGTATAAAATGTATACGATTTAGCATTCATATGAATCCTTCCTAAAATTCTTATGAGATGTATACTATAGGAGCGGATAAGTTTCCTTAATATGAATCCATATAAAACCAATAAGAAAATAATATAAAATTATTTTATATGATTTTGGTATACCTTTTATACGGAGATAGTTTTATGCATGTACATATATGATAACCGGATAAAATTTAGAAGATATTCTGATGCATGGAAATATCGGAGGTCGTATTCAATATATCTTATTTGAGTATAGAAAGTGGCCTAGTTCCATAGGTTATAGGGCTAGATTACACCCAACACAATCAGCGTTTCGCTCCGCTATTTTAAAGCATTAAATGAAAAAACTTATTATCGCTGTAATATGTTTATTTATCATTTTGTTTTATTCAAAACCAAACGTATATGTTTAAAGAAAACTAAAACATATTCTTTATTAACAAATATTGTTTTCCGTCTTTTCGAGAGGAAATGCAGTCATAACCCTGCCATTTCTTAACCTGGTGGTAGAAAGTCTAAGTGACTATTGAAAAAAACCAGACACAAAAACATATAGCTAGCTATAAACTTAAAAGACGAAGTTTACATGATATTGACAGATTTCAAGATTATAAATTACAATAAAACGTAGTATTTATATCAGAATTTCTATATGAAAATTTTGGTTTTACACTTACATCAGGAGTAATATATAAACTGGGTCCAATCACAGCATTACATCTTCGAGGAATTCCGTGTGTGGCAGTTATATCGCTGGAACTATTATTAAGTTTTACCTTTAAATGAAAGCTTGGATGGGTAGCAAACTGTTCGACAAAGTCTAAAAACACCTCCGGCTCAATCGGGATGTCAATGGATGTCGTGAAGCATTCAACTTCCCTCTCCTCTAATTGAAAATCCTATAAACCTAACCAGTAAATAAATTACATTACATGTGCCTCTATCTATTTATTGAAACCTTTAAACGTTTTCCAAAATAATTGCAAAAGTTTGGGTCAATTAAACACTTTAGGACAGTATTTCAGCCAAATGCGAAATACTTTAGCTGGAAATATACTTACATTTATTTACAAAAACGGTGTATTTTAATTTCCAATCTGCAGCCAATATACGCACTATTTTCTTGTAAGACTCACAAACGATTTGAACAAAAACACCGGAATTCATATTCATTTTCATCACGGACAACACTTCACAGCATGAAACTCTAACAGCAACTGTGAAATTATGCGTCATAATGAAAAAGAAACCACAGACAAACACATGCCATTAGCTCATCACTCAGATAAAATTTATCCAAATTTCTTTTAAGTTGAATACTGCATCAAATAAGTTTGATATTTCTTGTAGCTAGATATGTTTATAATTTTCTGAAGGATAAAATTTTATACGAACTTATGATAAAAAGTTATAAGCATAAGATAAATTTTAAACCACTTTTCTGAGATTGAATTATGGATCTGAATTTCGAATAAAGTTTATACTATTTCCTATAATGAACCTTTATACATGGGAATATATCGCGGTTTATATTGAGAATCGCATACACAATTCTATAAATTGGAAAGTATAGAAAATACACCAAGATTTCTAACCGTGTATTATCAAAATGATCTTCTCTATTCTCAATCAACACCAGAATATGTCAGTTAGGGTTATCTGGGTTCCAGGGCACAGGGATATTGCTATTATGAAGTTAGCAGATGAGGAGGCCAAGAAAGCTATCTTGGAAGGTTCTCCAATGTCTATACCTAATAATCAGGAAGACATTATGGTGGCAATCAAAAACAGCATAGAAAGAGAGTGGCAAACAGAATTTAGTAATAAAATTAGGAATTATGAAATATGTCCATGGATGCAGGCAGGTCTAGAATTCAGAAAGTGTACCTGGTTTAGAAATTTCAAATGCAGCAGCAGAAGTAGTAAGATTATTAATAGACTGTTTACTAAAAAAGCGTACAATAACCAAAGACTTCATAGAATAAAAATTAAAAATAGCGAGGAAAGTGAATTTTGCGGGGAAATTGACACTGTTGACCACAAAATCTTCCGTTGTCAACACTTTGCTGAACACAGGGAGAAGTTTAATTTATTTAATATATATTCAGATACTGAAAAATTACTCATAGAGCACAAAATGCAATTTATGCAGGAATTGGGTGAATTCTTAGATATAAGTAACATAGATATATAAAAATTTGTTGAGACTCATATGTATTAATGATTAGATTTTGTAGACATAGCTTTTGATAAGACTGATACTGTCAGGGTTTCATGGCAGGGCATTGAAGCACAAGGAAAATAAAAGTCTGAGATAATGAAGTACAAATCAAACAAGTATAAGATATATATATGTATATTTACATATATTAATTAAGTAAATAAAAAAAAATTTAAAAAAAAAAACAACTCTCATTTCTTATATTAAAATAAGCCTTTATTGAATTTAAGTATTTATAACAAATCTAGTTAATATCAGCTGACTAGTGCCTTAGTCGTTAATTTTATGATGAAGTAAAAGTCTGAAAAATTCAATAAGTTGAAAACTATTCTGTGGTAAAAACACTATGTTAATATTGTTGATGGTTTTTATTAGTATTTGACACATTTAATCCTATCCTTCATATTATCCTATCCAAGTTTACCTATCCTTTCCAAGTAAGCCTACATCCTGAAAGTGAATGAAAGCAGTCATAAGTTGTTAATTTATCAAACCAAATTAAAACACAACCACGAGTTTAAAAAAGTCGAATCCGATGGCCGGTGCCGAGAGGACAAGGCCAACCCCCGGTTCTTAAATGAACCACGAAGTGAAAAAAAAATATGCCTTTTATTAATTTCTTTCATTTCAGATTCAGATCAGACAGTATATTTGACTGCTCAAAAACCGTAAACCATGTTTTCAGAGCCAATAAACTTCATCATTCCCTATCTGACTGCCCTAGCGTGTGGACGCTCCTTGAAAAGCTGTCTGGTAAAGTGTGAATTTTCGGAATCGGTGGTGACGCCATTTTGGCTTTTGTGAAATTGTAAGTTGTGAGGTGATTCTTTTGTGGTCTGAGGAATCCTTTTTGCAATTTTGTAAGTGATTTTATATAATTTTTGATTTGAAGTTTAAATAAACTATGCAAATAGGAGTATATATCTGTACCCTTGGGTGTTCGGTGGCATTTTTGTATAGAAAAGACACTCTTGCACGTGGGTTGCACTGAGAATAGAACAAAGGATTTAGGCAAAAACGAAATAAGATGGGGTCGGAGCCCCCTGATATAAACGTTGTAGATCGTAGTTTGGAAAGAAGTGCGATGAAAAGAAAGAAAGAAGCAAACGTAGAAGGGTTTAATATGGTTTCAAAAGGGGCAAGAAAAGAAATGCCTATAGATGATGAAATTAGCAATAAGGAAGTAGATAGGGAAGATTTTGATATTACTCCTGGTCAAATAGGGAGAAATAGTAATGAAATAAATAAAGTGGAGAATAAATATAAAACAAATTCAAAAAAAAATTACCCGGTTTTAATGATAGCGAAAAATATAAATGACAAGAGAGTGAGACTTGACCCGGTGATTTTATATAAGTTGAAGAAAGAACATGTAATTAAAGGAATAATTGAAGTTAAAAGTGTTGGATATAATAAGGTTAAGGTGATTTTTGATAGAGCCAAAGAGGCAAATGATTTTGTAGAAAAAGGAAAGAATGTATTGAAAGGTTATATTATATTTATACCGAATAACTTTATATACAGATTTGGAGTTGTGAGACAGATCCCCTTGTGCTTCAATGAGAATGAATTACTTGATGGATATGCATGTAATAAGCAGGGTAATAGGTTAGTAAATAGTAAGATAACAAATATTTACCGAATCATGAGAAAAGATAATGAAGATAAGGAGAAGCTAGTACCAACAACAACGGTGAAGGTGACATTTGAGGGTGATGAATTGCCAGACGGGATTAGGCTAGATTTTCTAAACATTAAGGTTGATTACTTTATACAGAGACCGAAGCAGTGTTTTCAATGTGGTAGATTGGGGCACTTTGCGGCACAGTGCAAAAGCTCGAATAAAAAATGTTGAAACTGCTCTTCAGAGGGGTGTGATGGAATCTGTGGGGAAATAAAATGCTTACTATGCAAAGCGGAAGATCATAATGCCAGAGATAGAAACTGCCCAATATGGGTGAAAGAAAACTTGAATTTGGAAATGGCATCTAAACTTAATGTATCAATGCAGGAAGTGAGAAAAATGCAGTATAATAATAGCTTTGAGAGTCTCAGGGAGGTGGACATTGGTGATGAGGGGGTTTTCCCGATGCGGAACGGAACGAAATATTCTAACAATAGAAACCAGCAGATGGATGCTTTCAGGGTTTCTATTAAAAAAAGCTTGTAACGCCAGCGAGTAGGTCGGAATCTAATTGTAAATGAATATTAAATTTAAAATGAATAGATGCTGTTATATAATTGTAAAGGAATAGTAAATTTATTAGAAATCAAATGAATAGATGCTGATATAGAATTGTAAAGGAATAGTAAATTTATTAGTAATAGAATGAATGGATGTAAATAGATAGATGATATCAGAAGGAACTCGGGCGCCCTGCCGATGAGAACGGGTACTCCCCACCAGGTCAAGCATCGCCGTCGACTCAAATTAAACGTTCGACGATTACCCGGACCCGGGAACGAGCGACCCATAGCGCAGCTAAGGAGCCAGAAATCCAGATGGAGAAGGGAACGCCGACACACACACACTCGAACGAGGATAAAGTAAAAATGCCTGGTGAAATGGGGCGCACGGCCGCCGTTGACCGATTAGTCGCGACGCGTTCGGGTGAAACAGGATTGCACTACCACGAGCAAGTATAGTCGCGCCGCGGGAATACTCCGCTATCTGCCAGGCAGAATTCAACGAAAACACTACCCGTAGCAAAGAAATAACCGAGTTAAATTTACAATCGATCAACAGCGTCCGATGACATGGGTGATTGTTGTAAACATCAATGAAGAGATGCACGAGATGTCAACAAACGACAGAACCTCCACCACGCGGCAAAATGGCAAAGACGTCGTAGTTAAGCTGCAGGAAAATGCACTTTCGAATGCGCGTGCAGCAAATACATTGGGCCATCGCACCCGAATACATGTTGTAGGATATGAACAGCCAACGGTAGGCTAAGATACCGCAGAAGCGGGATTGAAACCACTAGCCGAGGAAGTGAACGAGCATGAATCGGTCTTCTTTCATCTGGAAACGAGGTGAGATACGGACGTATCAAGCTAAACAGAGGAAATTAATTCTTTTTCATTTTTGGCATTGGTCAATGTTGGAGTATCGCTGATTGGACAACTGTGGAGATTGGAGCCAACCGCGACGAATTCGAGAAAAACTAGAAGCGTGGATTGTTTGATACTTGAAACTTCGATATAGTGAAAGGACGAGGGCGAGGCGCGGCGATTTTAGTTGAACGAGCAGTTTCGGCGTAGCGTAGCGATCCGGTGGCGAATTAATTACTTGGGCCTGGTGAGCCGATCGTAGAGCAGCGTCGTGTTTGTGAGAAGCAACAAAACGGCTACGTGGGGGAATCCCCGAAGAACCGACTGGATGGCAGCAGAGTAACGATTCAGGTTAGATAAATTATATATGTTAGACAAAGAATTTAGAGTTAAGCTTAGTGGTGAATTAGAGCCAGTTTCTCATATTGTGTAACGCGGCGCCGTCAGTAGTGAATGAAATCATAAGCGAAATAAAATTGTGTAATTATATGTAACGCTAGTGTTATTAATGCGCGTCGGGCGTTTAAGCCTTTGATTTGTAAAGGAAAGATCGTCGACGATTTCTCGCTTCTAGGCGACGGTCGATAGGCAATTTTGGGGTAAGTCAAAGCAAGTGGCGCCTAGAATTGCGACTCAACCTATCCTCCGCGTGAGCTAAGCCACCCGAAATTGCCCCCTTTTGATTCCGACGGGAGAAAAAGGGAACGGGAGCGTTTTGGCGGGCATAACGGTAACAAGCTACAGAAATGTATTAGTGGAGAAGGTGGTAAAACCTAATAAATTAATTATAGGTGAATCAATTGGCGGAGAACCATTAGAAACTGTTTACAAATCAGCAATGAAACTTAAAGTTACTGTTGCGACGCGACGGCGGCCTCTCCAAAACAGGAACCTGAAAAGAAAAAACAACAAAAGGATCGAATTCAAGACAACAAAAATATATACTTATCTAAGATCAACTTCCAATATTCGCGATTAGTATTTATTCTGATGACAGTTGTCACATGACATTTGTCATTTGACATTACATGTTTAAATATCCATTCACAATTGTTTTTTACTTGAGATTCACCGTGAAGAAGAATACTGGTAAAACTAGAAATATAACAAGAGAATTAAGAGAAAGTTGTATAGAAAAAGAAAGTACCGAAATTTTCACGGTACAGTTGATTTTTTGAATTCAGATGGTGTGAAAGTAAATCGGTTGGTAGAGAAATTTGTACATTCATGAAATATTGAAATTCGTTGTTAAATCTAATTCCAGTAGAATAAAGAATTTTGTTAAAGCATAACCCGTGACGGTTTTAATTGTATAGTGGTGTAGTTAGAACATTTATTGTGGCTATTTGATTGTACAGTGGTGTAGTTTAGAACAGTTACGGAAATCGAAAGATTAATAAATAACTTAATAGTAGCTTTAAAGAAGGAACAAAGTGGTGCTAAGAGAATTGTAAATGAGGAAATTGTAAATAATAATTGTAAAGTAATAAGTCAGGATAGTGCAATACATAATAGGGAGATTGATCGTTATGCATTAGGAAATAACCTAACTAGTGAAATATAATAAGGAAATTGTAAATATATATTTAAAGTTAATAAATGAAAATTATGCAATTTAACATTCAGGGATTAAGAAAGAACCTTGATAGTTTAATAATGTTTCTTAATACAAATAAAACTGATATTGCACTAATTGCGGAATCGTTACTACCATTTGAGTATAATAAAGTGAATTTAATAAATGGCTATAACGGAATATTCAAAAATCGATATAATAGATTAGGAGGGGGACTAGCAATGTTTATTAAAAATGATATTACGTTCAAAGAAATAGTGTTTGAGGGGGAAATAGAGTTTATATGTGTCAAAACCTTAAACTTAACGAGAAATACAATAATTGGATCTGTGTACATCCCACCAATATTAGCAATGAAATCTTTGAAAACAATTTAAGACAATTTCTAAGTAAACTTGGGGGAAATGACGAATATATTATTGGTGGGGACTGTAACGCGAGGAGTAAAAAATGGGGAGACCATACCCAGAATGCGAGAGGAAAAAAGTTAATGAAAATTATAAATGATCGTGATTTAAGAGTATTAAACAATGGAATGTTCACATATAACTGTAATATTAATGGGAGGAAGGGAAAATCGGTTACTGATATCACGATAACAAACATGGTAGATTGAATAAACTGGAAGTGTGAGGGAAATTGTCTTGGTAGTAGTGGTCATAAAATAATAACTATAGAAATATTGTTGCAACCGACTAAACTTTGTCGAGCAGTCGTCAGTGCAGCATATAATTATTAAGAAATCTTCCTGTTCTTGCCCGGCGTGCCTTTCCCCTGCCGACTAGCTCAGCCTGGCGTGGGTTTGCGGGCGGAAGATTTCTTCGTGCTATGGCACGCTGACAATACAACATTCATCAATCACAAACAGAAAAAGGAGGGAAAAACAAAGAAGTCCGTAGAAAACATTACTAGACTATTTATTTTTCATGCATTATAAATACTAAAGTAACTAAAAAAAAATCAAAAATACAAGCAAAAAAGAAACTAAAATAAAAAATGATCAAATCAACTAAATCCAATACAGTAAATTCAATTCAAAACTTCATGCTAATCATTCAAATCAAATGAAAATCAGATAGAATAAGTACAATCCAAACAGTTCCAAATAAAAACTAAAATGCCTGAATAAATTGGATGGGGGGTTTTCTTTTTGTACTCAACCCCGGCCGGGATCAGTTTACACCGATCATACAATAATTCTGAAAATTGTTAGATATATAATATGCCAACCAATATATATATATATACGTAAAGCAATGTTTGATATAAACATATAACTATGATATTGTAGTATAAAAATACAAATTCCCACCCACAGAATTGAAACAAGAAAAAAATAAGTAGTACTCGATTTAACAATAAAAGTTTGAAACAAATAATTTCATTTATGATTTTTCTTAATTGACTAAATTCAACCGAAATTCCGTTAACTCCCAGCTCTTCGACGTGCAAAAAGTAGTTTTATCTCTTTGGTGTCTTATGCGTGCATTCAATCTAGGTTTTTAAATTATGAAAGGAATCCCGAGATGTGCAGTCTTCATATTTTGTCGCTTCTTTGACCCCGCACTGTTCATGCATGCCTTTCAAACAATAAAGGAACAAAAGCTACTTATCTGGTCCGATTGGTTTTTTATACTTCAGGCGAAGAACGCTGCAATCACTCAATTAGCCAGCCAATTCTGTCCAAAGTTGCCGTCACGTATATATTGAGTCTTTTCTCCAGTCGTTAATCAATGAATTATGATGTTTCTGCCAATTAAATCTCCTTTTCACTTTTTCAGGTGTTTAAACTTTCTCACTTTGAATTTATTCAAATTTCTTCCAAACCGCCGATAATTTTCACCTTTCTCCTTCAACAGTTTATTTATTTAACTAATTTCTCACTTTACTGTAATAATAATTGACTGTAATAATTCGTACACTTTAACTTTTATTCAAATTTTTTCCCAAAAACCGCCAAAACTTCAACTTTCTCCTTCAACAGTCCATCTTCAACAACCCACTTTCTTTGTTCCGAATAGAAAAATTTTCATAATCCCGCTAGAGCGGTTTCTTTCCAATTCCCGCGATTTCCACGTGATTCTGAATCATTATGGCATCACCAAAACATCAGGTACGGCAATTCGGCACCAGGATCGCTGTACAGCTGAATTAGTTCAAATGTCATTTTTGCCTCATTGTATTTCAAATGAATGTTGTTGTCAGTACTACTTAAATCTAAATTATTAACAAAATACTTTCCCATAGTTATCGAGCATTGTTAAATTGATTGATTCCTAGAATGTGTTTCTCTTCATGATACTTTCGTAAAATATGCGATAAAACCGATGAGGTATCGATGTCTCCCAGCCACATACTTAACGCATTGTGATTTTCCAACATCGATAGGTAGGCTATAAACATTTTCGGATTGCTAAGACTCATTTGGACCTAATTTTCAGCGAATACAATACCTTTTCCCTGGCAAATCCCATTTCAAGAAGGTACTGAATTGTGTCACTTTGGTGTTTTCGTTTATTCAAAAGTCGTTGCCTTAACATTGAAATTAGACGTGCTGCAAAAGGCCCAGCTCCAATAACATATGCCGACGACATGACAAGGGAAATCAAAACCTTCCGAACATCAAATTGTAAATCAGACTGTAGAACAAGTTCGTTGATATCAACTCGAGGTGGAGTTGTTTCGCTAGCCGGTATATCTTTTGTTGCCGCCCGGATATCTTCTTGAGTTGGCCCACGCAAATGATCTGTTCCGTTTATTTGATTTGTGCGTTTCGTGCTTAGCAGAAACATTTAGTTAACTTTAATGCTGGCGTCGTCTAGTGTGAGTCCTTCATCAAGAGCAACCATTGTATCGGGTCGAACTAGTCGGTATCGATAGTAGAGTTGCCGGACATCCGGTGCAAACATTGGTAAAGAGCCGGGTGTTTCTGAGAAACGGTCGATTGCTTGCTGCTTTAATTCCATTAATCTGGCGTTGAGGGTTATATGTATGATTTGAGACTTGCCGGTTGGGCTGAATATTTTCACCTTTCGAAAAGCACCCTTTGTTGTTGTAGCTGTAGAGTCATCAGATTTCCGTTTTCTGAACATAGAAACTAATTTATCCATTTCAGTTGAAGTTTGGCGGGCTTTTTATTCCTTCTTGCCAATTCGACATTGAAGCTGAGACCTTCTTACAATTGATTCCTAGCATTAATTTCTAGAAAAAAAAGAATAGCCACACAGACAAGAAAAACAACCCTCAAACGCAGCAGCTCGACTGGGAAGCATGGAAACCTTTGCAGCATTGCAACACTCGTGGGGACGACCCAGACCCTGAGAGGTCTCATATTGCCGGGCAATACTCACTGGCCTCCGACTGTGAACATCTTCCGTCATCACGCCTTGATGTCCTTAGCGTGGTAATTTCCCAGCACCTTTCCTTTTTCGTTCACCAACTCGTAGATGACCTGCCCCACTTTACGCTTGACCTTTGCCTTAATGAATTTTGGGGCGAGTTTAGCCGCAAATTGGTCAACTGCACAGCTTAGTGAATGATTGCGTACCCAGACGTCTTGACCGATGGCAAAATCTTTTACACGGCTTCTTAAATTGTATCTTTGCGCACCCTTGTTGTATGCCTCAGACATTTTGGTTTTGACCTGACAATGAATCTGACGTAACCGGTCACAATTTGGTACTGTCACAACCTCTCCATCCTCAAAAGCCTGTAAAGACTTCAAAAGCGCGTATTCAGAACCATGGTGGATAGGTTGGTATCCGAACATCAGGAAATGGGGCGAACAGCCTGTGGACTCATGTACTACATTGCGAAATGCGGCACATGACTCCGACAGGTTAGCGTCCCAATTCCGATGGTCGTCCCCTATGTAGGCTCGAATAGTGGTTAGAATAGACTGGTTGGCTCTTTCGGAAGCATTAGCTTGGGGTGAATAGAAAGGGGTGTAACAATGGTTCACACCATATTGAGCCAGGAATTCCGAGAAGAGTTTAGACACAAATTGGACCCCATTGTCAGTATGGACGGTTTCAGGCACGCCAAAGGTCAAAAATACGTATTCTTTTAAAAATTTCACCATCGACTCAGCTGTTGCCTTGGGTAGAGCCTTGAGCCAAATGAATTTGGTATAGTGATCGAGCACCACCAGCAACTGGGTGTTACCTAGCTTTGAACGAGGATATGGGCCCATGAAGTCAATAAACAAGCGCTGCATTGGTCGATCAGTAATCCTGGCAGCACCCATAGGTGGTCTCATTGTAGCATTCGTGGCCTTAACTTGCTTGCAAATAGAACAATTGTTGACATAGCTGGTGACATCTTGACGCAGCTTCGGCCAGTAATAATAGCGTCGCAAGACTTCTAATGTTTTACGAATCCCACAATGTGACCCCAAAGGGCTGTCATGACTACGTGCCAGCAACACTTGTCTTCCTCCTTCAGGCACCCACACCTTTGCACTAGGAATATCTAAGTCAAGACCTCCGTGTGAACCTAGATGAATATACTATACTATACAACTCCGTTCTTCGTGTACAGGTTTTCGAACTGATCCGGATGTTGCTCAATCTGATTGACGAGATTCATGTAATCAGGATCCTGAAAGGCCTGTGATGGAATGTTCCCTAGCAATTGGTGATGCTCAGGAAGACAAACAACGGCACAATGAGGCCCCCCTTCAGAGTCGCGTGCTCGTGATAACGCGTCTGGTACGACATTTTGAGTGCCTGCTCGATGTTCAATGTTGAAATTGAACCCTTGTAATTTTAGGCTCCACCGTGCTAACCTCCCCGACAGATCTCTCTGGCCCATTAACCATTTCAGACTGGCATGGTCTGTGATAATGGTGAAAGGCAGCCCCTCGACATATGCCCGAAACCTTTTGACACTCTGCACCGCAGCCAAGCATTCTAGTTCGGTAACGCTATAGTTGCGCTGCGCAGCATTCAACTTCGATGACATAAAGGCGATGGGATGCTCTCCACCATCATCATCTTTCTGAAATAAAACACTGCCGATGCCGGTGGCACTTGCATCGCACTGAATATAAAAATGCCGAGAGAAATCTGGGTTGATCAACACAGGTGCAGACACTAAAAGTTCCTTCGTCCGATCGAAAGCCTTATTAGCAGCCCCAGTCCATACGAACCTTCTTTTACCCTTCAGCAGATCCGTCATAGGTGATGTGATAGATGCAAAATTTGGAATGAAACGCCTATACCACCCAGCCATCCCCATGAATCTCCTCACGTCCTTTACCGTTTTGGGTCGTGGATATGCTATGATGCCGGACACCTTTTCAGGATCCGTCTTTAGGACACCATCACTTATCACATAACCTAGGTATCGAATTTCTTTTTGGACGAATTTGCTCTTCTCAACATTGATGGTCAAATTCGCCTGCTGTAATAAATTGGCCACAATAGACAGCAATTTGAGATGGTCATCAAATGTTGGACTTGTTATCAGCAAATCGTCCAAATAAACGAATACCTGGTCATGCAACTCGTGAGGGATGACCTTATGCATCAATCGACACATAGTCTGTGGAGCATTGCACAATCCAAAAGGCATGACAGTGAAGTGATACAAAGGGCGTCCAGGTACTGTAAACGCTGTCTTTTCCCGCGATTTTGCATCCAAAGGAATCTGCCAAAAGGCATCTTTCAGGTCCAGACTGGTTATAAAGCGTGTGGACTGCAGACGTGCTAACAGGCCCTCGATCAACGGAAGGGTACGCATCTTTGACAGTCACTTCGTTCAATCGTCGAGCGTCCAAACATAATCGCACCTTACCGGGTTTTCTTACAATAGTAACTGGAGAGCTCCAGGAACTCCTACTCTCCTCAATTACCCCCAAAGACAGCATACGGTCCAATTCGTCGTACATCAATTTCTGCACCACTGGTGACACTGCATAGTGACGTTGCTTAATTGGTTGAGCATCACCTGTGTCTATCACGTGTGACAACAAATTGGTTTTGCCCAATCCTAACTGGTTAAACGACGGAAATTGACGCACGATTTCATCGAGCCGTTGCTTATCCCTCGGAGACAACTGATGATAACCAGGGTCCTGTGGAACTAACTCAACAGCGGAACAATGCGGTGCAATTTTGAAGGCATCCCAGAAATCTATGCCCAGATAAACTGAATTGGTTAAACTGGGGCATATTAGGAAGCGTATTAGCCTCGTCTTTTCATTGAATTGCACCAATGTGCTTACATACCCGAGAACAGGCGCCTTTTGGCCAGAAGCGGTATGAACTTCAGTAGGCATTGAATGTATATTCAAGCCCAACTCCTCAACCAGCTTCAATGCTCCTGCTCCCAGGATGCTTACACTTGCTCCACTGTCAAGCAAGCCAGTCAACTGCCGACCTTTGATGGAAATGGTGGCAAATGGTCGGTTATCTCCATGGATGGATACAATAGAGTCCAGACAAGCTTTCCGCAAAAATCGCCGAAGGGTGAAATATCTCCAGGCGCGATTAAAACGCCTTGATGACTGTTTAGGAGCATCATGTTTTGAGTTGGTAGACGTAACAGAAAGACATGAATTTTGGGGTGTATTTATTGACGGCGTTGCAATTCGGGGTCGACATTGGTGGCAACGTCGGTCTTTTGGGGTCTGGATGGGTGAATAGCCAGCGGAATACGCATCCTCCCCGGTGAAAGCGCATTCCTGTTGGAGTTTTCCGCTTGGCATCTAGGGCATTTAGGTTTGAGTACTCCTTCCTTACCACATCCGAAACAGAATATTCGCTGAATAGGAGCGGGACAGTCCATAAAACCATGCCCCAGGTCACGACAACTCCAACACACTCGGTATTCTCCTTTTCCTTCTACTTCACGACCTTTATTTAGGAAAGTGCTGGAATTTGTTTGTACGGCTTGCACTTCCCGTTTTGTCAACACATTTGAGGGTGTGGAATTCACAAATTCAGAAAAGTAACGAGGGGCTGGTGGATTTGAAACTACGTGCGAATAACTTTCACCATCAGGTCTGGATTGATTTTCTTGTGCAAACCTTGCATTATAATTAGACGGTCTTAAATCGGGATCATTAAAAGAGACACCTTTAAGACCCGATTGAATCACCTGCACATTGTGTTGTACACCATCATCAGATGACGCATAACCCTGATCCCATAACGGATGACGAGCGCGCAAAATGGGTTCAAACAGTTGACTATTGTTAAGGTAATCCGAGTCAAAATGCACCTCTTGCACTTGACGAGGCCGACGATTGATGTCTCGGTCTGAGTTCATTCTCAAAAGTCTCCATTCGGATTCCACCAGGCAACAACGTCTGACTAACTCTCGAGTTGAAGTGAAGTCCACTCCAGCTAAATGTGCCCTAAGAGCAGGAGCCATATTTCTAAATACCACACATTGAAAATCTACATCTGATAGAGGGGTATTTAATTGTAAAGAAATATTCTCGAGTGCGTCAAAGAACTCCTGAAAGCGCTCGCCGGGTTTCTGCAGTCGCCCATCTAGCATTCTTCGTACATCTACATCGGACCTAAATGAGCTAAATCTTTCCAAAAATTCTGTACGTAATCTATTCCACACCAGTGGATAATTCATCTCGCGGAAACGCCAATACCAGTCGGCAGTTAAAAGTAAATGAAAGTCTGTGGCAAGTGTGGTATAAAGGCGCGTACACATACAACCAACGAACGACCAACGAACGGCAAATGACAGTTCGATCGAATCTTGGTCGTTGGCCTTGGCGTTGGTCCTGCCGTCTACACAGGAACAAATTGGCACCAATGGCTTGGAGCCAAGGCATTGGATGCGGTTCGGGTTGAGTGTCATTGTACACCTAGTGATTGACAGCGATTAAATTGCTGTTGTAAAGTAGAACACATTTATAGTGAATTAATATTAGAATTACTGTTTAGTGTAGAGCTGTTTATATACGATGTCGCACCAGGAAGATATGGTGTGTGTCGCAGCCGCAGCATGTGTTTTATTGGAAGAAGAAACGCGTAAAAATAGGAGGAAACGACGTTGGTGGATGACGTCTCTCTTCAAAAGTAGGGAACAATATGGTGGAGCTCATTTAATATCGGACCTCAAAGCAGAAATGGAGTACGGACTTTTCAATAACTTTTTCCGAATGAAGTCGTCTGATTTTGAATTTTTATTGAGCCGTGTCGGGCCACATATAAGCAAGCAAGATACCTCTTTTAGGAGAGCTATACCTGCAGCAGAAAGATTAATGGTTACCTTGAGATATTTGGCTACAGGAGATTCGTACTCCAGTTTAATGTACACGTTCAAAATTTCAAAGCAGCTCATCAGCAAGATTGTGCCTGAAGTTTGTTTCGCAATAGCTACAGGTCTTCAAGAATATGTAATGGTAAGTAACAGCGAAGTTAAACAGAAATGAAATATACGATATCTTTATAAATGAAACCGAACGTTAAATATATTCAAACTAAAATCACATTCATTGTATTAATTACATTCATTGTTCAGAGAGAAGTGATAATCAAAAAAAAAATCACATTCCTTCTATATGTCTTGAAATGTAGCTGATTATACATCTAGTATGGTATTTGTTTTTTCAAAAAAGCCCAAATCCGCTTTGTATAATATTTCTCCAATTAAGTGCTCCACAACACTTCTGGCATGTTGATTATATTTGCGATGTTTGGATGCTACATGCTCCCCATATATGACACTGTCGTCTCTACAATGTCGATTTCGATTCATTTCCTGCATAATAGCGTATGCTTCATCAGCCTTTGATAATATTCGATCGTTGTGCAATGGGGAGAAAGTAGCTATTATAATTACAGCACATTAAATTCTATGCTGAAATGTTTTTCGGAGTTTTACAATATTCTTCATGCTAACAATTATAGTAGTTGGCTAATGCATGTTATATTTTCCACTAGATGCCTTCCACACCAGATAAGTGGATGGAAATAGCTGAAGCATTTGACAAGAAGTGGAATTTTCCTCACTGTATTGGTGCCATTGATGGCAGACACTGCGCAATACAGGCACCAATAAATTCTGGAAGCGAGTATTTCAATTACAAGCAACATTTCAGCATAGTTCTGCTAGGTAGTACCTATTGGTTTTATTGTTTTCATAATTTATTGTTATTCAGTTTATTTTTGACTTTGGAATTTTTTACACGAATTTGAATCAATTTGTGGTAGCTTCCAACAACATGCATTTTAATTCGAAAATCAATTTTCCCTTGAAGTCACGTGTGTATATTTTAATTCCTTGACGGAAATATCTAGTTCAAGGGGAATTTGCCTTTTAATTGGGTGTCTATCAGCCTAAATCCTAATACAACCATTCAAAAGCTAATTAGCGTATATATATATATATATATATATATATATATATATATATATATATATATATATATATAAATAGGTTTTACTGGCAATGAAAGGTGAATTAGATTCTTAACATGGAATCTAAATAAGAGATCTTGACTACATTTAGATTTAGACTTATAGATATCGAGAAGAGGACACATTTTCCTCGAAGTATTTAGATCTGGGAAAAATTTAAATATAAATGGCTTCTTACGGGAAAATTGAACGCATAAGCAATTATTTACTTTATTATATTTTTTAGGTGTAGCAGATGCAGATTACTGCTTTTTATTCGCGGATGTTGGGTCGCAAGGACGAATTTCAGACGGAGGTGTTTTAAAAAACTCTCGGCTGTGGAAATCGTTAGATGGCAATGACCTTAACTTGCCCCCTGAACAAGCCTTGTCAAAAAGGCAAATGAAAATGCCATATTTTTTTGTAGGGGACGATGCTTTTGCATTGCACCAAAATCTGATGAAAGGCTATCCGGCAGAACAAAAAAAGGGTTCCATTAAACGTATATACAATTACCGACTGAGCAGAGCACGTCGGGTTATTGAAAACGTATTTGGAATTATGTCATCGGTTTTTAGAGTTCTGCGGAAGCCTATGCTACTTTCTCCTGAGAGAGCAACATCTGTTGTAATGGCATGTGTATACTTGCACAATTTTCTCAGGAAAAGCAAAGCATCACGACATATTTACACCCCGCCTGGAACTTTTGATGAGGCTAATGAGGGAACCACCCAGTGGCGTGGCGTGACAGTTTACCGAAGGGAAGCAATTGGTTGATGTCCGTGGTTGATTACGCTTTCCGCGAATTCGTTACGTGTAATAGAACCTCTCTATAAAAGCACCCAGGAATTACTAACGGGGACGTGAGAGTAGAAATTCTGTATTCTTATGAAAATAAAAGTTCACAGTCCTTCACATAATAAGAAACCATATCAATATTTATCAGTAAAATAATAACATTCCCAGAACTAGAAATATAATATTTTTGAAAGTGGCCAAACTTCGAAGAATTGAAAAGGTTTAAAAATATGAAACCTTGATTTTATTTTAACGGTTATGCTACCAAATATTTCGAAATAAGCACTTGTAAAGAATGGTACAACATTCTCATTGTTGTCAATTATGCACCTTGCTGTTTTACGTCGTTGTGCTGTTATGCAAATCGACCATAATTCGTTCCCAATTTCCGTGAAACTGTTTCTTAAAGATTGTATTAGATCTGAATATGATACAGTATATTACTTTGTTAGGACTGAAATATATCGATACTATTCGTTTTTTTTTTTAGAAAAAACATTAAACAAAAAAAGCAACTAAGAATCTTTAAGTAAAATAAAAAGCCCACTCTCACTATTAACGATCTCTCCGTCTCAATTAGCACTATCGTTTTCAGTTATATATTCTACGAGCTATTGTAATTGCTCCTTATTATAGAATTTTTTTTTTAAATAACCGACCATTAAAAGTCCAACGTTTTGGAGCTAATTTTGGAAGCATTTTTTGACAAATAAACACAAAGCACATAAACTCATTGTCTTTGTTGAAAAACTAGTAGTAGATTGGGATTACTATTACTATTTATTACTATTGAAAGATTTAGATAAAATAAAATTTAGTCGATGTTCGAAGAAATGAATAATTTTTCCGTGTTTATGCATTTTTTTTGTACATGTTTGCAACCCAGTTATTTTGGCAGATATTACAGAGGCTCCTCGAGACTTTAAACTTTCGGACAGTATGCAAAACAAGGTTCAATGAACGGGAGGCAGTTTAGTTATCAAAAACATCTGTGAGATTTATGAAAGTTTCTTTAACTACACCGGAAGAAGTAATATAACCAAAGGTTGTTGAAAGTTGTGGTCGATATGATATATCGGTTGTTTTTTCTAATATTATTGCTATGAATTTGCTTTTCTAAATTTCATTACAAATATCTTTCAATATTTTTTTTTTAAATCAACTTACGAGATCGTTTTGAATATAGTTTGATGCTCCGGAAGAAATACTTGCTTGGTCCAAGTCACCTGGCAATTATCGATTACGCACTGTCAAAAGATTTATTGTCTTTAGGTGATTTACCCCTATTGCAAGAATACACATTTTCATTATGACTATGTAATGCTTCTTCTGGGCATCCTAAGTGACACACAATGTTTATTAGAATCTTCATTGTTTCTCAATTTCTCCTAACTGTGAGCAATATCACTGAATATTTATATTGACTACTCAGCAATTCTTCAAACCACCGGAATCAAACTTGGAAAGTAAGAGGACTGAATTGAAACGATCAATGCTATTTCTACTATGCCTGTTCACAGCTTTAACATTATTTAAATTATAAAATCCAATACTTCGCCAAATGTCTGAAACGCTTGAAAATAGCCCACATGACCAGCAAAACTATTTTTGTTTAATATTACAACCGATAATCCGTTCCGAGTTTTTCATTTATTAATTTTGCGATCAAACTACCGAGTAGGTATATGTCTTTGTTATAGAGACAATTTTCAAATTCGGTTTTGATCGGTTCTGGTTGATGATGTCCAATTTTTCAGCAAATTACCGAGATCCAATGAAATAAAATTTAAATCAGTTGACGAATCCTAAAATTTTGACCCACAGAACAAGTGAACACATTCACCTATTTCAATCTTTCACTATTTCAAATATCAATTAAAAGTATCATACAATTTTACACAGTAATTTTACACATTCAATCCTGTACAATTCTAGTCTACAATTTCACCTATTACTACCAAATCCTATAAACTATAAGTGACTAAAAGTCTTCACCAATTGAACATACAAAAATAGAACATACAAAAAAATAATGTCATAATATAAATCATAAATAAAATACATAAAATAACAACTTATTGAATCCACAGCCTCTGGCAACGCTCTTCACTTATCGTAACTCAAACTCACTCACAGCAAATATTCTTCATTCACAAAAATCTGCACAAGCAAAGTAAAATGATAGCAATAACAATTTGCCTTGCTACTAGTGAGGGGAACGCAGGAATATGTTCCACCAATAGTCATGCGTTCGCAGCTCCGCTCTGAGTCTCTCTCTTGAGAAGATAATTTCCCCTAGGAAGCAACATTTTCATTGCTTCCAAACAGATCATATGAATACATTTTTTTTGATGACGTCACAGTCTAGTCTATATGGGATCAAATAAATGGTCGTAGATGCAATTTTTACGTTGCTTCCAAGCCGTGGTCATGCTTTCATTATTTTCATTCTGTGGCGTTACCAGATCAACTGTGTGAGATGTTCACAATTTGATTTGAGAATTTTTTTTTAATATATGCTAATACGCGATTATTTCACGATTTCGAAAAAAAAACAATTTGAAATCTATGTCAGCCAAATGTAAGGGAAGCAATGCTTCCCTTGCTTCTATGAACGCCACGCCACTGGAACCACCGTCCCCGGAAACTGGCGTACAGTGGACTTAGGCGGCAGTCACCAGTGTTTTGCTACACTGCCACGTAAAGCCAGGAAGCCTTCCTCAACAAGTGAAGCAATAAGGCATGAGCTTGCTCAGTATTTTACCAGTGAGGGAAGGGTGGACTGGCAAGACAAATCCGCCTAAAATATTTTATGTTTACAAACATTTTCTGAAATGTTCTTTATGTTTAATAGTATTTATTCAAAAATATCGAGAATATATATCTTTTGTGTGTATGTATTTTTAGTTATTATGTGTATTGTATCATAAGAGCTACATCTGAGCTAGTTATAGTAAACTGAATTTTGCGTGCCAATGGGTCGGCAAATTTCTGAATATGGTGGTTCATAATGGATTATAAGCTGCGTACACATATAGGCAGAAACCAATATGCTGGAACAAATTTAATATCGGACCTCAAAGCCGAAACGGAACACGGCCTGTTTAATAACTTCTTCCGAATGAATTTATTAAACTGTGTAGGCCCGAAAGTAAACAAACAAGGCACATCATTTAGAAGGCCTATACCCGCAACAGAAACACTGATTGTTGCGTTGAGGTTTTTGGCTACAAGAAACTCTTACGTCAGCTTAATGTACACATTGAAAAATTCCAAACAGCTCATTAGCAAGATTTTACCTGAAGTTTGTGCTGCAATTTCTATAAGTCTTCAAGAATATGTTAAGGTAAGTAATAATACAATACAAAAAGCAAAAAGTACCAGGACGTCTTTATTAAAGGAAAAAAAAACGAAAAAAAACAGTATGGCGGAAAAGATACCACAGAGTGGGAAAAATCAGAAGATTTTCGCTGGCTTTTTGTTACCATCTACGAGGAACGCTGTGGAGATGAGGCCACGGGTGAGGAGTGGGCACTGTACGCCTCTGGTGACATGGACATACATTGGGAAGTCTGATTTCCATCGCTGCTAGGATTTCGCCCGCCGTTATTGAATGGGAAAGTATCGAGCAGGGAGTATGTTTTGGTTGCATCTTTTTCAAAAAGTCCCATGTCCGCTTTGAAAAAGATTTCCCCAAATAAATGCTCCACAATGTTTCTGGTGTGCTCAGAATACTTCCTGTGCTTGGATGCAACATGCTCTCCATAGATTTCACTTGCATCTCTGCAACGACGGCTTGTTATCTCCTTCATAGCATCATACGCCTCATCTGCTCTCGATTTTTTGCGAAGTTTTGGGGGATTAGGCAGAATGAAGTTTAACTTTTGTTGTTGTTGCTCCACCGTTTCAGAAGAAGAAGAATATCGAGTGTGGTCATCTGACTCATACTGCCTTCCTTCGAAAATGTCGTTTCTTTTCATATTAGTAACATCCTGAAAATATGTCATATTAAAAATTTTCCAAAACTTGAACATTTGCAGTATTTATTTATGAGATGCTAATTTGCTTTTGAAATACCAGCAACATTTATATTATGTTAGCTTTTCCTTTCAATGCAATTTAGATTATCACAAATAATTGAAATTGAAAAGAAAGCAACAATTGTTTGGTTTATTTTACACTAATATCCAAAGTACCTACATTTTATCCAACATTTTCCAAGCAATTTAGTGGGCTAAATTCAGGACATTGCGATTCACACAGTGTGATTATCTTCACTTACCTCCGTGTTTGCTGTCTTCTTGACACTAAATCGGTCCTGCAAAAACAGCATGCTTCTATACGCAAACCAACTTGACTGTGGAGCTTCATCAGCAGCAGACCCTGTTTTACCTTTCGCGCGAAGTCTTTCGCGGCGAAAGGATGTCAACAACGACTCCATTTTTTTCTTCAGCTCCGGCACTACAATCTGCAGTGCTTCGCTGATTTCTTCCCAGGCATCCAGCCTTTTTAGCTTATTTTTGTAGTCCATATGTATCGGGTTCCACAAACACTCGCGCTCCTGATATAAGCTAATCAGGGATAATGCTAGGTCGTTATTCCACTCCATGAATCAATATTGTTAATATCACAAAAACACACAGTCGACTTCAACGCACTACTTGTATGAATGACAGCCAACTCGAACATTCGTCCACACTAGAACGACGTTCCAAGGCCAATCGATCGCCAACGCTTTGATGTTACCGCCGGCAGAGCGAACGGCAACCAAGGCCAAGGCCAAGGTTGGCTCTTCGTACACACTAAGCAAATCCGAGCCAACGAATGGCTTGGCCGTTGGTCTTGGCCCTATGTGTACGCGGCTTAAGAAACGCGATAATCCTCTGCCAAGGACAGCACCCTGAACATAAACTGTCTGGCCGTCAACCCAGAAGTTGAGCCATCAAATAATAAATTCCATTTCGAAATGGGCAGCCTTACCGATGACCGCTCACCTGAATCCATCTGATCTCTGAAAGTTACTCGTGGTGGTTCGTTATCAGCTGGCGTATTTGGGTGCGGTGCTCGCTCCTGGTGAAGAAATGAATTTTCTCCGTGAGTAACCCGTCTCCGCGATGGTTCAGTGGCAGTTACTCTCATTGACTCGGAAACTCTAGTGGCTTGAGCAGCTGAAGGCGACAGACTCAGGCGTTCTAACTGATGCTGGAACGGAGTGTAGCTTGGATCCCAACTATTTGTTCGGCGACGCATTGTTCAGGTATGATATATTTTTTTTGGTAGCAGTCATCAGATGAATAGGGGGAATAACACGGAGAAGCAATTTTCACGTGCCGTAACTATTCAGGCTGATGGAAGTGTGATCTTAACCTCCTCGCGGTGCTGCCGGTAACAATCTTCCGTAAAAGAAAGATTGGCTAATATTATTCACGCTTTGGGGAGTCAACCCCTAAGGAAAAAACCCCAAGCCAGTGGTGGAACAGCATATGCCGAGGGCTGAATGGCTGCTGGGTGAAGCAGTCGATAATATGCGAATTCGGGTGTCGGATGGCAAGAGCCCGTCTAATTTGATGCCTAGGCCGGGATACAGAGGATAATACGGCTGGTCTTTTATATTCCTCTTACTCGTGGGACATAAATTGAAGGTACTAAAGAAAACAAAAAGGAGGGGGCTGCCTTAAGTGCCCCAAATCTAAAGGCCCCAGAGCCTTACATCAGTGGAGCTGCAGTGCTCCCCAGTGAATCCTCAAAGGAATTAAAGGAACATATGAAGCCCAAAGCCCAAGAGGATTCCAAGCAACAAAGGCACAAGAAGGGCAAAAGCAAGAGGAGAGTCGAATATAGCTCCACACCAAAAAACAAAGGTGGACCAGGCGGGGATCAAACATCCCAGCCAGCTTCACAAAAAGGGAGAGGCAAACCGGAAGAAGTAAAGGCAGCAGAGGCTCCCGCAGCCTCCCCCTCTACGTCTGACGGTGGATCCTCGATGCAAATCGTGCAGGAGCTCTCGCGCAGTATGGAAGCACTTAACATGACTTCGCAGGAGGCATCGAAAGATACTCCAAAAAAGAAGAACATGAGCGGTGCGGCCAGAAAGCGCATGAAGTTCTTCATACGAAAAGGTATGTCTACAGAAGAGGCTAGGGAAAAGGCCCTCCTAACAAAGGCCCCAGAGACCAATAGGAAAAGGCCTAGACCCAAGGATGGCACTCCTGAAGACAACCACCCAAAGAAAATTAGGGGCACCGACGTGGCCCCAAAACACTGTGAACCCAGCAAAAGGCAACGACAAGTAACCTACAGCGGAGCCTTGCAGGGTGTAAAAATGGCGGTCATGATGAAAGACTTTCCCCAGGGACTTCTCACGACCGACCAAATGGACCAAATACAAAATGCCCTGGAGGAGCGGATACTTGCCGAGATAGGAAGAGGCGTTGCCCCTCACTTCCTCAGCATCACCTACAAAGTAGGTTACGTGTCCCTCCACTGTAAGGACAAACCAACGGCGGAGTGGATAAGGGCGGAAGCCCAGAATATAAAGCCGTGGGAAGGAGCCAACCTATGGGCCACGGAGGAATCCCTGATTCCTAATCCTAAGACCCTTGTTGGCTATTTCCCAAATGCAGCGGATTTGCCTACGGAGAGGATCCTGGCCTTCGTAGAACGCCAGAATGAGGACCTCAATGTCAAGTCCTGGAGAGCCCTCTTCAGGGAAAATAAGGGCAAGTGCGCCATGCTTGTAGTAGCGGCGGACCAGGCCTCTGCTACCAAAATAGCAGACGGAGACGGCAACATTAGCTTTCGCTTTGGGCAAGTTAATTTGAACGTCAAAAAGTCAGGCGGGAAAACACCGGAGCCTGTGGTCACTCCAACCACCAGTACGGAGGGCAGTGGAACCGGCATGGAGGCAACATCAGGTCCCAGCGGTTCCCAGCTAAGCGCAAAAAGGGAATGAGGTGTCTACAGGTGAACCTGCATCATGCCAAAGCTGCCTCGGCGGAAGTAAGCAGCAGGTTTGCCTTGGGCACCTATAAATTGGGGCTAATACAAGAGCCCTGGGTAAATAAAGGCAGAATAAATGGCCTAAACACAAAAAATAGTAAGTTAATTTGGGCCGCAGGGGAAGAAAACCCTAGGGCGGCGATAATAATTAACACAAATATTAACTTTCTTCTGATTCCAGAATACACAAATAGGGACACAGTGGCGGTCCAAGTTCAGGTCCCCATCGAAGGAGGATTAGTGGAGGCGATATTTGCCTCAGCATACTTCCCAGGGGATGAGGACCAAGTCCCAAGTAATAATATCAAAGGACTCGTTAGCCACTGCAGAAGGAAGAACAAAATGCTAATTATTGGATGCGACGCCAACGCTCATCATACAGCATGGGGGAGTAGTGACGTCAATACTAGAGGTGAGTTACTTTTAGACTTCCTCCTGAACAGCAATTTGTCTGTAGCAAATAAGGGCAAAACGCCAACTTTCGTGACAGCCAACAGGCAAGAGGTACTAGACCTTACGTTAGTGTCAAACAATGCAGCGCATTTAGTGAAGAAGTGGAATGTCCTAGAAGTCGCTTCTTTCTCTGATCATAGGCATATAAACTTCGAGCTAGGAAAAGATACTGTAAAAGGGGTAAAGTACAGGCAACCAAAGTGTACGAACTGGGAAGGCTATCAAAACAGCCTTACAGCGGGACTTTACGGCCTGCACCCGAGTTTCAGTACGAGGACAGAACTGGAGGACACTGTGGACAAGGTCACCAGAATAATCCTCGAGTCATACCACGATAACTGCCCTGAGAAAACCAGTGCTTCCAAGACAAGGGTGCCATGGTGGAATAGGGAGTTAGAAAAACTCAGAAGAGCCGCAAGAACGGAGTTCAACCGAGCTAAAACTACATCAAGCTGGGAGGCCTATAAAAAGAAACTCTCAGAATACAACAAAGAGCTAAGGAAATCCAAAAGGAAGGCCTGGAGTGCCTTCTGTGAAAGTCTCAATAGTATCCCAGAGACTGCCAGGATCCAGAAAGCTCTATCCAAAGGCTATCAAGGCCATATAGGACTACTAAGAACTCCAGATGGAGGGATGACGACCACCTTTGACGACACACTGGAAGTGCTGCTTAGAACACACTTTCCAGGGTGTGAGATAAGCAATGAGGCTGAGGAAGAAGAGGACAGTCCTGATCGGATACGTCACTCACCTCCTCTGCTCAAACAAATCATCACGTATGAAAAGGTTGAATATGCGATAAACTCCTTCAAACCCTTTAAATCACCAGGACCAGACGGAATTTACCCAGCTCTGCTACAAAGAGCAACAGGGAAACTAAAAACCATTCTGGTACACATATTTAGAGCGAGCTTGCAACTCAGCTATATACCAAAATTGTGGAGACTGGCGCGGGTTGTGTTCATCCCTAAAGGGGGCAACAAACCGGCCGACCTGCCAAAATCATACAGGCCAATTAGCCTCACATCTTTTATATTGAAGACCATGGAAAAACTGATTGACCTATACATAAGGAATGATCTTTTGACAAAGATGCCACTTCACAAATTGCAATTTGCTTACCAAAAAGGCAAATCAACTATATCAGCTACACATAAGCTGACACAAATAATAGAAAAGGCATTGGAATGCAAGGAAGTCGCACTATGTGCTTTCATGGACATAGAGGGAGCCTTTGACAATGTAAGACATGACTCGCTACACGTCGCTCTCCAGAGGAGGGATACTCCTCAAGAAGTAGTGAAATGGGCGAGCAAAATACTAAGGAATCGAAGTGTGGTTGCGGAGCTGGGGGAAGCGAAGCTAAGGGTGGATACTAGGAGGGGATGTCCACAGGGAGGAGTATTATCCCCCCTGTTATGGTCCCTACTAGTTGATGACCTTCTCGTGACCCTCAATAGTAAGGGCCTAACTGCTCTCGGCTACGCGGACGACATTACGGTAATAATAAGAGGCTCACACATGGACACCGTGAGGTCCAGAATGCAAAAAGCCTTAAATGAAACAACCCAATGGTGCGAAAGAGAGGGTCTATCCATCAATCCTCAGAAAACTAGCATAATACCATTCACCAGGAAAAGAAAAATCGAAATAGGAGCCCTAAATATTAGGGGTACAGTCGTATGTCTGCAGGAAGAGGTAAAATATCTAGGAATACACCTAGATAGGAAACTCACCTGGGACAATCATCTAAACAAAACGACAATGAAGGCCACTAAGGCACTCTGGGCGACAAAACAAATGCTTGGGCGCAATTGGGGACTATCTCCAAAGCAGACCCTATGGGCATACAAACAAATGGTGAGACCTATCCTCCTATATGGAGCAGCAGTGTGGTGGAAGAAAACCATACAAAAAACCGCTATAAATAGGCTCAACAAGCTTCAAAGGATGGCCTGCCTGCTGATTACAGGAGCAATGAGCTCCACTCCAACAGCAGGAATGGAGGCCCTTCTAAACCTTGAACCGCTGCACCTCAAAATTCAGGAGGAAGCAGCGAGACAAGCCATTAGCCTACAACAAGCCTACAGGTATAAATCAGGGGACCTCAAAGGCCACCTAAAAATCCTGGAGGACGTCAGGCCCATAATGGAAATGTTAAACCTCAGCGACCAAATAAAAACTGAGACAGCATTCGAGAAGAGGTTCAAGGTCACAATTCCATCAAGGGACAAATGGAAGGATGGACCACCTCCCTCGTACAAAGGAGCGCAAATGTGGTATACGGATGGTTCAAAGATGGATTGTGGAGTAGGAGCAGGGATCGTAGGTCCCAAGTGCAAAATGCATTTCCCTCTCCCAAAAGAAGCCACGATCTATCAAGCGGAACTATCTGCCATATTAAGAGCCTCACAAACAATAAAAATAAGGAATACAAAAAGGGTCAGAATAAAAATCCTATCGGATAGTCAAGCGGCTCTTATGGCTATCAATCGCGATCAAATAAATTCGGCTATTCTCCTAGAGGTGAGAGAGGCCCTTAATGAAATAGGGGCACAGAACAGCCTCGAGTTGATATGGATCCCCGGCCATGAGGGGCACCGAGGAAACGAGGAAGCTGATACCAGAGCCAAAAAAGGAGCAGAAATGCCCTTCATAGGTCCTTCTCCGTACTGGGGCTTTACAAAAGCAGATACGGAAAAGGAAATTAAAGCATGGAGCAAAAAGAAGATCGAAGACTACTGGCTTAATATCGAGGGTTTAAAACACTCAAAAAAATACCTTGGCTTCGATAATAAAAGAGCAAAAGAAGCAGTGGCTCTCTGCAAAAGTGGCATAAGAGCCCTATGCGGAGCATTGACAGGACACCTTCCATGCAAAAAGTACCTCCACAGGATAGGTGAGGAGCACGATGACCGCTGCAGATACTGTGGGGAAACGACAGAGTGTGTAGAACATCTGCTCACAGTCTGTCCAGCACTAGCGAGAAGAAGATTCGAGCTACTTGGCTCTGCTCTTCCTTCCACCAGGGACATCACAAATGTCCCGTCAAGGAACATATCCAGGTTCATTAGAAGCCTGGACATCCTATAGGACATAACGCAAAGGAGGCACAATAGACCCAGGAGGTCGCAGTGCTAGGGTCCCTCTGGACCCACTCCAGGCCATCATCATCATCATCATGATATATTTTTCTTTCAATTCAAACCGAATTACTTACAATTAAGTATATTTTTGCAGATAAATATTACCAACAAACGAATAAGATTCTCAATACCGAAATCTTAGGATTCTTCTCACATATGCTAATAATTCTGTGTAGTATGAAATAGTTGAATACACTCGTGATGTAACGACGGAATAAAACTACTTCGTATCTAATGAATATTAATTTCAATTCAATTCATAAAAAAATAATGATTCCTACGGATCTTCTTTGTGACAGGAATTTAAGACAGGAAGGGAAAAGGTATAAAATTTGACATTAAATGATGAAATGGGACTGGGAACTCAGGAGAATACAGATCTCTTGTAGTTGTCTTGAAAATGTCCCAATAAACATTTGCCTTGATCCTGCTCAATATAATTCAATTGACTGAATAACATCTTGCAGATGGACAAGAATCAAAACTAGCTCATGAGTCATCTCAATGGACAGCTTCCTCCAGATGCGGCAAACTCAGATTAATCTTTCTACAAGATTGATTCAGATAACAAAAGATATTGCCCCGTTCTAATTAATTATCTGGAGGTAATCCTACAACTACAAGAGTCTGGTTAGCACTTAAAGAGACGAGCTCTGTTAAACACATGGAACGAATACAATAGCACGAGATGGGCGCCAATGCTGCATTGACGACCGCTCGGCAAGATGATGATAGCAAATAGAAAGAGTCAGGTATATGACTGCAACCATAGCCAAAGAAGAGAAAAAAAAAAAAAAATGGCTGAGGCAACAAGATGCTCCTATTAAACATTTGCCACCCCAGCCGAAAGCATATCTGCCAAAAGAAAACCTATAAAAGAAAGCCAAATTGATTATTTGGGCGCCATTTGTTGCAACCGACTAAACTTTGTCGAGCAGTCGTCAGTGCAGCATATAATTATTAAGAAATCTTCCTGTTCTTGCCCGGCGTGCCTTTCCCCTGCCGACTAGCTCAGCCTGGCGTGGGTTTGCGGGCAGAAGATTTCTTCGTGCTATGGCACGCTGACAATACAACATTCATCAATCACAAACAGAAAAAGGAGGGAAAAACAAAGAAGTCCGTAGAAAACATTACTAGACTATTTATTTTTCATGCATTATAAATACTAAAGTAACTAAAAAAAAATCAAAAATACAAGCAAAAAAGAAACTAAAATAAAAAATGATCAAATCAACTAAATCCAATACAGTAAATTCAATTCAAAACTTCATGCTAATCATTCAAATCAAATGAAAATCAGATAGAATAAGTACAATCCAAACAGTTCCAAATAAAAACTAAAATGCCTGAATAAATTGGATGGGGGGTTTTCTTTTTGTACTCAACCCCGGCCGGGATCAGTTTACACCGATCATACAATAATTCTGAAAATTGTTAGATATATAATATGCCAACCAATATATATATATATACGTAAAGCAATGTTTGATATAAACATATAACTATGATATTGTAGTATAAAAATACAAATTCCCACCCACAGAATTGAAACAAGAAAAAAATAAGTAGTACTCGATTTAACAATAAAAGTTTGAAACAAATAATTTCATTTATGATTTTTCTTAATTGACTAAATTCAACCGAAATTCCGTTAACTCCCAGCTCTTCGACGTGCAAAAAGTAGTTTTATCTCTTTGGTGTCTTATGCGTGCATTCAATCTAGGTTTTTAAATTATGAAAGGAATCCCGAGATGTGCAGTCTTCATATTTTGTCGCTTCTTTGACCCCGCACTGTTCATGCATGCCTTTCAAACAATAAAGGAACAAAAGCTACTTATCTGGTCCGATTGGTTTTTTATACTTCAGGCGAAGAACGCTGCAATCACTCAATTAGCCAGCCAATTCTGTCCAAAGTTGCCGTCACGTATATATTGAGTCTTTTCTCCAGTCGTTAATCAATGAATTATGATGTTTCTGCCAATTAAATCTCCTTTTCACTTTTTCAGGTGTTTAAACTTTCTCACTTTGAATTTATTCAAATTTCTTCCAAACCGCCGATAATTTTCACCTTTCTCCTTCAACAGTTTATTTATTTAACTAATTTCTCACTTTACTGTAATAATAATTGACTGTAATAATTCGTACACTTTAACTTTTATTCAATTTTTTTCCCAAAAACCGCCAAAACTTCAACTTTCTCCTTCAACAGTCCATCTTCAACAACCCACTTTCTTTGTTCCGAATAGAAAAATTTTCATAATCCCGCTAGAGCGGTTTCTTTCCAATTCCCGCGATTTCCACGTGATTCTGAATCATTATGGCATCACCAAAACATCAGGTACGGCAATTCGGCACCAGGATCGCTGTACAGCTGAATTAGTTCAAATGTCATTTTTGCCTCATTGTATTTCAAATGAATGTTGTTGTCAGTACTACTTAAATCTAAATTATTAACAAAATACTTTCCCATAGTTATCGAGCATTGTTAAATTGATTGATTCCTAGAATGTGTTTCTCTTCATGATACTTTCGTAAAATATGCGATAAAACCGATGAGGTATCGATGTCTCCCAGCCACATACTTAACGCATTGTGATTTTCCAACATCGATAGGTAGGCTATAAACATTTTCGGATTGCTAAGACTCATTTGGACCTAATTTTCAGCGAATACAATACCTTTTCCCTGGCAAATCCCATTTCAAGAAGGCACTGAATTGTGTCACTTTGGTGTTTTCGTTTATTCAAAAGTCGTTGCCTTAACATTGAAATTAGACGTGCTGCAAAAGGCCCAGCTCCAATAACATATGCCGACGACATGACAAGGGAAATCAAAACCTTCCGAACATCAAATTGTAAATCAGACTGTAGAACAAGTTCGTTGATATCAACTCGAGGTGGAGTTGTTTCGCTAGCCGGTATATCTTTTGTTGCCGCCCGGATATCTTCTTGAGTTGGCCCACGCAAATGATCTGTTCCGTTTATTTGATTTGTGCGTTTCGTGCTTAGCAGAAACATTTAGTTATCTTTAATGCTGGCGTCGTCTAGTGTGAGTCCTTTATCAAGAGCAACCATTGTATCGGGTCGAACTAGTCGGTATCGATAGTAGAGTTGCCGGACATTCGGTGCAAACATTGGTAAAGAGCCGGGTGTTTCTGAGAAACGGTCGATTGCTTGCTGCTTTAATTCCATTAATCTGGCGTTGAGGGTTATATGTATGATTTGAGACTTGCCGGTTGGGCTGAATATTTTCACCTTTCGAAAAGCACCCTTTGTTGTTGTAGCTGTAGAGTCATCAGATTTCCGTTTTCTGAACATAGAAACTAATTTATCCATTTCAGTTGAAGTTTGGCGGGCTTTTTATTCCTTCTTGCCAATTCGACATTGAAGCTGAGACCTTCTTACAATTGATTCCTAGCATTAATTTCTAGAAAAAAAAGAATAGCCACACAGACAAGAAAAACAACCCTCAAACGCAGCAGCTCGACTGGGAAGCATGGAAACCTTTGCAGCATTGCAACAATATTGTGCAGTAGGGTTAGTTCCACAAGAAATATGAATAAAAAAAAATTGATAAATGAAATTAAAGAAACTAGGATACCAAATGATTTAGATGAGTTTATGAAAGAATTTGAAATAATTATTAATAAAAATATTCAGGTTAGGAAGAGCAGGAATTTTAAGGAAGTATATTGGTGGAATGAAGCGTTGAGCAATAGGTGGAAGGAGAAGTTGGCCAAGAAGAAGCAGTTTAATAAAAGAAGTACTCCAAATAATTATATGATGTGGAAAATGACATGTGAGATGTGGAAGACAGAAGTGAGAGAGGCGAAAAGTGTAGCTTGGGAAAAGAAAATGATGGAGATTATAAAGAAAAGAAATATCAAGGAGTTCTGGGATTTCAACAAAAGAATTAAAAAGAGCTTTGTGGCTACAAACCCCTCAAGTTGGGATGAGGACAATAGTAATAGTTAGTTGAATTTATTAGGGAGTAAAATTAGTAATAATAATATCATACTATCTAGGTTAGAAGGTACCAGTAGAGTTGAAAGGCAACTAAAAAGTGTTCTAGCTAAACACAACAGAAAATCTGCTCCGGGAGTGGATAACATTACATACGAAATTGTCAAATCACTGAATGATGATAATTTGGAAAACTTAACGTGTGCATTTAATGAAGTGATTAAAGGAAAATATCCGGATAAAAGACTGCTAAATATTAGAATTTCTCCTATATTAAAACCTGGAAAGGATCCAAATAATTAAGATAGTTACAGACCGATTTCGCTAATAAATATGTTTATTAAGATTCTTAACAATTTAAATAAAGATAAACTCCTTAAAAATAAGTCCTTATACAGTTATATAACAGAAGATAGTCATGCGTATTTGGGAGGAAGGTCTACGCAGACCTGTAAGAATCATATAGAACACGTTATAAGAGAAAAACTAATAAAGAATGAAAAAGTTATGGCGGTGAGTGTAGATATAGCAAATGCCTATGAGAGAGTGGATGCTCAAATTCTGAAGGATATTTTAGTTGCGTTAGAAATACATGTTGATTACATAAATTGGATATTTTTTCCTAATAATAGAACGCTAGTTTTAGTAAATAATAATTATAAGGTTAGAAATGTATTGCCTCAAGGGGACGGTCTAAGGCCTCTACTATTTAATATTTACACGGCGGATTTAAAAGTTAAAGATAGACTAAATATAAGTTTTTTCCAGTACGCGGATGACTTTTTCATTGTTTCACATAATAGAAATTACTTGAGTTGTTTTGAGAATTTGCAAAGGGCCATGAATGAATTTATAAATAGGTGTAATAATAGAAATCTGTTCATTAATGAAAGCAAATGTAATGCAATATACTATGGTAGGAATAGTAATTTGCGAAAAAAATATTAGAATTAATAGTAATATAATACAATGGGTTAACAAAATTAAATTCCTAGGATATATGTATAATAAAAATTTAACAGTTTTAGATGGGCTATCCAACAAAGTAGAGAGGAATGAGAGGTATGCAAGACCACTTAAAATCCTAACAGGTCTAAATAGAGGGTTAGATGTAGAGAGAAGTTTGTTAGCATATAAGGCTTTTTATAGGTCGAAGTTAGAAGCGCAGATCACGAGTTATTGTGGAGCACCTAAGTATTTTTTTAAGAAAATGGACGGAATGAAGTGTAAGGTTTTGAAGAGATGTTTGGGAGTGCCTCAGAACACGGCAAATATTATAACTTTTTCGATTGCTAATGAATTACCGAGTTATTTTAGAGCATTGAAATTGGCAGCAAAAGAATTATTAAAGCTTAGAACAACGAATGTACTTTTTAATAGATATGTATATATATAACCAATAATATATCTAAATCAAATTATAGTATAGTATATAATAAAGTTAATGAGAATTTTGATCTATTAAGCAACTTTAGCCCAGAAAATAAATCTGAGAATTTGAAGTCTATATGTAAAAATGATGGTAGCTTTGTAAATATAAATGTAAATAGTCATGAAGCTGTAAATATAGAGTTAGAGAACATTATTAATAGAAGTAAAGTGGAAAAGAGTACTGTATTACTGTGTGATGGCGCTAAGAATATTTTAGGAGCTGGAGGAGCTGCCTGTACCTGGAATATGAGTTCAAGAATTCAGTTTAAGCTAAGAAATAATGCGTCTATAATAAATTGTGAGATTATAAGCATTTTGGAGGCAATTAAGTTAGGAATTAAGTTAGGTTCCAAAGATTGAATTGTTCTAACGGATTCTAATATAGCCTGTTTGGAATTAGACAGTAATTTGAGTAAAAAAAATATTATAAGTAAGATATATAAATATATTAAGGAGAATCAGGATCTAAAAGTAAAAGTTATGTGGATACCTGGGCACTCAGGCAGGACACACGAAGACAATAGAGATTGATGAATTAGCAAAATGTGCATTTCTTGAGGATAATGAAATAATTTATGAATATGAGGCTGATGAAATTTTGGATAACATAAATAAGAATATTTTGGACGAATGGAATAGTGAATTTTTAGTTAAAGTAAGAAACTTAAAACTATGTACATGAGTAAATACTGATTTAATTTTCAGAAATAAAGTGTGGTTTAAAGAACTAGGATTAGGAATTAAGACAGTTAAAAAAATAAATAGGTTAGTGGTTAATAACGCACTAAATAATAAGAATAGAGTCAGGTTAAGAATTTACGAAGATATCAACTGTGAGATATGTGGAGAAGTCGATGATATAAATCATACAATTTTTACATGCACCGAATATACAAGGGACAGATTAGATTTTGAATTGCTTAAAGCAAATAGAAATGTAAATGAGATAATCACAAAACACAACAGAAATCATCTGAAGCAACTTAGTGAAAAATGCGATATTATAATATGATATTTGAATTATGTTGCAACAAAGCATAGAATTAATGCAGCCAGACTTCTTGTTTTTCCTTTCACTCCCAAACTCCCGTCTAAGTATATGTAAAAAAATAATATGTACTTAAATAAGTTAAAGTTAAATCAATACTAAATAGAAAAGATGTTATGTCTAATCGTGTAAACGTTGGCTGATGCCTGCTGGTCAGGAAGCCAAGACTTTTTCTGCAAAGTGCAGGAAAAACCGGAGGGAAAAAAAATAAACTTCATGAACAGTGCTCTTTATGCATACAAATCAAAGCATACCAGAAATTTAACTCCATAGGCTTGCGTTTGGAAATTTCGTCTATGACTAGGAAAAAATTACGCGAAACAAATCTTTCGCAATAAACATGCAAACTTCAAATGTTGAACGCGTTATAGAATAGCGGTTGATTAACATTATGACCCTCCCGATTCGAAAGGCATATAAGAAAGAAAATATGTCAGAATGTTAACCCTGGTTCTTGGTTCCTAAAAATTTTTAGATTCAAAGCTAGCCATATATGTAACGAAACTAAGCTACTATATAACTCCTCTTCACATTTCTGGCATTCCTACTTACCAATATATGACTCCTCTTCAGATTCTTGGCTCCTCTGCTTGTTCATACAAATCAATTCTGATAAAGATTATGAAAAATTTATTCGTTGCAATCTACCTTTGTTTATATTCTTTTCTGTATTCGCTGTCGAACTACAGAGAGGAACGGTCACGAGCTAAGAGCTTGAACTAACAGCGATTTTCACTACCCTTTCCGTTATTTAATTCCTCTCCCTGTGTATCACTTTTGAGAATTTTTTTCTTTTTGAGAATTTTGTGCGTTTTAAAGTAGAAAATTGTATCAATTTTTCCTAGTAGCGCTAGTGCGCAGTAAATCATTACTAAGAATTTGTGCGTAGTAAAGTAGAAATTTGTGTTTCTTTGTTACAATAAAGTGTTATAAGAAAGTGGAGCAAAGACTGTAAGTACAGAATTTTTGGTTAATTATTCTTTGTGCCAGTTTTTGAGGTTAGACAATAAAAGACACGTGGGTCTGTAAACTAATTTTTTACTAAGGAGGAGTAGTATTAGAAGATGGCATCGGATGTTAAACCGCCTGATAAAGGAGGTACTGACAAGGTTAAGGACGTTAGCTCGCTGGGTGATAAACCCGTTAGATTAACAAAGGCTGCTAGAAAGCACAGTGAAGACTTCCTAATGAATTCCAAATTGCCTCAAAAAAGGAAAATTACTGATTACTGTATGAGTAATGACGTTAATTTTAACAAGTCTCAAATTGATTTTGATTCATCTAGCTCTAAGTTTAGTGCGAACATAACAGTAAGCAACACTGAGTCAATAGAGAATGCAAATGCAATGATGAATAAATTAAATAATAGATATATCAATGACAATAGGAAAAGTTATCTAGTAGTTGTTCAAAAACTAGATGCCAATGGTGTAAAGCAAATCTTTAAACCAATTCATTTTTTACACGCTACAAGAAACAAAATAGTAGGTAATATAATAGATTCAGATAGAGGGGGATTCAATGCAGTAAGGATATATTTTGAGAAAGCAGAAGATGCGAATAATCTCTTAGATAATGGAATACTGAAAGAATTCAATTGCGTAGGTTTCATTCCAAATAATCTATTGTACAGGTATGGGGCTGCCAGAGGTATTCCCAAAGACATCTCTGAATCTGAGATTGTAAAATTTGGTATCCCCTGCAATGCCAGGGGATCCCCGCTAAGTAACTGCAGTATTATAGCAGTACACAGAATACAGATCAGAGACAGAAATGATTTCAATAAATTCATACCATCTGGAACAGTTAAAATCACGTTTAAAAGTGAATAGGTACCGGAAATAATTAAACTCAATTATGTTAAAATTAAAGTTTCACACTTTATATTTAAACCCCGCCTATGTAATAAGTGTGGTAGGTTTGGACACACGATAAAATTTTGTAGGGCAAAAGAACAAAGATGCCTAAGCTGTGGAGTAAGTGATTGTAATAACAAATGTCCAAGTAAAAAATGTATTATATGTAATAATCATGATCATTCCTACAATGATCCAATGTGTCCAAGAAGGATTAAAGAAAATATGATCATGGAAATTGCTTCTATTAAGAACATATCGCAGTATGAAGCAAAAAAACTAATACCTAATAATAACAATGAGAACAGTTTTGCGTTGCTAGAAGAGTATGACTTAGAAAAAGATTTCCCAGTAAAAAAGGTAAAAACTATTAAAGAAGGTAAAAACAGTACAAGAAATTATAACAAAGAAGTCAATAGAGTTTTGACAAAAAAGAAATACCGATTGTTAAATTTCGCAAATATCCATCCGAATTGGTCGCTGAGTCAACTAACCCATCACGTGTACATTCATTAAAGCAACTCAACTTTCAATATCTAGCCAATTAATATACCATGAAAAATTACTCATAAAAAATTTTAGATTTTCCAGCTTGTGTAAAATGCATTGTAATCAGATCCACATTAAATTGAAAATCAAGTCAAATATGATTACTCGATTACGCCAGACTGTGTGCTCAGCATTTTTTTTGTATCAAATATTGATTCCACCAAATGTGAAATATTTGCAAATTCAATTTTAGTATGTAAGCACTTTTGTACCTATAAAATAAGTAATGTTCTGGCAAATAAATCATTAGTATTTTTGAAAGCAATAAGCTAAGCCTTTTTTATTACTCTTGTTGAGGCTGACAGGAGGTTGCGTTTCAACAAGAATCATTGTTGCACTGGTTTTGTACTAGGGTAACATTTCTCCATAAGATTGTATAGGTTTTGTACCTAAGCAATCAGTCGCGGATTTCTTGTTGCATCCAATTCGCACAGTTGCACTGGTTTCTGTACCGAGGCAACGTTGAAGGGATTGTATAGGTATTGTACCTAAACAATCGTTCGCGAGCGGTATTCATCGCTATAGAAAAAACATTGGTGACCCCGACGTGATTACCTTGTAATCATTCAACGATTTTATTTGTAACGTTTGTAACTTGGCACAAACAATCGTCGGTTTTGCTCGATCATGGAGGCTGCAGAACTACTACACGAGCAAGACAGTGTTGGCAACAACTTGGAAAGGTTGCTAATCAACTTCAACAAGGACTCGATCCAACGTAAAACTGAAGAATACGTTTCGAAACGCCTTGAATTTGCAGAGAGCTACTGGTGCATCATCCAGGGAAATCACGCTAAGCTAGCTCCATTAGAGAACGAGCTATCTGACGAGCCGTATTTCCAAAACAAATACTTCGAAAAACTACAGACGGTGTATAACACTTTGAAGGGTCTACTGCTGCAGCAGAAGAACGAACTAAATCAGCAGTTAAAAGCATCCAAGTCTTCATCATCTGCTCTAGGGTCCGAAGTCACAGCACCAAACCCACGAGAAAACGACGATTATGGTCGAATGGTTTCAGTTACCAACCAGTCAACTGGGAGCGAAGATATTACTAAATTGATTCGCAAACAAAAGGCGCTAATGAGATTAACGACTCATCAGCTTGAAAGCATCGAATCTAAGTGGGAAGAACAACACCCGAAGTCCTATTACCTTCTGAAAATCGAAACGTTGCAAAAACATCGCGCAGAATTGCTGGAGAACGATCAACATATTTGGGAGCTTTCATCGGAAACAAAACCCCTAGGCTACGAAGCCAATCTGTTCTACACTCTGGAATTGTGGGCTCAAGATGTAATCATCCAATTACGACAGCACATTGACGAAACGCAGAGCAGCGAAATAGCTCCAAGAGGTTCCGTGAAACTACCAAAAATCACGGTTCCAACATTTGATGGAGACTATTTGCGATGGACACAGTTCCATGACTTGTTTCTTCAACTGGTGCACAATCAGCCAATAACAAACATCGAGAAGATGTTTTACTTAACTACGAACTTGACTGGAGAAGCTAAGGCTCTAGTAAAGCACCTACAAGCGTCTGAAGAGAACTATCAAGATGCGTGGAACATTTTGAATGCTCGTTACAACAATAAACGATTACTTGTAACAGCATTACTCAACAAGCTGCTTTCACAGCCGACAATCCATGTCGAATCAGCACAAGCTATAAAAAATCTACATGACACAACAAATGAATGTCTGTTTGGATTGAAAAATCTGGGATTGTCCATAGAAGCTTGGGACCCCCTCATAGTGCATCTAATGATCAAAAAGCTGGACAAGAATACTCACGTAATGTTCGAACAATCTCTCGAAAATCCAAGGGAGTTGTCAACAATGAAGCAGTTTCTAAAGTTCCTGGAGAACCGCTTTCAATCATTAGAAGCTCTTGGAACTAAAAATGCGAACACTTCGAGAAACTTTGAGAAACCAGGCCAGCATAAGAAAACGTCGCTTGTCGCAGTTCCAGCCAAAGGGAGCTGTGTACTTTGCAACAGAAATCATTCATTATACAATTGCAATGATTTCCGATCTCAAACTCTACAACAAAGACGAGAAGTACTTAAGAAACATCAACTTTGTTTCAATTGTATGAAAGGAGGGCATTTCTCTTCTCAATGTTCCGGACAAACTTGCAGAAGATGCCACGAAAAACACAACACGTTGGTGCATCTCGAAGACATTGAGAGAAAATCTGTGGATGGTAACCATCCGAGTAAGCAACTGGACTCTAATAAACCAAGCACCAGCAAAACAAGCCCAAGTTTCAAAGATTCCACCATGGCTTCCTCCAGCCCGAAAGCTATAACATTAGCAGCAGGTACAGAAAGGCCAGGAAATGAGCACGTATTGCTTAGCACTGTCCTCGTTAAATTGAAAAGCAGCAAAGGAATTGAGGCCGAGTGCCGAGCAGTGCTTGATTCAGGATCCCAGTTGAATTTCATTACTCAACAAATGGCCCGGCAGCTAAATTTATCAGAAACTTTTGACCCTTTGAATATTCAAGGCATTGGCCAAGCACCGCAGCGTACACAAAACCGGGTAAGCTTTGAGTTGATATCCAACACCCTGAACTGGTCAATTCAAGTTCAAGCCCATGTGTTGCCGCAAATAACAACACTTCAACCATCGCAGCCAGTAGACATCAACACCTGGTCCATACCTGATGGGATTCAACTGGCGGACCCCTCTTTCCATCGTCCAGGAAAGATTGACTTGCTCCTAGGAGCAGAGCATTTCTTTGCGCTACTCTCATCAGAACAGATTCAACTAGGAGATGACGTGCCGATGCTGCAAAATACCAAGTTGGGTTGGATTATTGGAGGAAAAAGCATAAAACCACCATCGACCTGCGGCATATGTTCAGAAGAGACGCGCAGCCTAGATGAGCAAGTAGAGAAATTCTGGAGACAAGAAGACCCTGATATTGTGAAACCATCCTTTTCGACATCAGAACTTAAATGCGAGTCGCATTTCGCACAAAACGTGAAAAGAGATAGCACAGGCCGCTTCATAGTGAAACTCCCCTTTTCAAGCGATCAGACAACTCTCGGAGAGTCAAGGCACATTGCTCTCAGTCGTTTCCATGCAGTGGAAAGGAAATTGATGAGAAATCCAGAACTAAAATCTCTATATGTTGAGTTCATGAACGAATACCTCAAGCTTGGACATATGGAGGAGGTTGATTTAGAAAAAATTGAGGCTCCATATTACATCCTGCCACATCATTGCGTCATTAAACCCGAAAGCACAACTACCAAGCTGCGTGTGGTTTTTGACGCATCCATGAAAACATCGTCAGACGTATCGCTCAACGAAATTTTATATACTGGACCTACAATTCAAGACGAACTCTTCTCAATCTTGTTACGATTTCGACTGCCGAAATACGCTTTCACTGCGGATATTGAGAAGATGTACCGCCAGATAAAACTTGATCCTGGTGACAGAAAATATCAACTAATCTTCTGGCGAGATGAGCCATCTGCGGAACTTAAATGTTATCAACTCTCCACCGTCACCTACGGATTGAGAACGGCTCCATATCTAGCCACAAAGTGTTTGCAACGATTAGCAATTCAATCAGATGGGGAACGCCCGTTAGGAGCCGCTTCACTTAAAAGAGACTTTTATGTGGATGACGTCATCACTGGGAGTAACTACCTTCCAGAAGCCATGGAAATTCAGGCTCAGTTGATTCATATTCTTGAGTCCGGGGGATTCAAATTACGGAAATGGTGCTCCAACCATCCTGCTCTACTGCAAAACATACCTACAGAAGACAGGGCACCAGAACTAGAATTTTCTGAAAACGAGGACTGTCATGTCAAAACTTTGGGTCTGAGATGGTTACCGCGATCCGACGAGCTCTCTTTCAAAACTCAGTGGAAGGAAAAACGACCGATAACTAAACGACGTGTATTGTCAGACATTGCTCATTTGTTCGATCCACTTGGGTTAATGGCTCCTATTATAGTCAAGGCTAAAATTTTCCTGCAAGAGCTATGGGCGCAGCACTTTGACTGGGATGACGAGTTGCCAGAAGAATACACGACCAAATGGATTGCTTTCTTGCAGAATCTCAGCAAACTGACAAGCATAAAAATTCAACGGCATGTGAATGCTGGTCACATTCCGCACTCGATGCAGCTGCATACCTTTTCGGATGCTTCAGAGCAGGCTTTAGGCGCCGCTATCTACGTGAGGTCTATGTTCCCGGATGGACGCATCATAGTGAGATTACTGTGCGCTAAGTCCAAAACTGCCCCGAAGAAGAACGTCACAATGCCAAGATTAGAGCTATGTGCTGCAAAATTAGCAGCAGTTCTAGCGGATCGTGTTAAGAAGGATCTAGCTTGGAAACACAGCTGCTTCTATTGGACGGATTCTCAAATTGTGTTGGCATGGCTACATGCGCCGTCCTCTTCACGATATACATTTGTCGCGAATCGAATAGCTGCAATACAAGAAGTAACTACGACAGATCAATGGTTTCATGTCAGTTCGGCACACAATCCTGCAGATTTAGTGTCTAGAGGAACTACATCTGAACGATTAAAAGAATGTGCGTTATGGTGGTATGGACCATTTTTTCTTCATGGAGCTGAAAGAGCATGGCCACAAAAACCTGAAAATTTGACTACCGATTTAGAAGAACGACAACCAAAAACGATATTAGCCTCGACCACCACGAGTTCTGTACTGGACAGTATCAATCATCGCAATTCTTTTGATCACTTGCAAAGAACTGTCGCTTACATGCTGAGGTACATTAAAAACAGTCGACTAAAACCAAGCGAGCGCGAAAGAAATCATCTAAATGTCAACGAGTTAAATAATGCTTTAATTGTCATCATAAGAGAAGTACAACAAGAAGGTTTCGCCGAAGAATTAGCACAACTCAAGAAACATGGACATGTCAACGCCAACAGTAACTTACTTACACTCACTCCATTTTTGGATAGAGACGGAATCATTCGAGTAGGCGGCCGACTGCAAGAATCTGAGTTAGCTTACGACGCTCGGCATCCGATTCTCTTACCATATAGCCATCAGATAACTAAGTTGATCATTACGCATATTCATAATACAAACCTGCACATAGGCCCTCAAGCACTATTGGCGTTGACGCGGCAGAAATACTGGCCCATCAAAGGAAAAACCATAACCAGATCAATAGTTCAAAACTGTGTTCGCTGTGCCAGATTCAAGCCAAAGCTTTTAAAACAGCTCATGGGAAACCTGCCTCCTCCCAGAGTCCAAGAAGCTAAAGTATTCTATAATACCGGCATCGATTTTTGTGGGCCTTTTTGGATCCATTTCAATGCAAGAGGAAAGAGACCACAGAAAAGCTATGTGGCCATATTTTGTTGCTTTGCGACGAAGGCTGTGCACATAGAAATAGTGAGTGACCTTAGTACCGACTCCTTCATAGCAGCTTTAAAGCGGTTTATCAGTAGACGAGGCAGATGCCGCAACATTTATTGCGATAACGCAACGAACTTTGTCGGAGCTAGAAACCAATTAAAAGAAATCGAAGGAATAGTGTACAGCAAACACGCACAAGAAAAAATTATGCACTTCTTCACTAACAAGCACACAGACTTCCATTTTATTCCTCCTAGGTCTCCTCATTTCGGTGGGCTATGGGAGGCCGCCGTTAAATCAGCAAAGACCTTATTTCAAAAAGGTGTCGCAGCTGCGTCACTCACTTACGAGCAACTCCAAACAGTGATGGCAGAAATCGAAGCAATCCTCAACTCAAGGCCACTTACCCCAATGTCCGAGGATCCAAATGATCTTGCTGCATTGACGCCAGGCCACTTTTTGATCGGAGAGCCACTAACAAATATGGCAGACCCTCACGCCTATTCTACAAAAGGATCACTGAGTAAAAACTGGAAACAAGTATCCGAACTCCGAAGCCAGTTCTGGCAAAGGTGGTCAAGAGAATATCTATGTGAGTTACAACAACGGTTCAAGTGGAAACAGCATTGTGACAACGTGAAAGCCGGTACTATGGTTATCATGAAGGACGACAATCTTCCACCACTGAAATGGAACTTAGGACGCATAATCAAAACCATCAAAGGAAATGATGGTTTGGTACGCGTGGCAGATGTCCAAACTCGGTCCGGAGTGCTCAGGAGAGCAATACATACACTGGCACCTTTACCTGTTGACAGCTACAGCACCGATAACTCAGAGCTGCTTGATTCGATAAATACTAGTTCAAACCTTCAAGACATGGAAGAAGTCTCAAACCACGACGGCGGAAAAAGAAAATCATCACACGACAAGGCACCTAAAAGAACACGACGAATCACTTCTCCAGTAAGTCTCCTTCTATTGGTAGGCTTAATATTACCAGCATTCGCCATGAACCCAGTTACTATTACCCCGTTCAAAACCGATCCAGGATTATACTTTGAAGGTTTAGGGACAACTCACCTTTCTCCTAACGATTGGAGTATAGTCGTTTATTATGAAATGGATTTCTATTGGAAGGAATTAATAAACATAAAAAACGGCATACAAATACTAAGCAAAATTTGCAACTCCACAAGGAAAAGTGAAAACTGTCAGCCAAGTATAACTCAGTTCTCCATCACGATGTCAGGACTTGAAAATAGCAATGAACTCCTTACCCATGATTCTGAGCTAAGACTAAAACGAGCACCCATGGACATTGTTGGAAACATCGCTCATTCCTTATTCGGAGTATTGGATTCATCCTATGCAGAAAAAATGTCTGACATCATAGGCGACCTGGAGAAAAATCAGCATCATTTGCAACATTTAATAGAAAATCAAACATCGATCGTTGATTCGACTATCAACCTGGTCCAGAGATCCACAGAAATGATGCAACAACAACTACAAGGTTTTGAGCACTACTTAAATCAAACAATATTTCAACTGAATGAAATAACGAAGGAAGCTGAAGAGCAACGCGCTTTGGGACTGTTCAATTCATTGTCAATACGACTAACCTTAGCAATAGCCAACTTTCAACGAATACAATCAATTATACTGAGCACAATAATAGACACACATCATAGTCGAATTAACCCATTGCTACTAACACCAAGGCAGTTGCGACAGCAGCTAACACTCATCAAGAATAGTCTGCCATCGACACTGAGTCTACCAACTGGAGGGTCCAATCTTTTAGAACTATACAATCTGATGTCCATCGAAGGTCGAGTTACGAAGGCGCAGACAATATTCCGAATTAAGATTCCACTACTGTTGAACAAAAAATTCAATCTATTTCGAATCATTCCTGTTCCAGTTTTTGTGAACAGCTCGTTTCTGGAAATCGAACCTTCCTCGAAGTTTTTATTAATCAGTTTGCATCACGAAGACTACTACTTCCTGTCTGAGCCAGAATTAGCCACATGCTCTCACGTAAGATCATCCAGCTAACTCTGCAAGCAACTTCATCCGTTATATCGAAGAGGGTCATCAGTCGGAAGCTGCGAAGTTGGATTCCTCACTAATTCTCTGTGGCTACCCACATGCAAAATTATTGAAAAACACAATACTTCTCGATGGATACAGCTCACTAGCCCAAATCATTGGATATACGTTGCTAGAAATGAAACCTTAATACACGTGGAATGTGGAGATTTTATAGCCCAACACTCCCTCATAAGATCTGGAATACTCAACATCAGTGGAGACTGCCTCATTAAAGACGACTCAACAACCCTCTTGGCACGTTCTGTCTATTCATCCAAAACGCAAACATCTTACACACCTACAAAGGACTTGACTAATCTTGGAAAACCATTCAAGGCCACTGAAATCAAGTATAAGCCGCAGGAAATTCACCAGATTTCGCATGAAATCAAAGACCTGCAGGTCCAAGTGAACCAGCTACTTGCTACAGAAGCATCTTTCCCCATCAGCCATCACGACATCCATCAGTTCAGCATAGGTTACATAGGTCTACTCATCGGTCTCATACTCCTCATCTATCTTCTATGGAAACGTTTCGCAACAAGACGCTTCAATCCTCCAATACCGGCTCCTCGACACAATAGCCAACCGCGAGTACAATTCATCGTAGCACCAGAAACAGAACGAATTGTTGAACTCAATGTTCAACGAGGGAGAGGATGTTAAATTTCGCAAATATCCATCCGAATTGGTCGCTGAGTCAACTAACCCATCACGTGTACATTCATTAAAGCAACTCAACTTTCAATATCTAGCCAATTAATATACCATGAAAAATTACTCATAAAAATTTTTAGATTTTCCAGCTTGTGTAAAATGCATTGTAATCAGATCCACATTAAATTGAAAATCAAGTCAAATATGATTACTCGATTACGCCAGACTGTGTGCTCAGCATTTTTTTTGTATCAAATATTGATTCCACCAAATGTGAAATATTTGCAAATTCAATTTTAGTATGTAAGCACTTTTGTACCTATAAAATAAGTAATGTTCTGGCAAATAAATCATTAGTATTTTTGAAAGCAATAAGCTAAGCCTTTTTTATTACTCTTGTTGAGGCTGACAGGAGGTTGCGTTTCAACAAGAATCATTGTTGCACTGGTTTTGTACTAGGGTAACATTTCTCCATAAGATTGTATAGGTTTTGTACCTAAGCAATCAGTCGCGGATTTCTTGTTGCATCCAATTCGCACAGTTGCACTGGTTTCTGTACCGAGGCAACGTTGAAGGGATTGTATAGGTATTGTACCTAAACAATCGTTCGCGAGCGGTATTCATCGCTATAGAAAAAACACCGATCTATAATGAAAATTCCTAAAGATTTCTCCAAAAGCCCTACATCGACTATAACACAAAATCACAAGAAGGATAATACCAATGTAAATGATAGCATTGAGAATTCACGTCTATGGCAACCCAAATTACTTTAAATCCTCGGAGTTTGAAAGGTTTATAAACATACTTTGCAAAGAAGGGCTGATGAATAATATACCCAAGCATAATAAAGAGCTGGTAGAACTTTTTAATGAAATATTTATAAAATTATTTACTTAATAAAAAATAATTCAGATATTGATGTAACTAATCTCAACAATAATTTTGTGTAAAGTTAAATAGACATACATTAGGTGTACTTAGATCAACTAACTCTGCAGTCAGCTTAACAAACAAGGTTGGTTAAAAAATAAATTTGGATTAGAGAAAACACTAAAAGACAATAAGGTAGACATAGCGTGTATATAGGAAACTCTTAATAATTTTATGTATGACAATGGTAGATTAATCAATGATTATAATACGGTTTTTAAAAACAGGAAAAATTAAGTGGGAGGGGGTGTAGCCATAATGGTTAAAAACAATCTAATGTCCTCAAATATTAATTTAAACTCTGATCTAGAAATAATAGCCGTCAAGATTATAAATCTAAAGAATCCAATAGCAGTATGCTCGATTTACTGCCCCCCTCATCTGGATAATACTTTCTTCCAAAATGAATTTCAGAAAATATTTGATCAATTACCTAATATGACGGTCTTTATAATAGCAGACTTCAATGCGACATGGAGAAAGTGGGGAGACTCCAAAAATAATAATAGGGGAAATTTTTTAAAATAAAACAATAACATACATACAGTCACATAGGGCACAGGGGTAATGGAGGATCCTTGGTTCCTCATCTTGCATTTGTGAATCACAAGATTAATGAAATAAAATGGATCACGAATTTCAATGATATTAGTGCAAGCGGGCATCTTCCAATCATCATAAAGTTTAAGAATAACTGTATTAACTCCAACTCCTTAATCATTAATAGAATCAAATTAAAGAATATTAAAGCTCAACATTCATTTCCGAATAATATTGAGGGTATTATTGAAGATATGAGATCACTCACAGACAGTTGCTCTAATAATAGAAAAACAATAAGACATGGCCCTAAATCATGGTGAAGTGTAGAACTTAAGGAAAAATGGAATTTAAAAAAAGGACTGATGAGTGTTATGGTTATACCTATGTTTATAGAGTGTACATGAGTATGTGAGAGGGTGCGCATGACAAGAAGTAGCATGCCAGTCAGTGGGTGCTCGGTACGAATGTAGAGCACATGCAGCTAGCTCCTAACTTCCATCTATAATAAAGACTTATACTTTGACTTGTATTGTGTATCATTTATTTACACTCATTACACAGCTGGAGTTTCAGCGGTTCAGTACCATCGAGAACCATAAATGAGGAACGAAATTCTATCACAGATTCTGGACCGTCTTGAACGTTTAGAGTTGCGAACGAGTAGTCGATCGCGCTCCAAATTTCGTAGTAGAACAAACAAATCAAGATCACGGTTGCGTGGACCATTTTGCTTTTTCTATACTCGCTTCGGGAAACATGCAAAGAATTGCAAAGCACCTTGCTAGTGGAAAAGCACCGAATCGAAGCCGGAAAACTTAATTCGCCGTTCCGCGTGTCGGCAGCCGAGGGCAACTCACTCAACCAACGCCGACTTACTATTACCGATAAAAAAAAACTCGACTACGTTTCTTGGTAGACACAGGTGCTGATGTGTCAGTCCTTCCAAAGACAAAACATCACCAAGTACCCTCGAAATACAATTTGAAGACAAAACATCACCAAGTACCCTACAAATACTCCCATGTGTACGCACGCATTGATATCCACCCCAAGGAAATCGTCGTGAGACTCACGGCGGTAATTTCTAGTGAAAAATACTTTATGAGTTCCGTTATCAGTCGCATAACACTAGTGCGAAAGTTTTGTAATTATATATTTGAACCTGCAAAATACTCGTGTAGACTGAATGTGCCTTGGTAGACTTGTGCATATGCCGTTACTGAGTAGATTAAATCCAAGGTCGAAATAACGTATCGAAACGACTCACTGAAAATTAAATTACTGTGTCCACATCGGGTGCTATGCCAAATATTAGTAACCGTATCATGATCATGGGATTGGGGATTTACATTTGGTTGGCCGCCAAAAGACACAGAAGCTCGTAGGAACTATTCGATAAAGCCCCGTGAAACCGTTATTGCACCCTTTGCCAAGGAATGTCTGCACAGTAGATATTATTGCAATTAGCATAGACATTATAGATTTTAAATAGGTTCGTGCATCCAAAATAGACTGAATCACGACTGAAATTAAGACATAAGATGTTCGAAGATGGTGATGGTTCGATACTGCGTCCTCCTGAGATATTATATAGTTTATGGAAATCAAATCCGTATTCTTTTAAAGGCGAAACAGCAGTATCCACATCTGTAAGTCGAGCCATGCTATGATTGCCTGTCAACTAGAATCCCAGCACTATCCAATATTCAAGTCTGTCCGATTTATATTGGAAGCTTCTGCATTATCACTTTTAGCGGCGAGGCAGAAAGCATCTCATCTCTTCTGAGGAATACATACGCCGTGTGTACGTATACATAATTACCATATATATACACCTTGGCAGTAGTTGCTGATATGGTACCTCATACATAAACATGCTCGGAAGCGTTCCCCCCCTAGAACATTCCTGAGATGATCATATGGAAAATGTGCATTATTACGCAAAATATTACCAATTCTTGTGTCTCGGCGTGAAGCAGACACAATTAAATATTAAATACCCACACCAATGGACCTCGGGTTAAGATTTACCTGCAAATAGTAGGATTTAATTGTTCAAAGACTTGAAATTGTGGTGACCGCAAGGTTGGCCGCGGTGTCGCAGTAGTACCAATAGTACCCGCACCGCGACGCCATCGTCAGTACGCAGAACTTACTCTCTCTTCATCTTCAGCAGCCGACCGACGAGGTCGTGCCTTGAGGACGCTCGCAGTATTCAGTTTTTCTATTCTGTCCTATTTAGTTTGTTATTAATAAATAATTTCTTTATCAATGTGTTAGTCTGTGTTTACTTTATTCTATAATCGTAGCCCATCCGCTACAAAATGATGTATAGGTACATATAGTTTGTAGAGGCATGTGTGAGGCAATCTTATTCGCTTATTGCATAATATATTTTTGGTTCTAAATTTTATTTCTATCGGGAAATATTATGAAATCAGAAGAAATAGTCTGGTTTGTAATTGTCGAAAGTCGAATTGATTCTAGCGGGTTGAAGTTTATTCGCCATCTTGTTTCCGTATTAAGTGATCTTAACCATGAGACGTTTAAAAAAATGAAATTAAATGTAATAAAACTAAATGTTAAAATTTTAATTTTTTGCCATTTTGAATTTCACCAAAGTTTTCTTTAAGAACGCTGCTTAGTTATTATCTTTATCAAATTGATTTTGTTTAAATCAATTTATTTCAGCAATTTATGGATACGTTGAAACTGATTTCTTATTGTGTACAAATTGCGTATCTCAATTTAATATTATTATTTTGTTGCTAAGGTATTTCCACTATAATTTTTATTTATTGGAACCATCGTTGAAGATATAAATCAAACAACCAATTATGATTTTTGTGTTAGTTGAAAAGAACAGTAGAAAGCAGATGTCGATATGAGAAGAGTAGCAATTACATAGCTATTTAATATCGAAAAAAGAAAATAGGGTTTAAAGTTTACTAGCGTTAATCACTGTTCGGTTTCGTCTTATTAGTAAAGGAATGGAAATATTTAAAAATTTACTTTTCTTTTGGAAGGTAGAGTACCTTGAAATGAATGGGTTTAACAAGCGCTGAATCTAATCTAAAACTTGGTTATTGCTTGTTATCATACTTGAATAGGGCTAGAACATAAATTTTATGAATTTGCATGTTATTCACAATAACTACAAGACAATAGCGTAATAATAAGTAAAACGTTTATTTAATAATAATAACCAAGAGGAAAAAAAAGAAAAGGAAGACCAATAAGATAAAATATATTATCAATGGAATAGTATTTGTAGTCTATAGGATAATATATTTTGTCGAAAGCTCGAAGGACTTCTTCCTTTTTGGGTTTCGCGATGGCCTGGCTGGCCAATTATTGAGTGATTATTAGTTTCAGACTACAACTAAGTATTTTTTTTAGTTTTTTTGTTTGATTTGTCAGGTGGTCAAGGTCAGAGGGCGGCGAGACCTGTTAACATCCGGGGTCTTGGCCTCAACAACATTAGGGGCCTGACGCTGTCTACCTGATTCTCGGAGCTGACGAAACAAGGCCGTTTTTCCCCCGTTTCAGAGTTCCTTTTCGCGTATTTTCGGTCCCTTTTTTTCAGATAGCTAGCCCGTGCTTCGTCACGTCTCAGCTGGGTCTGGTTTACAGCCCATGCCTGAGAGTTGCTTCTGGTCCTTAACGGACAAGAGCCCCTTCCCTTTGTTTAAATGATGCTAGTATATATTAATTCTTGACGGATGACATATACGTAGCGTCCCCTTTTTGTTTTTTGGGAGCGAATCCACCCCATTTTTCATGACCCATCCCAGCCGCGTAGAGCTAACAAAGCGGCCTACCAGCATCTATCGGGGTTGGATTAAAGGGTGCTCCGCTTATGCAGACGAGGGGCTTTCACGGCCATATCTAGGGTACCCTGCTCCCGGTCCCCCATCATCTTTTCCTGCTTGTCAGGCCCTCTTCTGGACTTCAATTCAGTTGAGGCGACTCCAAACAATCCTCTTATATTCTGAGGTCGCTACAAACTGTTGCCCGTTCCGTAACAGCTGCTGTCCATCCACGAACAACTGTCGCTCGTCCATTGGCAACTGCTGCTCGTCCATCTGCCACTGCTGCTCGTCCTTTTATGATTGCTGCCCGACTGATGTTACCTAACGTGCCTATGACGACCGTTACTTCGCCTACACAATCTGGAGATAAGGAGGGTGAAATACGATGTTTAAACTGTTCAAAGATGGGGCAATACCAATCTCAATGTCGCTATGAGAAGCGATTTGCGGGCAGTTGTTTCAAATGCTGGGAAGTCGGCCACGAACGTTGTCAGTGTCCAAATCCGCGGAAGATGCTGCTGCCCGTCGCCACTGTTGTAAGAAACCAGATCCAGTTAAGTCCATCAGCTCAAAATGAATCGTTTACGATGATGTCGATTGTTACAGCCGCCTGGATACATCGACCTTGATGAGTGTCAAATTTTATTCTTCTTCAGAGCATGGGGAGACCCAGAAGCTGATCACATGTCAGTCCTTTTTTGACACCGGCATCACTATTAGCCTTAAAAGTCGGGCCCCGGTACCCAGCGCCATTCGAATAAGGGATGAAAAGCCAGCGTATCGAGGTCTTGGAGGAAGTCGAATCCAGATTTGTGGAACTATTGTTGTTGTGATCATATTTAGAAAACTTAGTCTCATTATATAATGGAAGAACATAATTCTGGAATATCATTAGTTTTGGAGAGAGATTTTCTGAAGAGAAATAAAATTCATTTGATGACAAAAGAAAAAATGATATACAGCAAAGAGAAATTATTGCTAGTAAAAAGTAAGGTCACGTCAAAGCCTGGTAGTTTTCTCCGTGCTCGGATAGGTGCATTAAAGATAATAAGAAACTTTGATCAGAAAAATCAGGGAAGGAATGATAAAACGCTGCCACCTCAGCCTGTCTGTCTCGATTCAAGTTTGCCAGAAAATTTTAATATCGAGATTGAAAAACAAATAACTCTTCCGGAGGTTGACACTAAACTGTCTCCGAATGTAGCCCAGAAACTGTTGTCCACTGTCAAGTATGAATATACGTCCGCTAATGAAATGGATGTTGAACCATTGGACTATGAGATGCATATCCATCTTGATTCTGAGATCCCCTTTCACTGTTCGCCTCGGATATTGTTGGTTTTGGAGAAGAGTGCCGTCGTCCTAGTGCGTAAGCAAAATGGTCAGATTCGCATGTGTGTTGATTATCGAGGTCTGAATCAGCTAACCAAAAGAGACAATTATCCGCTGCCTTTAATAGAAGATTGTATAGAGCAAGGGTGGGCAAACGGTCGATCGCGATTGATCGGTCGATCGCAAACAGTTCGGCAGTCGATTACAGACATTTTAAATAATGTACTAGGTTAATTTCAAATGTGAACTAAAAATTTAGTAGAAGATTTATTCAGTAGATATTGGAATGGGCCTTGATCTAATAGATCCAATCGGACAGTTCACGCAATTGCAGTTCACACAAAAGCTCGCAGAGCATTGATGGCGGAGAAGCCAAAGGGAAAATTCGAAATAGCTATGGTCTCGATTTGTTCAATTTATAGATTTATATCATTGTAGTCAACTGCTTCACGAAATCTCGTATTCGTATACGATTGTTTTATTTCCTTAAATCTCATTGTTCTAAAGTACACACTTTATATTTTTGCTCCCGCTATACACTTTGCCTGCATTTGCATTCGTCTCTCTGCTACCGAGGTAGTAAATTGTTGCACACAGCACAACAAAGGTTAATCTTAATTTAAGATAAAATAAAATTTTCAATTAAAATATTTTCACGCAAAATATTTTCAATTAAAATATTTCAATTTGTGCAGTTCATTCTTTTGAGCTAAAAAGTGGCATTTGGTGTTTGAATTTATAAATTGTATTGTGTAAATGTCTTTTCAATAACAATATCTATCGAAAATAGAAATTGTTGACATTTCTCCATTTTCAAAATTTTCGCTCGAAAGAATGACCAGATAATGGAGACATGTCAACATTTAGCTTCACGATTAACTCAGTACTAGCCTGAAGAATTAACTACACATACTAAATTGGCATGAAATGATTGGAAACATATGCCAAAGCCATCTGCATTTTCAAAGCGAAAACATCTTTCAAGCAATTTTTCGCGCTTAAAAGTGAGTACAACTCTTGCTTATGGGTCATTCTTTTACAAATCGTACACTAAAAAAAATTCAACATTTTTAAATTGGCTGAAAATTTTTTTCCTGCATATTTGAGCAAAATAAATAGACACCTATTAGAAGATTTCGCTTCAAAAATTGTATTTCCGAATATATAAATTTTTCTATTTTCATGATTTTTGAGATTTTTTGCGATCCTATCTTATTCAAAATCCATTATTTCTACGAACACTCATCGTATCAACGTAATTTTTTTTTTAATACGCTCAATAACGTCAGCTTTCGAAGTTTTATTACAAAAATTTTTTTTTGGAAAATTTGCAAAATTAAAAAATTAATAACTATTTATTTGTTTAAATGAAGAACAAACGCCTTTACCCCAACTTTATTTGATCGAAAAAAATACCATGGTGTTCGTTATGCTATTGTCTACACAGGCCATTTTACAAAAACATGGGCTCGTGATTACTTTCCGAGAAAAAAAATATTTTCGAGTTCAAGTCGCGTAGCGCCCGCGCGCACAGGTGCGAAGTGGAGGAGTCGGAACGCGTCCGAACTTGCTGTCGAAGGGCAATTTAAACCGCAGAAACAATGCAGTGACGAATAACCAATATTTTCATTCTATTTTTGAGAAGCGTAGTATACGTACGTCATTATTCGTATCGCACTGTTTACAATTAATGTTCGTGGCAATCGTGGAGTGAAAAATGCCAAAATCTTCAAGTGGTCCGAGATTTCGGAAAGATCGATGTTTCAATCCTTTCAAATTACCCCGTCATCGAAAATTACATTATTTACGACCAGTTCTGCAACAACATTTGGAAATTCTCCATTTGCCAGTAACAAATGAGTCCCTCCAACAGACGATCTGTACTACTTGCCGCAAAAAAGTATCTAAATTACTGGATCGCCAAAATGAGGTAAATTTTACACTTAATCAAGTATGAAATGAATATGATTACATTAACACTTTCGTGATATCCATAATAACGTATATTGATTCAAATTAGAATATTTACAATCATTCCGAAAATCCTTGAGACTAGAAAGAATGTCAGATTCTAACAAATTTTTTGTAATAAATTTATTTTTAATAGTTTATATCAAATTAATGAAAAACAACTTCACACCATGCGATTTACCTTACCTAATAAATACTATAGCAATTAATGATGCAACAAATTTCCATGATATTTGAATTTTCGGAAAACCAATAATCAAATTTTATAACTTATGAATTAAATTCCACAGATTTTTAATTTTTTTCGAAAATTAACTTAGACAATTTCCGAAACTGCACTAAATGTCTGAATAATCGATACGATTCTTGGTACTCGTATATTCATATAATTCTACGAATACCTAGAAAATAAGAATATCAATTACGTATTCATTGCAATTACAAAAATCTTCGTATTTTCAAGCCTGAAAAATTTTCCAAAATTTGTTAAATAGAAAATTGATAATACTTTATCATTGAGAATGTCATCATTTCATAATCTAAGAAATAGAATAAGTTCTTCTAAATCAATAAACGAAAAAAAGTCGATTTCCTTCAATTTTCTGGTCTCTTGAAAATGAATATATTTACGATTGGAACTTTATTTCTGAAATTTTGTATTCTTTCTCAAGATATTGATGAGTTTATAATTTCAATCAATGAAAATTTTATTGAACTGTTTGATAATTAATATAAATATCTTTGGGATTGTAAATAAAATTGTGTCAATGAAATCTTAATTTTAACTTTATTTTAAAAATTCAAATTATCCGAATTTTACATCGATTCGTGCAACTTTAAATTTACTAATAATGGGTATGGAATAATTTTTTATTCAAGAAAGAGCCAATCAATAATCGTGGAGAACAAGACACATCAGAAAGTGAGGACCCTGAAATTGAATCGTCCCAAAGAAATTGTCCTGTATCATTAAAAGCAGACAATGTAGCGGTATCAGCAGCGGTTGATTCAATCAACCAAGGTTTGGAGCTATTAGGAGTTTCGCCCATAGAAAAAAAGAAAATCAATAAACAGCGTTATTCGACTGAAAAAATTAAGGAACTATCAAATGCATTGGCTACTACAATTTTCAATTCTGCTGTTGAAGATGGTGATGCAAGTTATGAAAACAATGACAATGATAAATTATTGGAAGTTTTGAAAACGGAATTTAACGCGAGCACAGAACGTTCAAAAAAAATCAAAATCTTAACTATTTTCAAAGATTGGTCTTTTCGCAAAATTCAATATCATTTTCCTCTTGCTACTTTTCACATGATTACGATCGCGAAAAAAATTGCGGTAGAAAAGGGTATTTTATCTGATACTACACCAAAAAGCCATCCGTTTTTGAATGAAGAAACAGTCAAGTCAATCATCGATTTTTATGAATTAGATTTTTATGTGTAATGCCAGGTAAAAAGGATTTTGTTTCTGTGAAAACTGATGAAAAACGCGTACACATGCGAAAAAGATTACTTTTGGTGAATTTAAAAGAACTCTATGAATTGTGCAAGGAAGCTTATCCAGAAATTAAATGTAGTTTTTCCAAATTTGCGTCTCTCCGACCAAAACATTGCGTGCTTGCTGGTGCAAGTGGCACACATTCTGTTTGTGTTTGTACGATCCACGAAAATGTTAAATTGATGCTCGAAGGGTGTAATATAAAAAAGCTCACGGCCCACACCTCCAATCCATTGGAAAATTATCATGACTGTTTGAAATGTATGATTTGTGTTGAACCCAAGAATGATTGTTATTTTGGAAAGTGCTCTCAGTGCTCAGGTGCAGATAATTTTATCAACAATATAGAAACTATTTTCGAAGAAAACCTCATTGACCAAATTACGTACAGACAGTGGACTACGGTTGACAGAACTACCTTGCAACTAATGATTTCTCCAGCTGATGAATATTTACAAAAATTGAAAACCAGCTCAGAAAAATTACTACTCCATTCATTTCTCGTGAGCAAGCAAAATGAATTCATGAAAAGTAAGAAAGAGAACCTGACAAAAAATGAGTGCATTGTAGTCTGTGATTTTTCTGAAAATTATGACTTCGTAGTCCAAAATGCTGCTCAAGGTTTCCACTGGAACAATGATCAGGCTACAGTGCACCCTTTTGCAATATATTACAAGCCTGATAACGACAAAATTCAAATAAAAAGTTTAGTTGTCATTTCAGAATGTTTACACCACGACACAATAGCAGTCCATGTATTTCAAAAACTATTGGTGGATTTTATAAAAAAAGAATTCAATGAAGTTTCAAAGATCATTTATTTTTCTGATGGCTCTGGTGCTCAGTATAAGAACAGAAAGAACTTTATCAATTTGATTCACCATAAAAAAGATTTTGGTCTAGCTGCTGTGGCTTTTTTTCCCTACATCTCATGGAAAGGGTGCATGCGATGGATTAGGTGGAACTTTAAAAAGGTTAGCTGCAAGAGCTAGCTTACAAAGAATATCCAATCCAATTCAAACACCGAAACAATTATTTGAATGGGCAGCTGAGTCTCTTCCCAACATTTCATCAAAATTTGTAACAAATATGGAATATATCGAGGAAGAAAAAAAATTAAGAGCGAGATTTGAGAAGGCTGTAACTGTGAAAGGGACTTTGACCTTTCATTCCATTATTCCTATTTCGAGAAAAAAAGTACGAGCAAAGCACTTTTCTTCACAAGAAGATGACAATTCGATAGAAGTAAAAGTTGTAAGATAGGATGTTAATATTGTAATACGTCTAAGTAAATAGCCGCAGGCGACGATAGAAACTGTATGTATTTCTTTATATTTCAATAAAATAATTTTTGGAAAAAACAATTTATATGCGTAAGTTGCAGTTGCATACACATAGTCGACATTTGAAATTAAAAGCTGCTATAAATTTCTAAGACCCATGATGCGTTCTGACTCGTCCCTCGCTGAGAGCTGAGATACTTCGCGCGCGCTACGCGACTTGAACTCGAAAATATTTTTTTTCTCGGAAAGTAATCACGAGCCCATGTTTTTGTAAAATGGCCTGTGTAGACAATAGCATAACGAACACCATGGTATGTCTTTCGATCAAATTAAGTTGGGGTAAAGGCGTTTGTTCTTCATTTAAACAAATAAATAGTTATTAATTTTTTAATTTTAAAAAAAAAAATTTTTGTAATATAACTTCGAAAGCTGACGTTATTGAGCGTATTACAAAAAAAAATTACGGTGATACGATGAGTGTTCGTAGAAATAATGGATTCTGAATAAGATAGGATCGGCAAAAATCTCAAAAATCATGAAAATATAAAAATTTATATTTTCGGATATAAAATTTTTTGAGCAAAATCTTCAAATAGGTATCGATTTATTTTGCTAAAATATGCAGGAAAAAAACTTTCAGCCAATTTAAAAATGTCAAATTTTTTTTTTCTCGAAATCCGTACGATTTGTAAAAGAATGACCCTTATTTTCAAACTAAATTTTCGCAGAAATAAATTTCATGTGAAAATTTGCATGAAAATGTAACGTGAAATCGAAAACAATACTAAATTTTAGATGACTCAGCTGAGGAAGCTTTTTGCAGAGATTTCTTAAAACATGAACAATTGGAAGATCCAGTATGGGTAAAGTAATTAGCATTTCTTACGGATTTCATGGGCCGTTACAGCTCGCTTGATTTACAATTACAAGGAAAAGGAAAATATTGTTGACTTGTTGAGTTCGGTAAATGTTTTTTAAGTAAATCGCTTCACAGTTAAATTTTAAATAAATTTTAAATTTTTAAATATTTTCCATCTTTGCGAAAAAACATTAAACTTACTGGTGAATGTATAATTCAAAAGCTGAAAGACATCCTGCAGTTCGTGAAAAAGTTCGGGGCCTTCGATGGCCGCTTAGACTAAATTTTTGTTCTCCTGGCCCATTTATCTGGTATCACTATGGTCCAATAGGTCTATGTGTGGCCTTGTGCCAACCGGTACAACCTAACCTAACCTACTGGTTAATGTAATATTGAAATGTTTTGTTCTGAATTGGAAAATTTTAATCAAGAATTCGAGAGACGATTTGCAAATTTTAATAACCATCAACCGTTTTTTGAATTTATTTTATTTCCTTCTGGTCTTTTAAACATGGGTGGTATTGTAACACTAGAACTAACTTCTGTAGATAAAAGCTTCAAGGATAATTCTGCTGTTGTAAAAGACATCAACCTAAGTGTCACAAGAGGGCAAGTAGTAGCGCTGATTGGCAATTCAGGTGCAGGAAAAACAACTATATTGCAAATCGCAGGCTTGTTGGACAAGCCAACTTCAGGTATAGTTACGATAGATGGAATAAATTGCACACAAGCCAATAATAAGCATAAAACCAATGTAAGAAGAAATTTTCTTAGTTTTGTTTATGTTGCATATTAAAGAAAAGAATAGCAATCTCAACTCATAAAAAGAAAAGCACAGAACTCGATAACGAGGATATTTCATCAAATCTAGTTCATACTTTACAATTAAATTCATCGGATCTAGAGTTAGAAATTTTAAAAATACCACGTGCAAATAAAAATTATTTTTGGATTTTATTACCATAAAAAATATCCATTATTGAGATTGGTGGCAATGAGGATATTTGCATTTTTTTGCTTCCATTTATCTTTGTGAAGCAACGTTTTCTCAAAAGAAAAACATTGAATCGCAACTTAGGAGTTCTCTGACTGATGACCACTTAATGTCATATATTCGATTGTGCATCAGTGCTCTCAAGTCTAACTCTACAATACTTTTTGATGAAATGGAGTGTCACTCACGCAATATACATCAAAAATTAATCCAAAATATTTATTAATAAAGTACATTGCACAAAGTAGTAAATACAATGCATTTAATATATTAATATTAATAAAGACCTTAACTAAATTTTAATTTGTTTTTAATTTAACCCATTTTTTGAAGTCGATCGCGCATAAATTAAAAAAATTAATGTCGATCATACCAGTATTAAGTTTGGCCAGCTCTGGTATAGAGTATCTGGAAGGAAAAAGAGTATTCTCAGCCTTAGATTTAAAAGTGGTTTTCACCATGTACGTATGGCCGAAGCCTCCAGTAAATACCCTTCGTTCATCACACCAGCAGGCCAATATGAATATTTAAAGATGCCTTTTGGACTCAACAACGCTCCTGCTGTCTTTCACAGGCTTATTAATGAAGTCTTCTTGGATTTAATTGAAAATAGAGATATTGTTTTTTTTTGGATGGCATTACGTCCACAAAAGACGTAGATGAGCACTGCGAATTGCTGACCAGAGTGTTAAAATGGATAAAGTACCGTAAGTAAAGTACCGTACAAGCTTTTCTCGATTAGCAAAACCCTTTCAGAATTTATTGCGTAGGAATGCCCAATTTGACTTTTTGGAAGATTGCTGCACTGCTTTCCTTGAATTAAAGGAACTCCAAGTCGAAGCACCGATATTGGCCATTTATAACCCTCGATACGAAACCGAATTACATACCGACGCTAGATGAATGGGCTTTGGGACTATATTAGTACAAAGGCAACCTGATAAAAGTTTCCACCCAGTTGCATATTATTCGAGAACCACAACAGGAGCTGAGTCCCGGTATCATAGCCTCGAGCTCCAAACTCTAGTTATCATTTATTCTTTGCGTCGATTCAGGGTGTATTTAGAGGGGATACGGTTTCAGATCGTCACTGATTGTAATTCACTGACTCAAACGTTGAAAAGAAAGCAGTTGAGTCCAAGGATTGCACGCTGGGCTCTGGAATTGGAGAATTACGATTATTCCATTCTACATCGAAAAGGAACCGGTATGCCACATGTGAACGCTCTTAGCCGATCCCCAATCATTGCTGCGTTTGCAAATCGCTCAGGCCCAGAACGCTGCTGTTAGATCACTGAAGGTTAAACTTCAGACTACTCCAGTAGTAGATTACGAGCTAATAGATGGTCTGGTTTACCGAAGAAATATTGGTGAATATCAGACAATCCTAAGAACTGGTTGATCACCAAGTGGTTGAAAAAACTTGGCACAGAATTAAATTTAGGTACTAATTTCTCAGAGGTCGTTCAAAAACTGAATTATGTATTCTCCTGCCGTTAGTACTTCGGAACGTAACCTACACAATATTCCTGAGAAACTATTACCTTTTGATGCACTTTATTTTGGCCCATTATCGTCCTTTCAGTCTAGTCGTAAGTAGTCGTAGATGCTTTCACTAAGTATGTTACGTTGTACCCTACAAATAGTACTAGCTCGAGAGAAGTCACTGCAGAGTTATTATAGCCGGCCAAGAAGAATTATTTCTGATCGAGAAAGTTGTTTCACTTCGTTAGAGTTTGCAAAATTCATGAGTAACCGAAATGTTGATCACATTAAAGTTGCCACCGCAGTCCCGCAAGCTAACGGACAAGTTGAAAGAGTAAATCGTACTCTTAAAGGAATGCTAGTTATGCCGATTGGGTGGCCCGGTTAGTGGAAGTTGAATTTGCTAACAATAATTCTGTTAGTTCAGCAACCGGCCATATCGCAAGTCAACAGCTGTTTGGTGTGTCAGCTGTCAGAGAGGCAATATAATAAGTGAATTGGATGAATACTTGGAAGACAAAGTTGGAACTATAGAAAGGTCATTATCGCAAGCTAGAAAACCTGCTGCAGAGAATCAATTCAAATCCCAACAGAACAACTTCGAATACTTTTTTAAACACAGTAAACCTGCCAGATCTTATGAAACTGGTAGTTTCGTCGTACTTCGAAATGTAGATACTACTGCAGGCACTAATAAGAAATTTATCCCAAAGTTCCATGGTCCGTTCGTAACACATAAAAAAACTTGACAATGATACGAGATTTTGAGGATTGCTACCAATCCCAATTAACTTATAACGGCTTGGCTGAGGCGGGTAAGTTGAGACGATGGCAAGCAGACCCTGTTGTAGATCAAAGTCTTATTGCATCTGACACCGAATTATACCATGGCGAGGATTGGCTGGACGAAGAGGCTAAAACTGTCCCCAATAAACCAAATCTCAGCACTCATACAATAGCTGTAACTAAGAAGAAGAACCGAGTGCATGGGGCAGCACCTCTTTGCATCCACGAACACAATCAAGAAGAACTTCAGGTTGATGCGTGTGGAACGACGTCATTCGATTAGCGTACTCGAGACGGTTTACATGGAATTGTGAAATAGAATAGTAGTGAGCAATTAATAAAAGTGAACTGATAGAGAAACAAACTGTTTGTTATTTTCAAATTGAGATTATTACAATGTTTATATATATATATATATATATATATATATATATATATATATATATATTGAACTCTTTTTGAACATCCGAAAGTACACCTACACGATACAGTTGCCATCTGCCGGCAAGGAAGAGTAGGTTAGATTGAAATGTCATTTTTTTGAAGTACACATGTTAAGTTAAGAAGAGTTCTATTTTTGTATTCACGGAAGCCGGTTGATTTTGAATATAGTTCCTACAGCTTAAAAATATCAGAAGTGGGATAAAGGGGAAAAAGTCTAATTGTGGTCGAGCAAAATGAGCACGGACGAAACCGAATCGATTGCTGCGAGAACGAGGGCAAAGCTAGCAACGCCAGATACCCAACGTTGGGATGAGGCGCATCATCATGGGAACGAAGGCACGTGCACGGAAGGTGAAATCCTGAGGCTGGAAAACGAAGCGGAATAGCCAGCGGAATGTGATTTTGAGTAGTGGCGGGCTCTTTTTAGATTGCTGCTATTGCCGAATTATTGCCTACGCTCCATCCACAAGACGAAACAGGCTTAACCTCAATCCAATTTGTGAAACGAGTCAAACGACTGACAACGTTGTATGCGTGGAACACAGAAGTGGTTCTTTTTGCGGCGCAAATGAAACTGCGTGGGTTTGCGAAAAAGTGGTTGGATGCCCAAGTGGATTGTTTCACAAACTTTGAAGAGTTTGGGGACGAATTGTGTGAAGTCTTTCCTGATAGCACCGAGCAAGCAGATGTTTGTATTAAGCTATCAGCTACAAAGCGAGCACCGCACGAAGACGTAATTGAGTGTTACCATAGAGTGGTAGCGATGGGAAGACGAGGGAGTCTGGAAGATGGTTCCATCGTTCAGTTTATTCGGCGAGGCTTGCAGGACGAAACGCTTCAAAATAATATAGCAGCGTTGAAATTTGAAAAGTGTAGCGATCTGTTACGTGCATTGCAACGATATTCGAATAACCGAATGCAGTGTATTAGTGAACAACTTGTTGGTAGAGCGAAACGATCCGGTGATTCAACCGTGACATCCACATTGACATCTCGAGCACCTAATATGCAACAACCGAGGAAAACGCCAATAATCTGCTACAATTGCAACGAGAGTGGACACGTCTCGGCTAGATGTCCTAAGCCAGCGAGAAGAGTACGATGTCGCATTTGCAACCAAACGACTCACAAGACGAATGACTGTCCGGATAATTTATCCAAATCGACAAACGCGATTAGTAGCTATAACAGTTTCATTATTTCAATTAGTGTTAAGTTTGATAAATGGCGATCCGTTAGTTTAAATGCGTTAATTGATACTGGTTCACCAGAGAATTTTATACGATTGTCAAATGTTTACTGTAATATTGAGCCTTATGTAGGAAAAAACTCCTTTACTGGAATTAACGGAACACCATTGGATGTACTGTGAAGTATTGAAGTGAATGTAGAAGTAAAATCGTATCTTTGCAGGCTACAATTTTTGGTGGTTGCTGTCGAAGCCATGTCTCATGAAGTGTTGTTGGGAAGTGTTGTTGTTGTTGTTCATTTTTTTGTGCTTCCAGTTTGCGTATGGTAGAAGATACCAGGGTTGAATTAATAAATAGCGAACCGACTGTTGAAGCTGAAAACATATTTAATATCAATACGGAACATCAACAATGCGAACACGATATTGGAGAATCCGACACGTCCGTGAGTAGGAAAAACCAAATTTTAAAAATTTTAAACGATTACGAGTGTTATAATATAAATATCGAGCTAACACGCGAGGAGTTTTTCAAATGCGCTCCAACTCGTCAATCTTTTACTGATCGTGATACGACTAAAATTCTTGTAAACGACTTGCTTGAGAAAAATATTATTCGCTCTTCGAATTCACCAATCTGTTCTCGTGTGATTCTTGTAAAGAAAAGAAACGGAACTTCACGTCTCTGTGTAGATTAAAGACGTCTTAATGAAATTACAAAAAGGATTGTTTTCCGTTACCGATTATAGAGGATCATATTTCGAAACAAATTTTATTTTTCATTGATCGACCTGAAAAGTAAACTCTATCATATTCACATCGAAGAATCGTCGCGTTTTTTAACATCTTTTGTAACGCACGATGGTCAGTACGAATTTAATAGAATACCATTCGGATTGTCGAACGCTACTGGTATATTTTCCCGATATATACAACATATTTTAAAAGACGTCATTTCAACGGGAAATGTGATCGTTTATATAGCCGATATTTTGGTTGCGACGTCTACCATTGAAGAGAATATCTTGAAAAGACGTTTTGTGTGCTAAAACTTGTAGCATTTGCCATTTCGAATTTTTCTAAATTCACGGCAAATGACTTCTGATACGTAATGTATCAGAAGTCCTCTACAAAACGACCTTACGGCATCTTGTTTTCGAAAAATCGAAACACAAGCAATGTCGTGTTAAAATTTCATTTTTCACAAACAAATTACCGTATTAACGGTAACTTGTTTGTGCAAAAATTTCGAGACCGGCACTGGGCTGTGTGCTGGCCGCGATAAGCTCGTGACAGTCGGATTGAGACAGTGATGGAGGTCGGATAGAGATCGTGGCCGGAGCCAGGCGGAGAACTCGTAGGAGTTAGTCGGACGAATTCGCGCTCGAAAAGACGGATATTTAAGTCGAATCAAACAAAAGCAAGTGTCCCGAAAAGTGAAAGAAAAAAGAAAACAAAAGAATTTTTCTGGTGTATTGTAGGAGCACGGGAATTTTATGCGGCGCATAAAATACGTGAATTGTGGCGGAATAGTGATCTCCACGTGGTGTTAAATGCAAGATTTTGAAGCTTTCGGAAAGCCGTGAAGTGAATTTTCGGTAGTTACGTACACGTTTTGATGCGCTGCTATTCGTTATAATCTTGCGAGTGCAGTTAGTAAGATGAAGCCCTAGGAATAGTCCCTGAGCCCTTGGTTTGAAGTGACACTGTGATTGTTGAAGCTGTTACTAAGAGTAATGCTCAGTTACTTGGCTTGGAGTCGTTGCACGTGCGTAAACGAGCAGAAAGTGGCAAGGAATATCAAATTCTGAATTTATGAAGTAAGAGTTTCTCCCAGTACTGTTTCCACACTTTGTTTGATCTGAAAACTAGACGGTGTGAAATGAAATGACCCTTAAATTGTCAGTATTGTCGATTCCTTACTGCAGTATAACCTATTTCCGCGCGACTTCTCATATTTGGAGCGTCTTTAATATCAATTTCCAATCTGATCCGTTCGTCAAGAGTTTGGAAAACTTATCAGCGAAATTGCGGGGTTTACGACATGTGGAAAACGTACGCGAAAATGCATGCAAATGAAGTCCTACGCGAGTCAAACACCTCACTCTTTCTGTGTGATTAACCAACACGCGTCGACTGCAGGTCTTGTCAGGCGTTTACAGTTATTTCGAACGACATCAGGTCGATGTCAACGGTATAATTTATCGCCGCTGCTAAGGAATATCGAAAAGGAATTGCGCACGCTCTTGGAGGTTTCGTGGCCTGAATTTCGATTTTTATCAGGAACCGCAATTGCAAATACCTACTACCCAGGTGCCATATGTAAGTACCTTTCCCTTTCATTTCAAACGAGGTATTTTGGATAAGTTGCCAGCTATCTGGTTCGTGGCCTAACGAGCTAGGTCAGTTCCATATGGAAGATTCCGGCCACTTGGTTCACAACACTTCCAAGGCGGTTAAGTGTTCGATATTCATGCCAATGTGATCGAAAGCGGACAGCATAAATAAGTGCAAGCCGGCGGCTTCGTACACGTCGCCCTGGTTGCAGTATTACCTGATTTACTCCGAGAAGAGGATCCACGTGAATCGATTAAACAATTCGTATCGTTAATTTTCGGAATACTCGTAAGGACCGTGATGACAGTACTCTTCGAAACGTAAACTAGATAGCGTGCTCTGTATTTTGCCACTAGTTTATGTGCATAAGCAGTGCAACGGACCTAAAGATCTCGTCGTTACTTGTGGCGCATAGGAAGGATAGTGTGAAATCGAGCGCCTGTAATTTGTTGATCGACGAAAATATACATTTCCATCAATTAATGCAACGTTCGTGTGCTTGAATCATCGCGTCGTTCATAGCCCTAGTTCTTGCAGTCGCTGCAGTAATTTGTTACTAATCATGTCTTTGCACAACTCTATCAAATAATTCAAAAAGAAAAAAAAATGAGTTAACAAAAACACGAATGAGAAGCACCGGGTGAGCGAGATAGCGACGTTTGATCATTGCACAGTGGGAATTTCGGTTCAAAGTGCAAAGTATTATTATTATTATGGTAGAAAACGGCAAAAATTTTGACATTTGCGATATAATTACATCTTGTATCATTTTCGGAATCTTGTTTGTTACTTTCCACGATTTTTTGGTGCGCTTGTTCGAGCTCTTTCCTGCTAATAGGCACTGAAATCCTCAAAATAGTTTCCTTGATTTTGTCTAGTTCTCTATCGCAGCCACAGTATTCGAAATTGCTCAAAACAACTAGACTTTTAATATGAATTGAATAATAACAATAAAATGTGTGGATGATGCATAGAGGTGAGGACTAAACAAAAACAAACTATAAGTATTAAATTTACATTAAAATCCTTAAATTAAGAGAGAGAAAAATTTGAAGGTATCTAAGATGGAAACATGTTTCGGAGGGTGTAGAATTAAGTTATCTGTGAACAAAGCTTCGAGAATTTAATAATCATAGGAAACATAAAGCAAAATTAAAAGAAAATATATCACAAAACATATTTGGAAAAATGAAACTTTTTCGCCATATCATTTTCTCACGGGCAAAAAGAAACAAACATATGAAATCAATCAATCATTCGAAATAATCGAGATATCATAATTTTTGAGATAAAAATAATACATTTGTACAAAGAGAAGAAAGTTAAAATAAGGTAAAATCATAACTGCGACCACTATTGTATGAATCATCAGAGCAACATTAAATTTTACAAGCAACATTGAGAAAAAAAAGAAAAAAAAAAAAAAAATCAATGCATTTATCTATATGCTCACAAGACAAAACTCAGATATTTTTCAATTAGCAAAAATGAAATCTGAAAACATTTTTTTTTATGATACTCCAAAACACCACAAGAGTTCAAAACGATAAATGACCGGCATCATTATCATATGATTATTCTGGAATTATAGCCTGAAACAATTTACAAAGCAATGATAAATTATATGATAAAATTATCGTATAGATATAATTTACGGGGTACTTTTATTCTTCTTCTTTCTATCTTACTTACATAATGATGCGCGCCTCATACGTAATTGAATATTCATATTCCCCATAACTGAGTAATAGGAAAAACACTTGTTAGGAAATCCATGGAATTCCCAATGTTTAGCCTTTTGTTTTCCTTAAGATGTTATATTCGTGAATGATACCTCGGAGTATGCATACGTTTAGGTTAATTACCTTTTTTTTTTATGGAAAAATATGTTGAGTTTGGTCTTCACAAATGGATCATTTAGTTTGGAATCGTTAAACAAAGATAAACATAAAACAAAAACAAAATCTAACTAGAGATTCACATTTGGATTACGGTAAATTCGTTACTTAGCATAATATTATTATTCCTGGAATGGAAACTCAATTAATGTTAATTTGCCTTTGAGGGTAACCTTAGTGTCATTATCTTAATAGCCTTATAGTTTTTTTTCCTTCGTTGCTATTAAACTTATGAAAAAGTATTGTATTCCTTTTGGATTTAAGAGAAATAAATTTATTATGTTTTGTTAAACTTTAAATCCTGGCCTTCTTATTGGGCTGAGCCCCGGGAAGTTCTTCTTCTTTTTCAGGGTCTGCAAGTGGCCTGGCTGGTCAATGATAAACCGTTTTTCGTGATTTTTCTCGGCTTTTTCAGCATTCTTTTAAGGGAGGGACACTGGCCAAACGGGTAGTTTCCGGAATTTTGTTAGATTTTTGAATTTTTGTTGAAGTTTTATGGCCAGTGTCAGAGGGTGGAGGACCCCAGACCATCGGGGTCAGGGCTCCACTGCCATCGGGGGCCCGGGGCTGTCTGCCTCACCCGGGTTCCTTGTAAAGAGAGGTAGCCTTTTTCCTATTTTCCCGTTTTAGATTTTCAATGTTCTGGCTCCGTGCGTTGTCACGAGCACTGGGTCTGCTTAGACAACCCATGTTGCAGAGCCTGGGTGGTTTCCTTTACGGAGCTATGCCCCCTTTTGGTCCCTGGGTATTTTATATACCAGTTTGCGGCTACGAAATTCATGACGGATGAATAATACGTAGCATCCCGTTTTCTTTGAGAGCAAACTAACCCCATTTTGTTTAAAGAACCCACCCCAGCCGCAGCGAGCTAGCAAAGCGGCACCCCAGCATCCGTCGGGGTTGGTTAAAGGGTGCTCCGCTAATGCGGACGAGGGGCCTTCACGGCCATTTCTAGGGCACCCTGCTCTCGGGGCAATTCTTTTTTTTTGTTTTGCCTCTTGAATGGCATGAGCCATTCCACTTTTTGACCTTAGCACTCTTGGTTCTGGACTTCGGTCTGGTTCTAAGTTGTGCTAAGGCCAATCTCACCTTCATTAATCGCTACAAATGGCGCCCAACGTGGGGCCCGAAACTTGTTTTGGGCAACCCACACCACAGTGAGAAAATACTTATGAGTTTCGACTCATACTCCCCTTAAGACTTTACGTCTTCAAACCTTAAAATTCCATTCTCACTAGCAGGTCTTAGAATCGCCTCCTTTGCGATTCGATATATTTCGTTCGAGAGAACAAAACCCCTTGAATTAAGACCTGCATTGCTCGCTCTTTCCTTACTAGCCGCAAACATCCTTCCCAATCCTTTCCTTTTAACATCATTTCCTAGTTAGATTACCTCTTGGGCAGCTTCCTGTTGTGTTGTCCTTTTGAGTTTTTTGACTCTGGGTGCAACCTGGAGGTTGGCCGCGGATAACAGGTTGTGGTGGTTTACCGCCGCTCCTATCCCGGTCAACCGAAGGGCCCCTGCCCCACTTTATGTTGGGAAGCTGTCCCAAATTTTTCATATCCATGCTGTCTTGATCCAGCTTCGGCTTTTGGCTTGGGTTTGGTTCAGGCTGTGGTGGATTACGTGGGGTTGGCGTGGTGCCACCTACACGTCCCTGCAGCTTGGCCAGACTTGAACCATTTGCTGAAGTTGAGTCAAGCAGCAACATAGTTGTTTTTGGTCCCTTGCGCCTCTCTTTTCGAGGGATTTCGGGTGAGAGAAACAGTCCCCCATACTGGGCGGTACCCCTCAGGAACCGACCCGAGTTAATTTTTTTACTTACAATTTTCAATATTTTTCACTTTGACAATTTTTTACTATTTTTCACATTGTTCCAGTCTAACATTTCATGATTAGAATTTCATTTCCTTGCGTTTTTTAAAGTCAAAAGCCAGCCAGCCAGCGGACCTGAAATTGGGAAGAGCAGACCGGGATTCGTTCAATAAGAAGGCCGATCTTTGATAATTAAATTTTTTTGATAATTACGAGTAAGTTCTGAACTTGCTTTGGAAAAATATAAATTTTGGATATTTTTGGAAAACCTACTCCGTATTTATACGTGTAACCTCTTTTGAAATTAGTAGTTTCTGGAGGTTTTGTTCCACTTGGAATTTAATAATACTTGAATTGCGGCGAGAGTTAGACACACCCCCTGGTGTGCACCTTCTGGAAATTTTGGCACTTTGGCCAAATAGTTACTAAGTTTTGATAGTAGCCATATCGGCTTAGGATAAGTTTTGTTAATTTTGAATTTTTGGCACGTTGGCCACATTTAGTATAAGTGTATTCATTCGGTTAGTCACGCTAGCGTGCAAGTTTACTTATTATCTGAAATTTTGAGGTCAATCATTCTTGGAATAATGCCACTAAGGCATAGCAGAGAGGACTTGGTCGGCGTGGAGGTGGAGGCTCAGTGCTCCATCTGCCAACAAGTATACACCAGTTTTCAAGTCACGTATACAACAAAATGCGACCATATTTTCCATCGGAATTGCTTGGAGCAATGGTTGAAGGATAATTCTGACTGTCCCTTGTGCCGTGGACCACTGAGGCTTCCCCTCGGCGGCGGTCAAGTCCCCTCGACGGGCGGGACCCGGCCAAAACCGGTGAAATCTGGAGTAACCACTAGGGGAAAAGGAAGGCAAGAGCAAGCGATAGTAGAATTTAACTTACAAGATCCGAATGGATCGGGCGTCTCAGACCGGCCACCTGATCCTAAAGGATCGCTGCTGACGACGAGCCCAACAGACGAAGCAAGTCGTCACCCCTCACTCCAGACGGAGCTGAGTGGCGTTCAGAATCAAATAGGCGCCTTGCAAGACAGCATGCGCTTGATAATGGAACAGTTGGCTGATCTGAGACGGCCGACCCAGCCGGAAGCTGAAATTCCTGTGCCACTGAACCCCAGGGCACCAGTTTATGTTCCCCCTCCGAGATCTTACAATTCACGGCCCCTTCGGGATGATGTAGGCCAGCTGGCACCTGATAGGGTGGCCAGTATCATGGAGAGGTGGAACCTTAAGTTTTCTGGAAGGGATAACACCTTGCCCGTGGAAGTGTTCACCTACAGGGTCAGGTCGCTCACCAGGCAAACACTTTCTGGTCGTTTTGGTTGGCTTTGTCAACACTTATACTTATTATTCACCGGAGCCGCTGCTGATTGGTATTGGCGGTTCCACCGCACCAGGCGTGGAGTCCAATGGCGAGACCTGGAAGCGGCGCTGATTGATCAGTTCGGAGGTCGCTACTCGGACGGCGACCTGATGGAAATCATCCGAGGACGAAGGCAAAGAACCAATGAGACTTTCGATGACTTTAGCGCGGAAGTACACCGCTTAGCGGACCGCTTGCAATACCCCATCAGCGATGGAGAGTTAGCGGAGGTCCTTCAGCGAAATTTGTTACCAGAAATTCGCCGCGGTCTATTGCAGAGTCATTTGCCTACTGTCCGGATGCTCCGTCAGGCCGTTCTCCGAGTGGAGAACTTCGAGCTGGAGCTCAGAAGCCGCCGCCGGCTTGCGCCAGGAAGGCATTATCACGAAGCCCTGGAGGAAGAGCCTCAAAACGTCTTGGAGGACGACCCCTTAGATACTGAAGTGTGCGCTGCGACAGTCCTGCCTACCTGTTGGAACTGCAGGAAGGTAGGACATAAGTTTGACGATTGCCTAGAAGAGAGGCGCGTGTTCTGCTACGGGTGTGGCAAGGAAAACACCTATAAACCGCACTGCCCAGTATGTCAAGCAAAAAACACGCCCACGGGAGTGCCGAATTCCACCACGAGCCTCCCAAAGAGGCAAACACATCCACCTCGTTTCAGCAGGTAGGTGGGAATGTCGCGGTCGGCATTCTACAAGGCAGGTCCCCGAATGTAGAACACCCAGGAGGTTTGCCATTACCTGACTTACCTTTGACTTACTCATCATTTCCCACACCGTTGGCCTTTTTGCCATACCATCAGCGGGTGATGAAGTACACGGCGGTCCGAGACCGAATTTTTAATTCCGAAATTTCACGACCAAAACCTATTCGTTCCAAAACAAAGCGCTCAACGCTGAGAATGAGAGCGTTCTATTCTCGCTTTCGGCGTTGGCGTTACCAGCTCAACTGTGCCACTCTGATGGACGTGCCTTCAGGTGACGTCCGTCCATACGCACAGGTTCTGCTGTTTGACCAACCAATTGCAGGCTTGATCGACACGGGAGCTTCCGTGAGCGTGATGGCGGCTGACTTGGCAAAGTCCTTCCTCGAGAGGAACGCTTTTCATTGGAAAAGAGCTTCTCTCGGGTTGAAGACTGCAGACGGCACCCAACATCAAGCTGTAGGCCGAGTGTCAGCTGACATCACGTTCAGGGGAGTTACTAAGTCCCTGACGCTCTGGATAATTCCCACTCTTAGCCAAAACTTATATCTAGGAGTGGATTTCGTGCGCCAGTTCGCCTTAGCAGCAGACCTGTTTGCGCCATCCCAACAAGTCAACACCACTAGTAGCCTCGAACAACTCGACGATCACGCCCACCCTCTCTCACCGGGGCAGCGTCACAGACTTACGTCTGTGATTGCTAGCTTCCCGTCGTTCGCCGTAGAGGGTTTGGGAAAAACAGCGCTGATCGAGCACGAAATCGACACTGGCGATCAGAAACCGATTAAACAGAGACACTTCTCTGTTTCGCCAGCTGTCGAAAAGCTCTTATACAATGAGATTGATCGTATGCTCGCGCTGGGCGTGATCGAAGAGTCCAAGAGTGCGTGGTCCTCGCCAGTGACCCTAGTGGTCAAGCCCTCCAAGGTACGCCTGTGCTTGGATGCGCGAAAGGTGAACTCGGTCACAGTGAAAGACGCCTATCCCTTACCATTGATAGACGGCATCTTAAGCAGACTCCCTAAAGCCACATTTATTACGAGCCTGGATCTAAAAGATGCCTTCTGGCAGATTCCTTTGGAGGAACGGTCAAGGGAGAAGACGGCTTTCACTGTGCCCGGGCGACCCTTGTATCACTTCGTCGTGATGCCGTTTGGTTTGTGCAATGCACCCCAAACGATGTCGCGACTCATGGACAAAGTGATACCTCCGCATCTTAAGCACCAAGTGTTCGTATACTTGGATGACTTGTTGGTGATAACCGAGGCCTTCGACGAACACCTGAAGGTACTGCACCAAGTCGCATTCCATCTGCGACAAGCTGGCCTTACCATCAATGTGGAGAAGAGCAAGTTCCTCTTGCGCGAGGTAAAATATCTTGGCCACATTGTTGGTAACGGAACGATCCGGACAGACCCTGACAAGGTGAGATCCATTATGGATTTCCCTCTTCCGACGACCACGAAGCAGCTGCGGAGATTTTTGGGAATCTGCGGTTGGTATCGGCGCTTCGTCAGAGAATATGCGTCTTTGTCAGCGCCGCTGACAGACATGCTTTCGAAGAGGACTCAATTTGTGTGGACCGACGAGAGGCTAAATGCTTTCAAGCAATTGAAAGTGAGCCTTGCTTCGGCTCCAGTGTTGCACAGCCCTGACTTCAACAAGCCCTTCTCCATCCAATGTGACGCGAGTCAACATGGAGTAGGTGCCGTGCTAGTGCAACGGACGGAAGAAGGAGACGAAGCCCCCGTCGCTTATATGTCCCACAAATTGAATCCCGCTCAGCGTAATTACACCGTCACTGAGCAAGAATGTCTGGCAGCGGTGTTGGCAATCAAAAAGTTCCGTGCCTACGTGGAAGGTCACGAATTTGAAATCGTGACCGACCATGCTTCCCTAAAATGGCTAATGCACCAACCAGATCTAAATGGTCGCTTAGCCCGGTGGGCCCTTAAACTTCAAGGGTTTAATTTCACCATCGTCCACCGAAAGGGAAGCCAAAACGTAGTGCCGGACTCTTTGTCGCGCATGTTTTCTGCCGAGGCGTTGATGCCGGCAGAAGGCGAGGAGACTCCAATGGAGCTAGACTTAGAGTCGCCACACTTCAAAAGTGCTTCCTATACGGAGCTAGCGGCTAAAGTCCAGGCAGAACAAGACCAACTGCCGGACCTAAAAGTTGTAGACGGGTTCGTGTACAAGCGGACTGAGTATGCGACCGGAATCGGACTTCAAGACCAGTTGGCCTGGAAGTTGTGGGTGCCGTCAGAAATGACGGCAGAATTAGTGAAGGGAGCTCATGACCCACCCTTGAGTGCGCATGGTGGCGTGGCCAAAACCCTCGGCCGATTACGGCAATGGTTTTTCTGGCCACGAATGGCCGCTCAAGTGCGTGAATATGTGGGATCATGCCTCACATGCAAAACCACCAAAGCCCCTTCACACACCCTTCGTCCACCAATGACGCTGCAGTCCGTTCCCGAGCGCATATTCCAGCGCTTGTACATAGACATCATCGGCCCCTACCCTAGGTCCAAGTCTGGCAACATAGGAGCCCTCGTCATCCTAGACCATCTCTCGCGGTTCCCATTTATCGAGCCGCTTCGAAAATTCACTGCGAAGGCAGTAGTGGACATCTTAAAGAAGAGGATCTTCCACCTTGTCGGAGTTCCAGAAACCATCGTGTCGGACAATGGCGTGCAGTTTCGGTCACACATCTTTCAGGATGTACTGCAGGAATTCGGAATCGCTCACACGTTTACAGCTGTGTATTCGCCACAGGCAAATGCTTCAGAGCGTCTAAACCGCTCAATCCTCGCTGCCATTAGAGCCTACATCGATCCCGCACAGACCACCTGGGACGACAAACTATCGGATATTACTAGTGCCCTACGTTCTGCACCCCACGCAACCATAGGGACTTCGCCCTATCAGGCAGTCTTCGGGCAACCAATGGTCACTCATGGGCGCACCTACCACCTGTTGCGGCAACTCCATCTTTTGGATGACCCCGAGACCACTCTGCCACCTCCTGACCACCTGGCTCTTCTACGCCAGACCATCCGCGACCTCACCACCCAGGCCCAGTCTCGAAATGCAAAGGCCTATAACCTTCGTTCCAGGTTGGTTTCATACCAGCCTGGCGAAGTGGTCTACAGGCGCAACTTCCGGCAAAGTGACGCAGCCGCGCACTACAATGCAAAGCTGGACCGGAAGTTTTTACCTAGTAAGGTAATTAAGAAGATCGGCGGGGCTTATTACCAGCTAGCCGATCAAAATGGACGATCAGTGGGCGTCTTTCACGCGAAAGACATCACTAAGTGATATACTCACTAGTTCACCAGTTCACGATCTGTTTCCAAATTTTATTTGGAGATCGTCCATTTGCGCCTATTTCAGGTGTCACTCCTGCTTCAATTGAAAAGTATCTAGAGATGTTCACCTCGTTCACCATTTCCTCTACCAAAGATACTTTCATTCTAAATCAGTATACGTTGTTCACGATAATTCCTTTCAGTAGTAATTACCCCCTTTGAGTTCTGTTCACATTATTCACGATTTTCTTAAAAGGATTGGATAGTAAACGACATGATCACCTGTTCACGTCATTATATTTCACATATTACATCCATCCTTCAGCTCTTTCCACGCACTTGCCCTTGTGGAAAGATCTGTGTTGTAGCATTTGCCATTTCGAATTTTTCTAAATTCACGGCAAATGACTTCTGATACGTAATGTATCAGAAGTCCTCTACAAAACGACCTTACGGCATCTTGTTTTCGAAAAATCGAAACACAAGCAATGTCGTGTTAAAATTTCATTTTTCACAAACAAATTACCGTATTAACGGTAACTTGTTTGTGCAAAAATTTCGAGACCGGCACTGGGCTGTGTGCTGGCCGCGATAAGCTCGTGACAGTCGGATTGAGACAGTGATGGAGGTCGGATAGAGATCGTGGCCGGAGCCAGGCGGAGAACTCGTAGGAGTTAGTCGGACGAATTCGCGCTCGAAAAGACGGATATTTAAGTCGAATCAAACAAAAGCAAGTGTCCCGAAAAGTGAAAGAAAAAAGAAAACAAAAGAATTTTTCTGGTGTATTGTAGGAGCACGGGAATTTTATGCGGCGCATAAAATACGTGAATTGTGGCGGAATAGTGATCTCCACGTGGTGTTAAATGCAAGATTTTGAAGCTTTCGGAAAGCCGTGAAGTGAATTTTCGGTAGTTACGTACACGTTTTGATGCGCTGCTATTCGTTATAATCTTGCGAGTGCAGTTAGTAAGATGAAGCCCTAGGAATAGTCCCTGAGCCCTTGGTTTGAAGTGACACTGTGATTGTTGAAGCTGTTACTAAGAGTAATGCTCAGTTACTTGGCTTGGAGTCGTTGCACGTGCGTACACGAGCAGAAAGTGGCAAGGAATATCAAATTCTGAATTTATGAAGTAAGAGTTTCTCCCAGTACTGTTTCCACACTTTGTTTGATCTGAAAACTAGACGGTGTGAAATGAAATGACCCTTAAATTGTCAGTATTGTCGATTCCTTACTGCAGTATAACCTATTTCCGCGCGACTTCTCATATTTGGAGCGTCTTTAATATCAATTTCCAATCTGATCCGTTCGTCAAGAGTTTGGAAAACTTATAAGCGAAATTGCGGGGTTTACGACATGTGGAAAACGTACGCGAAAATGCATGCAAATGAAGTCCTACGCGAGTCAAACACCTCACTCTTTCTGTGTGATTAACCAACACGCGTCGACTGCAGGTCTTGTCAGGCGTTTACAGTTATTTCGAACGACATCAGGTCGATGTCAACGGTATAATTTATCGCCGCTGCTAAGGAATATCGAAAAGGAATTGCGCACGCTCTTGGAGGTTTCGTGGCCTGAATTTCGATTTTTATCAGGAACCGCAATTGCAAATACCTACTACCCAGGTGCCATATGTAAGTACCTTTCCCTTTCATTTCAAACGAGGTATTTTGGATAAGTTGCCAGCTATCTGGTTCGTGGCCTAACGAGCTAGGTCAGTTCCATATGGAAGATTCCGGCCACTTGGTTCACAACACTTCCAAGGCGGTTAAGTGTTCGATATTCATGCCAATGTGATCGAAAGCGGACAGCATAAATAAGTGCAAGCCGGCGGCTTCGTACACGTCGCCCTGGTTGCAGTATTACCTGATTTACTCCGAGAAGAGGATCCACGTGAATCGATTAAACAATTCGTATCGTTAATTTTCGGAATACTCGTAAGGACCGTGATGACAGTACTCTTCGAAACGTAAACTAGATAGCGTGCTCTGTATTTTGCCACTAGTTTATGTGCATAAGCAGTGCAACGGACCTAAAGATCTCGTCGTTACTTGTGGCGCATAGGAAGGATAGTGTGAAATCGAGCGCCTGTAATTTGTTGATCGACGAAAATATACATTTCCATCAATTAATGCAACGTTCGTGTGCTTGAATCATCGCGTCGTTCATAGCCCTAGTTCTTGCAGTCGCTGCAGTAATTTGTTACTAATCATGTCTTTGCACAACTCTATCAAATAATTCAAAAAGAAAAAAAAATGAGTTAACAAAAACACGAATGAGAAGCACCGGGTGAGCGAGATAGCGACGTTTGATCATTGCACAGTGGGAATTTCGGTTCAAAGTGCAAAGTATTATTATTATTATGGTAGAAAACGGCAAAAATTTTGACATTTGCGATATAATTACATCTTGTATCATTTTCGGAATCTTATTTGTTACTTTCCACGATTTTTTGGTGCGCTTGTTCGAGCTCTTTCCTGCTAATAGGCACTGAAATCCTCAAAATAGTTTCCTTGATTTTGTCTAGTTCTCTATCGCAGCCACAGTATTCGAAATTGCTCAAAACAACTAGACTTTTAATATGAATTGAATAATAACAATAAAATGTGTGGATGATGCATAGAGGTGAGGACTAAACAAAAACAAACTATAAGTATTAAATTTACATTAAAATCCTTAAATTAAGAGAGAGAAAAATTTGAAGGTATCTAAGATGGAAACATGTTTCGGAGGGTGTAGAATTAAGTTATCTGTGAACAAAGCTTCGAGAATTTAATAATCATAGGAAACATAAAGCAAAATTAAAAGAAAATATATCACAAAACATATTTGGAAAAATGAAACTTTTTCGCCATATCATTTTCTCACGGGCAAAAAGAAACAAACATATGAAATCAATCAATCATTCGAAATAATCGAGATATCATAATTTTTGAGATAAAAATAATACATTTGTACAAAGAGAAGAAAGTTAAAATAAGGTAAAATCATAACTGCGACCACTATTGTATGAATCATCAGAGCAACATTAAATTTTACAAGCAACATTGAGAAAAAAAAGAAAAAAAAAAAAAAATCAATGCATTTATCTATATGCTCACAAGACAAAACTCAGATATTTTTCAATTAGCAAAAATGAAATCTGAAAACATTTTTTTTTATGATACTCCAAAACACCACAAGAGTTCAAAACGATAAATGACCGGCATCATTATCATATGATTATTCTGGAATTATAGCCTGAAACAATTTACAAAGCAATGATAAATTATATGATAAAATTATCGTATAGATATAATTTACGGGGTACTTTTATTCTTCTTCTTTCTATCTTACTTACATAATGATGCGCGCCTCATACGTAATTGAATATTCATATTCCCCATAACTGAGTAATAGGAAAAACACTTGTTAGGAAATCCATGGAATTCCCAATGTTTAGCCTTTTGTTTTCCTTAAGATGTTATATTCGTGAATGATACCTCGGAGTATGCATACGTTTAGGTTAATTACCTTTTTTTTTATGGAAAAATATGTTGAGTTTGGTCTTCACAAATGGATCATTTAGTTTGGAATCGTTAAACAAAGATAAACATAAAACAAAAACAAAATCTAACTAGAGATTCACATTTGGATTACGGTAAATTCGTTACTTAGCATAATATTATTATTCCTGGAATGGAAACTCAATTAATGTTAATTTGCCTTTGAGGGTAACCTTAGTGTCATTATCTTAATAGCCTTATAGTTTTTTTTCCTTCGTTGCTATTAAACTTATGAAAAAGTATTGTATTCCTTTTGGATTTAAGAGAAATAAATTTATTATGTTTTGTTAAACTTTAAATCCTGGCCTTCTTATTGGGCTGAGCCCCGGGAAGTTCTTCTTCTTTTTCAGGGTCTGCAAGTGGCCTGGCTGGTCAATGATAAACCGTTTTTCGTGATTTTTCTCGGCTTTTTCAGCATTCTTTTAAGGGAGGGACACTGGCCAAACGGGTAGTTTCCGGAATTTTGTTAGATTTTTGAATTTTTGTTGAAGTTTTATGGCCAGTGTCAGAGGGTGGAGGACCCCAGACCATCGGGGTCAGGGCTCCACTGCCATCGGGGGCCCGGGGCTGTCTGCCTCACCCGGGTTCCTTGTAAAGAGAGGTAGCCTTTTTCCTATTTTCCCGTTTTAGATTTTCAATGTTCTGGCTCCGTGCGTTGTCACGAGCACTGGGTCTGCTTAGACAACCCATGTTGCAGAGCCTGGGTGGTTTCCTTTACGGAGCTATGCCCCCTTTTGGTCCCTGGGTATTTTATATACCAGTTTGCGGCTACGAAATTCATGACGGATGAATAATACGTAGCATCCCGTTTTCTTTGAGAGCAAACTAACCCCATTTTGTTTAAAGAACCCACCCCAGCCGCAGCGAGCTAGCAAAGCGGCACCCCAGCATCCGTCGGGGTTGGTTAAAGGGTGCTCCGCTAATGCGGACGAGGGGCCTTCACGGCCATTTCTAGGGCACCCTGCTCTCGGGGCAATTCTTTTTTTTTGTTTTGCCTCTTGAATGGCATGAGCCATTCCACTTTTTGACCTTAGCACTCTTGGTTCTGGACTTCGGTCTGGTTCTAAGTTGTGCTAAGGCCAATCTCACCTTCATTAATCGCTACAAACTAAACGCGATTGAAATACAACCTTTAAAATGTTAATTCCTAAAAACGAAAATTGAGTATCTAGGATATATTCTGCCAGGAAATGAAATAACGTTGAGTGATCGTCACATACGTTCAATCCGAGATTACTCTATTCCAACGAGCAAAAAACAGTTGCATAGATTTATTGGGTTTATTAGCTACTTTAGACGTTTTATCAAGGATTGTGCAGGTTTAACGAAGCCTCTTTACGAGTTAATGAAGGCAAATGTAGAATTTAATACTTCAAACGAACACCGTTCAATAATAAACAACCTCAAAACCATTTTGTGTGAACCTGCTATCCTATCCATATACGATAGAACTGCATCTCTCCAACTACATACTGATGCATCTTCTTCCGGTTTCGGTGCCATATTATTACAGAAATCGACATCAGATAACAAATTTATGCATGTCGTTCAGTATTTTAGTCAGAGAACTATTAAACGTTTATTATAATTAAACGTTTTCACATTTACCGGCATGGTCGTCCTTTTGATATATTTACGGATTGCCAAGCGTTGAGGCAAACGCTTGAGAAACAACATGTGAATGCTCGAATCGCCAGATGGGTATTATTTTTTCAGTCCTATAGTTTTAACATTTATCATAGAAACGGAGACAGAATGAAACACGTAGACGCGCTAAGCCGTATATTTGATGTTTCCACGATTGAGACTGTATACGTTCAAGGAAATCAATTACGTGATCCTTTTATAAGTAGTATTAGGCAAGGACTTGAGCGGAATGTCGATTCTGTTTCTAATTTTGTGTTGCGTGATAATCTTGTTTATAAGCAGGAAGATGAGGGAAGATTGTTGTTATACTTACCACGTACGATGGAACGTGCTGTTATTCAGGCTAGTCATGTTGCTACTGGGCATGGAGGTCTGACTCGAACTTTATATCATATACGGAAAACATACTATATGGTTAACGCTAAAAACAAGATCAGAACACTTATACGAAATTGTTTAACTTGTATTATATATTCGCCACCGTCGGGAAAAGGTGAAGGATACTAGCATCTTCCGAATATTGTTGCTCTACCTTTCGAAACGCTCCATATAGACCATTTCGAACCTTCAGAATCTTGTCCTAAAGGACATAAACATATTTTACTTGTTGCCGAATGCGAATTTATTATGAACAAATCATACCATAGAGGAATCGATACTACCCCTAGTTTTGTGCTTTTTGGCGTTGAGCAGCGTAATTGTTTAACAGACAAACTACGAGAGTACATAAGCTCATTTAATAATACTAATCGGGATCTGAAAACTATTCGTGAACACGCTTCTAAAGTTAACTTTAAAACCAAAGTTTATAACAAAAGTCCATTTGATCGGAAACGGAAACCACACAAATCATTCGAAGAGGGTGATTATATTATGATACGTAATCGGGTGACCGCGCCGGGAATTAATCAAAAACTCTTAAAAAAGTAAAAAGGACCCTACATGATTCATCGAGTGCTTCCGCATGATAGATATTTGGTAACCAATTATCGGCTAAACCATTTGAAGGTGTTTACGCTTCTAAGTTTTTGCGTAAATATGCAGACCTGGAAGACGAACCGTACGAGAATGAATCAGCAGCACTCGAGACGAGCGATAAGTCAGGAATGGCCGAGCTGTAGTGGCTGTTTTTGAATATCCGAAAGTACACCTACACGATACAGTTGCCATCTGCCGGCAAGAAAGAGTAGGTTAAATTGAAATGTAATTTTTTTGAAGTAGAGATGTTAAGTTAAGAAGAGTTCTATTTTTGTATTCACGGAAGGCGGTTGATTTTGAAGAAAGCTCCTATAATATATATATATATATATATATATATATATATATATATATATATATATATATATATATATAATATATATATATATATATATATATATATATATATATATATATATATATATATATATATAAATATATATATATATATATATATATATATATATATATATATATATTTATATTTATATATATATATATATATATATATATTTATATATATGTATATATATATATATATATATATTTATATATATGTATATATATATATAAATATATATATATATATATATATATATATATATATATATATATATATATAAATATATATATATATATATATATATTTATATATATATACATATATATATATATAATTATATATATATATATTTATATATATGTATATATACAGTACTGCTCAAAAATCCTTGAACACCATAAAAAATACAGTTTTTTCAACTTTATTTTATTATATTTGCCCAAATATATATTTATTCGCTTTAATATTGTAAATTAAATGTATTTTTATTAATTAGAAACTGTTATCATTGCATTTTACTGAGAAAAAATGATTTTATTGCCACGAATTCGAGTTAAAAAATATTGGCCAAAAACGGCCAAAATAACCATTATCGATTCTAATTATTCTTTACATTTAAATCAAACTTGCCGCGATTTATATTGCTAATTATCAATCATTTGAATAAAGTATGATGCAAACGTCATGATTGATGCACTGATTTGTCATAAAATAACGGTAAATTTGGTCATTTGACACTTGTCATGATGTTGTACAGTGTGGAACACTTGAAACTAACTACGGAGAAAGCGCATAAGCAGTGTTCGTAGGCGTAAGTGTTTGTTGTGTGTGCACAGTGTTTTCGTAAAATTTGTTCATTAAAAAACGTTCAAAATGGTCAAACGAAAGGAAATATCCGTGGAAAAACGCGCCCAAATCGTAATTTTACAAAAAACCGGCAAATCATATCGAGAAATATCCAAAATATTGAAGATTTCAGTGGGTTCAGTGTCTACGGCGTTGAAGAGATATCGTGAAACCGGTCAAAATGCTGACAGAAAAAGATCTGGTCGGCCAAGAAAAACAAACCAACGGATTGACAACAAAATATACGCTATAAGTAAAGCCGACCGATTCAAAACTGCATCACAAATTCGTGCTGAAATCAACAAAGATTTGACTACGCCAATATCGCGCCAGACAGTGTCACGTCGGCTCATAGAAAAAGGTATGACTGGACGCATTGCCGTCAGAAAACCACTTCTCCGACCCGCAAATAAACAAAAAAGACTAAATTTTGCCAAAAGCCATGTCAACTGGACGATTGATCAGTGGAAATCAGTCTTATGGACAGACGAATCGAAATTTGAACTCTTCGGCTCTCAACGGCGTCAATACGTTCGCAGAAAAGTCAATGAAAGATTAAAAAAAGAATGTATTTTGCCAACTGTGAAACATGGTGGTGGCTCAGTTATGGTTTGGGGCTGTTTTAGTCACGCTGGCGTCGGCAAACTTGTGAAAGTTGATGGAATTTTGGAACAAAAGCAATATCACAGCATACTGCAGCGCCATGCGATTCCATCAGGCGTCAGTTTAATTGGCCGTGGTTTCATTTTCCAGCAGGATAATGATCCAAAACATACATCCAAACTTTGTGCTCGCTATTTGAATGGAAAAAAAGAAGCGGGAGAACTCGATATTATGGAATGGCCATCACAATCGCCGGACTTGAATCCCATCGAGCTGTTATGGGATGAATTGGATCGGCGCGTCCGACACTTAAAGCCAACGAGCCTACCGACCCTCTGGAATTGTTTACAAGAAGCGTGGAACAATATTCAACCACAAACACTACAAAAACTTGTCGAAAGAATGCCAAAATTGTGCGCCGCTGTCATCAAAGCAAAAGGTGGACATATTCAAGAAAATCGATTGAAATGATATATTTAATATTTTCTTTAGAAATTCCAAAAAAAATGATCAAAATGTAAATAAAACAGTCTCTTAACTCTGTAACTACGTAGTACGTACAAAATCAAAGCGAATAAATATATATTTGGGCAAATATAATAGAATAAAGTTGAAAAAACTGTATTTTTTATGGTGTTCAAGGATTTTTGAGCAGTACTGTATATATATAAATATATATATTTATATATATATATATAAATATATATATATATATATATATATATATATATATATATATATATAAATATATATATATATATATATATATATTTATATATATATATATATATATATATATATATATATATATATATATATATATATATATATATATATATATATATATATATATATATATATGTATGCAGCAAAACCTTAATAAGCCGGAAATCTGGTTACCCGGAAAAAATTCGAGGGTCCCGTGTATTTACTCATGGTTTTCTTACGAATTGAATCTGTATAAGCTGGAACCTGTTCAGCGCGAACTCCAAATACGAAACATGAGATATTTTGGTCATTTAGAACCTGTATAGTCCGGAATTGTTTTTTTGCAAAATGAGATCAATGAAAGCAGTCTGAAAACTTCTGGTAAAAATGAAAAGAGTGCAAGCGAAAACATAAATATTTGATAACAGCTCATCTTGGGAAAAAACCCAGGCGAGAAATGATTATGTAATATTACTGTTTCATTCGGCGGATAGGTTCTTGAGCGCTTCATTCTTGGAATCAGTTTCAGAATGCAGCTGTGTTTATTTTGCTTTGTTTTTTAGTTTTTAAGAACGGTGAATCAATCTTTTGATAAAATTGCTCATTTGAATTTAACGTACATGTGTACATACATGTTGTGCTATGTTTAGATTTGAGTACGTACGGCTATAAGCTCTGACGCAAATTTTTAAAATTCTGAGTATACAGTGTGATACGTAAGCAGGTAAGGTTTTTGCGCATACATATTATTGATTGTTCGCATTTTATGTAGATGAAAATGAAAACATTGAGCTTGAAGGAAAAAATTGCGCTCTTCGAAGAACATAAAAAAGGTGTTACTGTGAGGACATTGCAGCAGAAGTACGGCTGCGGTAAGACGCATGCCTACAAAATTTCAGCCAAATTTAACCCTAGAATGGTACCGTGAGTAAATTTTACTCACATATGGGATATATTTTGCCGTACATCAGCCGGTTGATCACCCTCGCTGCCATGGGACTAGTAGTGCTTTCCTCATTCAGTGCATAATCAATCTGCCACGTCAATTACCGATTATGTGATTTGATTCTTAATACTTGTATCGATTTTAAATAATGGTGTGAGTAAATTTTACTCAGCAGTAGCATCCACGTGTGTATATTTTTTCAAGTGTCTGACTGTGTGATTTGAGTGCATAATCAATCTGCCGCGTCAATTGCCGACTGTGTGATTTGATTCTAAATACTTGTATCGATTTTAAATAATTATGTGAATAAATTTTACTTTTGTAAAATATTTATAAAATATAAAAAAAATGAGTGAATATTTTTTTTGTTTAATGATAAAATAAAACATGTAGATAACATAAAACATTATATTTCTTTTAATTTCATATATATTAAACATTTATGGGCAGTTAAATGTTGCTTTTCTAAAAAAAATACTGTTTAAAAACAACAATCAAGTTTAATAATATTCATTTTATATTTATAAGTACCTACCGAAAATAACTAAGATTAACTGTGTTTTTAATATCTATATAGTTTTTTTTATGTTTAATGATAAAATAAAACATGTAAATAATACTATTGTTGCCTCCTTTTTAATAAAAAACAATTATATTTTAAAACATATCAGTTTAAAACATGGCAATTCTCAAGTGAGTAAAATTTACTCATATGTAGCAATAAGCATCCAAAAATTTACCGTACCATTCTAGGGTTAAAGGCCAATGGTTGGCGGGCACTATTACAGATATTAAAAGGCGTCTTAAAGAGACAAGAAATGAAGGGGTAAACACACGTGTGTATAGGTGGCTTGTTGCAGCTAGGGCAAAAAATCTGCCTATTTCGGGATCAATCCTCCATCAAAAGGCAAGAGATATAGCAAATTCAAAATACTAAATACTTAGCTTAAGCTCACTTGAGAATTGCCATGTTTTAAACTGATATGTTTTAAAATATAATTGTTTTTTATTAAAAAGGAGGCAACAATAGTATTATTTACATGTTTTATTTTATCATTAAACATAAAAAAAACTATATAGATATTAAAAACACAGTTAATCTTAGTTATTTTTGGTAGGTACTTATAAATATAAAATGAATATTATTAAACTTGATTGTTGTTTTTAAACAGTATTTTTTTTATTGAATCTCCATACATTTAAAGCCTCTAACGGGTGGCTGGAGAGCTTTTGGAAACGACATTCACTTACATTCTCTAAAATTTGTGGAGAATCAAGAGATATGTCGGAGGTTGAAGCAGGTGGTTGGAAATTAAAAGTTGGTCAAATGATAAAGGACTATGACATAAAAGATATTGCCAATGTAGATGAAACTGCGCTATTTTTTCGTGTTTTACCAGACAAAACCCTTCAGTTGAAAGGAGAAAAATGTTACGGTGGAAAACATTCGAAAGAAAAACTAACTCTGCTTTTGTGTGCCTTTGCTGACGCATTTTTTGAGAAGCCCTTGATTATCAGTAAAGCTAAGAAACCAAATCAAATACGAAGGCGTGGATGACATCTACAATAATGGAGGAGTATCTTATTGAATTAAATGAAAAAATGAATGCACAAGGCCGCCAAATCTGCCTATTTCTTGACAACGCCACTTCACACCCAAAGATGATTCTTTCAAACATAAAGTTAATATTCTTCCCACCAAACATGACTACTGTGTGCCAACCATTAGATGCAGGAATTATCGAAAATTTCAAGATTTTATATCGAAAGCAAGTTCTTACACATCTTATTTCTAAAACGATTTGGCTAAATCAATAAGCTGTCTGAATGCGATATACTAGAGCCAAACAGCTGTTGCGAAAATTTTGTCAGATTGTATTAAAAAATGCTTCAAAAAGTGCGGATTTAGTACTGATGTCAGTGTTGACGAACATAATGTGAACGCTGATGAAATTCTGCCTCTACTTCTTAGAGTTGATGTTAAAGATTTGTCAGCCACAGAATATGTAAATATCGATTCTAATGTACTAACCGAATCAGAGAACATCGAAGATTTCGGAGATTTGCAATTGAGTGCGAATGTTTCTTCAGACGAGGAGGCAGAAAACCAACCTACCAAATCGGAAGCTACAGCCACTCAAGTTTTACAAGCATCGCAAATAATTCATAGTTATGCTACAGAAACTGGAAACGTAGCAATAGTAAACAACATCTATGCTATCAAAAGCCAAATCGAAAGTGAACTTTTGCAAGTAAAGAAAAAACAAACCATTATTCTTCACTTTTTTCATCGTTGATATTTATGTACATATAGTTAATTTATTATAATGCCTATATGTATGTTTTGTAAGCTTTCATATGAATATAAGTATTTTTAGCTTTAATTCATAATAAAAAACCATTATTTACATATAGTATTGCTATTATTGAATACATAGGGTAGCTTGAATAAGATCATGTTTTTTGTTTTGGACGACCCCTTACAAGCCTGAAACCTGCCAAGACGGAAGATTTTCCCAGGTTCGATCGCATTTCGGCTTGAACAGGTTTTACTATGTATTATAAGGCAGAATGCCACTGCAAAGATATTCTACCCGAGTGGAAGGACTACACGAGTCAAACGCCGCGTGAAGTGGGCTACGCCTCTGTGTGTGTGTGGGTTTGATCATTGTTTAGACACCAAGCCATCAGCTCGTGTTTTGATAAGATCATAATAAACGAACAGTAAATCGAAGCTAAACTTGTGTCTTTTACTTTGGAATTAACATTCGCAAATCTAAGCTCCTTACAACTCAGGTGTCGGGTAAAGACACGCGAAATGTCGAAAAAAACGAGTAAGAAGATCGTGACGGCGACCGCGGCTGACGAAAATTACGAAGAAGCGGGTGCAAGTGCCGAGAATCGCGAGTGCGAAATGCCGGTGTCGATAAAAGAATGTGAGTCGCCACATTCTGATACGACTGACATTAAGTGGAATGAAGAGGATGCGGCACAAGAAATAAGACGAATGGAGATTGAAAGTGAAGTGGTCGAACGACAGATAGCTCTCATGAACAAGAAGCATGAACTCCTGTTGTTATAAGAAAAAACGATGAAGATTCCGACAACAGACAACAGATTCCGATATAACAACAGACGCCGCCGCTACACCAACAGACGCCGCCACCATTCCACCAACAGATGCTACTATGACAACAGACACCACCGCTGCTATACCAACGTACTCCGCCGCCATTACGCCAACAGACGCCACTGCTATTATTAAGACAACAGAAGCCATAGCAACAGATGCCACCGTTAGTACTATTAAAAAAAAAGTAGACACCGCTAACACCGATGCTGTTACTGTTACCGCTGCTATTAAGGCCGCCATTAAAGAAGTATTAGTAGATCAAATCAAAATGGAAGATGAGAACATCAATGTCACGGATACCAATGAAGTCAAGGCCACTGTTGTTCAAACTGTGAGTAAAATGATCGGTGAAAGTAATAAAAAACTGTAGCTGTTAGAAAAGGGAATTTTGATGTTCACCCAGTAGCTACAGCAGGCATGAAAGCAAAAGAAGAATCTGTCGCTGTCTCAAAAGTTGATTACAGCGATGTTCAGTCAGTGTTACCAGAGTTTTCTGGCGAGAGCGTACAACAGCCAGTTAACAATTTTTTTTAAGGATTTTGAAGAAATTTTGAAACTATTGGATATAGAGGAAAACAAGAAGTTCCTATACCTCGGACGAGCTCTTATCGGGTCTGCGAAGGAATATTTATCGTTGTCACGAGCCGACACCTACGACAAACTCAAGGAAGAACTGATTCATGAGTTTCAGACAGTAACAACCTTGGAGGAAATTTATAGGCATCTAAGAAGTATGCAGTGGAATCACCCAGAAGAGCCGTCGCATCGCTTTATATTACGAGCTCAAAACGCTGCTAAAATCGGAAACATTTGCGACAAAGAGATCGTGGGCATTATCACCGAAATATTAAGGACCAGCGGATTTGATGCCACGCCGCTCCTAGGTAGCAGTTCTGTCGACGAGCTTAAAAAACGAGTGCATCGGTATGCTACGCTAATAACTCAGAAAGTTACAACAGCCCGTTCGACACCGAGTACAGCATACTCCGAGGGAAACAATCGTCAATCAGCAAGAATTAGCATGAGTACATGGAATACTACCCGGTCCGCTATGCCCGTTGCCAGATCCATGTCTACTAACAGAAGATTCGCGACTATCCCGCCGTTAAATAATCAGCCCGCTGAATAAGATAGCGCAATCAGATGCTTTAATTGTCTGAAGATGGGACATTACCAATCCCGTTGTCCGTACGAGAAGCGACCGGCTGGAAGCTGTTTCAGATGCTGGGAAACAGGACACGACAGACATCAGTGCCGAAATCCCAAAAAGAGGCCACAACTAGATCTCGTTGCTGCCAAAAGGAATAGTGCTTGGAATAGGTCCACCCCTAACGAGTCGATGCATCTGATGAGCGATGAAGAACAGGAAAATTGGAACAGCCGACTAGATGTTTCTAACCTGGTAAGTCTTGTTTTTAATTCTACGTCTGAGCACGAAGAAACCCACAAATTCACCACTTGTCTTTCCTTGTTTGATACCGGCAGCCCGATCAGCCTTGTTAGTCGAGCCGTAGTACCGACGTCTGTGCAATTAGATCCAGAGCAATCAGCATATCGAGGTTTGGGAGGAAATCGAATCGAAATACAGAGAACCGCAGTAGCCACTGTTGTGTATCGCCGAAGGAGAACCACATTAAAACTATATGTTATGAACAGCTGCAGTTCCGTATATACTATGATCTTAGGCCGAAATTTCCTGAACCAAAATAAAATCTATCTTAAATCCATGGAAAAGATTGCTTATACAAAAACAGATTTACTACAAATAAAAACAGAGGTCAAGTCAAGAATTGGTGTTTCTTTTTGTGCTCGGACGGGTGTTTTAAATACTCTTAAAAATTTTGATTTAATACGTAAGGGAAAATTTGACGAAACGCTGCCACCTCAGCCTGCCTTAATCACCTCGAACATAGATTTGCCTGATATTTATAAAATAGAAATTGATGAACCCGTAGGTCTTCCTGAAATCAACACAGAGCTTTCTTGTGAGGAAGTGCCCAAATTATTATCTATTATTAAACAGAAGTGAAAAAAGCTGAAAAAAAAACAAACTCTCAGAGCCTTGGCTCGACAATGATTTAAGGCGTCTCAGAAACCGTAGAAATAAATTATATAAAGCAATTAAAAATGAAAGCTTGCTCAATGAGGGTCTAATCAGATTATACGATCAGCTATCCAAAGAATTTCTCATCGAATCTCGCGAAGCGTATGAGTTCTATGTTAACTCAATGGGGGAAAAAATCATTAGTGATCCCAGGAAGTTTTATGATTTCGTTAACTTGAAACGTATATCAACCGGCTATCCCTGTTTGATGTCCCGTGGTAACATGGTTTTTTCCTGCCCACAAGTCATTTGTAACTTTTTTGCTGATCACTTTCAAAATTCTTTTTGCTCGCCAAAAACCTCCACTTCTACTATGTCTGCAAGAATCACCGCGAGACCTCTTATCGCCGGGTTTGTTCTTACACAAGAGGCTATTATTGAAGCTATTCACGAACTAAAGATCAGCAAAGGACCAGGCCCTGATTTGGTTTCTCCTTTCTTCGTCGTGCAATTTGCGGACCAATTGATCACACCGTTGCACATGATTTTCAATAAATCTCTCTCCCTAGGTGTTTTTCCATCTTTCTGGAAATCTTCATACCTTACGCCTATTTTGGTGGTGATAAACGATCAGTCGATAACTATCGGGGGATTGCTATTCTATCTGTTATCCCCAAACTTTTTGAGAAGTTAGTTTGTGAAAAACTTACTCGCATAATCGACCCTCTTCTAAATGAGCAACAACATGGTTTTCGTAAGGGTAGATCGACTTCTACCAACCTCATGATCCTGGTATCTGATGTGCTCTGTGAAATGGAAAAAGGAAGTCAAATTGACGCAGTCTATACGGACTTTAGTAAGGCTTTCGACCGGGTTGACCATCAAACTCTAATATACAAGCTTCGCAACTTTGGTATATCAGGGTCTCTTCTTGATTGGCTCCAGCCTTATCTTCGCGATCGAACTCAGCTTGTTAAATTCCAGGGCCACTTATCTAAAAGAGTTTTCGCATCTTCTGGAGTACCGCAAGGCAGTCATCTAGGTCCCCTGCTTTTTAACATCTTCATTTCTGACCTTTCTGAGACATTGCTTGGTATACCCCATCTCTTTTATGCAGACGACTTAAAAATCTACCACAGCGTAAACCCGCAATCTGACGCAATTCTTCTACAATCCAAGCTTCAATCTCTCGAACATTGGTGCAATGTGAATAATTTGAATCTTAATATTAACAAGTGCCATGTAATAAGCTTTTCTCGTAAGAATGTACGATCATAAAGTATTCTTACTGCCTTAACAACACCATATTGGATAGGGTTGATCATATTATAGATCTCGGGGTAGTGTTGGACAACAAGATGCGGTTCAATCTCCATTATGACAAAATCCTTGCCAGGGCCAATTAACAGCTCGGATTCATTAAGAGACGTGCTAAAGAGTTCAAGAATATATGGGTTACCAAGTCATTATATATCACTCTGGTGCGTCCTCTATTGGAGTATGCCTGCGTAATATGGAACCCAGTTTTTGAGCTACATAGTGATAGAGTAGAATCTGTTCAGAAACAGTTTTTACTTTTTGCTTTGAGGGACCTCTATGATCCAAAAGACTTCCAACATCTTCCTTCTTACAAAACCAGACTGAACCTTCTTAATTTAATGCCTCTCTCTTCTAGAAGAACACTGTTAAGTGCATGCCTAACCTTTGATATTATAAGTCGTGCAGTCAATGTTGAAGCTCTCTCCAACAAAATTATTTTCAATGACCAACCAAGACGCACTAGGTATGCAACTCTGCTCAAGGAGGTCAATCACCACACTACCTATGCATATAACGAGCCCATAAATAGGTGCTGTAGAATATTCAACTCTATAAGCAGTAACTACGCTTCGGGGATCTCTAAACACACTTTTAAAACAAACTTATTAAAGGCCCTATCAACATCCTAATCCCACCTAATTTGCCCATCAATTTAGCTTAAATCAAAATAAAATATATTAAAGTAAAGTAAAGTAACTAAAATAAAAGTTGTGATGTATTTTGTTTTCTAATGTGTTGGAAAAAATATGTATTTTTGTTGTTGTGTTGTTATATTGAATTGTTAATGCATTTTGCCTTGTTTGGTAAATAAATAAAATAAAATAAGAAGTATATTCTCGTTAAGGGATTAAAAGAGGAACCATTGGACTATGAAATGCATATCCATTTGAACTCAGATGTCCCTTTCCACTGCCCCCCAAGAAGATTATCAGTACGAGAAAAAATGGAGGTTAAGAGAATCACTGATGATCTGTTGTGCCAAGGTGTTATTAGGCCGAGTAATTCGCCTTATGCTTCTGCTATCGTCTTAGTGCAAAAGAAAAATGGACAAGCACGTATGTGTATTGATTATAGAGGTTTAAACAAGCTAACTAAGAGAGATAATTATCCTTTACCTTTGATAGAAGACTGCTTATAATACCTAGAGGGGAAATTTTTTTTTCGGTACTAGATTTGAAGAGTGGTTTCCACCAAGTGCGATTTGCTGAAACCTCTAGAAAATATACTTTCTTTGTAACACCTATAGGTCAGTATGAATATACGCGGATGCCCTTTGGATTAAAAAACGTTCCTGCTGTCTTTCAGCGGTTCATAAATGAGGTGTTTCTAGACCTAATAGGAAAGGGAGAAATTGTTATATATATGGACAATATAATGTTGGCCACTGAAACTATAGAGGAACATTGTCAACTGCTGAGTAAAGTCCTTGAAAGGATTCAAAATAGAGGTCTAGAGTTGAATATAGCTAAGTGTGAAGTAGGTCATACGAGAATAGATTTCCTAGGATACCAAGTAACGGAGAAGGGTATCACCCCTAGCAGAGCACACTTGGCTGCCATTAATAAGTTAAATATGCCAACAAATGCTCGTGAAGTCAAATCTGCTTTAGGCCTCTTCTCATATTTCCGACGTTTCGTACCAAACTTTTCGCGTATAGCGAAACCTTTACAAAACTTATTACGCAAGGATGCTCAATTTAAGTTTTCTGAAGAATACTGCTCTGCCTTCTTGAAGTTAAAAGAGTTACTAGTTGAATCACCTGTATTGGCTATTTATAATCCGCAACATGAAACAGAATTACATACCGACGCAAGTTCCATTGGCTTCGGAGCTATGTTATTACAGAAGCAGTCAGATAAACGATTTCATCCTGTGGCCTATTACTCCAAAACAGCAACTGAAGCTGAATCACGATATCATAGTTTCGAACTTGAGACTCTCGCTATTATATATGCATTACGTTGCTTCCGCGTTTATTTGGAAGGAATACGGTTTCAAATAGTTACAGATTGTAATTCTTTAACTCAGACATTGATGAGAAAACAAGTATATCCTAGAATTGCACGATGGGCATTCGAATTGGAAAATTATGATTATTCTATTCAATACCGAAAGGGAACTAGTGTGCCTCAAGTGGACGCTTTAAGTCGAGCACCGATTGTTGCCGCTGTCACTGATGAAACAATAGACTATCGTTTACAATTAGCCCTGGCTCAGGACGCTGCTGTCAAATTGCTCAAAGATAGACTCCAGATTACTTCAGTAGATAATTATGAACTGATTGATGGACTTGTATTTTGAAAGAAGGATGGTGAATATCCTTTGCTATATGTACCAAAGGCTATGGAAGGTAATGTTATTAGGCAAGCTCACGAAATAGTCGGTCATCAGAGTGTGGAGAAAACGGGGCACAGAATCAAACTCAGATATTGGTTCTCAGGAGGTCGGCAAAAAACAGAGGAATTTATTAGAAACTGTATTACTTGCATCATGTATGCTCCTCCCGCAAGTACTTCTGAACAGAATCTACACAACATTCCTAAGAAACCGCTGCCTTTTGACACAATACACATTGATCATTTTGGTCCTTTACCGTCCTTACGGTCCAAAAGAAAACACATATTAGTAATAGTGGATGCATTCACCAAATATGTTAAATTGTACCCTACGAACAGTACCAGTTCTAGAGAAGTTACTGCAGCTTTGGAAAAACACTTTACTTATTACAGTCGACCCCGACGTATTATTTCTGATCGAGGTACTTGTTTTACATCGTCAGAGTTCGCTGCATTTATGCAAAAGAATAATGTGGAACACATCAAACTTGCCACGGCAGCCCCTCAAGCAAACGGTCAGGTAGAACGTGTTAACCGAACTTTGAAGAATAAGTTAGGAAAACTGACCGAGGAGATCAATCATTCAAATTGGGTTGCTCGCTTAACAGAGGTTGAGTTTGCAATCAACAACTCTGTTAGTGCTACTACCGGATTTGTTCCGAGTCAACTGCTGTTTGGTATGATTCAGAAAGGTAATATTGTCAGTGAACTAGAGGAATACTTAGAGGACAAAGTCGGGTTGCAGGAAAGATCCCTACAGCAAATTAGAAACATTGCAGATGAAAACCAATCTAAATCTCAGCAATACAATTTAGAATATTTCCTGAAGCACAGTAGGCCTGCAAAAACTTATGATGTCGGAGATTTTGTCGTTCTAAGAAATGTTGATACTACACTGGGGACCAATAAGAAGCTAATCCCAAAATTCCGTGGCCCCTTTATGAATATACAAAGTATTAGATAATGATAGATATGTGTTACGGGATATTGAAAATTGTCAGCAATCGCAATTAGCTTATGATGGAATAGTTGAGGCGGGTAGGTTGAGGAGATGGCAAGCAAATTCCCCAGTAGATCAAAATTTTCAGAAAGAGTCAGACACCGAAGAATACCAGGATGAGGAGTGGCTGGATGAAGACGCATGGGATCCCGAATACTCGGATGCTGAAGTCACGAACAACGTAGCTAACATCGCTGAAACAGTCGTCGAGCCGAATAATCTCTCGATCGAGGATGATCTCCAGTCAGGTTGGCCGAGCTATAAGGCAGAATCCGTCTCCAGCCTGAACGCCGCTGCAAAGATATTCTACCCGAGTGGAAGGACTACACGAGTCAAACGCCGCGTGAAGTGGGCTACGCCTCTGTGTGTGTGGGTTTGATCAGTCTTTGTTTAGACACCAAGCCGTCAGCTCGTGTTTTGATAAGAACATAATAAACGAACAGTAAATCAAAGCTAAATTTGTGTCTTTTACTTTGGAATTAACATTTGCAAATATAAGTACCTTACAATATATATATATATATATATATATATATATATATATATATATATATATATATATATATATATATATATATATATATATATATATATATATTTATATATATATATATATATATATATATATATATATATATATATACATATATATTTATATATATATATATATTTATATATATATATATATATATATATTTATATATATATATATATATATATATATATATTTATATATATATATATATATATATATATATATATATATTTATATATATATATATATATATATATATATATATATATATATACATATATATATTTATATATATATATATATATATATATATATATATATATATATATATATATATATATATATATATATATATATATATATATATGTATATATTGTAAAGCTGAATCATGCCTTCATATAGAACGAATATAGCGACTTGCAACCTAACAGGTATTAAGTTGCTTTTTAAAGTCCTCTCAGGGATGAAGATTTGTTGGCGATTGCTTGATAACAATTGCTTTGACATTTCTTTCACATTTTCTTTGACAATTGATAAAGTGAATGGTGCCGTTTGGTTAAAACGATACGTCGATTACCACTCGTGGTATAGTGGTTTTAGTGGTTTTTTGTCTTGCTTTAACAGGAATTTTTTTCCGTTTACTGGAATCAGTCTGATAAGCACCCATTAATAGGATCTTTTTGATATATTTTATTGAATCAGTATATTAGTTTTTAAGTGTGATTTTTCGAACTGAATTCTTGCCAATTAGTGAGTCGGTGCGTACTGCGCAGATAGTTTTCTACCCTCAATTATTGTCTGTTGAGGGTATGTAAACAGCCGGTTACTCACGGAAGACAACATAGCGGAGGGCTTCTCGAAGCTAAAGTTAAAAAGCAAAAAAATCGAAGATGAGGTAGGGTTAGTTACTAAAGTGTCGTCAAAACAAATTGAAGTAGATGTACAGATGTACAACTAATGACGTTAGTTTAGACACAACTGTACAAGAGGTGCTTTCAAGCGGTTGCGTAGACAACAAAGAATCGGCATATGATGCCATGTTGGTGTCTGTCTTGAATGGCCCTGTAAAAGTCAAGATATAAAAAAAGTCGATTTGGACAGAGGCGATAATTGCTATATTGAAAATTCCAAGAAAATTTACTCTGTCATTGTGGAAAGAGTAAAAACGAATGGATCGAAAGATCCATTAAGTGATGTGATGTTTTATACGTTCTCAAGGGGAAACAAAATCAGGAACATAGATCAAATCCTTCATAATAGACTTTAAGAAAGCTGCAGATCTGCTAAACAATAAATTCCTTGGTAATAATAACATGAAATTTATATTCCGAACAATTTAGTGTCTAGATACGGAGTTATTAGAAATATCCCACTGGATTTTGAGATCAAAGACTTAGTAGATCTAGGTAGTTGTTGCAATAAATATGAAAATAAGCTAGCCAAAGTTAAAATTAAAGTGGCAGAAAGATTCTCCATAGGCGATAGGAACAATCTGAACACATTCATTCCAGCGTATTCCGTCAAAGTTATATTTGAAGGAGATGACCTACCAGAACTTATTAAGGTAGACTATCTAAGAATAAAGCTTGAACATTTTATTGTTAAACCCAAGCGTGTGGTGAAGCAGATTGTTATGGTTTGTGTAATGACTTGATTTGCATCCTATGCAAACCTAGAGAACATTCAGCGGCAAATAGAAGATGTCCCAAACGGAAAAAAGGCGCTCGGATTCTAGAAATAGCAGCGAAGAGAAACGTCATTGCAGACAGTAACAGTTTCTTGCTTCTCAATGAGAAAGAACTCAGTTCGTTCCCGTCTTTAGGAGATGAAAACTCAGTTCCTGCCAGACGTCCTCAAAGGGAGGTAGATAAAGCACTTACAAAAAAGATTTCTCTACTGTTCTCAAAATAAATAGAAATGAGGAGGAAAACTTTTCCAAGTAAAGTAGCCCTCGATCACTAAAACAAAATCCAGTATTTAATAGACCCACCTACCAGATTACAAGTGAAGTGGAAATTTTTTTAAGTAAACTGTTAAAAAATAACAAAGTAGAAAATATTATCCTCAACAAGGAAGCGGTTTGAAATATTTATGAAAAATGTTGATACCAGTCATAACCCTAATAACATAATGAATTCTAGTGAAGATAATACAACTAAATACTCAGGGATTACATAAAAATAATCTAGATTGTTTTCTGAAAAAAGGAAAATATAATGCAGCAATCTTATTAGAGACGCTCGCCTCGGGCAAGAAGAAGATAGTCAACCTCATTAGCGGTTTTAATATAGTGTCAAAATCTAGAATGGACAGGCAAGGCGAGGGAGTCTGTCTACTCATAAAAAATGATGTGAAATTTCAAGAGATGAAATTTGATTCGATACTTGAAGTGGTGAAAATTACCACGATTAGTCTTAAGGATAAAATTATGATTTTCTCCATTTATTGCCCTCCTGATCGAAATTGTGAAATGTTTGATGTAGAAATAAGGAAAATCATTTCATTGGCAACGCCATTTGATAACTTCGTCATAGGGCTGATCTAAATGCCACACATAAATTCTGGGGCCACCAGCTGAATAATCCTAGAGGAAATAAAATTTTTAAAATTTTAGAGGATTAAGGTATGTTCTATAATGGAAATAAAATTTTTGCAACGAGCAAAAAACCGGAAAAGAAAGGGGCTTCTGTTCTGAATATTACATTCAGTAGCTTCATTCCAACTAATCTTAGGTAGACTATTGGTTCTAAGCAGATTAGCAATAGTGGCCACAACATAATCACACGCACCTTTAGAACCAGAATGAATGGCAAACCAAAAAAATTAGTTTTGTCAAAAAAGATTCTAACAATCATAAATCAAAGCAATGTCACAGGCAATATTAAAAAACATTGTTAAGAATAATCAAGTGAACAACCTGTCCCTAGTACACTAGAGATGGGCAAAATGCCTCACGACACGTGAGGCATAGCTCTTTCTTACAGTGCAGCGCCTGAAAAAAGCACAGTATAGTCTGTGAGCGAAAGCTTTCGTTTGAATAAACTTAATGAAATGCGAAGCGAACAGTGTACTGAGAGTACGGCGCAATACTGTAAAATACTCTAAAAAAGAGCGATCAGTGGTGTGTCATGAGGCATTTTGCCCATCTCTATAGTACGCCACCAGCTTGGTGTAAGGTACTGAGTTTATTGTGGAATGAAAAAAAATGTTACTAAGAATATACAAAAAGAATGGCATATTTTTGTCGTTTTTTAAGCTGGTTATATATATTATATACGTTATATACGGTTGTTTCATTTCCTTAAATTTCTCTATCCTAAAGTACAAACTTTATATTTTTGCTTCCCGCATTTGCATCAGATCAGCGTGACTTTAGATCGCCATGCAAAGGAAAAACTTAAATAGTAATACGATCGCGATCAAAGCATTTCAACAACTATTATACTAGTACACGAATCCTGATTTCAAACGAACCAATGAAGTTAGTGTACGTTTCGGGTTTTTGAATTTCGATAGCAGTGGGAATGACAAAGCATCATTGAACAATTTGAACGAAAAAGTTTAACTATTTAAATGCATACTATTTCAAATTTCTTTAAACTTATTTTTAATTCTTACTTGTAATCTAAAATACCAAAATAATAACTTTACAGTGGTCCAAGCCCCGGTACCGTGGTTTGGATTTCACTGGTAAGTGGAAAATTTTAATATTTTATATGGTTTTTGTGTTGATTGCATTTATATAAATTTGAATTTTATTTATTATTGGTTTTTTTCTTAAACAGTAGAATTTTAAATTTTATTTAGCAAATTTTATTTTATTGTTGTTGATATGTTTTAATTTGGATCTGATTTTTTTTTCTTTTACGGTGTAATATATTTGTTAATTTATTTTTGGAAAATTTTGAGTTATATTCTCATCTTATTTACCGGCTACTGCGCTAGAGATGTGTGGCTGAATTTGGCAAATATATAGGTTCAATGAAGCCATGAGTGGGCTCCCTTCTTTCCTTCGCTTAGTGTTTTTTTTCTTTTTGTTGTGTATACTGGTGCATATGCGTGACACAGCTAGAGCTTGACCTGCCCCTGAATTCACCCACGACACCGGTGACTAGCCGGCACCATAAGTCAGGCGAGGGTAGCAGGTCAGGCTAAAATTTCTGTTGTGGTGGCGACTGTTCACAGCTGTTCCGCAACACATTTCATTCAAATCTACTCTCCCTCTCACGAATGGAATTCAGCACGCTCTGAGAACAAATCAGCCGGGACCAAATTCACAATATTACCTGATTTATAATGGATTTTAAAATAAATCAGGTAACTTTCGACTGGGAAGCCGAGACAATTGTATGGTAAATCAAGCCTCCATTTTTGTGATCTTATAAATATATCGCTCTTTTCTTTGCAATAATTCTTTAAAAATATTTTTGCCCATGTCGATGAAAATTTTTGCAAATACGTAGGCGATTTCTTGCTACAAACTTCGCATGCCTCGCAGTCATAAAACTCTAATTTATTTTGTATCAAATGCATGACAAAGCTTTTCTGGTTTTTTTCTTTAAAAAAAAAGTTTTCGAATTCATTGGATATTGTTGAAAGTATAAAAACCTTTTCATATGGCAACACTCGCCCAATTACTCTCTGTAATATAACTCGCTTAAATGCAAACTTCATATTTGTTTCTCTAGTTATAAGTCAGTCCGCAATAAACCTTCGAAACGGCAACAACGTGATTTTATCTGCCAACAGGTTATGGGCCCAGGTCGTGCGTCGCCTGCGGTTATATCGTGTGTCGTAGATAATTAAATAAAAATAAAAAAAAATGAGTGTGCCTAGTTTTCAAATAGACAAATTGGATGGGTCCAATTACTCATCTTGGGCCATCCAAATGCGAAGTGTGCTCGTGCATTCTGAGCTATGGCAAATTGTGTGCGGTGAGGCCGTAAAGGCAGAGAATTTTACGCGTGAGCAAGCGGCAGTTTTCGACGCCAAAGACGATAAAGCCTTGGCCAGCATAATTTTGTGCATGAAACCAAACATGTTAAATCATGTAAAACATTGTACGACATCAAGGGCTGCGTGGAAAAAATTGGAGGAAATTTTTCAGCCACAAGGGCCTGCAAGAAAGGTCAGCCTGTTTAAAAGGCTTATGTATCTCCGTTGGTCGGAAGGGGGAGATGTATCACAGCATTTAGATACATTTACAGATATATGCGAGCAATTGTTTTCGGCAGACATAAATGTGCCCGACGAATTACTCGTAATAATATTGCTATCTAGCTTGCCAAAAAGTTTCGAGAACTTTGTCGTTGCGATTGAAGCGCGTGATCAATTGCCATCTCTTTCAGCATTAAAGGTAAAGCTGCTAGAAGAAGGAGCGAGACGGCAAGGCACAGATGCAAGTCCCGAACACAACGAAGCATATTTCGCACAAGCGAAACCCAAGCGAATGCTGCAGCCAGAAAAATATCGCAACACAAACAACAACAAAGAAAGGAAAAATGTTGACAAGCAACAAGGAAAATGCTTCAATTGCGGACAGCGAGGGCATTATGCTGCGAAATGCAGAACAAAAGGAAACGCTGATAAAAAACAACAGCAACATCGGTCATACACCCTTTTAGCGGCAACAGCTTCTCCACTTGAAAGAGATAGTTGGTGTATTGACAGCGGTGCCACAACTCATATGTGCTACAACAAATCTTTATTTTGCAAATTTACTGAGCACACAGAGAGCGTTGGCTTGGCGGGAAACAAATACATCGAAGCCAAAGGCATCGGCAATGTTAAGATACAAACTGAAACAGAATGCATCACACTGAAAAATGTTTTATATATTCCTGACTTGAAGGCAAACTTTATGAGTGTGAGCAAAGCAGCAGATAGTGGCTTAAATGTAATATTTAATAAAAATTGTGCCCGCATAATAGAACCACAAGCTAAAGAAGTGTTAGTCGCACAAAAGGTTGGTAACCTATATTTCTTTAAAGAAAATCGAAACAAATGTCTGTTAGCTAATCAAAGTGATGCTTATAAATGGCATTGCAGATATGGCCATCTGAATTTTCAGAGCATGAAGCTCATTGTCGAAAAACAATTGGCAAAAGGAATTAATGAATTCAATTTAGATAACGAATTCAAGTGCATAACATGCATGAAGAGCAAAATTCACGGTTTGACATTTCCGAAGCAAACAGAAAGCAGAGCAAAGAACATACTTGATCTGATTCATTCAGATGTATGTGGTCCATTTAAAACCTTGTCAGTTGGAGGTTCCAAGTATTTTTTAACATTTATAGACGACAAGTCGCGCAAAGTCTTTGTTTATTTTTTGAAGAAAAAGTCTGAAGTTTTGGAGAAATTTAAAGAATTTCATAAAATGGTAGAAAGACAAACCGAAAGAAAAATAAAAGTTCTTCGATCAGACAACGGCGGCGAATTCATAAACGAAGAATTTGATCTATATTTAAAAAATAATGGAATTACTCGTCAGCTGACTGTGCCACGAACACCTCAGCAGAATGGCGTTGCAGAACGGTGCAACAGAACAATAGTTGAAATGGCTAGAAGCATGTTAACGCAAGCAGAGTGTCAAGAGTTCTTATGGGCGGAAGCAGTTGCGACAGCTGTCTACATACGCAATAGGTCACCGAGTAAAGCCTTGAATAATGCTACTACGCCTTACGAAGTGTGGACAGGTAAAAAACCAGTGGTGAAACACCTGAAAGTTTTTGGCTCAGTGGCTATATCATTAAACAAAGGACCAAAAAATAAATTCACAGCCAAAGGCAAGCAATATGTGATGGTAGGCTACTCGTGCACCTCAAAAGCTTACAGATTGTACGACCCTAGCGGCAGATGTGTGATTGAACGCAGGGATGTGTTTTTCGACGAGAATGTATGCGTAAATATCCATGATAGCAAGTCAACTCCGTTCCAAGCTACTTATGTAAGTGACAGTGCAGAAGAAGGTGAAAATAACGACGCAGATGATGGAATAGTAGAGGCAGCAAATGAAAATCTTGATCCAGCTGAAACAGATGGGGCAACAAGCAAGGAGGAGCAACAGCAAATACCTTCAGAAATAAGCCAACAGCAATTAATTCCTGTCAGAGGCAGAGGTAGACCTCAACTTATTCGAAGTGGCACAAGAGGACGACCAAAAAAGCAATATAATATGCTGAGCGCAATAGAAACTGATGGAAATAATGTTGTAATACCGGAAACTGTACAGGAAGCATTGTCTGGAACAAATGCAGAAAGCTGGAAAAGGGCAATGAACGACGAGTATGAGGCCTTAATCAAGAATAATACATGGACGCTGATCAATCCACCGAACAACTCAAAAATAATCGGGTGCAAGTGGGTTTTTAATGTAAAAAAGAATGAAGACGGAAGCATTGACCGGTTTAAAGCGCGATTAGTGGCAAAGGGCTGTAGCCAAGTTTATGGTGTCAACTACAAGGACACATATGCACCAGTTGTTCGAGCTGCAACCATTCGGATGTTGTTGGCCGTCGCAGTCGAGATGAAACTGTATCTGCACCAAATGGACGTATGCACAGCGTACTTGAACAGCAATCTCAGCGAAGAAGTCTTCATGAAGCAGCCAGTAGGTTTTGAGTCAACAACACATCCAAACAAAGTGTTGAAGCTCAATAAAGCGCTGTATGGACTCAAGCAGTCGGGAAAAGAATGGAACAAAAAGGTAGACCAGGTGTTGAGAGATGCGGGTTTTACACCGTGCAACAATGAGCCGTGCCTCTATAAGCAGATTTATAATGGTAATATATCTTTGATCGCCATATATGTTGATGATATCATTATAGGTTGTCAGTCAAAAGACGATCTCATCCAAATAAAGACGTTGTTATCCAACGCTTTCGATTGCGTTGACAAGGGTCCATTACAACTATACTTGGGCATTCGTGTGCAGCGTGAAGGCGAACTGGGTGCAATTACAATCGACCAGACCCAGTATATCAAGGATGTCTTAAGTCGTCATGGTATGGAGAAGTGTAGATCAGCATCAACTCCTTTGGATGCTGGCTTCCAGATCGGTTGTGACAACAGCGACTGCAGAAGGGTTGACGCAACGTCATATCAATCGTTGGTCGGAGAGCTGATGTATCTGGCCATTCACACTCGGCCTGATATATTGCACTCCATTGCAAAACTGGCGCAACGCAACGCAGATCCCCATGCAGAGCACGAAGCAGGACTGAAGCACATACTACGTTACCTGGCTTCAACGATGAACAAAAGGCTCAAACTCTTTGCAACTGGAAAACCACTTGAAGGATACGTAGATGCAGACTGGGCCGGCAATAGCATTGACCGTAAGTCGTATACTGGATACGTATTCTACCTGGCAGGATGTGGTTTCTCTTGGGAATCGAGGAAACAGAATTGTGTGGCGTTAAGTACGACAGAAGCTGAATACATGGCCTTATGTTCAGCAGCTAAAGAAGCAATATATTTACGCAGATTGTTAACAGAAATCGGATTTAGCATTGATGATAAGCCTATCAAAATATATAGTGATAATGTAAGCTCACAACAATTAGCCAAAAATTCAATGTACCATGCACGATCAAAGCATATTTCTATTAAATACCACTTTATTAGAGAAGTTTTAAATACAAAAGAAATTGAATTAATGTACGTACCAAGTGACTCTATGAAAGCCGATATATTAACTAAAAATTTATCAAAGACGAAACATACTAAATTTGTTGATGAACTAGGAATTAAACCATAAATTAAACCATTTGTATACAGAGTCACTGTAATTTTTTACGTAATTTTATATAATACTCGTGTTGAGGAGGAGTGTTGAAAGTATAAAAACCTTTTCATATGGCAACACTCGCCCAATTACTCTCTGTAATATAACTCGCTAAAATGCAAACTTCATATTTGTTTCTCTAGTTATAAGTCAGTCCGCAATAAACCTTCGAAACGGCAACAACGTGATTTTATCTGCCAACAGATATAACCGTCTGAAATTTTTGGTAAGACATATATGACATGCTTATAGTTACTTCAGACGGGTATTTCAATCACCCGCGGTTTAATTGTGACTTATAAAAAAAATTTTCATCGGCATCGATTTCCATATCTTTGTCAGAACCGAACATAGCGTAATATATTTGGCATGTGCTATAATTCTACGAGCTACGTAGCTTGCAACATAAATTAAACTGTTTCATTTCCAATCTACGCTAACTGTTATCAATTATTCCATCTAGAATTTCAGTCTCGTAAAAAATTTCTTTCCGGTTGCCATCATCAATGTTGACATTAATGTCTTTAGGGTTTATTATGCCCTTTTGCCTGGAATGCAATTTGAAAAAAGGTGTTATTTTAATTTTTTTCTCGGATTCTAAAATTTGTTGAACTTATATTTTATAATTTGATCCACTCATTTGTCGATACTGAGAAAATCTATGTTCTAGGGGGTTTGTTTGAAATTTACTAAGCAGATCAAAAGAAAAATGGCTTTGGCTTAGCAAATACTCAAAAACTAAAATTAAAGACGTTGTTGTTAAACTAATAGCAGCCATTGTTTCAGTGGTTAGTTTTCCGTTGAATCTGATTGAAGGAGACCTGTCCCAAGATTTCAACCCAGACGAAAATTGCTTTAAATACTTGATGTTATCTTGATCCGTACAGGATACTGCCAAAGCAAGTGGTTCACGGATACAATGACCGCTTCCGGGATATTTACAATTAACGATTATCCACCATTTACGAATTATAGACAAGAATTCAACCGTACCTTCCGACTCTTGACCAAGTCGATTCTCGAAAATTCGAACTGCTTTTATTATTTTTTCATCGAATGTCCTTAATACTAAAGGAACTGAATGCCGTTCAAATGACGTTGGATATAAAGATTTTAATGATAAACTAGGTGTTAACTTAACAGTTAAATTTTTTAAATCGTTAAAAATTAAAAATTTAATCGTCACCGTTAAAACTTGGAAAGCAGAACATCTTCGGGGTGAAGTTAATCCAATTGTTTCGAATACTCTTTAACAGATGTATCAAGTCAACCATAAATAATTTTTTTTACATGAATCAAAAGGTGAAATAGTGAAGGGCTGAACAGTGTTGCTCCCCGATAATTGCTTAAATAAATTAATGTTAACTATGTTATTGTCGGAAACAATAGAAATAATCTCAAAATTAATATTATTTAAGACCACCTGCATCACTGTTAACGCGTATGTATGCAAATCGGAAAAATACCGATCATCTCTTTCGTTCGAGATAAATGTGAAGCAAGCATAAATACTTAAACGGTACTCGCTAGTGTCACTGAAGAGGAGTTTACAGCGAAGCCATGGATTTTATTGCCTTTATTTCATCTCTTACTATATTTATATTAGAACATAATATAAATATAGTAATATTATATTACCGTATATTTGTCTTTCGAATCAAGCTCAGAAAATCTGCGTTTAAGGCATTCCACCATGACAACCTTCGTCCTGGTAAAGTAAATAAAATATAATCACATAAATACAAATATGACGCGGGAAAGGTAAAATGTACCATTGCGGCAAATGTTATCGTCATGCATGAGTACTGTGGTCTTTTTAAATTAATAAGACCATTTGATCTCGAAAAAAAACTCTAGTTTTGGCCGGTTTTCATCATTGAAATATTCTTCCTCTATTATCTCTGACAGCTCAGCTATTACTTTATTTAGCTTGAGATGGTCAGAATCAGTCGCAGACTCTGTTTCGAATCTTTCTAAATGTTGGATTGACGGAGAGACATTCGAAACAGAATCACATTTAAGTTTTCTGCTTAAGATTTCTTCAAAAATATTACAGTTGACTTTAGACCTTTCACACAAAATTTATACATCCAAGGTAGGTCCTATTTATATTGTACGCCAGACAAAAGGACAACCGCTTATTTTTACTTTGAAGACATCACTGACCGGTTATTTTGAGTAAAATATATCAGTCAGTGATGAAAAACATTCTATTGTAGGTGGAATAATGGACCGTTTAATTATTACTTCATTGCTAAGCATCTGCGGCGGAAATAGCATCGACGTCGCGTTTGACGAGAGACCCCATCTTTGTCTCTCACAGTGAAAGCCATGTTCTAAGCATATGAACTTATAAGCTATAGACAAATAGAAGTTAAATTTAATTTTGATTGAATCAGATTCAATTAAACATGGGTCACATATTTTACTGTTTTGACCAATTGTTCATTTGAAGCTAACATCAAATTTAGGCTTGTATTTACCAGTACCTTCTCCACATGCATTTTTGATTCCTCAAATCCAGCCGCATGAGCTGCATTTTTGGGGAATCTAAAAAAGTGCCCACCTACTCCTGACACGAAACAACTGAGCAAACTGGAAGCATACCTGAAAAACAATTGATTAAATTTAAGGTGGCAGTATTCATTCTACTTATCTCGTCAGTGTCAGTGATTAGTTATCCCGAATTTATCAGTTCTTGAGATCCTGCAAGTATAATAATAAATCCACAAATTCTAATTCTAATTTAATTTATTACATTTAATGCATATGTTTCGCATTCTCTTGGCATACTGTCTGATTCCCTATCTAATAAAATCATGGCTGCTCCAGCCATGCTTGAACTGAGAGGTGTGAGTAGGGAGAAAGAACCTGAATACCTAGTACGGTATATGATTCGTACGCAAATTATAAATGTACTAACAACGTTATTCTAAAGTCGGATTAAATAATAATCTGACAGCTACCCTAAGCAGGCAACATTATATATAATGGATTTTTAACAGGAAAATGTGTCCACTGATTTTTGTTGAAAATGAACACCGTGATCCACGATTGTAGACGAAATTAGTTCTAGAATAGATTTTTCGTAGTCTACGTAGACCATGAACGCAATAAACTTTAAAAACAGCTAAAATTAGCTCAAGAAGCAAATGTCTCTTTGCTGGTAGCTTCTATCACAAGCATGACAATTTTAGACATTGAATTAACAGGTATTTTCACCTACTGTGCCGTATGCAATAAATTCACTCAATTAGATCATTATAATTTGTAGCATGCGGCAAATTTTTCTTTTTATTCAAATTAAATTTGCCGCTTCGATACATTTGATACGATTGAGCTTTGAACGCACTCGCTGCCAACATAAGCTCGCAACACGCGAATCATGGCGAGGGAGAGAGAAAACCGGTATGTCAAAAGGATAGTGAGACAGGTGGAAACAACTTGGTCGTGCATTCGCGTTTTGGCACTTGTGGTGAAAGATTGTAGCCGCAGAACTGCTGAGTGATTTGCTTTTCTCCGAAAGACCGTCTTTCTCTGGAATTGAAAAAACGTTGGTTGGGGCGCTTTTGTGTTGTATGTTCGTGATTGTCTTGTGAACTAATCGCTGGTATTAAAAACTAATCGAGTAAACGTTGGCTGATACCTGCTAGTCAAGAAGTCATTGCTGTTTCTGGAAAAACCTAAAAATCTTTGGCAAAAAAAAATTTGGTCGGGGCGGAGGCGTCGTTGCACGATTGGGAGAGTGAAAACAATTGGCTGCCATCGCTACCATTGGTCAAGAGGTGATAGAACGTCAAATTGTGAACGGATGTGTTGAGTGCGGCGTCAAGAAGGTGTCCAATTGCAAGATCATAAGCGGTCAAGAATATGGGGTATTCCGCAGCAACCTGATCTGTAGATGACAATACTTACCTTGACGTTGTCACCTTGACATCGACATCAGATGGAATGCAGTCAGCTGATTTGTGAATTATTAATGCTGTATCTTAAATGTAGAATTTGATACTGGAAACAAATAACTAGTATTTTAGAATGTTGCATTTACCAAAATTTTCACAATACAAATATTTGAGAAAATGTTAAATTTGCGAAAGAAATCTTCGAAATCTGAAAGTTGTTGGTCGTCATACATTAACCCAGTTGGTTGAAAAAATAGAAACTTTGAAGTACTTAGAAAGTAAAAAACGTGTAATTATTAAGTTATATATAAGAAAAGATTAAACTGGTGAATTTTACATTTTTATTTTTTGGTTTTAAGCGGGAGTTGTCAAGTTTGAGCAGAACTCGTTAGGTACGGACAAATTGGCACGTTTAAGTAGAGCTCTTAAGATACGAAACAGGGGCTTATTTATGAACAAAATTGGGTTCGATACCAATAAGCGAGGGTTCGAATGAAACAGTAAAATCTTCTGATCGACATAATGCGAAGGTAATTTCATCATTTATTTCTTGGCTGCTGATGGACGAGTTGATAATAATGGCATCGGACATTTTCTTATTTTCCTATAGAAATCGTGAAACAAGCATCCGTTTATGTAAATTGAACATTCGCTGTTGATCTGCTGAGAGAGCTGGACGTGTAGAAAGCGAATTTGGGAAAAAAAATATTACTGACTGATTGCGTGTAGATTCATATTTTTCCAGTATATTCAATTACCTTCTAACTGTAAGTTTAATCTTAAGAAGTGCAAGTCATTTGTATTGTCGAATATCTGAATACTGTCATTTAAGGGGGTCTTCTACCTTGTTGGTTCAAAAAAATCGATTTTATTTTTTTTACAGTTTTGTGGCCTAGAAGGTACTAGAAATATAATATTCAAAGGGTATAACCGAAATCTTATTATTTCGGGGTTTTTAGAGCCATCGAATATAGCTCCGCATGCTGTTATCGCAGCGCTCATCGCCACCGCGCAGAAACTTGCTTATCGCGTTTTTCCAAAGTAATCCTAGCGGTCTATTGTATTATTGGTTTATCTGTATGCATGTTATCTCTGTAGTGCATTCACAATTTCCCGGTCCATTCAGTTTCAAAGAAAGTTTAACGTCGGAAACATCTCGCTTTTAACGAAACTGTATCCATCGAAAATTCAGTTCGTGTTTTTTATTTCTTGCTATTATTTTTCCGTAATGGACCGAAAATTTACGAGAGCAACATTCGATCGCGCTGATCAAAAAAAAATACGTAAAAGGCCTCGTAAAAGTAAAAAAGAACCCGATCACGATGCATCGTACGCAAGCACGTCGGCGCAGAAACTCAAAAGTAACCGCCGCGCGGGAGTTGCGATAAATCGGAATTTCGCGTATTGCATCTTGGAATTCGTATCAGTTTTTACAGTGATTTCGAACATTGTTATTTGCAAAGACTGTCATGGAAAAATTCGGTTTTCTCAAAGTTCTAAAAGCGGTGCGGGATTCCAGATTGTTGTGAAATGCAAGTGCAATGAAAAATCCATTGATTCGTGTCCTAAGATCAATAATAAGGCTTACGAAGTGAATCGCCGATTAATTTTTGTGCTGCGCTTACTCGGTGTTGGTCTCGAAGGATTCAACAAATTTTGCGGGTTGATGGACATTAGTTGTGGAAGTGCGAACAAAACTTACTATGCATGTCTCGAAAGCTTCAAAAACGCCGCTAACGCCATTTTCGAAAGTGTTTTAAAAAAAGCTGTGGACGAGGAAAAAAATTTGAATGTGCAACATAACAACATAGAAAATCATTTGACAGTTTCGGGGGACGGAACATGGAAAAAAAGAGGATTCTCTTCCTTGTTCGGGATTTCAACTTTAATCGGAAATTTCAGTCACAAAGTTCTAGATGCGGGCGTCAAATCCAGTTTTTGCCAAGCATGTAAAAATAAAGAAATATTGAAAGAAACAGATATAAATGAATTTAATTTGTGGTACGAAAATCATGAAAAAGATTGCACTGCAAACCACTCAGGAAGTGCAGGGAAAATGGAAATAGACGCAATTACTGAAATGTTTGCGCGATCGGTAGAAAAATACGGCGTGAAATATGTTCGATACGTGGGTGATGGAGATAGTAAAACTTATAAAGGAATTCTCTCTGCCAATCTTTATGGCGATGAGAACATCGTGGAAAAAAAAGAATGTGTTGGCCACGTAGAAAAACGAATGGGAACCAGGCTCAGGAATGTTAAAAAAGATAACAAAGGTATTGGAGGAAAAGGTAGAGGAAAACTTACAGATAAAGTTATCGGGGAGTTGACAAAGTTTTACGGCCTTGCGATCCGAAGAAACGCTGATTCCGTGAAAAAAATGAAAGACGCGATTTGGGCGTCATTTTATCATTGCAGCTCGTCTGACGAAAACCCAAATCATACATTGTGCCCCCCCGGAGAAACAAGTTGGTGCAAGTGGCGTCAAGCTGAAGCACGTGGGACATTAAATAATTTCAAGCATGAACGAGTTCCCCTCAGCCCCGCAGTTTTAAAAATTATCAAGCCAATTTATGAAAACTTATCGTCGGACAACTTGCTGCAACGGTGTTTAGGCGCACATACACAAAACAGCAACGAGTCTGTCAACAGTTGCATCTGGTTACTGGCGCCGAAACATTTACATTCCGGAAAAAATGTCATCGATATCGCCACTTATCTAGCAGTGATGATTTTCAATGAAGGATACGGGACGATATTGGAGACTATGGACATGATGGAAATTACGCTTGGACCTGTAGCAAAGATGTGCGCCGCTCGGCTTGACGAGGACCGCATCAACCGCTCGGAGCAAAGGGTGAGCGATGCGGCAAAAAGGGCTCGGATTGAACAACGCGAACAACGAGTTGCACAACAGGAGTCTGTTCTCGACGAAGAAGATGAACTGTATGGCCCTGGCATTGCAGATTGATTGTAAGTAACTTTTCGTCCAGGATCCATGCATTAATATCTTTAAATGCAATTTCCCAAAAGTTGTGTTTTTGCAACTGGTTGGCAAGATATCTCGAGAACTAATTGATCAATTAACTAAAGTGATATATCAAAATTTGCGGAAAACATGTGGCTATCGTTTGACACGAGCTTTTTAGATTTTTTTCATTTTAACGATTTTTACAGCTATTCTTGACCTTGAAAACGTAGACATTTTTGTTTGTTTGTTGCCAGTTTCGTGAAATTTTGGAATTTTTCAAAAACCTCGTGTCAAACGATAGCCAAAGTCATAAAGAAACTAAATCATTTTGGTTTGTCATTCAGACGACTTTCATGGGCTGAATCGTGACAACCGTTTTAGTATAAATTTTTCGTAAGGGACATTTCAAGGTCAAATCACGGTCAAACTAGAGACAGTAAAATTTCAGAAAAATTAATGTTGAAAGTATAGAAATAAACGAATTCAATGCAAAAAACCGAACCTTGATTGCATTATTGGTTCCCCTACAATCTATTGTCAAAAAACAGTATCAAAAACGAGGCCACAAGGTAGAAGACCCCCTTAAGTTTACTCTTGTAGAAAATGTATGTTTCATTGCGTCGTAAATCGTCAGTACGTTGATTGTCTTTGTGCATTTTCAGGGTTAGGTGATTTATATAATTTGTCTGATTGGTTGTTAAGTGAAAATACATAATTGAAAAATGGCGTCTAATGTTAAACCACCAGACATTGATTCTGACATTTAGGTTAGATCTGGCAGTGGCTGAGGGGTTAAACCCATGAAGTTGACAAAAGCAGCAAGAAATCATGGCGGGGACTTTTCTTTGATTCCAAACATACCGCAAAAAAGAAAAAAATACGCTTCTCAGAATGGGACGCCACCATCTGGTTCTTGGGCTGTTTTAAGCTTGAGTAGTAATAGCAATAGTACTGGTAATGGTCTCTTCATGACTAATGATACTGCTCACACGCTTATAAATAAGTTTAGTTATAGATACGAAAATGATAATAAGAAACAATATCCGGTTATTGTTCAAAAATTAGACATAAATAGTGTCAAGCAATGCCGACACACTTCTTTCATGCGACTAAGAATATGAATCTGAACAAGATAATAGATTCAGATAGATGTGGTTTTAATACAGTGAGAGTATTTTTTGAAAAGGCAGGAGGGGCAATTATATTTTTTAGATAGTCGTAGATTAAAATAAATTGACTCTGTTGGGTTTATTTCAAACAATCTGCTTTTCTGATATGCAGCGGTCAATCTGAGTATCTGTAATGCCAGAGGTGATCCGCTTAGAAATTGTAAAATTGTGGCTGCGCGCAGAATACAGGTCAGAGACAAGAATGATCGGAACAATTTCTTCCCTTTGGAGATTATCAAAATTATCTTTAAAAGTGTAGAAGTTCCAGAGGTTATTAAGATTAGTGATGTAAAAATAATTGGTTTTCGTTGCTAATTCAGTTAGTTGATAGTGGAAATAAATGTTGTAAAATTTATTTCTTGAGTTTTAACTGGGGAGCTAAAGTTTAAGACAAAACAGTCACCGTTAGTCTAGGTTTGTAGCCCCCAAAGGTTTTTACCTACAGCAGTGAGAATACATACATACCATTTTAGCCTTTATATTTGGCCGTATGTTTAGCAGGCGCTGGTTATTAGTCTTTACACTGTCCTACTAAGCGCAAAAACCGAATCTAAAAAAAGTCGAAAAATTAATTTTTATAGCATTGGATAGCTTAAAGCAATAAATGATGGTATCTTGTTTAAAGCATATTCCAAAAACCCGAAAAAAGTTTTTCCTATCTCAATTTTACCTGAAATCACACAAGGGTATATCAATATTACGTGGGCAATCAGCCGTATATTTGAATACCGCCAAATCTCTTAAAAACGACAGCAATTTTTCTAAGCCGATAAGCTTTAGCATCAGCACATTTTTCAATGGGTACATTTAGCATCAGGGGATTTCTCACTGGGACCCATGTACGCTACATTGCCTTGGAAATAATAAGTTTCAAGGTTAAAAAGTTCAGTGCAATTTGAAAAACACAAAACTGTATCAACGGTTCTCCACACTCGATTAGGCAGCCGAACTGAGAAGACGTGTCCAACCTTGTCCTGTGATCCAATCCGTTCCTGTTGCTAAGCACTTAAACGTTACAGCGCAGTTTTATATTCTGTTTGTGTTAAATTTGGATTTGTAGTTATTCGAAGTATAGAGTATTTTTTTGGTCATAAATTCTCAAGATTTGTGTAATAGTGTAAATTAGAGTGTAGTGATCGTAGTGCTTGATTTAAAAAAGAAAATCTGTAAGTAATATCACTATATTTAGTGCACACTTTTGTTGTTCCAGGTATTGTAGAGCGAAGACGGTAGGTAGTAGTCAGGGACTAAACATGGCGTCGGATGTAGAACCGACTGACAAAATTCTGAGTAAGATAGGTGTGAATTGTGGTTCGGGGAAAATTAGGCCGGTCAGACTTACAAAAGCGACACGAAAACACGGGGCGGATTATGCCACTTCTAATTTAATCCCAGTTAAAAAAGAATCAATGACAATAAAAGTTTAGGAAACGTGACATCAGATAATGTGGAGATCTCAGAGTTTGAAAAGATAATCCCACTAAAGATGACTGTTAGCTTCGATATAGAAAATGATATTGCGTCATCATTAAATAAGAGTAGTGATAACATACCTGTGAGCCCAAATAAATTCACAAACAGATATGTTGAAGATAACAGAAACAAATACATGGTTATTGTTCAAAAAATAGTCAATAATGGAGTCAGACAGGTATTTCAGCCAATTCATTTTTTATAAGCAACTGAAAATAAGGGAGTTGGGCATTTGTGAATCTGAAAGGGGAGGGTACGAAGTGGTCAGACTGTATTTTGGGAACGCAATAGATGCAAACAAATACTTATATAGTGGGTTAGCGGAACAGATAGGTTGTATCAGTTTCATTCCTAATAACCTTATTTATAGATATGGGATAGTCAGAGGAATTCCTTAAGACACCCCTGTGAAAAAATTTGTTAAATATGGGGTACCGTGTAACAACAGGGGTCTTCCATTGATAAAATGTGCAATCCAAACGGCAGACAAAATTCGTGTCAGAGACAAGAATAACCCGGAGAGGCTTATCCCATCGCAATCTATCAAAGTTACGTTCAAAAGTAATGAGTTGCCCGAGATGATTAAATTGATCAATGTCAGGATCGCAGTAAATCATTTCATCTTAAGACCTAGGTTGTGCATAAACTGCGGAAGATTTGGATACTACAAAAAATTTTGCAAAGCGAAAAATTCAAGATGTCTGAAGTGTGGAGAAGAAACCTGTGACAAGCAATGCCAACCAATAAAATGCATTCTGTGCAATCGATTAGATCACGGCTGGAAAACCACTATGTGTCATAGAAGACTAAAGGAAGAAATGATTATGGAGCTGGCCTCGATTAAAAATATTACTCCCTTTGATGCAAGAACGAAGTTTTTGAATTGCAAAGGTAACAGGTTCGCATTACTGAATGAATTTAACTTAAGCGAAGATTTTCCGGGGCAGTAGTATCATGAATAGGACGAAGAATAGTAGGTTAGGTTAGGTTAGTGAAGAGGGATGCCGGGAACGCGACCAGCATTAAGCCACCAGTTTGGGCCCATTTGCCACCCTCATGGACAATCACACGCACTCACACTTACAGCCATGGCACTGGCAGGATTCGAACCCACAGGCCCCGTAGCACGACGCTTTTCGGCCTGACGCCTTAGCGAGCAGAGCCACCGGGCCCCCACGAAGAATAGTAACGCAGAAGCAAATAAAATTTTAACAAAGAAAAAGATGCTTCAATAGTGAAGATGCAAGATGCTCTTGAACAAAGACAAAGAGAAATAAAGACATCAGAATCAAATTTCTCTAAATGCTGTGGGGGCAGAGGCACTTGAAGCTTTCAATTCATTAACTTTAACAGCAAAAGAAAGAGAAGAATACGACACTGTAGTGAAATCATTCCAAAAATTTTATGAACCGAAGCACAACCAAGTTTATGAAAGTTTTCATAAACTTGGTTGTGCTTCGGTTCATAAAATTTTTCGAGTTCAAATCGAAAATGAACCGTTCGATTGTTTTTTTCTGGATCTGAAAAAATGGCGAAGAAATGTAAATACAAAATCATGAATAAAGAATGATATGAGACCAAATAGTTCGGGGAGTGTCGGATAAAAGCGTTCAAAAGAAGATGCTGGAGATTTCTGATTTGACATTGGAGAAAGCAATGCAACTAGCTAGAACTACAGAAGGATCGAATAAAAAAATGAGGCAAATGCATAAAGGTGATTCATCATTGGATGCTGTGTCAAGCTGAAACCACATGGAAGTATTTTCTCGCATACTAACAAGCTAATGAATAGATCTTATGGCAACAAAGTCTCTAATACTAATAAAAATTGTTCTAGGTACAATACTGATAAAACAAATGCAAAAACACGTACAAAAAGAAGAAAAATGTGAGTACTAACTACAACTCATGCAAATATTGTGCCCAACAACAAACAAAAGGCAAGTGTCCAGCATTTGGGAAAATGTGTAATAGCTGTAAAAACCCCAATCATTTTGCAGTAGCCTGTAAAAGTAAATATGTGCGCCTAGTAAGTAAATCAATAAACATGGCTAACAGTGATGATAGCACTTTTACAATAGACACAATAAATAATTTACATACAAGCTCTTGATATGAGAATGTGTTAGTCGAAAGACAGTTAATTAAATTCAAACGAGATACTGGTGCTGATGCCAACACTTTGCGAATTAAATTTTTAAGAGATTTCAAACACATCAAAATACAAAGGTGTCATCAAAGATTAGAAGCTTATGGGGGTACAAAATTAAAGACGATCGGTAACGTTTCAATGCATTGTGTAGCGAGAAATAATATATCACAGTTAAATTTTTTTAGTCGTAAATCATGATCCAATACCATTGTTAAGGCTTCAGGCATGTGTTGAATAAGATTTAGAAAGAAGAGTAATGAGGCTTGCCCCTGTAAATGTAGGTAGTTTGATTGAGAGATACAAAAGTGTGTTTGAGGGCCTGGGACGCTTTTACAAAAACTGTTATTATAGTGTCTGTCTACTGTCCACCTAACTGGAGAACGGCTTTTTTGAAGGGGAAGTTGAAGATATGATTAGATGTTTGTCTCATGATGTGGTAACTGTTGTTTGTGGGGATTTCAATGCTAGGAGGATTAAATGGGGTGACAGGAAAAATAATAGAAAAGGAAACATTCTGAGGAAAATCATGTTTAGTTTCAGTATGAATTGCCTGAATGAATTGCCCACACACACCTATGTTCACAAAGCATATCAGGGAATAGGGGAGCCGTCGGTACCCGACCTCTCCTCTCCAAAGAAAACACTCAAAAAGCTTAAGTGGACAGTATACTTTAAAGATATAAGTAGCAGTGGACACAAACCAATAATTTTTTCCTTCAAAGCCAAAAAAAATCCTATAGTAAAAACAAAAATTAGCAAACACAAACTCAAACTAAGTATTGCACAGCATATCTTCAGTGATAACCTTGGAAGAATAGCTCCAGAAATGCAAGAGATGATCAATCAATGCTCGACTAAAACGCATAAGCACAAATTTTTGCCAAAATATTGGTGGGATGAGTCGCTTAAAGAAAAGTGCAATTTCAAGAAAGGGATGTCGAGAATCTTTGAAGCGATCAGATCACCGTACATGTATCAGAAAATAAGAATGGCCAAAAAAGAGTGGTGCCAGGCAGTAAAGGAGGAAAAGAGAAAATTCTGGAGCAGGTTGGGGACTGATGTAGGTTGTTAGAAAAACCACTCAATAGAAAGCTCGCTATTGGGAAAATAGAGACGTAGTAACCGAGTAAAATAAATTCAACAAAAAAGAAAAAGAAAAGAGGGTTTGACAGCTCGTTTTTTATTAGTGAACATGAGTTTTTGGTTGTTGTTAAAAATAAAAAAAATGTGAATACTCAGAAATCATAGATTATTAATAAATTCTAACAAGTTTATGGTCGAATGTATTCACTTCTAACAGAACTATACAAAAACTAATAGAGTCAAGATAAAATTTCGTATGAATTGATTAAATGCATGAATATGATCAGCAAAGAAAACTGCGTAAAAGCGTTAAATAATCTAGTTAACAATAGAACCAACACAGAAATTTATCCTAAAATTAAAATTGTACCGATACTGAAACCGAATAAAGACCCAGCACTCATAAATAGTTTCAGGCCAATATCCTTAATAAACGTATTCAGAAGAATTTTCAATAATATGGTTAAAAACAGATGCATATTTGATCACAACATTCTTGACCACATTACTCAGAGTTCATATACGTATATCCCGGGTAAATCCATCAAATTCTGCCTGAATCATCTTAAAACAATGTTGTGGGAAGCAAAAAACAAGCAAAACGTTCACTGTGATGGCAATATTGGACTTGGAAAATGCGTACGAGGATGCAGACTTGGAAATACTATACAAAATATTGATACAGATCATCCCAAAAAATCTATGTTTTTGGATTATGAATTTTTTATCTAAAAGATCGGTTTGATTAAATAACTGCTCACTAAAAATTAACAATGGACTTCTACAGGGAGGTGTTCTTGGCCCGCTTCTCTTCAATTTATATATACCCGCTCTTTCTACAACTTGAATCTTCCTTCTTCCATTCTATTACAATATGCGAATGATTTGCTGATTATGGCTTCTGACACAAAACTGGTTACATGTAGGAATCTGATTCAAAATGCTATTAAGATGTTTGAAAATAACTGTAGTAAAATTAAGATGAAGATTAGCCCTCTATAATGCAAGATAATTTGTCTCAACAATTGTATATCAAATCTTCAACCATTAATGTACAATTATACGCCTATTGAATGGTCCAAAGAAGTCAGATACATAGAAAAATTGTAAACTCAAGTTACACAGTGAAACAAGATCTCCAAGAAATCAAAAATAGTACAAACAAGTCTGTTAATCTTGTCAATATGGTAACTAGGAAAAAAGTGGATTATCCCCGCATAAAAGCACAGTACTATACAAGGCGCTGGTGAGACCTAAGCTAAAAAATCATATCTCCGCTAACATTGGTGTGTCAAAGCATTTCTTTTTAAACATCGACTCTATCAAAGCCAAAGTTATGAAAAGATGTCTAGGGTTGTCGGGCCAAACTCCAAATTGTATAACCTTTGCAATAGCTAATGAACTACCGTCGTACTTTAGGGCTTTATGGTACACAACCAGAAAAGTTATTAAACTCAAAAGCAAAAACCCTGAACTATACCAGATTGCTAGGATGTCTCCAGTCAAGTCGAATTTTGGCATCGTCGTTAATAAGTTTGGAGAACTGCTCGAAATGTATCTGTTAGAACGGCTCCATTAAATATCACCACACTCTGTAAACATGAAGGCCCTCTCAATGACTGAGCCCTTTCAACGACCCAGATAGCGTAGTGCGTAGTACATTCAACACAATGAAACTGCTGGAAGAGAGGGAGAACGGCGTTGAGATCATGGCGGTGGATGGAGCAAAGTTCGATGCAGACGCTGGATGTGCTGTCATAGTGGAGAGTTTAGAGACCAAATATATCTATTCGATATCTGGAGCGTCAGCTATAGTTAGCACGGAGTTGACTGCTATTCTGTTCATCAGTATGAGCTTGAGAAAAATAACAATCCTTTTGGACAGTAACTGCGCTTGTGTGTTACTAGCTGTATCCACATCCAAGAATCAAGTGATACATAAGATTTGGGACATTATGTAATGCAATAGGGTCAGAATTATTTGGGTACCAGGTCACAGGGATATTTCTTTGATGAAGGAAATGGATAGTCTGGCAAATGTAGCTATTTTGGAGGCTTTGCCTGTGTCGACTCCGCTGTGCCTCAATGATCCTATATCGATAGTATGGCGTGAGATCAAAAGGACCTGGTAAGTCAAATATGAGGTAATGATCAGAAATGTGGAAAGATGCCTCTGGCTGGCGCCGGACTTAGCCTTTAGGGAATACACCTGGTTCAGAAGGTTTTAGGGGATTAGTAAAAGTATTAAAATAATAAATAGACTTTTTACGTGTAAAGCTTACAATAACCTGAGATCATTCAAAATTAAGATAAAAGAAGATTCAAAATGCGAAATCTGTAATGAGATGGATACGATAGATCACAAAGTGTTCAAATGCTCTTACTATAGTAATATAACAAATGATTTTAGTCTTTTTCGACAGTGTAATCCTTCATTTAAACTACTTATAGAGCATAAAAAAGATATGCTCATAGAACTAGCATGGTTCTTGGCAAAAAGCAAAGTAGACATTTAAGGTAATATAAATGTCATAAAGTTTTGATTCAGTAAGATTAGGGCTTTAATACTAAAAGTTAGCTTTTAGATATGTGTGCATTAAATATGGAATGGAGGAATTCTCTATTCCATATTTAAACATGTTCAATATGATGCCATACCACAAGCGTACATAGTAAAATAGGATATATAATTATTTTGTGGAGGTTGGATCAACATTTCTAGTTACTTTAAAGTTGGTTTATGGAAAATAATTAGCGTTACAGAGTTAAAAGAAGAATGCGTCTAGAAATAGAGTAAGAAGTAGTTTTAAGTAATTATGGATATATAATAAAGAAGTTTCAAATTTATAATAAAGAAGTATTTTAGTGGCGCCCAACGTGGGACCCAATTCGTTAATAAGATGCCAAAGGAAAGTGCAACAACACCGAAGTCGCCAGATTCGAACATGATCTTGACACAAGACCAGTTCCAGCAACTTCTTGAAAGTGTTCACCGTCCAGTAGTTTCATCCCCACCTCCAGCTAAATGAGGCAACTTTGCCATGTGTGCTTCGCGATTCTTGAGAGAAGCAAACAAGGATGCTGAAGGGTTTATTAACACCATAGTAGTCTACAAACAATGTGTTTGCATTAGTGATGATAACGCTCTAAAAGGGCTGCCAATGCTATTGGACAAATTGGCTGCCTCGTGGTTCCAGGGTGCGAAAAATACTCTGTTGACTTGGGAAGAAGCCTTAATAGGTCTCAAGCATGTGTTCGGACGGGAAAAACCACCATACCACATATTCCGTGAGCTGTTCAGTAGAGACCAGACTGACACGGAGCCGACAGATATATTTGCGAGCAAACCCAGAGCTCTGTTGGCGCAAATTTCAAAGGAGCCTGAACTGCATTAAAACCATAAGCTTGAAATGGTTTACGGGCTTTTGAACCACAGGTTAAGGGAAGGATTGCCGTGGGATCAGGTGGAAACTTTTAAGAAGTTGATGGAGAAGGCACGTGGAATTGAGTCAAACTTTCTGGAAGAAAGCAAGACAACGGCAGCGATAAGGAGGAAACAGGATCTATCTCCCAAATCCAAATTTCGGACACAACCAGAACGAGTGCAGAAAGTGAGCTAAAGTAATTTTTAAAACTGATGGCACCATGCGTGCAGTAAACGCAAAATCGACATTAAACTTGCCTACTCATAGCAATGTGAAAAGTGACATTAAGTGCTACGAATGCAGTACAGTGGGGTACATAAAATCGCAATGCCCAAAGTGCCACATCCATACACATTCATCAAATGGTGAGCTATTGTCTACCGACATAGATTACCCAAGCGGTCGAGTATTGGTACCAATTGAAGTACATGGAATATTAGGCCTTGCATATATGGACAGAGGCGCTAAGTGCAGTATTGACAGAGCAAAGTTGTACCACCATTTCAAATCATTGAAAATGTCCGCTGCTAAAAAGGAATAATGCCTCACATTAGCTGATGGCAAAATGAGACGAGTAACAGCTTTTGAATATTGCACATGTGCTCGATTGAATGGTCGCCGAATATAAACAAAGTTTTTTGCAATACGTAAGCATACTGAAATCAAAATGCTTCTTGGAGTAAACTTCTTGACTAACGCAGCCTTGGTATTGAATTTTGCCGAAAGACGGTTTTATTTCGGGGATTTTCCATTGGAGCAATATCAATTGCTTTCGGAGACTAATGGCAGAATACAATTTGCAGTTCAAAGTATTGACGTCTCATTGCGAAGTGATGAAGCTAAGGATACCACACCCAATGAGAGAAAGATATTGAGCAACTTATTAAATCGTTTTGTGGATGTATTTGAAAATACAAATGAGGCGACGCCGTATGCGGAACATTCGATAAAGCTTACGGCAGATGAGCCTGTAGCAGTCCCACTATACCGTTTATCTCCTGCAAAAGCGAAAACTCTTCAAACGGAAATCGAGCAGATGCTACAGAACGGGTTTATTGAAGAGTGCGATTCTCCATATGCAGCTCCAGTTGTTCTGCTAACAAAAAAGGATGGAACCCCGTGAGTGGCTATCGATTATCAATAGCTGAATCGGAAGACAATACCAGATCGCTACCCACTGCCACGCATTGATGATCTTCTGCATGCAGCACACCAGTTATGCTACTTATTCACTATCGATTTCAAGTCAGGATATTGGCGAATTGCTGTAAAAGAAGAGGAGAGAGGTGAGACTGGTTTCGTAACTCAATTTGGTCTTTACAGATTCGTAGGCATACTTTTCGGATTGCGTAATGCGCCCGCCACATTCCAGCGTCTTATTGATCATTTTCGTCGCGGTTTGCCTGAAGTATTGATCTTGTCATATCTTGATGACATGATAATAATCTTAGTGATTTCGCAACGGACGTATCGTCTCTGCAATACGCATTTACTCGACTGAGACTATTCAAATTGAGCGCCAACAGGAAAAAATTTCATTTCGGATGCACAAGTGTTGATATTTGGGCCATGGGCGAGTGGAAAACGAGTTAGAAAGTAACGAGCTCAAAAACAAGGAGAGTATAAGTTCGAATCGTGGTGTGCGCACAACCAGTGAAGTCTTTCCCTCCAAATGGTCTTGTATTCATTACTCTGGCGAAATTTCAGACATGATTTATGTTCTGTGAGTTGCAAATTTGTCGGCAAAGTCGCAGTGTCATCTCAAAATGGCAGAATTACGCTTTGTTTGCGCTGTAAATGGTGTCAATGACGACAAAGTTGTCGTATTGGCTCCAAGCTGCCAGTCTAAATAATAATAGAGTAATACCGGCACGCATGATTCGTCAATCAGCCGCGAAATGGTGCTGGTGATATGGTTTCTGTCCTGTACTCACATCAACCAATGCCGTCTAGAAGTACGGGTCGTCATGCAGAATGGTGACGTCAAAATAATTGGTCAAAGTAACGCGAAAAATACACGTAGTCTTATGGGACGTCCGCGGAAAACCGTAAATTGTACGGTTTTCGTCAAAGTGAGCAAAGTGAAAGCAAAGTGAGATCTGCGAAACAGTAGGTCTGTTCGTTTACTCAAAGTTGTATAAAACTTTATAAAACTTTAGCCCAAAACGCGTTTTCTTACTTTGTGGACTGGGGAAATTTCACTTCCCCATCCTAACATTTCAATAAAGTTTTAGTCCACAGAATTTTGTGTGGTAGGGTTTGGACTGTCAGAACAACCAAAACAGCTGATTGATGTTGACATTTGTCAAGTGATAGCACGTCGATGGACTGGTAAAGATAGATTGATAGATTCTGAAAAGTTATAAATTTGAGAAGTGAGTGACAATAAATAACAGTTGATAGAGTTTTAAAAGACATAAATTTGAGAAGTGAGTGACAATAAATAACACGTGGCGGAAAATGCAGGACCAATCAAGGGAAGTAGAAGATATAAACGTAGAATGCTCTCCCAAGAGCTTCAGAAACATCCAACAAGGTAAAATCTTTTTAATAATTCACTTGATAAGTTGTTAAATTTTCATTTATTGATTAGATCCCGAGCAACTGAAGCTACTCTTCCCAGCATCGCAGACTATAAAGGTTAGAGAAGTTCTATTTCATCCAACAACTTTCGAAGGAACTGATACGGATATGCCTCCCGAAGAAAACCAAGAGGTATGTTTTGCATAATTGCTATAAATGCAGGTAAACTATCAATTGTCTTAATCGTATTGTTTCAGATATACCAAGATGAGGATCACGTTGCGTCACAAGAGGACAACAAAAGTGTGTGGGTGGACAACACCACGAAGTTGTTGCTTTGTCTTGTGCAGGAATTCAAACCAAGAGTAGGAAAATGCATCCGGCTCAAAACGAAGAGGAAGATGTGGGCTCACATAAAACAAAAAATGGATGATGCTGGCTTCAATTATTCCGCTACACAAATCGAAAACAAATACCGTTCCTTGGAAAGACGGTTTAAAGACATGAAAACCAACAATAGTCAAAGTGGAAGGAACCGATTGACATGTCCATTTGAGAAGTATGTATTATTTATAACAAAATTACTAGATGTAATCAATCCAAAAATTTTCAGAGAATTGGGAGAAATTTTGAGTGACAACGCTGCAGTCAACCCCGTGCATCTCCTAAACGATGAAGAGGTCGAGACGCTGCCTGCAGAGGAGAGTGGTCAAGATTCAGAAAATTCTTTTTTGGGTACTTAACCAACATATTTCCATATACCATAATTTAATTGTTTTTTCACCATTGAAGGTTACGACAGGACTCCCAGTTCGTCGTCGTCAGCCACACGAAAGAAAAGTCGCAACGATAGTATAGCTGAGCAGCTGAAAATCTTCAATGAAGACAGACGGAAGGAAGACCTGGAAAACAAAAAATTCCGGCAAAAAAATCATCAATGCTATGGAGCAAAGAGATGCCAGAGCTGCGAAAAAAGAGCAGCTGATAGCTGAAAAAAATGATATTTTGAAGGCGATATTAAGCTCTGTTAATAAGTAGGTTAAGAAATGTAATATGTAATTGTAATATGTAATTGTAAAAAATGGAATTGTAAAAAAAAACTGCATAAACATATAATTGTGAAGTCACAGCTTATTTCGTGTAAAATCAAAACCCAAAATAAAAACACTATCAACATTACTCAAAATTTGTTTATGGATAAACAGTGAAAAAGTTTTGTGCATGGAATCGGTATGATGAATGAAACAAGATTTTGAACTGTATTACAACCGTATTTTTAATTTAATTATGTAATAGAACAGCTATTTCGTCCCTCCTTATGTTAGCTCGAGCGTTCAAGAAACATGCTGCCATATTCAGACGCTGGTGGGTCTTCAGGTGGCGGAGGATCTTCAAACTCTAAATCATTTTCATCACACAAATTATGCAAGACGCAACAAGCTCTGATGAAATGATTCAGTTTCTGAATTCCACGGAGTTTGCAGTAATACAGTTGTCTGAAACGCTGCTTCAGTATTCCGAAAGTGTGTTCTATCACAACCCGGGATGAACTTAATTTTCTGTTGAAATTTTTCTGACGTTCGCTTAGATGTCCATTGTCTCGATATGGCGTCAGAAGATTTTCCATCAAAGGATACGCTGAATCGCCAAGTATGAAATAATCTGAAAAACTGTATATTTAGTATATTTCTCAGAATAGTGTTCTAATACAACTTACCACCACACTTTTCGCTCAGTTTCGGATAGATAGTTGAGTTTTTGAAAACCCGGCTGTCATGGGCGGAACCCGGAAACCCCGCGAAAAAATTTATAATTTTTTTATTGCTGTTTGCAATGGCTTGCGCTTGGATGCTGATTTGCCCTTTCCTATTAACGTAGCTATCCTTGGATCTAAATGGTGGGTCTATAATTATATGCGTTCCGTCAATTGCCCCTGGAAATAAATATACAATTTGTTATAGTTATATTATTTATTATTATTGTTATAGTTATATTATTTATTTTCGTATATGATACACATACCAATTACATTTGGGAATCCTAAACGCTCAAAGTGCTCGCTGTTTTCCTTTTTTTCGTCATCATCTGGCCATTTAATAGTTTGGGGAGCAAGGTTGCTGATAAACATAATTACCCGTTCAACAATAACAGAAACTGATGAAATGGACAAATCAAACCGATCTCCTATATCTCTGAAAGACACCGCCTCGTGCCCAGCAAACCATAAAAACACTAGCATATGTTTTTCTGCGGATACCCTCTTATCTTCTCTCAGCGCTAAATACTCCCCAGATTTACCAAACTTGCGTGAAAGGGCAATAAAGAGTTCCTTTTTTATCCGAAAATGGCACTTGAATTCTTCCTCTGTATACTTTGGTATCACTTTATCTATGTACGAAGTAATGCAGTTTCTGGTTTTCCTACGTTTCTGCTGACACACAATTCTTAAAAGTTTATTCTCCATTGCACTATTTTTTTGCTGCATGTCAAGCAAGATCATATCTATTTCTTCATCTTCACTAGAACTGTTATCACTTTCACACATTAACACAGTTAAAATGTCTTTAGTCTCCATATTTCGAACAATTTGATATTATTTTGCAAAACGAAATGCTCAAGAAATTACTATCAGCTGTCACAACAAAAACAAAAGTCAAGTGACAGCAAGTTTTAGCCCAAAACGCGTTTTCTTACTTTCGATAAATTTATCCCCACTCCGTATAAAGTTTTAGTCCAATAAAGTTTTAGTCCAAAAGTAAACGAACAGACCTAGTGATAGTGAACAGTGAAAACAAAAATTAATGCCATACGTGCGGTAGAGTGTGAAAAACTCGCTACGCAATGTGGATTAATTGTTATTAGGTTATGTGCTAGAGAATTAACCGCATATGTTGAACTGGTTTTTTATATGAAGAGGCCAGTACATCTGTGGCGGTATCACAATCGACAGTACCGCATTCGGCAACACCGCAACCAACTACATCGCATTCGACAACGCGACCACTACAGCCTTCAGTACCCTGTCAAGTAGTGCGAGGAGATGAGCAAAAGACGCCACCTTCATCATCTGTCTACGAGCAACGACGACGTCGTAAGTAGAGCCTAGTCTGCCGCAAACTGTATCCAGTGGCCAGCCAATAAAGTATATCGTGTCTTAAAATTCATAGTAATAAACTCCTGTTCTGTTCGTCTTTAGTTTTACTGTCAACTGAAGTATCTATAATTGGTGACCCGTGACATTAGTATTTCAAACTTTTTTTCATTTCCTTGTTGCTATATCAGTTAACTCACGCCATCGCGATCAAGTGAGTCTATCTTCGTGTTTTAAGTTCCCTGTAGTTGCCTCGTGTGAACTTTTAAAGTAGAATCTCTATGCCGCAGACAACTCGTAGACCGAAACAGGCCAAAAAATTAGTTCGAAGCAACGAAGCAGACATCTCGGTCGATATGGATAAAACATAAAGTGATCGAGAAATTACTGAAAGTCAGACGAATATGCCGACTGCTTCAGAGAAGGACCTTCTGGACCAAATAATGGCAATGCATGTGGAGATCGACAGTCTACAATGCCAGAAGATCGATAGCAGCTATAATCGTGCTGAGTCAGCGCCTATTAAGCTGCCAAAGTTTTGGTCCCATGACGCTGAAGCGTAGTTTTTCTCGATTTCGATTGTTAAACGTTAATGATCAGCGAAAATACGACGCAATTATCGAAGCCCTTGAAGACGTCGAACTAATAAGGAAAGTTTCTGATGTTTTGACAAGCGATACTACTGAAAAGTATGAAACGCTAGAAATAATTTGATCTAACGGCTAAGTGATTCGCGAAATCTTGAGATTCATCAACTTTTCGAGGGCCAGCTAATAGACAGCAAGCCCTCAGAACTCCTTCGAGAAATGAGGAGATTGGAAAAATCATCAATCGGAGATGATATCTTAAAAAATCGATGGCCAAAGAGAATGCCTGCTAGTGCACAATTGGTTCTTCCAACCTGCAAAGGCACCCTAGACGAACTTGCGATAACTGCAGATGCTGTCATGGAAAATATTAGCACGTCACAGCCACATGTCATATCAAGATCGACGATTAAAACTAATGATGATAAAATTAACGAAAGGTTTGATGCGATCGAGAAAAAATTGGATCAACTTACAAAAACAGTTCAAAAAATAATTCCTCTATCTTTCAAGCAAACACTTTCTTCTCAGTTTGCGTTCAGCCAGCAAAAGACTCTGGTATCGTGTAAAGGATAAAAAACAAATCTGTAATTTTATTATCTACAATGCGTTCTAAAGCCGAAACAGACCGCAAATTAGTAAACCTGAAATAATACACGACTATAACCTAACGAAAGGTAGAGTCGACACATATATATAGTTCGGCTAGAAACACAAGACGTTGGCCACTTCGCTACTTGTATGCCATAATTGATCAGACTGGTTTAAATTCTATGGTGCTTTACGTTGACGCTAAGAACCCAGGCACCCTTATAAACAAATTCCGAACCAACTATTGAAAAGAACTGGCATTACAATTGGCAAAGCCGCATATGCAACAACATATCGCTACAAATTAGCAACGAGAACTAAGGAGCACTATACGCGACATTCTAAATATGAACCAGGAGATTTCTGAAGGTGAACCCTCGGCGAAGTTACAAAAGCAGGCTAGATGTGCACTTTGTGAAAAAAAAGGATAAAAAAGTTAAAAGCTTTTGTGTAAGGTGACTACAGCCGGCATGTGTCGTACACCGTAGATATGTTTGCTTAAACTGTGTTTAATTAAAAAAATTATGTGCTTAAATTCTAACAATTATCAAGAGTAGAGGATTTTTGTTTTCTGTTAATTCAAAATAATGGATATCGTAATGAATAAGTTTGTTTTTCCATTACAATATAGTTTTATTTCAAATAAAAAGTGGTGGGGTAAACAGACACCCCTGTTGCTATTTACGAGTGCAAAAAAAGTGTAGCCTGGCGAAGGTTAATAACCGACATAATACAAATCAACAAAACAACGGTAACAATCAATATCCAAACCAGAACTCTAATGTAGCAAATAGATATTGGCCGAGGCCCAGCGAGCCGAAGTCAGACGAGGCCGCCAACATGTGGACGGCATTTGACAGCTCGTCACGAATCGCTTTGGCTCGTGCCGAAAACCCATTCCGATCGGGGGTCGCACGAGCGCCGGCGAGTGCTGTCAAAGTCGCTTGTCTGGACCGTCCACACACTCGGGCTCGCCAGATCTCGCCTGGGCTCGGCCAATATCTATTTGGCACATAACAGATTCAGTAATCGGAACAGTTTTCAGCATCATTATAATAGAGGGTACAATAATCAAAATTATTATCGTTAAGAACCAATGCAAACTGATCCTTCGGCTAGATATTGAACGAATCAAAATCACCGTCCACAACCGATGGATGTAAATTTTATCAAACCTGCCTTGGAAACTCATTACCCGTAATAAGTTTAACGATAGATAACGAAATCATACCTTGTTTATGCGTTCACTCCGGGGCCGATGTTCATTTGTTTTGCTGTGAGGCGGCGCTGAAATTAATGCCGCGCTTCATCTGGCGGCAAGCGATTTTTTCCTGTACAAACCTGCATACGCGTTGTATGTTTACTCAGTAGTAAAGTGAATGCTTATTGTGCAAGTTGTGTAATTCGTGCCGTTTTTTCATCCTGACCACAGATTTCTACCAGTAAGTATAACTAGAAAGGTGGTTGAATGTTTTTTTTTTAATTTTTGCCCTGATAAAATATAGGTAACATGGACATGGAAATAAGTGATTCTGATGAATCTATAAATAGAAGCAGGAGAAAGGCATCAAGGTTACGGATACTCTCTTCCTGTTCAGATGAGGATTTTGTTAATATAAACAGTGAAGTGAACGAATGTTCCACGGAAGAAGAAGATTTGATGTCTAAATCAGAGAACGAGGATAACGATGAGGAATGGCAAGAAGTAAAAGAAAGAACTTCAGTCATAAATGAGTATTCGGAAGAAGAGGAATTTTTAAATGAAAACACTGACTGTAATGACCCTTTTGATTTATACAAACTATTCTTCACGGATCACATACTAGATTTGATAGTTGAAGAAACAAATAAATATGGTATACAATGCATAAATAATTCTACATCTAGCAGTAGAATGCACCAACAGGCCTGGCAGTCTGTTACAAGAGATGAAATGAATACTTTTATTGGCATATTGCTTATTTTGGGTGTAGTGCAATTACCAGAAATTAGATTGTATTGGTCTAACAACGACATGTATGCGAACGCACGCATAAAAAATGCAATGCGACGTGATCGTTTTTTATCTATTCTTAAGTTTTTACATTTTTCAGACAATACTACAGCCAGAACTGAAGATCGGTTGTACAAAATTCGTAACATTAGTGACGCAATCGTGGATACCTTCAAGAGTTCTATAAATCCTGGAAAAAATATCGTTATCCATGAAAGTATGGTTCCGTGGAGAGGACGCCTAGGTTTTCGTCAGTACATCCCAGGCAAGCGACATAAGTACGGCGTAAAATTATACAAATTGTGTTTGCCTGAAGGCTACACTTATAATTTCGAAATTTATGCCGGGAAAAATGAAACGATCATTGAAAAATCACATTCTCATGATGTAGTAATAAGATTACTAAATGGCTTATTATTTGAGGGCCGCATACTATTTATTGATAGTTATTATACAAGTGTCCCTTTGGGCGAAGAACTTTTAGAGACCAATACATTTATGTGTGGTACTGTAAAAATAAACAAAAAATTTCTACCACCGCAGGCAAAAACAAAACAAAAACGTGGTGAAATGATAAGTTTCAAAAATCGTAGCGGTGTAAAATTTCTGAAATGGACTGACAAAAGACCAGTATGCATGTTAACTACCTCAAAGAATCACCGGTGTAAATTTGTACAAGGAACAAATGGCAAAGTAAAGCCCGATGCTGTGTTTGATTATAATATTGCAAAAAAAGGTGTTGATTTATCAGACCAACTATCGGGGTATTACAGTTGTTTACGAAAAACCATTAAATGGTACCGAAAAGTAATATTACAATTAATATGCGGAACTTCCCTCGTGAATGCCTGGTATATTCATAAAAGATGGGGCACTAAAAATATGAATATATTACAATTTAGGGAAGTGATTATTGATCACCTTTTGGCAAAAGAACAAATATACTGTCATATACCGTCAAATAAACATGTTCTTCAATCATATGAGGGATCTGCAAGAGAGTCCCGTAAACGCTGCAAGGAATGCTATAAAAATTTGTCCAAGAAAAAGGGCAGAGATTATGCCACTAACAAAACAACAAGAGTTAAGACGTATTGTGGGCATTGCAAGGGTCAGCCAGCACTTTGCTTGAAATGTTTTAACAAATTACACACAAAACAATAAAAAATGAAATTATAAAGAAAATAATATTGAATGTTTACGTTATTTTTACCGAATTTGAGTTATATTTATAATACTGCATTATTATGTTTATGTTATTGAATAAAACTTATGTTTATGATACGTTATTAATTATAATTGCAATTACAAATAAATGTTTTGAATGAAAATACGTTAAATTTTCATTATTTTAGTTTTCAGCGTCTAATATGCACAATCGAATGCGTACCACCGGTGATACGCGCCGCCCAATGAGACAATTTAGTGCGGGCCACCGGTGGTACGCGCCGCCCGATGAGACAATCTAGTGCGGGCCACCGGTGGTACGCGCCGCCAGATGAGACAGTTTAGCGCGGGCCACCGGTGGACCGCGCCGGCGTGAACGTATTAATAGATACAGACGCATCTACATTAGGTAATGACATTAATTGTCTAATAAAGAACGAAAGAATAAAGTAAGATAAACCAATATCAACAAATCGTTTCAATAGCATTTTTGACATCACTCATAAAATAAAATCAAACATGCCTTTAGCCTTTTTGTTGGCGAAGAATTCCTTGAGCATGAAATTTTAACCAGTGGTTTTGTTTGAATGGTAATAAGCAATATATGAATGCGTGATAGTTTAGAGTGACTGATAAGAGTTGGATTCCGTGTCAGTATTGATTATATATTGATTGATTGGTTATTATATTAAAAATATTGGGTGACTTCCATTGCTCGCGCCTTATCAGCAATGGAATTTTTTGTTTGCGGTTTTCTAGCGTTCAAGTTTCAAGTTTGTTTACATTTGAGTTTGTTTACATTCGAGTTGTTAGACAAAATTTGACAGGAATTTGGCTGGAAATTATGACAGGGTTGCCAGCTATGATCGTTTTCGGACATTTATGTACTAAGCAATGTCAAGATGCCTGTATATAAATAGTGAACAAGATCAAGAGTAATCATTCTTTCAAGCGAGCTCGATGGAAGAGAAAAAAACAACAAGGAAGTTAAAATGTTTTGGATCGAAGTAATTCAAAATAAAACTGAATATTGTATCTGTGAGCATGCACGGTTACCTTTTCGAATTATTAATATAATCGTGACTGGTGGATTTTTCGAGTCGTACATGACTCCTGAGGGTGGTCCGAAATCATTAGTGCTAAGACTACCAAATGGCGAACCTATTCCCAAGCATTTCCATGTTGATTTCAATTTCGAACCATTTCAACATGTTCAAATTGGAGTATATGGTGAATATGATTATATTCTTTCTCTTTGTAAGATATATAATGGCGATACTTCTATTTAAGGAGGTGAAATCGTTCTAATGTGACCAACAATCAGGTGCTCTAAAAACTCCCGAGCACCCCTTCATAATTTCCCATCCGGGGGCACCTCCAATTATTACGATGAATGGTATCGTAGCGACTCATTCCACAGATTGCGTCTGGAGAGAATAAGTGAGAAAGCGGAAATCAAAAAGAAAATGCGTAAAGATACCGGCAAACGATTTTTCGAATCTATAGCCGACAGCATAGAGGAAAATTTAGAGATTCTTCAGAATAAACTGCAAGAGATAAAATAATAGCGAATCATTTTCTTTTCCTGCTTGCTATTTACACTTAAGTAGTGTTGATGTATATTTATACAGCAAAAGTTATAAGTTTGTTCAACTTTCACAGCATGCGATCGATAAATTCTTTTAAAGGGTTTTGTAGCATGCCATCGAGAGTCTAAGAGGATGCGTTCAAACGTGGATTGTATATTTTCCGTACTAAAGCTATCACGCCACAGGGGAACTCTGCGTATGAATTTCAGATCCTGTAGCTGCATTCTATCCTTCAAAAAGTAGAGCGCATCTTGGTGAAAATTCTGGGAACTCGCCCATGCAGCTAGAGCAAAATGCTGTAAAGTAGGCACTTGATATTCGCGTTGTTCCTCATAGAGCACTGCACGAGTACGTACAGCATCGTACGATTACGAGTACGAATACTCATCACACGATTAACACGATTACCTCGTGTGTACTCGTACTCGCCATGCAATTCAGTACTCGCATCGTTCCGCATCGGCATCGGCATCGGCATCGGCGAGTACAAAAGTAATCGGCATCGGCGAGTGTAATCGTATTTGGCATCGGCATCGCCGAGATTTTGCTTATGCTTAAGGAATGTATAACATTATACGAGACATCCATAGGAAGGTGAAAAATGGAACTTTAGACATAAACAGAAAATTCACTTTATTAGATTAAAACAGAATATAACAAAAAAAATATTTTCTAGTATGCACTATGCAGTCTATTCTACACAAAATAACGCTTATAAAAAGAAAGGTGTAGAGTCTTGAATTAAAAGAAATGGTCTTTGATATTTCAAACATAAGTAAAGATTATATATAACTTGTCTTCCACTGTTTATTTGGTTTTTTTGTTAACCCTTTCCTGCGGAATAGAAACTCTCAACTATCCCTCATAAAATGAAAATACCGAAAAAGAAAAACTACAAATCTGTCCAAAAAAAAAAAATAAGTTTATTGGTTTTATTTCAGTTATGATATTGAGCATTTTTTCTTTCAATTACATATGTACTGTTGATTTCGATACCTAAAAGTCCTGTTCCGACTTACCAAAAAAGCTCGACGACTATTCACGATGCCTACTCGCAACACTGCACGATGCTACGATGCGGTTCTGGCGAATATTACTCGTAATCGTGAAGCAAATATAATCGGCGATGCATTGGCGAAACGATGCCGAGTATGTACTCGCATCGTTCAGTCGTGTACTCGGCGATTATTTATCCGATTACTTTTTACTTACTCGTGCAGTGCTCTAGTTCCTCAGACATATTTGAACCGGTTATTTGAGAAACCCCATAAGTAACATTTTGTAAACGTTTTTTCTATTCACGATCTCAAAAATGGTCAGGCAATATTTTTCTTGTATCATGAGGGTAATGGCACTAAAGGACCGAATGAAGTGTGCTCATTTCTTATGCGGTTGTTACGGGGTGACAAACGCGTTGAGCCAGTACGACGATTCTTTGTTTGAAATAGGAAAATAAGGGGGCAATCAAACGAAGCTTGTGGTCGAGACAAAATCCTGGAAGTGGGCTCCAATACTGCCCGTATCGCCACAACAGCTACTCGCCAGCGACGTCCTGCAACGAATGGAAGTTTGCACCAAGCATCGGAACTACTTAATATGCTGACCTGACTGCCGATCCTCGAATTCAAAGCTTGAGCCGTCTGGAACATAGATCGCAAGCGAAAACCTGCAATGGACGAAAGGTCACACCAAGCATCGGAAATTAAGGCGGAAATCAATGGTCTCACTTACCTGAATATTAATCCTCTCGTACGTAAGATCTCCCGTCCACCAACAGAGACCATATACACTTAAATTGCCGAGCACTACGAATCGCACAAGCAAGAACTTACAGCGAATCCACTGTTTGTTTACAAATTACAATGACCGACAATCTGTTGAAAGAAAAGTCAAATCAAATGGTGGACGCTCCCACTCTGCACCATCCACAAAATCAGCTGCATACCACAATGGCGTAGCGCCATATACCAAAACTACTAAAACGGGGTTTGAGCCTAAGACGGCACGTGTGGCTCAAAGAAAGTCAAAGAAAAGTTAAGCAGCATCGGTCGGGACCCCTATCAGGATGAGGGCCCGGCGGCATTAGTGGGATGATCATCCAAAACCACATTTTTGCAAACATATACAAGCAACTGAACTCGAATACAATTCGTGATGACGACTGACGATTCGAGAAGTTATGACCAACGAATAACGAGTATAGTTCCTGGCGTCCGTAGCAGTGAACCGAGCTGACCCTTTTCTTGTTTGGGATTATCATGAAGTTAGTGTTTACTTTGAACGTAGTTTAAGTAGCATATTTTATTGTTGGTATTGATAATATTCAGACAAGTAGGCTTTGCACTTTTGTGAGAGCTGAGTGGTGTTGATTGGATAAAATAAAAATAGATAAGTGAACGAGATATTAAGAACGTAAGGCTAGGTCGTACGGGCGCGTTGGCATAGGTAGAGTAGAAACGACTGCCGGTCGTTACATTAGATTTGGAATTTGTGGTAAAGCCGGTGTTTTGAATATAATGGAAAAGTATTGAATAAATCTAGTTCCATGTAGCTTGATTGTTTCGCAAACAAGGAGAAGGGGTTTTTGACTTGGGTGAGATTCGCGGCATCCAATTTTAGCGACTGCTTTGTGGTAGGGTCGAGATAGTTATCGTTGGAAGGCACGGAGTTCGAGACAGATCGGGTTGCTCTGCGTCCGTAGCCCCCATAGTTCGTTGTGAAAAAAAGTCAATTAAAAAAAAGGTTGAATATACCGTGTATCCGGTGAGCTGAGTCTTGCTCGCAGCTCTTGAGGCTCGATATCGGATGAGCAAGTGGTGCCTACGATCCGTCTTTGACGGGCAAACCGGGACCCAAAAGGGAGCCTCCGCCGGACATCCTCCCTACGCCGGGAGGGTAACACAGTATTTCATGGAAAACATGAAATCGGTAAGATACCTTCATGTTTTTCCCGATGGGTGATGTGCCCAAAAGAAAAAACCATACTATCTTGAGATTGTTTTCTGCTCTGACTTCTTTGCTGACTTCTGACTACTTTCCAATCAGAAGACATTCATTCCTCCCTGTGATAGGGATTTTGCGGTGTTGAAAAGAAAAATAGCAAGAACAGAACGGATATATACGATGGAGCACTATGAACTTCTGATAAAATCATCATGTAAAAATAAACGTTTTACTGTGGTTATGGTGAATGCTGAAGACGTGGTTGATTATAAAATTTGGTGGTCTCAGTACTACAAAAGGACCATGCTGTCTGTAGAATCCGGTGGTACAAATACTCCACGGGAGCAAAAAGTTCAGCTGAAAACTAGCCAATTTATGCGCTTTGGAAACTGATATTGTAGCACGCCCGTTTATCAAGAGCGAAACAATACACACGTTCAGGCTGAACAATAACAACAGAAACCCACTAAAACTACCTGAATCACTATCGTATCCCAATGGTAAAATAGCAATAAATTACAAAAAAATTGGCGATGTACGAAAGTTACAAAGCTATAGTATACCGGATAATGATAAAATTCAGCCATTTTACAATCAAATATTCAGCTGGCCTACAACCACCACCCCAATGAGTGATGATGAAGATGATTGATATTATGACGCTGATTTATTGTTAACAAATAAATAAATAAGCAATTGAATTTAAATTTTCCGAGTTTTGGAAATTTTTCAGATGGCAGCCCTAGACATAGTTTTATCGCTGAAACTTGCGATGATATCCTTCGATGAAAACGAAATTCAAAGAATAGGTTGATTAAGCACGAGCATGTACGGTAGATTCATCGCTGCTGTGTTGGAAAAAAGTTGCCAGCACTGAACATTTTCATCATTTGTGTTATAGGAAATGCTGTCAGAAAATAATATTTGTTCCTTTGAGTAAGAAATGGATGATATGATACTACAAAGAAGTGTATAACGTCTTCACACATTTTTAAATCCTTCAAAAATAACTTCTTCGAAAATTAATTTTCTAACGGTTCTGATGCGCTAGACTTTTTTTTGGATTACTTTACTTTTATTTTGTCATATTTTGTGCTTATGAATAAAAAATTTGTTAGCTGACTCCTCACCCCTAACACAAGATTTAAACCTTAACAGGGGGAGAAGAACAATGGATTTCGTATGAAAATAAATGCACTATTATAAAATAAAAAAATATATGTATATTTACAGTGTTTTGTTTCAGATCGAATATTTTGTTATTAACCGTTATTGCGCAAAATGTGTTCCATCCATAATAATCAAACTTGGCGCAATTTTTCTTTCCACTTTTTGAGCAATTGCCAGAGCTTTGGCAAGTAAAAAATGACATTTTGACAAAATAAATAAAATGCCTGCATGGGAGAAACTATTAAAAAAATATCTGGAGATAGATCCCGAAAGCAATGTAGAAGCTTTAAAACAAAGGGTAAAAATCATTCGGTTCGTCTATCGGCGAGAAATAAAAAACAAGTAGAAAAAAGCGAAAAATCGGGTGCGATTGCGGACGACATATACGTACCTAGCGTTAGTTACTTTGACCAGCTGCATTTTTTGCGACATCAAGTAATCACGTTGCCAACTATTTCGAGCATGGATATAAAGTCGCAGGATGAAATGATTATGATAGGAGCAGTAAGTATATATAATTCAACATGAAACATAAATAAATTGGAAATATATATATATATATATATATATATATATATATATATATATATATATATATACATATATATATATATATATATATATATATATATATATATATATATATATATATAAATATATATATATATATGTATATATATATATATATATATATATATATATATATATATATATATATATATATATATATATATATATATATATATATATATATATATATATATATTTATATATATATATGTATATTTGCAGGAAACACCTTTGCATATTGCGAAGAAACGGTGAACCATTGACGAACGGATGGAAGAGAGGAACAGCATCCTGAACGATGCTGTACAATGTTGGACATCGGAGACGAAGAATGAGGCAGCCGTGTACGCAAACCGATGCAACAGCTGTATGCAAAACAAGCAATGGACCACATATTGGTAATGGAGCCTTAAATCCGATGCGCAATTCTAAAAAGAAACTGCGCAATAATGAAGAAAACAACGCGCAGAACAATGACTCAGAAGAACCGATATTTTAGAAAAACCTAATTTGTAATTTGAAACTATAAATTTCATCATCTAAACTTTCATCATCAAAATCCCACGGTACCATTAAACAATAGACGAATAAAATCCAAAACAATATTCGCGCAACATAAACAATCTTCCATCTAGCGCGCGACAATATCGTAATGATGTAAACATTGAAATCTTGCGCGCAAGTATCTTTCTTCTGAAGCATAAACAATTCCGGGCGAAGCATAAACAATATCCGATCGATTCGTAACTAACAGCTCGAATCGATCGCGAATTCAAATTAAACTTTAACCTTTATTTGCTCCTTGTGTGAAAAATCACACAAATGCATTTTATTTCATCGTTTTTGCAAAATGTGCGCAACCTACATCCATGAGACTTCTTGACATTTCCTGTCATATCGATTTTGAATAGGAAACGAGTTTTTCGATGCAATAGTATTGGTGCACATCGATCTACCTGAAAACTTACGTTGTTGTTCCTCATGTGTGAAAACTCACACATAAGAAATATCTATCTAATCTGGCATTTCGGAAGGGAAGACGGACATCAGTGTATCATTGCTGTGAGAGTAAACTTGTGTTTTAAAATTTTCCGTACTATTGTTAGCCAAAATAATATGGCCAGACCAAAATATCTGACCGACGAGGAAATTGAAGCGATTTTGACAGCTTCTGATGGTGAAGAGGACAGTGATGATGATTTTTGGCCCGTAGATTTAGTGGTCAGTGATACTGATATAAGTGATTCTGATTTCGAAGCAGTGGAAGAGGACGAACAAGAAGGCACATCTAGCTCGCAGTTGGTAGATACAAGTGTCGATCCATTGTTCGTTTCGAAAGATGGAACAGTTTGGAGCCAGCAACCAGTGCAACCTCGAACTGCAAGAATGCGGGACTCCAATGTCATCAATTTGCCTGCAGGGACAACAAGATATGCAAAAGCACGTGTTGGTGATTTCAAAGATGCGTTTTTTTTGTTTTTCCCTTCAGCTATTGCAAAAATAATACTGAAGTGGTCAAACGAATATGCAAAGTCAAAATATATTGATAAATACATATCAATTGACTCGCATTTATTGTTTGCATATGTGGCAGTGCTTATTTTGGCTGGAGTTTACAGGTATGTAGCTGGTTTTTATATTACGTTTTTAGTTTTTGCATGAAATCAATTTTCTAGATCTAAAAATGAGCTAACATCCGATCTGTTTGATGGCGAGTATGGCCGTCCCATCTTTAGAGCTATTATGTCAAAAAAGATGTTTCTTTATTTGAACGAAGTAATTCGGTTTGACGATTTTATTAGCCGACGTCAGCAAAGTTCGACTGATAAATTTGCTCCGAAGTATTCGACAAATGGTCAGAACTATTAGTGGATTACTACAACCCCTCCGAGTGCGTCACAGTTGATGAGCAACTACTTGGCTACCGTGGAAGGTGCAAGTTTCGCCAATACATGCCCTCTAAGCCTGAAAGATACGGCATAAAATTTTGGCTTTTGGTTTGCTCAGAAAGCTGCTATGTTTGGAAAATTCAGCCATATTTAGGAAAGTCACCTGGATGTCCAACTGAAAAAAATCAAGGTGAACGTGTGGTTTTAGATTTGGTCCGTGGGCTAAAAGGTCATAACGTGACGATGGATAATTTTTTCTCATCCTACGATCTTGGCCAGAAGTTGCTGACTCAAGGCATAACGATGGTTGGAATGATGCGTAAAAATAAAAGAAGCATCCCACCAAAGCTTCTAGAATGCAAAAAAGCACCACTATACCAGTCAACATTTGCATTCACTGAAAGCACTACCCTTGTTTCATATGTTGGAAGAAGAAACAAGTGTGTAGTTCTTCAGAGCACAATGCATTCTTCAAATCTAACGCAATCGGATCGAAAAAAGTTGCCACAAATTATTTCTTACTACAATGAAACCAAAGGTAGGTTCAATAAAATGATGTGCATTTTGACTTCAACAATTGCCAATTGATAAATATTTCTACAGGTGGTGTGGATACAGTCGATAAAATGCTAACTTGTTACAGTTGTAAAAGGAAAACCAGTCGATGGCCAATGGCCGTTTTCTCCAACATGGTCGACATCTCAGCCCTAAATGCCTTTATAATTTACAAGGATGTATATCCAAACTGGCAAGTCAACAAGCAGACAATGCGACGAGTTTTCTTGCGTGAACTTGGCCTTGCACTTGCAAAACCATATATGGCGATGAGGAAAGGCACCCCAAGAACTGAGTCAGCGGCATCTTTGCTTTCAGCGATGAGCAGTGAAACGCAAAGTCAAATATTGGAAGGTGGCGAGAGTCCATTGGTCCGGCCCAAAACTTCGGCACTCTCATCTTCCCACGAAAGCTTGCCATCAACATCCGCAATCCCTCGAAAGAGGTCCAAAACGGTTCCCCCAAATTTCCACGGAAAGGCAAGATGCCACATTTGCTACAGCGAAAAATCGAAAACCATGAATAATACACACGAAACAATGTGCTGTTTTTGCCGTAAAGGCGTATGCAAACGTACTCATTGCCGAAATGTTTGTGAAAAATGTGTGGCAGAAAAGATAATATAATGTACGTAATTGTTAATTAATGTTGTATATCCAACCAATAAATTCATTCATGACAATAAATTCACAATTTGACACACAAAAAGTTGTTAAAATACACAAAAACTCTTTATGTGTGAAAAATCACACATGAGGGACAGCAATGTAAGTTTTTTTGAGGAGCAAATGAAGGTTAAAGAAACAAATCGCGATTTTGTCACTCGAAGCAAAGTTCCAAAAGTAAACAAATGCACGTGTGCAAAAACGCGCAAATACAAAATTGTATGAAAGGGCTTGTAACTTGGAATGAAGAACAAATTCAATCAGTTGGTCAGTGAAATTTAAAAGGTTCAATTTTCAAAGTATTAATCAGTTGGGTGTGAAATGTTAAAGAGTTATAAAGAAATAAAAAGGAAAAATATAATAAAAATTAAATACAATAAAAAAAAGTGAAATTAACAAAAGATAAAGATGAAGTTAAATTAAAAGTAAAAAGATTCCCAATAATTATAAATTACTTTGGGAAAATCCTTGTATTGTATAAAACCTGTTATTACTACGATAATAAGCAATTTTTATATTCGAAATAAAGAAGTTATGTGTTAAAACAAAAGTGAAGAAAGTGTGTTTCATTTCAAGTGAAAAGACAAACATATAATTCTAGATAAGTTGACGTTCGACTTTGCTGCATCTCTACCAACAGCAAGCTTCGGAACAGAGCCTATGCAGGATTTAAACGCCCCGACAGGTGTTGAAGCATCGTGAGATGTAAAACCTTTGGAAGAAGTCCCGCACGTGCAATACGTAGCGGTAGAAGGGACTTATGAAATAATTGCTGATTTATTGCAGGACAGTACCTACAACGAAGCTTCAGTACGAAGACATTTCAAAATAATATTAGAATTTAATTATTTTTTGTTCAAATAAAGCTAACTGGAAGCGGATAGCTTTGTTTTTTTTTTTATTAATTTGGGATTAATGATTTTGATGTTACGGATTATTCTTACACTCAGCGTTATGTGTAATGCAAAACATGTGCAATGGAGTGAATCGGACTATTACATTGGCAGCGTTTCAGAAAAATAATACCGATCTGAAATAATAGTGGTGAACTATTAATTATCAGTATCTGCTGTTAATCATTATTTATTATTTATAATTTATCTTCGAAAAACAGTAAATACAACCCGAATGAGCACAATTGCTCCCTGCTTATGATGACCACCAATTAAAATTGTTTTAGAATTATCTATGACTACTTTCCGTGAAACATAATTTTCTTGTAACGAAAATCACCTGAGAAAACCTATTTCGAAGCGTGTGCTGCCTGAACGTCAACAAAGTTCGAATGAGATTGCAATTTAAGTTGCAATGACCGTCTGTGTCCGTGGCAAATCAATTGAGATCCAGTCGACTATCAGATCTTGTGTCTGTGGGCCGTTCAATGAAGCTAGGTTAAGATGCTACCGAAAAAAAAAAACAATATAAATACATCGGAGCAGATATGTCAGGAAACTAGATTAGTTAAAACATATGAAACAAAGCATATACGTAATGAAGTTGAATTTGTAATGAAGCTAGACATGGAATGGAGCACATATGAAATGATATGACCACATATGAAACATATGAAATCAAACTTAATTAGTTGCTCTCGAAAGCAATATTAACACATCGAGGCAATATCGATTAAGAAACGTATCAATATTAGTTAGAGAATAGGTTAGTTATTGCGACGTCAACAATTCTTCTTGTTAATACAACTATCACGAAGGTAGATTGTGGTTTACAACGAAAGCTTCCTGTCGACTGGTCAAGGTTGAAAAGGCTTTCGTTTTTCCAGTACTATGGTATGAAGGGTTTTTTGGACTCTCACTAGATGAAATCATTAGTGCATACTACCATTTCTTTATTTATCACCGAGTTAATAAAACAACTTTCATACTGTGGGTTGACAATTGTTCATCACAGAACAAAAATTAAACACTTTCTTCTTTCTTTATTTACGCTGTCAACTCAAATGACATCAAGGCCGATAAGATTGTGATAAAATATTTGGAACCAAGCCCCACCTTAATGTCAGCCAACAACTTCCACCATAGAGTGGAGGTATCAATTAAACGGACGAAAAACCAAATTTACGATTTCGCAGACTTTTCTTAGGCAGTTAGTACTGGAGGAAAAAACGTAAAGCCCAAAGAGATGATTCTACAAGATTTTTATGACTAGAAAGATTACACCACACAGCATTAACTGTCTTAAATTAACCCGCGTTAAAGATTACCACTGCGAGCATAATCGGCAGAAAAATTTTGAAAACTCTAGTTTTACCACCACCAAAGAAAAAAAATCCCCCAAAATGCATTTCCAAAAACATAAAAGAAAATATTTTGAAATCTTTTCAAAATGTTATGCCTCAAAATCGAATGTCCTTTTGGAGAGAACTCCCTAAATTTGACTAGTTAGATTTCATAAAATACATTTCGTCTTCAAATATTTTTTTATATCAGTATACATTTTAAAAACAAAAGATATAACATAAAGATATACATAAATTTAGTGTGATTGGTTTTTTTTAAAAAAAAAATGTATTTCATTCGATAAGAGATACATATTTTTTTCGATACAGGCACGTACTAGAAGAGCGGTAACTCAAATCTTAATTCAACAATTACTAAGCGGTAGAGCAGTATCTCATGAATAAGGTATATCCACACACATATCTGATATTTCTACTATTGTAATAAGAAATATAGTCAATATAACATATAAATTCCATTAAAAAATAAAGAAAGTCAGCCTATGAATTAAAAAGAAAACTACTTTTACATAACTTCACTTATATCGAAACTAGCTTTCACTGCGATATAGCAGTACATATTGTGTCATTGTTTTGATAGGGCAGTGAATATTGTGCCGAGAATGTAAGCGTGCGCGAACACTGCGCGAAACTGCAGTTTCGCGTGGGGTGAACGTGGTTCGTAACGTCAAACTTGTTGTCGCAGCGACCCGCGTCGTTGTCGGTATTTGTGCGCGCATCAAAGATACTCGTTGCAAGTGTTTCGTGAAGTGTGAACGTGTTTTTTTCGCGAAACATGGATAAAGAAGACAGCATCTGACTCATTGAAAAGTTTAAAAATTATTCAATTTTGTGGGACCCCAAACACAAAGAATATCACAATAGAACGAAAAGAGCAGTGGCGGCTCATCAGGGTGGGCAAGGTGGGCCGGGCCCACCCTCAAAAACACATAAATAATAATTTTGAATAAAAGTTTGACTCATCATGTACATATTAATCATATACGTTTAACATATGTGAATTAACTTTCACAATAAATCAGCTATGATTTTAATCCAGCAACAGCACATGTTTGTATCATTCATTCATAGCATGCAACGACATAAAATCACATAGTGCCGTACATACATCGAATGTCCATCGCGCAAAATATCAACATATGCTCATACATATAAAAATATTACTACAATAAGCTACAAGCATAAACTATACGATCCCAACGGGAAAAATAATGCTTACGGATATATTCGGTAAGCATTTCGCGTAATGCGTGGAAGCATTACCGGACCATTACATGTTTTTTCTTTTTAACATTGCATGTCCTAGGCTGGGAAGATTTATACAAGGGGAAACTCATGCTTTTAGCTCTACAACTTTATGTATAAGAGCTTTTTGGAAAGTACGACATCGTATTCTCGCATTTATACGCATAAATACGAATTAAAGCTTTGGCCGGCGGCCGATCGTATCTCTGCATGTGTGGTTTTTGCATGCTGAGTGATTGTGACGCTCATTGGAAATTCCAATAGCGAATTGTTTTCATATAGGAATTGTTTTCATACATTTTACTTACCTGTGATGATTTGAAATGCTCCGAAATTTTCATCTTTCCGCTTTATATAGCAGACTACCCATAACCGATGTATGCTCGCAAGATCTTTTCCCCTTGTTTCTGCGAGTGATGTTCATTGGCCAGTCTTGGACTTACAACATATGAGCTTTCTCCCTTGCAGCATTCCCCATGCTCCAAGTCATGTATACGAGTATATCTTATAATTGCTGGAAAATAGCTTTGGAAATAGGAAATTCACATTACTAGCATTGTTTGATTGATGCATTATGCCAGAATACCTTACCGCGATTCCCTTTGGGATACAACATATACCTGCATCTCTCCGTACACATAAATGTATATTCCACTTCTCAGTCCCACATACGCCGCGACGGGCAGACGCATCACTGGCCTATTCACGATTCTTCTCCATCATCTACATTATGCTACAAACATGAGTATAAGCGAAGGCATAAGTTCATATTGGAAATGTTTTTGCGGGATGATTAAAATTGAACAACTTTTTATTAACATTAAAAATTTTAATCTACATTGAAAATTCTATTTTGACAAAGTGGTTTCGAAAGTATGCACTGCTTCTCATCAGACACCAGCACACAGTGCATACTTGACTGGCGTGACCACTTGCAGGTGGAAATCATTACATTTTTATTTATGCTAGTTGTGACAAATTTTAACATCTCCGACTTATATCCATGGATATAATTTTACTTAGTAAAGGTAATTGAATTTGATCACGGTTCCCTTCTTGTCTATAAATCAGCATAGACAACGTATATCATTTTTACAGCATCGCCTACTGGCGCCATACATCGCCATACTGGCGTGACTTGCAAGTGGTCACGCCAGTCAACACTGGCGTGTGCTGGTGTCTGATGAGAAGCAGTGCATACTTTCGAAACCACTTTGTCAAAATAGAATTTTCAATGTAGATAAAAATTTTTAATGTTAATAAAAAGTTGTTCAATTTTAATCATCCGGCAAAAACATTTCCAATTTGATTCTGCTTTCGGAGGCTGATTCCGCAAAACGATCGAAGTTTCCCGTTTCAATATGCTCGGCTTCGATGCTGTAGAAATGATATACGTTGTCTATGCTGATTTATAGACAAGAAGGGAACCGTGATCAAATTCAATTACCTTTCATAAGTTCATGTTTGTGTGTTTATCGATTTATGTTCATCAATGAGGCTCGGTGGGCCCAAGCATCACTGACCCACTATGCGTTGTTACCAGTCCAAGCTGCGATCTATGAACATTGGCGCTTTCAATTGCAACAACATTGATTTTGTGTATTGGACCGGCTCTTGATCTACGAAAAATTGACGTATGCAATCGCGTCCAAATTTATGTTGCATATTGGGCCAGCCCATCATGTGATTACATGCGTAGCATGAATCAAAGAACTACAAGGTCATGACGCGCGAGTTACGATGCTGCCCACCAACAAAACTTATTTAGCCTAAGTACTCGCATATTCACGTACATTGTATTACTTATATTTTGCTTAAGCTCGTTGCAACATTGTAACGATTGTTTATAAAAAAAAATAAAAATAAAACACCTGTCCGAGGAATGTTCAATAGTACGCAAAACAGTATTGTAGAATGAAATAAATTCATCAGATCTTGTTGCACACGGGCAGTCGTAATTAGTATCTCATACCGACCGTTAATAAAATCTTGTATCTCAGCCAAACATTGTTTTTTTTCTCACGGCACACGTCCGCTCCCATAACTCGCGCTTGTATCTCTGCTTGTACGTGCATCACCGGGAGAGTCCGGTTTATGAATGAATGCATTAAAGTTTGATGGAATATAAACTGCATGAAAAATTGTTTGTGTTTTTTGTCAAATTTTAAACTATAAATGAGCTTATCTCGATCATAATAAATTTTATTAATGGGAGTTTATTTGTGAAAAACGAAAAAATGTTATGCGATGTATGTTAATGCTGTGCTGAAAATCAAAAGAAGAATACTGTGGAGGAAGAAAAATCTATGTACATCTGCATGTATCCAAATTCAATTCCATTCAATAACAGCTCTGGAAGCTGGCGTTAGAAAGACCAAATACAATCAGGGTTTCTTAATACGGTGACAAAAATTATGTGGTGGTCTGAGCTCAGCTGCATTCTGAAAGTGTCTGCTTTTTTGATTTTTCGATACGTTACAGAACAAGGCAATGCATTTGAGAGATTCATGGTCTTTTTTATGTAAGTGAAGGCAAAAAGCTGAAGATCTCTATAAATTACTAACTAAAACATTTAAGTATTTCGATATTGCCAGCAAACTAGTGGGACAAACCAATGATGATGCTTTTGTGATATCGGGAAAAACAATATCTTGAGCTTCTGCAACAACATGAATATAAAATCTTAAGTGTCAAAGTCTGCGTGAAAAGCAAAACATTCATGCAGGTTCTCCGAGGTTTCATGTATAATTAAGTCCGATTAAAATAGTAACTCTGTATTCAGATCAAAAATGGTGATCACGTTCAATAAAAGATTGTTAAGTTCAATATAACTCGGTGTTTCAATTTAAAATATTTAATACGACCTATTATTCATTAAAACTTATACATAGAGACATACACATATGTAGTCCAATGACACAAAATTTAATTGGTGGGGCGAAATATTTTGCCACTTTTATAGATGATTGCACAAGAATGATGTTTGTTGTATTTTTGAAGCAAAAACAATGAAATACTTAGTGCGCTAAAAACATTTAAACAAATTGTCGGAAATCAAACAGGGCGTCATATTAGGCGGAGGCTGTCAATACGGCTTGTTATTTGCGGAATCGAACACCTACCAGATTACTGGAAGTAGTGTGCATAAAATTGCCCTAATAAATATATTTTTGTTTCATTTATGCTTGATATATAGCATATGCAAGTAGCAGATATAAATATTGATTTGAAGTATATTGAAATCCTGAGTTGTACTCATTATAAGTAAAATTCGGCTTTCAGGTAAAAAATATACGTCGGATACACAAAATATGAACACAGCAATCATAATTATGCGTGGTACAGGTACAAGTTCTATACGGGTTTCTCTGTTTTCGGGTAGCAATAGATATGAAATCTATACAGCTGGTATATTATATACGCAGCAAGTATAAAATCAACACTGAACAATGTAATATGCATTTCGTACACATATGGTTTAGTGATGATGGTTCAGCGAATAGCAATTACGTCATTGTTTAATAGCGAGACTATGGATTTAGACGCGTCACAGTTTATCCTGCAAAGTGGCAGTGCGGAGCTCTCTTCGGTTTTCATCCTAACCGAAAGATATATTAAGTGCACAGAGTTAAACATTTCATTATACTAAATGCATAATTAATGTAAAGAAGTGATCTATAGGATATAAATAAATCGAAGATTTGGACTTAAAAATCATATTAAAAAAATATGAGCAATAACAGGACTTGGATGCGGCAGATAGAAATATTTTGGCGAAGTGTCTAATAAAATATCTGCTTTCGGAAAATTGTGAAAGAACGTGAGTAAATTCTACTGTTTATTTCTAAATTTGAATGACTAATTGTGGTTGTTGAGTAGTGTATATTACGGGGTAAAATTCGACTACGTGTCCTCCATAGCCGCTAGATAGCTTAATCGATTTTTGTGGTTGCCTGTTTGTTGTTTGTGTTTCTTCAGTGTGTTGGCTTCTCATGCATTTTTTCGTACGTTTTTGGTAGTTATTCGTCAATTTTTGATCCATGCTCGTCTCCGGGTGGTAGCAAGGACAAAAACTTGAAGAATAATACTCAAAAACATACAGAAATTAGACGAGATGACAGCACAATGATGATAAACAAACACACAACTACAAAAACACAATCGGTAAAATTGTCTAATGGCATGCAATCGATTTTAGGCCAACAAATTTTGCTCATATTATGATTCACGCTATTTCTACCATAAAAAGAGAAGAATTTGTGCAAATCGCTGCAACTATAGTGCGAAAATTTCCAACCGAAGTTCATGGAACATATTTTACTCCTTCATGTGCTTCTATTCAAGCCAAAGGGAAATTGTATTCAGTGTACACTAAATATCGTTTGACTTTGCAAGAAGGGGAAGGAAAAGAAAAAAAAAAACAAAAATTATCGCATATTTCGACATCTATAGCTTGTAAGTACACGATATTAATAGTTATCTATGTGTTTCCTATGAATATTTTTTATCGAAAGTGTATCGTGAAAACTGCTATATTCTCAGATAATACTAGTATTTCATAGGTGATCTAAATACAAACTGCGGAGCAGAAATTGAAACTGCAGCTAATGAATGTGTTCAAAAACATACTTTCCCAAGGGAAGAAGTAAAATTCAAGTGGAGCCAATGCTTAAAATTGCGCTTGGCCTTTTTGGAAGAAAGTAGTGTTGCTGAATATTTTCGTAAATATCCCGCACTAACATTAGAAAGTGGCTAGGGATTGGTATGATGGATACGTTGCATTAATTTTAAACTCTTTCCACATTTATATTATTACAGCTCACAAATGATCATGTCATTCACAATATCTCATCATTTAAAAATTCAGAGCACTTATCGTTGAACATTATTTATCTGACTTCCAAAAAGAGCAATGATAAATCAGTTATTAAATTAACAAAAGAATGTGAAGCAAATCTGAATAATGTTGGTGAGTGTTTTCTGAGTAGAACATGTTGCGGCGTAACAAATGAGCATTTAATAAAACCGGTATCAATTAATTAACAAAAAAAAAGGAGCAACCTTTCAACTGTGAGAAAGGCTACTCCAATATCCTGCGCGAAGCCACCACTCAATCCATAGGGGAGAATTGTAGCCACCACTAGGTAGGGCTGCTAGCCGTCGCAGCGTCCGACCAATGTTATGTATTGATCGCCCACTGACGACGTAGATTTAAGAAGTTAAACTAAGTCGAGTAACCCGGAACCGACGCGGAATAACTCGGGCAACCGACCGAGACGCCCACGGCAAACATTACTAACGACTTCCGAGAAGTCAGAATTCCCGAGCAAACACTCCGACGACTGATATGGATAATTTTCAACACTCACCTGAACGAAACCGGCGAAGGCACGGGTGATTCGCAGCAATCTAAGCTGCGGCCGAGCAGCAGGGAAATTTCCAGTCTTCCGCGTCACGGCGGCATCGCGGAGGTGCTACGGCGACCTGAATCAGAGAAAAGGACCACCAACGATCGCAACTAACCAAAACTAACGCATTGGGCACCTACCTGATTCCGGACGATGAGGGGCCTCAACTCATCATCTACCACCAATCGAAGCCCGCGCTGGCGATAGCTGCGAGATGTGGGTGCGCCGCGCCACCCAGGCCCGACACGGGAGCCACAAAACGCAACGAACTCACGCACTAAACAAAGTCACTGGCAATATTTACCTTTGAGATAAACAATCATACGAAACACAACACGAGAAATGTCTACGCGAAAGCTACAGTGGGACAGCCACAAAGGTGAATTGAGTAATCCACGATAGGTTGGGATCTCGGGAGACACGTGCAAGCCGAGCATTGAGCTCGAGCAACGGAGGTTGAGGAAAAACCGCTGAACCGAGGTGTAATAAGGGAGTAACCTCGACTAGATGAGCCTTTTTTGGAATATAGTCGGCAGAGCGAATATACGAAATTCGGTGGAATTTCTATTTGAAACAGGTGCATGTGCGTGCAAACTATCATCGCTTTTTGGAATAAAGTCGGCAGAGCGAATACACGAAATTTAATGGAATTTCTGTTTGAAACAGAAACAGGTGCGTGTGCGTGCAAACTATCTTCGCTTTTGGGATATAGTGGGCAGAGCGGTTGGCCGAGCGAATATATGAGATTCCGTGGAATTGCATTTTGAAACAGCGCGGACGAATAGCTGCTTCGAGTAGTGTGAATAGTAGGGCGTATAAAAGAATCGAGCATATTTGTTAGAATTGTCAGTGACAAACTAACCAAATTTATTGAAAGTAGACTAAAACACGTGTGCTCAGTTTGATGGTCGAAATCAGATGATCTATTCTCACAAAAATGACAATCACACACAAAAGACTATTGATACTGACATCGACAACAATGCCATAGCGGCAAAACTTACAACTAAAACTAAATACTAAATGATGTGTGCTAAACGCATTCAAGGCTGCGTGGCTACACTACTCCCCCTCCAGTGACGAACTATCGGTCACGATGACATTTTGCAGGAGGATATGTTTTGGAGATTGATGGCGGACGCGGGTTGATAGACTGCCACTGCCACCTAATTGACTGCTTCGAGTTGTTTTGCAATGTTCTGTCATGAGATAGCGATGATGATAAAGTTTGCGGCTGTTGAGTACATTCGTTTGATAAATGTGTTTCAGGTTGATGTGCTGAGGTGAAGGCAGTGAAAGCTGGTTTCAGCCTTTCTGTAGAAACATTGACCTGTCTACCTTCGACATCAATGGTGAGTAATAAGTTAGAGAATCCACCTGATAATTTTGTGTGGTCCAGTGTATGGTTGGCAGAGCGACTTCTTAACGGCATCCACCCGCAAGAAAACGCCAAGGAGCCCTGTGGGATAAGGCGGCCTGCGGTGACTCCGGATCAAACCGCCTATTTTTGTTTGATCGACAAACCAATCTTCGGTTTTTAATCGACACTGGCGCGGATGTGTCTGTCCTACCTAGATTGCCATCTTTCAAACGTAATAAACCTTCAATTTTCAAGCTTTATGCTGCAAATACAACTAAAACTAAATACTAAATGATGTGTGCTAAACGCATTCAAGGCTGCGTCGCTACATATTTTCGTTAGCCATCATCAGACAGACGGTCGAGCGCCAGGCATAATTGTGCGAGCAGAATCAACGCGAATCCAGAGCGGTCAGCGATACGAGTGTCAGCTCCGGCTTCGTAGCACAGTGGTCAGTGTTGCGGATTGGCTCGCAGAAGTCCCGGGTTCAGAACTCGGGCCGGGCGATGATGACGTCGGCAAAGCGAGAAATAAAGACATGACTCTGAAGGTAACCCGAACAACTGAGTCCGGCGTGTCGGTTGCGAACGAGCCAAAAGAAACTTTTTGCAGGTTAGTGACTCACTCAGCTAAGCTTTCAATCATTATAGTTTTAGTCGCGCACTTAGATATAGTGTTTAATTTTTTTATTTTTATTGTGACGTTGTAAACAACGTATTTTTTTTTACATAAATGCTTGTTAGGGTTGAGTGAGTTGGAATTGTATGTTGAGATCGGTTAGATAATTTAAATTTAAGTTAAATAAACCAAAGTTTGTTTATGGAGCATTAGCTGAAGGTGAATCAAATGAAGTGTGAATGAGCCGGAAATTTGTCTCAACCGTTTGGGGATCGGACTATTACGCGGGAATTTTTCACCTTAGATGTTGCGGTCCAGAGGAAAACAGGATTGGGTGAATGGTAGGGTGTGTGAAAAATGATAGGGAACGCTGCCATCTAAGACGGTAGTGTATGTCAAATATTATCTCGATTGATGATCATCGTGTTGGTGGCGATCAACATTGATACCGAGCTTGGTGTATAATAGGGCATGAGACGGGAATCGGCGGTTAGTGACATTCGATTTATTAGGTTGTGATCTTAATTAAAAAAAAAGCTGTGGTAGTTTATTGGTGACATTCAAGTAGGTATTGGTGGGTAAGCAGGGAGCCTAATCATTCGGACTGGTTGAAGGCCGACTTTTGGGGCGATTCCTACTGGTCAACGGATTGGGTGTGGATCATCCCCTCGACTAGTGCGACGGATGCGCCGTGCACAATTAGGGATTATGGAGAGCCGAACCTCACTCCTCGGCTCTAGGTTCATTCTTGGGGTGAGTGAGTGGCGCCCACGACCCGAACTCCTTGGGTTAGAACGGGACCCAAACGAACCCATACGAATCCCAACCTCCCTGAAGGCAAGTGGGTAACAAAACTTGATGCATATTCACGATTTTATCTGAATATTTTATTGATAGTATAACGACAACTAAACGCGATCAAAATTTTGCCTCTGTATATGTACAGCCCAACTATAAAAGGCCATAAAGGAAACATTTGTAGACCAAGCAAAGCGGAGATAGCAGAATCTTACCTTCCGCATTTTAAAGTAAGTAAGTAAAGTAAGACATATTTTAAACATATATATTTTTAGACGCAACTTGAGGCAATTAAAGTCTTAGTAAAAAGGAACACATGAAGGAACATTAATACAGCCACAAATATATTTAGTAGGTTTGGAGAAACGAACGGCATACATTCACGCAATTTATAAAACGTATGTGTTCGAAGATCCGCTTGTTGCAATAGAAGTATGTTTTAAAATATTTCTAGCCCTTACGCCAATATCCTTTAGAAAGTTATCACGTTTGGTATTTTCTTCAAAAGGAAACTTTTGGTCTAATTATTAAATTTCATCGACCTTCCCCTAGTGTAGATAGTTTATCTACAGACTTAAAAAATGTTACAGTGCAAAATTTGTCAAGTGACAGTTGAGTCGGTCAGTAATTTCATTAGTCATACAAAACACATTTCATAAGTTCTCCTATTATTTATGCGTGTCCTTTTGCACCTTGTCGCAGAAAATATTTTAATTCCAATTCTTTGTGAAATCATTTCAGCATTCATAATTTTTTTACACAAAGTATATATAATGATAATTTCAACGAAATTTCAAGCACTTTGCCTAACTTAACTACACAAAATTCCCCTTCAAATAGTAAAAACATTGATGGACATGATATTGCTGAGGACTATAAATTGCAATTATTAAAATATAGCGTTCAGTTACTATCTGACGAATACCTTCCAAGGAAGAAAACCTTAGATATATTTCAAACAACACAGTCGCTTATTAGAAACTTGCTTACGGGAACTGTTGGATGTGACTGTGCTAATTCGATTGGTCTTAACAAACTTAAATAAATTTTAAGTAACAAGATTTCAAGCATTGAAAATAAAATACTACGACAACTTAAAGACCAGCAATTTTTAATAAACTTTAATGATATTCTGTCTCCATATCGCGACAGATACGATACTGAAAAGACTGATATTCCAAAAATAACAAACTTGGAGCATTTATTTCAGACATTTTTTAATAGCAGTGCAAACTATCTTTCTGAACTAGTAACATTTCGGAAACTTTACACACTCACAACAATAAAAACATTTCGTGCATAATACAGTCATGTTTTAGGCTTGAAAAGTTAAGCACCATTAATCAAAATGAAACGCTTGCCTTACCACTTCTAATATATTATGATGAATTCGAACCATTAAATGCTCTTGGTTCTCATAGTGGAGCTTAAAAAATCGATGCTGTATATTTATCCATACCGTGTTTACCTCCAAATGCGCAGCCGAAAGTTGAAGATTTAATTTTAGGTATGCAATTTTTTTCAAAGGAAAGAAAAAAATACGGGAATTCTAGAATATTTTCCCCTTTTATTGATAGGGGAAGATCGTTACCCTTCGTACGCGGGGCACATTCATACAGTCAAAATAAAACCTGAACGAAACAACGTACGGCCTTGTTTTTGTATGTGTGCGTGAGTCGAGGTACCAACTTTACGTCAACGTAGTATCGCGCTATTCGCACCGGTGAGAGTGAAGTCACAGGCACGAACGTGTTTTCGCGCTCGGTAAGTAATTTTTTGATCAATGTTTTTGTCTATTGTTACCGTAGATAAAATAAGTTTTCGTGTAGAGTATTCTATCAGTAAGTAGCAAAATATACTTAAGATACGTTTTCAATACTTCATTTATGACGTTTTCCTATTAATATTAAAAGAGGTTATATTTTATTGTTATTTAGTTAATGGAGTACTTTCGGACAGAACTAAATGGGGCACGTTTGAACGCGTACCAATGTGCCCAACTTGGTAGGTAGGTACGATTTAGTGTGTTAGTGTGCTAATTGCTAATTTTTGCATTAACTTTGTCCTGTGTTTTGTTATCGTCGATGTACGTATATATATTTTAATACCTATTTCTTATTATTTTTTCACAGAAACATGGTGCGGACTTATAAACGAAAAAAGACAAGTAGACAAGCTGTGGATGAAGAATCCATGCAGTCAGCAATACAGGATGTTATGCAAGGAGTATTGTCATATAGAAAAGCTGCGAGCAAGTACAATTTGAAATTGTCAACATTAGAAAGCCGAGTAAAAAAATACAAGAATAGCAATGATGCTGACTGTTCAAGCAACCGTACATTTGACTCTAAATATACAAGTTTCCAAGTCTTTTCTATGGAAGACGAAAAACTGCTAAATGATTATATTATCAAATGTTGTAAGATTCATTATGGACTTACGACGATTCAAGCGAGAAAGCTAACATATGAGTATGCTAAATCTTTGAGTTTGAAATATCAAGCAAAGTGGGAAGAAAATAAAATGGCTGGAAAAGAATGGATGCATGGTTTTCGCAGAAGAAACCCGGAACTCAGTTTACGCAAACCCGAAAACACAAGCGCTGCCAGATCTTTAATTTCGACGAATCAGGTGTATATACCGTTCTAGCTACTCTCAAAGTGTTGTCTCCAAGATGTGAAAAACAATTCAGACAAATTGTATCAGCTGAAAGAGGCGAGTTCGTAACTTTTGGTGGCATTATATCTGCCAGTGGAAATACTATTCCTACACTTTTCGTTTACCCACGCGTTCATTATAAACATAATTTTCTCGAAGGAGTACCCGAAGGAAGTCTTAGCACTGCAAATAATAGTGGTAAAACACTTAAAAAGTGGTAAAGAGAAGAATTCGAAAAACGAATATCTTTTCTACACATCATTCAGATGCATATTGTCTAATTTGTTTCGCAAGAAACAAATCTACCCGTTCACATTACACGAAACAATTGAAACGAGTCTCTTCTTCAACGTGTCTGGTTGTTTTTCACGGCTGCAAATAGTTACATGATGGAAAAGGGAACAATTTAAATTTTCGCATCCCATATGCTACTACTACTATAATAATGATCCTTTTCTTTTAATAGTTTATTGATCTTACCTTTAAAATTTAGGTAGGACAATAAATATTAACCTTCACTTTGTCTCCGTTGGGTTGGGATTCCACATAAAGGTCATTTTATGACCACATACTTAATAACAGTTTTTAGGATTTTTCTAGTTTTTTTTTATTTTCCAAAAAAGGAAGATGAAAAAACCCAAAAATTTTTAGACTGGATGGGTTTCGTATCTATACTCACAAGTGAGTAGGTATTGTGGCCAGAAGTAAGATCTAATTCTGAACAAAGACACATTAATAGTGCGATAAAGTGTGTTTTAGATATTTTATTTTACAAAAACGATGGCGAGTCAGCAGCACGGAGTATATTTTATAAATGCAGAAGACGGAGGTAAGATTTTAACAATATGTTAGATGTTCTTAATTCTAGACAATTTTCTTTAGAGCTTGTGAATGCGATTGCTGCCAGCAGTGAAATCGAAGCTGAGGAGACATCAATTAATTTAACGTTTCGCAGCCCCATCGATAGTGGAACTGAAAGTAAGATGCAAAATTAAATGACCGAGACAATTACATAACTTTAATTTTCAGAAATAAAATGGAGTGTGTTGTGCAAGATTACTAATTGTCACACTGACAAATGTCAAAATAGCCCCTACCTATCGACAACCGCGACATCTACTCTAAGCGGACAATACGCGCACTAACTAATTAATTTTTATATTTTTGAATTCAAAAACCAGTCCATACACCGATCGATTCAGCAAAATGTATCATATATATAGGAGAATAGAATACAGAATAAAGCACAGTCTGTATTGGAACGCTAGCCCGATCGGCGACCAACCAGTCTGTTTCATAAAGAATACAAGTCTTTTGATTTAATTCTTTTCCGTACAAAGCACGTTCTAGCACTTGCTACGCGGCGACCCTTTTCGCCACGCAAGTGCAACAAACTGCTAGGAGTATCGTTTGAATAGAAAGAAGAATATTTCTTTCTTTAATTCCTTTTTTATAATTCACTCGGCCATAGAGAGAAAAATATTTCTCTCTGATATTTTGGTGCGAAATCAAGAAATTTAGAATTGGAAGTAAGGACGAATAGGGACACCTCAAGTGTGGCGGATATCAAATTGCTCGTCGAAACATACAAAATATTTAAAGAGGAAATGGAGGGAACAGCACCTAAAAAAGATGAATTAAAAATTAATCATATGCCGATTCATTTTTCTCGTTACAATAATATCAATTAAAACACCTAAGTTCTTTATTTGTACGCATTGTTAATCATCGCAAAGGATAATATTCTTTATGTCTATATAAACTTTTTTACTTTGTAGAGAAACTTACTTTAGAACAAAATCCTGTCTTATAACTTTACTATTTATAGAAATATTGATTTTTTTTATCGAATCCCAAAAAACAGCACTCAGTTTTATCAAAATGTGGATTATATTTTTTTTAGCAGTCTCGAAGGTTGCAAACAGATCCTTTCTAATCATTACGACTCGCAACGAGTCGTCTACCACATGTTACTAGCGAGTCACAAATATTCACCAAAGGCGAATGTATATATCCCACAGCATATTCGTTTTTGGCAAAGCTAATCGACTCGTCAGAGCTTCGAAAAAGGTGATTCGTCACGAATGAAAAATTAGGCGGCCTAGTCAATCGTTAGCGAACTGTACGTGAATTCGTTCTCGAATCAAACATTCGTTAAAGTGACTCGCTAATGACTCGTTAGTGAATCGCTTGGTATGCTGGGAAACAAAAAAACACACACACAAACACAAAAATATACAATCGGTAAAATTGTCAAACGGCTATGAGGGTACATATTCGAGTTGTTCAGAATTTCTAATAAAATTAATAAAGATTCTACTTTGCCTGACATCAATGATCACTTGTCTGGGATGCACAATGGCAAAATCTTTGGCAGTCTTCTATGCTAATGGAAGGACTCAGCTGACCTCCGTTTGTCACAACCACTAAGCATATCTTTTTGACACTTTCAATTGTTATTCTTTTATCTAAATTGTGCAAAAACTCGTACAATACCCAACTAACGCGATAACCCACCACACGCAAACACTTAAGGGGGGAAATACATGTAAAATGGAAAAGAAATTGCTAATTTCAGATTGACTTAAAATATGTATATTGTTGATTCAGAAAATTTCTAATATTAAATCCTCAAAGTACATATCTCATAGTAAATGAAAATATTTTTTTAATAACTTTTTAACACAAAATGGAGGCGATGCGAGCAAATGAAAAAACACATCAAAAACAGCCTCGTACAACTTAACGCCTTTTCCGAGAAACTTGCAGCGTTCAGAGAAAAAAAATATGCTAATGAGATCTATAGTTCATAGGTGAACCAATAAAATTTAGAAAAAAAAAAATCAAATTTTTACATTAATCTTAGATGAAAAAAAAAAACGATTTTTTTTCAAAAAAATCACGTTTTAAACATTGGTAAACTAATTATTTTTCCGAAATTACAAGAAAATGTAGGTTCAACGATGAGATAATACTCTTTTGCACATGTGATATAAATTTGAGCCGAACAGGTTCAATATTTTTTGAGATATCTTGTACGGAAATTGAAAAAGTACTACTTTGAGAAAAACGCGTTTAAAGTTCTAAAGCTCCACCGACCTGGGGAACGCCGCGCTGTCTATAACTGGCTATAACTCGAGAACTAATACGAATATCGCTTCAAAACTTCTTTTGGTATATTTTAAGAGTATTTCGAACACTTTGATGCCATAAAAAAAAATCGTTTTTGTTTTAGCAGTTACATGTATCTCCCCCCTTAACTCAACTTCAGGCACAAACACGCGAAAATGCAAACGCTTAACAAATTAACATTGACACAATCGCAAAAATAACATAATTATTTGCTCACATTGACTCACATATATCAATTCTCTAAATTTCTCTTGTTAATTCCGTTCTTTTAAGCTTTGAATGAAGTCAATGACTTCATTAACTGAATGAAGTCAGTTAATGAAGTCAAAACGGACAGTTTCAAAAATATGTCAGCTGTGTACTCACGTCCATTTTGCCTTAGCAAGGATGATGTAGACTGTGGAAGTATGGCGAATTGGTTGGAAGGAATGATGTAAATAGGATTTGAGTTCAAATACCCGCAACGGTTCGGGAAAAGCCGTTTTAGCGGGAATAGCAAATTTGTGCAGGAAAAATTGATAATATCGCTCTGTTGGATTCTGACCGGGTAGGAAAACGGTCGTGTTGGGTGAAATCAGGTGTTCATCGAGCTTTATATTTTACATGCCGAGAACTCACGAGTGAAGGAGATTTGGAAGTCAACTTCAGCGATTGTGGCAAGTTGAGGACAGTTGCAGAGACTTGGATCTGGAGTATTACGAAGAACCCGATTTGGCGGTCGAGATCGAAGAAGTTATTATGGACCATAGCCAGTCACTCTCCTATCAATAAGTCCTAATTCACCATTCAGCCAATTAAATTATGCCGCGTATGGGAAAAAATTCGTCTTAACAAAGCAATATTGTACTTTTGTGACATTTGCAAATGCGACCAACATAATCCAATAAACTGTGTTCATAATAAAAATCCCAACGGACCGTCGCAAATAATACGAAATAATACGAGTCCTACGCGCAAATAATACGAAGGGGATAAATTCGTGATCAACTTATAAACAAATCCAAGTCGAATCATATTCTATAAACGAATCCAAGTCGAATCTTAGTATTGAAATCGATAGATTAGCTAATATATGATATAAATAAATCCAATGCAAATCATATTCTTGAAATTTGATACTTTAATAAACAAATGAAAAATGGAATTTGCATACGAGATTGTGAAATTGTATCATTATAAACAAATAGACCCTATAAAAACGCTTTGAAATTATTGTATCGAGTCAGTCTTAAATCGAGTTAAGGGAAGTTGTAAAATGTGCAAGTAAGCCTGTGTAAATAAAGTGAAAAGTTTAAAAGAAAAGTGTGATTTGTATTTCCTTTTTAAGAGCTCATAACAAAGTGTGCATACAATATCAGGACGGTTTGAAGATAGTACAACGTCAAAGAAGGAATGTGTGCAACAACGTTTCAATCTAATCCGAACGAGCCGCAACGAGGGAGTAGATATTTTCGCCAACAGCAGTAAAAAATTGACCAGGTTAGATAGATCTAAGTTTGAAAAGAGTGTAATTAAAATATCGAAAAATGTGTGTAGGCTAAGTTGATCCTATCTGAACAGGTAGAGCAAAATCGTGAAGTTTGTGGTTAAAAATTAGCTTTAGTAATTGTTATTGTTAAAAAAAGGTGAAATAATCTTCCGCGTGAGGGGCGACAACGGTGTGAGACGCTAAAACAAAAAGAATCAGTGGAGCAATTAATTTCTCTTTTGCGGGCCCCAGAGATCGGTGTTTCCGTCGTCAACTTCTCGCTTCAGGGCGACGGACGCGCGGTCAATTCCGGCAACGAAGCGAGTGGCGCTTACCCACCCCGTACCTCGTGAGCGACAGCCATCCGGAATGACCACGCCTGCTCCCATTAGGGGATAGGGGAGTGTTACCTACGTTTTCCAGAGTATTACGGTAACACTTTGAAGCCACGATCGAGATCGAGAAGAACTTCAAGTTGTTGCGAAGAGAACGAGACCATGTGATCATTGTACTCCCGACAGTAGACATCGAATTGTTAAATCGAATTGTAGAGTCTGATTTCAATTGAAATTAACTTTTTTTGTTTCGATTTTGAGACTTTTCTCAAATGCAGATTTTTCTATGTAAATTGTAATAGTTCTTAAATTTATACAGCAATCAATCAACCAAAATTAAATGTACTTGCAATACAAACATTAAATATTCATGTTTTGCTGTAAAATAGGTGTCCATTGATGCGGTAAGTTATAGTACAATGAATTCAGTGATGTTTTTGAAAAACTTAATGTAATTCTTAATTTTGGCAAGGAAATTGACATTGCATATTTATCTTAAATTGTAAATTATTTACTAATGTTAATTTGGAAACAGAAAAATATCTTAGGCAAAATTTTGCAGAAAAACAAATTTGACAAAATTTAACTGAGGAATAACAATGTTATCTGTTAATTGTTGCTTAGCCTAAGCTTGAATAAGAAATTAAAATTATGTTACATAAATAAAATTATTTCAAAGCAAACACTCGGCATTTAGCTCGTTTGGAATGACATAAAATTATGTGGTACAATCTATAAATCTCGAGAGAAAAACATTATTCTCATCAGTCTTAAAGTTTCTTCAGACTAATTAATTTGTTTGTTTCATCTGTTTACACATTTTCTCAAAATCCACAAGATGAAACTTTGACTTATTAAATAAAGACTTTCATATAATGCTAAATTTTAAAACTTATTTAAAAGGTGAGAATACAAACTCTTAATATAGTTAAAAGACAGAAATATTTAATGAAAGGAATATAATACAATCATGTTATGCGAACTTCAATACTAAATTGTTGATCGATTTTTATAAGAATTAAACTTAGCAATTATTTCTCCGCTTGATCGCTATTTTTCGTCTACTTTACTTCTTTCTTAATTCAAATTCAAATTCAAGTTTTGAAAAACGCGTGCTTTGGCTCTGCAATCCATTCGTTGACCGCAGGTAGTGACAGATGAAGACACCAGAATCCGATTTCGCAGTGAGTGCTGAGATTGTCGTCCGTTACCTTGGCGTCATATACCATCGTATATATTGGTGTCACTGCAGGTATGTATCATTTCATATAATTAATATCAATTCATGTAGTGTTTGTTTATTTGAAGAACATTCTCCCGGGCGTTGGAATATCGAATTCAAATATTTTTTTACTAACATCGTTTTACGGTTGCGGCATTTCCTCCATGCAACCATGAATACGATGTCCTGGAACTAGGGTTTTTTGTTTGGCGCCCTGACTCGCCATCTCGAACAAAGTAAGAGAAGGGATTTTCCTACCCACATTTTGTGATTTTACGAAAATTTTGCTTATGAGTGTCTATCAATGTTGTAATCAATTTGTGGTTTCATTAGTTTGATTTGTGTGGTGTGTTGAATGACAGTTTCACCCTCTTGTGGTTCTTGAGCACTCCCGTTCACGTAGAGGACATGATTGGTCTACAGGGCGTCGTAGTAAAGTAGTGTTTTGAATATAAACTACTCTGACTAGGCCATCGGGTCCCAATTGAGTTTCAACGCTTTGATCCGTTATTCATTCTAACAGGTTCAGACATTCATTCTGGATGCTGACTAGTTGATCAACGGTGAAATTCTTTCGTACTTGAGGCCATTTTTGACGCTGTTATAATGTTTAAAGATATTCAAAAATCATGCGGCAGTTTTGGAGCAAGTGCCAACCGTTGAAGACTGATCGTTTGTGAAAGTACTTTTAATGCTCTTCCTATCAAAAATAACCTGGTGTCTATGAAGCGAGTTTTGCTGGATTTCTACCGGATTTTCTGGTATAGAGTCGATATATGCTCCAATTTGTATCAACATGGTTGTGAGAATGACATTGTCAACTACTCCCCAGAGATGATACTTGACCGAACGGGCTCCCGCCTCTCAGATTCTTCCATTTATCGTCAAAAATTCGGCAACATTGTAAGGTACTGTTTTCTGCTATGTGGAAATGTTTTTCTATTGACTTTTTAGCTCCCACGAAATTCGTCCCGCAATCGACACATGGTTTGTAAAGTTCACTTCTAGAAATAAATCGACGAAAAAGATCTCCCAGTGAAATCGTAAATTGCTTTGGTCAACAGCGAACTAACAGTGCAATATAGGTCTTGTATGCTTTTGTGCTGCGAACTTTTAACATTCGTAATGAGAATGGTTCAGCATAATCGATGTTCGTGAAGAAAAGAGCTGAATTGACTCGTGCTTTCGGCAGCTTGCTCATCATTTGAGTAGTTTCTTTTGATAATTGCCAGCACCTAATAGGCTTGTTTTGTGTGTGAGCCTTAACAGAGCAGTGTAGTTTCGGAACCCAAAACATTTTACGGTGATACTTTATATGTAGATTTCTTATACATGAAATGCTCGGTGCTGATATTGGGTGCTGTTTTTCATAGCTAAGATCACCACTGAATAGTCTTCTGCCAATTCATATTATGTATGTATTTTCAAGATCAATTGATTATACTGATGATTTTAAATTGACCATGTGTTTTAAGGGCTTTTATTCTTATCATGGGAGCAATTAAGAAAGCAATTAACTAGGCGCTTTGCGGTGTCTCGACTGCATCGATTATATGAAGCTCAAGTATTTGACTTCAGCACTTTGCTGTGAATGTTTCCCAGTGGAAAGGTTCTCTGAGTATATCGAGAGCCTGACCAACCGTGAATTGGAATCGTGTGCACCTGCAGAGCTGACACGATTCTCGCCATTAATTTTGCTAGTAATGAATTGTCGCATAAATCCACCCGAAGAAAAGCGACCGTCTTGACCGTTTTACCCATAATGGCATTTGCTTTAATCAATTTCCAGTGAGCAGTGCTACATTATTTAATCCGTATTCTTCTAGTAGCGTGAAATTAACGAGGAATTTTCACGTGCTCCAATTGTTATAAATTACTTTGGAACTAGTTTCCATTCCGTTTGTATTTAATCGGGAAAATAATGATTCCACTCGGTGTTTACAAGCCATAATTTTAATCAAATTAGTTTCGCTGTGATTATGACAGAGGCGTGTCTTCTTGCAACGCATGATAGTACGACAAAAAGTATCTTTATAAACTTTATAAACGTTCTTGGTAACACTTGGGTGGTTAGATGTCAATTGTCGTAGGTGAAAGCCGCCTTGGCTAAGCAAGGTGATAAATTCTGATTGCAGTTGGATTACGTCGTGCAAGTCCTCTTCATTGATCAGGACATTATTTACTTACAGCACCTGAGATAACATCTTTGATGTAAGTAGAAAGTTCCTTCCACCAACTTTTGAATTGGTGTGCAAGTGCAAGTGCAAGTCCTCTTCATTGATCAGGACATTATTTACTTACAGCACCTGAGATAACATCTTTGATGTAAGTAGAAAGTTCCTTCCACCAACTTTTGAATTGGTGTGTGTAAAAATATTGAGTCAAAACTGATGAAAGGCTCTGAAGAATACTCGTTGGTAGTCTCGACTTGACTTAACAATTGACACTTAACAATTGACACACCCTATGTATTCTCCTTGTCAACTGAAGAGGCAACTCAAATATACTGCCGCAGTCTGGAAGTTACCGCAAGATGATCATCTAATCAATAACCTTGACCGGTATTGGAGCGTTGGACATGACTGGCAACTTTGATGCGTTTCCTTCATTACCTCATGGTGAGATAAACAACTCAGAATTGACGTTCACTTCTTCGAAGAATTCTTTCCCTATGTTTTAGGTCAAATCCTTGGTCAGCATTTAGTTTCGGATTTCGTACTCATCTTAAATGACAACTCTAGATCTTCTTAAGGCGTTTTAAACGGCAATGAGACGATGTAATGGCCTCGAGTGTCTCATTTGTGTGGGGCCTTATAATGCTCATGAAATCAATAACCAGCTCGCTTCAGTAGCACATGATGTAGATTCCATCTTCTCAAACTGAAGAAGAAATAGATGTAAGTGAATGTTTGTGATTCACTGAGTGAATGTTTGTGGTTCAAATCGGACCAAATAATATCCAAAACCTTTGTGATACTGGGGTGTTGGCTGGCCTTTTATTGAGTCTATTCTTGATGACAGCAGGGTATGCCACTGAGCCCAAAGTTATGAAAATATTTCCTGGCTGGATGAAAAAGATCAACCAGCTCAAGATTGTGTAGTTTTCTGAACAATGTTAGAGGGACTAGCGAGTGTTGGAGTCGTACGAGCGCTTCCAGCCGCAGGATGTCGTTGTATGCTTCCTATTGTAGTCTTTATAAACTTGAAAATATTCATTTTGTAGTCAATAGACGGTACTTTCAGTCGCAGATGTAACATAACAGCTAGAGGCATGCTTGTGAGCACTTGTCAACTAACGCTCTCATTGTAAGTTCGATTCCGTTTGATGTTACGGTTAGTATTGCGGTTGATAATTGTACCGAGTTAGTTGAATGACTAAGTAAATTGGATGATTATCAAAGTAATGGTTGAAGTTACCATATTATCCGATTAATATCAAACCGCTCCGATAATTTCGAAATTGGTGAATATTGGTGAATTGGAATCTGGTAAGCATGCCTTGGGGCAAATTTTGAAACTTATAAAACTCGGGACAACGGTTCCAATTTTATATCCAGCAAGACTTCTACTTTATCGCCGACCTTTACACCAATGTGGCAGCCAAACTACTGTACAAAATGACCACAGTGTTTTATCACTATTTCATGATAAAATATCTGCATTTTCAATTTATCAATCAAAATCTACACTGATTAGTTTTACGTTTATTTTATCGCTCTTTCAGCCACATGAATTTTTATCAATCACTGATGAATTAATCACTTTCTATTGATGGACACTTTCGTCGATAAGTTACAAATTGAATAGGTATTGAATAATTTTCGACGAGTTATAAATTAGTAAATCCGTATCGAAAAATGTTTTCATGTGTTTAATTTCTGCTCCGCTTGATCGCTATTTTTCGATTGCCCTTCTTCTTTTCCAACGCAAATTGAAATTTTTAAAAATTTGCTAGTACAGCTTGCACGTCTAGGCTTAGCGATGGATGTCGTTGATTGCGTATTGTGCTAGATAAAGACACTAGAACGAGACTTTGTTGTAAGTGGTGTCTTCCTTATCTGTCACCTTGTTGTCATCTGTCATCGTGTATGTTGGTGTCACTGCAGTCAGTATTAATTCATAGTATATTCTTACTTTTACTTATGAGTGTATTCTATATTATTGCCTGCTAGACTTTTACAATACTTTTTTAAATTATAAGAAAATAATTGACAATTCATGTCTCAAAATGGCATACAGTCACTCAAAGTGAAAATGATCCACCCAGTGAAAATAAATTAATGTGCATCGCATACAATTTTATATTATTGGAAATTACTTTGTTTCTAGGCAAAAGTAATTCCTAATGCGTAAGCAACAAATGCACAAGTTATACGCGAAATGGTTACATTGCCTTTGAAATTACGGGTCAATCTTTGCTAAAAAGTTGAATATGGGGTCAAAATGAAAATGATCCATTGTACTTATTTCATGTAGTTCACTATTAAGATTTTATAATCAGCTGTTGACATGTATTTGACATTTCCTTAGTAAACTTTAGTCTTTCACTGAGTGCAGTCGCCTGTTGCACATTTATCGTTTTGAGCAAGTTTTTTTTCGAAATGGGTCGCCATACGACATACGAAGAACGGGAGCTGGTAATCCATCATTTCAAGCTCGGGAAAAGTAAACGCAAAATAGCAAAGATTGTCAACAAGAGTGCGTCAACTGTACAACATATAATTGAACGATTTAAAGACAATCGCATCGGTAATAAGGTTCGAAAAAGTCCAAAAAAAAGCGTTTTCCGATCGTGACGAACAGTGGATAGTAGACTTTATCCGAGTAAATCCGAAGCTTAGTGCGCCGAAAATTCGCGTACACGTTTAAAAGACCTTGGGTATCAAGGTCTGCGACGAAACAATAAGAATTGTCCTAAGAAAACAAGAATTTAACAGTCGCTCCCCACGAGTAAAACCGTTGATAAGTGTGAACAATCAGAAACGTCGGCTAGAATTTGCGACTAGTACTATTCGCATGGCCCAGACTTCTGGAATACCGTTATATTTGCTGATGAAAGTAAATTTAATGCTTTTGGATCGGATCGGAAGGTTCGAATATGGAGAAAGAAGAATGAAGAGTTGAATTTGAAGAATCTTCGTCCAAGTCTAAAACATGGTGAAGGTTCGATAATGGTTTGCGGCTGTATGGCAGCTAATGGAGTCGGTAATATTCACGTTATTGACGGTAACATGGATAAATTTCTGTGCCTCCAAATTCTGAAGGACAATTTACCTGCCAGCGCCGAAATATTGGGTCTTAAAGACAAATTCCAGTTCTATCAAGATAACGACCCCAAACATAAGTCGTTACTCATTCGAGAATGGATGCTGTATCATTGTCCCAAAGTTATGGAAACTCCAGCACAATCACCAGATTTAAACGTTATCGAACACTTGTGGGACCATTTAGAAGAGCGTATTAGGGAGCATCAAATATCCAGCCGAAATCGATTAAAGGAAGTCATTCTGGAGGAGTGGTCAAAAATCTGCTCAGAATTCACAAAAAAACTTGTTGCTTCAATGCCAAAGAGGTTATCAGCTGTTAGGCTTGTAGTTTGATGGATCATTTTCAATTAGACTATGGAATATACATTTCTTGTTTATATTATTATATTTTCCAATCGAATAAATTTTTTATTTACTACAAATTTAAAACTGATTTTGCACATCTGAAGTAATCATGTTTAAGTAGCAACAGTCCATTTTCAATTTATTTTCTTTCATTAAATTACGTTGCAATTGTTTTACACCGAGTGGATCATTTTCACTTTGAGTGACTGTACCTTTTACAAGTTTTGCTATACCTGTTCGAACCTGAACAAACAGTAGACATTTAGAAAAATAAATTGTAATTAAACAATATGGTATGCTGATTATTAATAGCTTAAATTTAACATTAAAAGTTGATATCAAACATATTTACATAGATGCGTATCAAATACATTCAATATGATAATTTCATGTTAAGCAAATACATTATTGCATACTAGTTATTTTTACATACACAATTTTGTTGCATTTTTTATAGTTTAATTGTGTGACTTTGTTGCGCGCTTCAAATGCTTCCCATCAACATGTCTTCAAATTTTCAGTTGCACCATAAGCACTGTATTGTACCATCAGAGAAAAAACAATGATCAATATCAGTATAATTGCTGATTTCTCACAAGTACAATTAATTATTTCTGATTGAATGATATAAGAAATAAGTACATTCAATTATTAAATGAAATTTTTAGTTTGTAAAACAGATAAAGATTATATTATTCAAAACACCCATCATGTGTTCAAAGTACGAAAAATTTGAAAGTATTGCAAGTAATTTATACTGATTTATTATTCGATTACCTATAAATTTATATTTACCGCGTATTGTGTAATGTCCATTGTACGTAGATGGGTACCATACGGTTTTAATATGCACCTCGCGCGAAAACATAGTAAAGAAATTCAGTCGCGTAAACAATTTTCCAGACAGGATTTAGTATTTAAAACCTAGAATCCAAATAATAAATATGAGTTGTTCACAACATTTGGAAATTTTCCTTTCCGCCTTGCAGTATTGAAAGGTGAAACTGTTAATGATTGAAAGTACTCAATAGGGCAAAGTGGATTTCTTGAATAAGTGAATTTCAGTTAGTACAAATTTAAACTGTCTGCTTTGTTGCTCTAAATCACGGATGACCAAATAATGTGTCGCGGTTAACTTTTTTTTTAGTCTTTAGGAAATACAAAAAAACAAATCCGCACCGTTTCAATAATTCAATTAGTCTCCATCAGTTGAAAGGAAAATAGCGAAAATAATGTCGAAATAAGTTTGGACGAAAATTACAGTCAAAGTTTGTAAATACTGTCGGGAAATAGATGTTAGATCGTGAGGTATGTATATGAATAGTACGCTGACCTTATAATCGTCAATAGCACCCAAACGCCACCCGACACTATACATTATTCTCGGAGAGGAAAGCTCTAAGTAAACAAGATCCACCGGACTGCGATGGAAAGAAAAAAAACTCTAGCGCACCTGAACCGCTATAAATACTAATGTTTGATGAACAATAGAAGAATCGTGCAGATTTTGAGTGATATTCTACCACATATGCTTCAACCTGTTTTGAAGGCAAAACCACCCAGTAGGACTTTCCGGAATGTGTGATAACATAGGCAAAGAATTCTTGCATGAATAATTTCCGGAAGTATGCGCTTACAAAAGCAATGAGCTAGAAGCGAAAAACAAATTTTGTCACTATTTACATACAGTGGCTCAATAAAGAAGACACATACCTACTTATATTTCAAAACGGAATAAACTGCCCAAGAATGCACTTCAGACAAAAACTAAATATATTTTTTGTAACTGCGTATCATTTATTTATGAAAAATAATAACATTGAAAACTTGACTCACTTTCATGATTTTATAAAAATTAAAAAGCAAAAATGTGCGTAAAATTCATGCCAAAAAAGAACTCGGACAGGTGGCAGTACTCTTTTTGCTTGTGGGTTTAAAAAGGGAATTCCCGGATTTTATGTACTTGACAGCTTTGCACATTCAACTGAATCAAGTTAAAGGCCTGAATTTGTTATTTGTGTGAAATTGTGAACTTAAAATTGAAAATGGAAAGGCAACGTGGCCAAAGTTCTTTAGAAGCAAGACAACTTGTTATAAAATATTATTAAGAAGGGAAATCGGTCCGTGATATTGCGATAATCGTAAATAGGGCACATTCTACAGTTCATGACATTATAAAACGTTTTAAATCTTCAAAATCTGTGGAAATTAAACAAAAAAGTGGTAGACCTAGAGTACTTTCAAAGTCAGATGAACGATGGATTGTACAAAATATTTATAAAAACCCGAAATTAAGTGCTCCTAAACTAGCCAAACAAGTATCGAAATATCTTAAGAAAAATGTAAACCCCGAAACTATAAGGCTAGTTTTGAGACGAAGAAATTTACACGGGAGAGTAGCCCGTAAAAAACCGTTTGTGAGCAAGTGCAATCGAAAAAAGAGACTCAAATTCGCGAACAGCTACAAAAACAAAAACTTTTCATTTTGGTCTACTGTGTTATTCGCAGATGAAAGTAAATTTAATATATTTCGGTCGGATGGACAATTTTATGTGTGGCGAAAACCTAACCAAGAGCTCCAAGAGCGCAATCTACAGTCTACTGTGAAACATGGAGGTGGCTCAGTGATGGTCTGGGGATGCATGTCCGCAGCTGGCCCAGGTAATCTTTGTGTAATCAATGGAATTATGGACCAAACAAAGTATTTGAACATTCTAAAAGAAAATTTGGTGCAGAGTGCTAACAATTTTGGGAATAAAAGAGAATTTCCAATACTACCAGGATAACGATCCAAAGCACAAAGCGCTCAATGTTCGATTATGGCTGCTGTATAACTGTCCGCATATGTTGGAAACACCTCCACAATCCCCCGACATAAATGTTATCGAACATTTATGGGCTTGTTTGGAGAACCAGTTAAAAAATCATACTATTAGGAACAAGCAACAATTGGAGTCAGCACTTCAAACCGAATGGGCCAAAATTGATCCTACTCTTTGCAAAAAACTTGTAGAGTCCATGCCAGCAAGACTAACAGCCATAAAGAAAAATAATGCAAAGAATTTAAAATTTAAAAGTGAATTCATAAGTTGAGTACATTTGAAAGTGGGACAGTTAAAGAATTTAAAATTTAAAAGTGAATTCGTAAGTTGAGTACAATATAAAGTGGGACAGTTAAAGAATTTAAAAACTAAAAGTAGTCACAAGTTTCATAAATCTGAAAAGCGATACAAATTGAATTTAAATTTGAACTCATAATTTGAGTAAATCTGAAAGTGGAGAAAGAAGCAAGAAAATAACGGAAAGAAGAAAACTAAACTTTGGTGGAGTCTCAGATATGCTGAACGTTGAGTGCCATAAAATTATTCCCGAAATTGGAGAAGAAGAACCAGGACTTGTAAACCAAACAACAGCTAAGTGCAAATTAGTATAAAATTTATAATTTTCAATAACTGAAGAAAAAAACAAAACAAATTATTGGCAATGTTCTTTTTAAATTAGAATTGAATTTATCAAATTATTCATTTATAAACTATACAGAATTAACAGAGAAACACGATTTTTTTTTTGGACAGTTTAATATATTACATCAAACGTGAATGGTGTGGGTTTGCTGTATTTTCCATTTTATTACGTTTGTTTTATGATCATTTGTTTCTTCCTCGTTGTTAAATTTTAGTATTTATATTTTTATATTATTATTATTTATAGTATTTTTAGTATTTATATTTCATATATTATTCCATTTCTCTCTTCTGTCACTTGTGCGGAATCACACTAACACATGTTAAGATTTGTATTAACCAACCCCGGCCGGGTTTGGGTATAAAAATTTACCCACACCAGAGTAGTATGCATTCAATGCATAAAAAATCCGTACATTATAAATTTGTGTAATTTATCGTCACCTTATAATTGGAATCATTGAATATAGTGTTATTGTAATGAAGTCTGAAATATATAGATTGGCATAATGGTTCAGTAAATAACGTCTTTAAAATATTGATTCCTACATGTAGTCTTCCTTTCCTCTCCTTATTGTGTGTTGTCCTTACCTCGCGTGCCGTAACACGAAGGAACTCCTCTGCCCTAAACACCCACGCCAGACTGAGCTAGTCGGCAAAAAAAGAAGGCACGCTGGGCAATTTGATGAGGAGACCTTAAAACATAAACACGCTGCATTGACGGCTGCTCGACAGAGTATAGGTCGATGCAACAAATGGCTAACCAAATATTAGAAACCTTTAATAATATTTTAAACTTTATAAAGAATTAACCGTCCGAGTTCTTTTTTGGCATGAATTTTACACATTTTTATTTTTAAATTTTTATATAATCATGAAATTGAGTTACGTTTTCAATGTTATTATTTTTCATAAATAAATGATACGCAGTTACAAAAAATATATTTAGTTTTTGTCTGAAGTGCATTCTTGGGCAGTTTATTCCCTTTTGAAATATAAGTAGGTATGTGTCCGACTTCTTTATTGAGCCACTGTATGTAACTAAACGGTGGCGAGAAAATAATGAGATGATGAAATATGAACGGAAATTCTAAGAATTTTTTGTTGCAAATGCAGTGCTAAAAGTCATTCGTTGTTGATATTTCGCTGTGTTTGGATCATTTTGCGGTGCAGTGAAATACAGTGAAAAAATAGACAAACAAAAGTTGTGCTAAAAGAAAAGGTAAGTTTTACATTATTGCGACCACACTGTTTTCCTTTTTTTATTTGTATTTTCCAGTTTTCTGAAATGATGCAATAATTCGTCGTAAAAAAACAAATTTATAATGCTGACAAGTATTGGTCAATAAAAAAATATGATTCCTTTTTCTTCTTTAGTAATATTTGTTTGATTGTTTTTCTGATGAAAATTTTTTGATTCTAGCGTGTCAGACATTCAGAAAATATTCATTTTAGTTATTTTTCTGTATTATTATCTGCAAAATAACTTCCTTGTCGCAGATTTTTTGTATGGCACTTCATTCTGTTTATACTCGGTTTTTATCAAACTGCATTTATTATTTTTGGCATCTTATTTTATAGTATCAAATGGATAAGAGATACTTGCGATATCTAATCAAAAAAGAAAAGGATAACTTACTAAGTAGAATAGACGCCATTGCAAATGAGCCCCAAAGTAGTTTAGTCGAGAATGCAAGAATTGCTGAAAGCAATAGCGACGCCAATGCAGAATTACAAAATGCCAGAAATACTCCAGAAAGTAGCGAATGCCAGGATGATTTGGTAGTCAGTAATGTTAGGCATGAAAATATACCACGATCTGAATCGCTGAGAGTGAAATTATTAAAGTGGTATGTAGAGTACCAACCCCCTAGAGATTCGATCGAAGCTTTGTTGAAAACTCTAAATTCTGAAGGGCTGGAAGTTCCTAAAAGTCTCAAGGGCTTGCTAAAAAAAACGCAGTAGCAAAATAATCATTAGAACTGTTCCACTGGGGGAGTACTGCCATTTTGGGCTGGAAAAGGAATTACAAAAATGCGGCAGTGCTTTAAGTGAAGTAGATGAATTGGTGCTTGATATTGGTATTGACGGCATACCACTTTTTAAAAGCTCTAGAAAAAGTCTGTGGCCAATACTCGGGAAGGTGGTCAATAACATAAATTTGCGCCCTATTTTAATAAGTGCATATTTAGGCGGAAAAAAACCATATAATCCGGATACCTTTCTTCATGATTTTGTGACTGAAATACGCTATCTTATGACTTATAGTGTAAAAATAGGTGAAATAACTTTCATATTTACCATAAGAGCATTTATTTGTGATGCACCAGCACACTCTTTCATAACAGGAACAGTTGGACACAATTCTTTCAATGGATGCAACAAATGTGCTCAAATAGGGCGCAAGGAAGAAAATGTTGTAATCTATGGCACAAAAATCAAAGAATTGCGAATGAATGATACCTTTGCAAGAAAAGTTCATCAGAGCCATCATAAACCATTTTTCAAAATTCAAAAGCCGAGCTTGAATCATGTGGCATTGGAATGATATCTCAATTTCCACTTAACCCGATGCATTTAATCGATTTAGGAATCACACGTGAAATTCTGCTTTCATTATTGCAGGGAAAAGGGTTGGTCCCTTCTCCCTGCAATAATGAATGATAATGAGTAATGAACAAAAACGTAAACTGTCACATCAATATATTTCACTTGCACCTTCTATCCCAAACGAATTTTGCCGAAAGTTCAGATTATTGGATGAAGTTTTAAGATTTAAAGCTACAGAATTTCAACAGATAATTTTGTAGGGTAAGATGGGGTAAAACCGCCGGTGGGTAAAACCGCCATTTGGATTTCAAATTCAAATGAAGCGCCGAAACAAGCAACCGTTGATAATTTAGATTCTGATCGATAATGCGCAGTTTTTGCAGTTGGTAGGAAAACTGAAACTTCGTTGAGACAATTTTTATTGCGTCATCTTTGTTTCGCTCGACGACGAAAAAAAATTTGTGTCATAAACATCGCTCAATTAAGTGTAAATTAAGGACTTGAAAAAAACGAGGTAATACAGATGTACATGTATTGATACAGATGTACATGTATCAAGTTAGCCAATATTTTCAAAATTGTACAAATTATGAACTCTCGACCAAAAATTGGCACGTGGGGTAAAAACGCTGCGAAAAGGTGGGGTAAAAACGCCACACAACTTGATAACGTGAAAACTCATTTTAATCCAGAATGAATGTTTTTCAGCATTATGCCTCGCAATCACATAAGGAAAAAAGTCAAAATTGATGAAAATATATTTCAACGAGCAATTGAGGAAGTTGAGAAGGGCGATAAAGTGGTAGTTGTCGCCGAAAAGTATGGAATTCCCCGGGAGACTTTGCGAGACCGAGTCAACAAAGCGCACAATGATTATTTTGGCCATCATCACCAGGTATAGTGGCAAATATTCACAATTTTTGTCAATTTAAACGATATGTAAAGTTATTGATTTTGACAAATCCAATTTTATCATGAATTTTTGTGAAATTGAAGGAATCCGAAAGTTTTAGTTTTGAATTTTTAATTTTCAAAACTCCACTTTTCCGTAATATTGAAGCCAACACTTTTAAAATTCGCTAGGCCTTTAATTATTGTAAAATTGATTTTTGAAATTGTTAAATAAAAAATTTTTGCAAATTTTCAATTTGTATGGTTTTTGATTAAAAAACTTTCGAATCCACATATTGGAAATTTTGAAATTGGAGATTTCCTTTTATCATCAATATTCAAGACTTAAATATTTCATGATAATTTATCTACCTATTTTTTTTCAATTCTTTGATTCGTTAAAAAAACAAGTTTTTTTATAATTCAATTTTTGTCATTTCATTAACTTTTCGACTTTAATTTTGAGTTGATTTAAAAAATTCAATTGAAAAATAACAACTTTCCTTTTCGAACATTTCATTGCAAGAAAGTTTTATATAAAATGATTTTATCTTTTAAATATGAAAATTTCAATTTTCATTTTTAGCACTTTGTTAATGCGACATTTCTTCCCAGTTTGAAACTATTTTCATCACGTAATTAATATTTTACAGATTTTTACTGACGACCAGGAGGCATCGCTTGTGAAACATCTCATAAGAGCAGCAGCTATGTTTCATGGTTTTTCGCGGACAGCAGTTCAACGACTTGCTTATGACTTCGCTTCGACAATGAAAGACAGAAATCAAATGCAAAGGAGAATTCCGCAAAACTGGCATGGATCGAAGCCTGGAGAAGCAGGTATGGCATCAAAAGACTGGCTTCATGGCTTCATGACCCGTCATTCTGGGCTATCTTTACGCAAACCGCAAGCAACAAGCCTCGGTCGAACCACTGCTTTCAATAAACACAATGTTAACATGTTCTTTTCCAACTTAAAAAGCGTGATTGAACGCTTCAAAATCCAACACGAAAATATATGGAACATGGACGAAAGTGCTTTGACGACTGTACAAAAACCTTTATCAGTTGTTGCACAGCGCGGTATAAGGAATTTAGGTTCAATCACATCCGCTGAACGTGGTGTTTTAGTTACGCTTGCTCTCGCCATTTCTGCCGGAGGAGTCTGAATGCCACCTTTTTACGTATTTCCACGAAAGAAATTTAGGAATGACTTCCTTGCTACTGCTGGCATCGGAGCTGACGGAGCAGCTAATCCATCTGGTTGGATGAAAGGGGAGCAATTTTTGAAATACTTGGCACATTTCAAAAGATACGCTCGCCCAACACTAGACTCACCAGCTCTTTTGATTTTGGACAACCACGAGTCACATATGACAATCGCAGGCTTGGATTTTTTTAAAGAGAATGGAATTATTGTTCTGTCTCTCCCACCGCATACGAGCCACAAATTACAACCGCTTGACAGAACTGTTTTTGGGCCGATCAAGAAATTTTTTAATGCAGCATGTGACAACTGGATGCGTTTGCCAGAAAATGCTGCAAGAACTATAACCATGCACGACATACCTGGCATGGCTCGTGAACCAATTCAGAAGGGCGCTTCGATTTCGAACATCCAATCTGGCTTTAGAGTCACTGGAATTTGTCCACTGAACGATAACATTTTCACCGAAATCGATTTTTTGCCGTCTCAAATCACTGATCGCTCAGAAAATGTGCCTCAACGCCCGAGGACCCCAAACGAGTCAGTCGAAGAGCCGCAAGAGGAAGACAGAGAAATCAATTTCGACGTAGTTTTAGTTTAGTTGCCTCAACGCCCGAGGACCCCAAACGAGTCAGTCGAAGAGCCGCAAGAGGAAGACAGAGAAATCAATTTCGACGTAGTTTTGGAAAAAAATTCACCCCTTCCAAAAGGCCGCACCTCGGAAGTCCACAAACCGCGGCCGAAAGCGCCGAAAAACAGCGATTTTGACCGACGACAATGAAAAAAAAAAGAAAGAACAAATGACGGCTGCGGCTGCACGAGTAGAAAAGAAAATTTTGAAACAGGCTTCAGAAAAGGCAAGCGGGAACAAAAATACTGAAAATTCTCGCAGGCGTTCCAAGCGTGGTCGACCAAAAAAAATCGACTACGTTGAAGACAGCAATGACAGTGAGAATTAATTGTCTCTGGCTATTTTTTTAAATTTCCATTTTTTTTCACTTTTATATATTCATAATAATATGTAATATCCATTAGAGTTAAATAAAAAAAATGGTATAAGAAGTTTTTGACATTATTTGGGTACCTACCTACACTGAAACCAGAATGGCGTTTTTACCCCACTGGGTGGGGTAAAACCGCCGTTTTAAACTTTTCTTCTGAACGATCACAACTTTTTTACAATAAAAGCTACATAAAAATTTTCTGAATGAATTATGGAGCCAAGGGATTAAACTATTAGAAATATTGTTTGGTTCATTGATAATTAAATAAATGATTGTTTGACATCGTCAAATGTGTAAAACTGGCGGTTTTACCCCATCTTACCCTATATCACATTCACATGCGCCAATAACAAAATACCGATGTTCCTAGACACTATACAAAAGAGCTAAAATCTCGCGTGACGTCATCCAGCAAAGGGTTTCCCCAATCGCCTAACAAACTTGAACATATGCAAAATTGTCTTTTTTAATTTTTCATATCTTGGCTGCAAGGAATTTGCACCGAAATCGTTTAGAGCTCACTCACAACAAATTAAATCCGAACTGGGGATAATGGATTCTACAGATGGTCGCATATGATGCAAACTGGGTGTTAAAACCCGATTCGAAAACCGGATTCACACACCTCCTCACCAAATAACAAGGATCAGTAAACAGCACATCTATCTGACTTACTGTGAAAATTATAATATAAAATCAAATCCACTAATTGATGAAAAACATTTTTTTTTATTGAATATATTACATTATATATTTTTAATATCTATAGTTCAATAACACCTGCATTAAGTGTAAAAACTCAGCTTGAGCCCTATAATGCTCTTTGATGAGTGTAAGCATTAGAACCTCTCTCTCTATGTGCTGCTGTGGTGGCGGTGGTGGTGATGGCCCCGGCATCTGTAAATTATAATAAAATAAAAATTTGAAGAAATATGATTTTTTTACGAATACATACCTCAAGCCTATACACTGGAGGCACTGGAATTAGTTCCTCCTCCTCCCCCTCCGTTTCAAATTGGTAAATGTTTCTTTCACTCATTCTCTTAGTGATGGAGAGAGTGGAAGGAGGAACAAAATTAGAAAAATGTTGATCAACTTTACATATGGTTTATTAAAAACTTATTCAACTAACCCTATTATAATCATTATTCTTTTAATAATGTTTTGATTAAATTTAAAAATTCTGCTTCGGCCCTGTAATGTTCTTTAATCAAAACTTCCATAAGGGCCTGCTGCTGTGTGGTGGCGCTGGTGTCCTCGGCGTCTGTAAAATATTAAAAAATTTAAGTTTGAAGACATATTATTTTTTTTTTCGAATACATACCTGAAGCCTATACAGTGGAGGCACTGGAATTAGTTCCTCCTCCTCCTCCTCCGTTTCTAATTGATAAATGTCACTCATTCTCTTAGTTTACTGGCAATGAAACTCAAACTAACTCAGTTGAAACCACAATTGTATGCATATCAAATCATTTTTAAAAACTACTAACTTCATATGTTGTTTGTTACCATTCAAAACCACAGGTTAAAATTTCATATTCAACGAATTCTTCGTCATTCGAACAATATCACAGAATAAAATTTCATATTGAACGAATTCATGTTCAAATGTGTCGACGTGTGACGTCATCGAGCAAAGGGCTTCCCCAATGTAAACAAATCCAAATGTAAACAAAGTCGAATGTAAACAAAACACCAATGTACACAAAATCAAATGTAAACAAACTCGAAACTTGGACGCTAAAAACCACAAAACATTGTTGATAAGACGCGAAAACGAAAACTCATATGCCGCTTCATATGCAGCACGTGCCAAAAGCCACAAGCAAGCATGTGTGCGTGACGTCACAACGTTGCTCGACCGGAAGTCGCTGACTGCAAACATTTTCCATACAAAGTGGATTAGAGCCCCCGTATCCATACTACTCATTTGGATCAACTACGCAGTCAAGGTAACGTAAATGAATCAAATATTGAGGTCACAGGAACGGATACAAGTACCGGTGCAACAAGTGCACCTCCTTCTCCAACGAATAGTATAATCTCTCAGCAAAATGAATCAAATTCTATAAGCTCTTATGACTCAGGATAATTGATATCTAGGAAAGATGGCAAAGTCATAAAATTATCATAGTTTTCTTTTCGTTTGTATCATTAAATAAACAAATTAAAGAGAATTCCAATCATCATCGTATATATATATACTATGAATAATAAAAATTCTTCATTGCATAAAATATTTGTTACATTGTTATTACATTAAGTTTACTGGAGAGCGGGTTGTATATATATTTGAGTTTACTTTAAACATTCTCTCTCAACTCAGGCTGCAACACACAAACATGCATTGTATGATCATTGTAAATAAGAAGTTTTTAGTAAATAAAATTCATTCGTACACCGGACTTCAGAGCGTTATCAATACATTACAATTACGAGGTTTGTAAATTAAGAGATTGGTGCATTGTAGAAGATATTAACAAATCAGTTCAAGAAGGAGTATTTGATATAATTAACAATGAGGATGATGTATACTATCGAGATTCCGAGAACAATCCGTCAGATACTAGCGCGGAATTATCTGATGACGTCTTCGAAGCAGAAGGTTATCCTGTGGCGCTCCGACAACATTCATCTTTGAATAATTCAAGGCTTTATAGACATGAGCGCAAAAATCCAGGCAAGTTGCAATATGATCAAAATTTTGAGCAAATCAATCTGCCAGAAATTAATGTTCCAGCTGAGCCATCAAATTTTGATGGTATCAAATACAGGCCGGATCATGACAAATGGGAAGCTGCTAACAAGAACGAGTTAGAGTTTTAGCAACGATATAATACATTTGATTTGGTTGAGAGGACGTCCGAAATGAAAATTATCTCCTGTCGGTCGGTTTTCCGCCTAAAAACGAACAGAAATGTGCGAACCGGATACTGTTACACCCTTAGAATCAATGCGCAATTTATATTTATATTTATAATAAAAAATTATTTATAATAACTTTACTTTACTTTAAACATTCTCTCTCAACTCAGGCTGCAACACACAAACATGCATTGTATGACAAATTTCAGAAGAGAAGAAGGTCAGACAGTCAATTTTTGTAAAACAGTCAGTCAATAAATTGTTAAAAAGTGTAAAATTCAAAAAATATAATGAAAGTGAAATATAATACAAAAAAGGTAAAGTCAAAAGGAAGAGAAGGAAATACAGTGAATTTAAAATTGAGAAAGTTTCCCGTTATCATAAATTATTGTGGAAAACTTATAGTGCTATATAAAAGCTGCTATTATTATAATAAAATACAATTTTTATATTCGAAATAAGAAATAGTGTGTTTCATTTAAAGTGTAAAAGACAAACCTATAATAATACGTATCGAGTGCTACTTGTAGCCAGAGGCTGCCAGCAGCAGCATGGGATCGATTATCAATTATACTTAGCACCAGTTGCGAGGCTTACAACAATTCGACGTAACAGCTGTATAGCGACAACAGCATTAATACGACAACAGCATTAATCATAGCTAATAAACATTAAAAACACCCGATCCATATAGAATAAGAATAACTGTAAAAATTTTAGCTACATAAGTAGGATACTCATGATAATAAAACGAGCCATACCAGATAGGCACTGTAGACTAAAGAGAATTGAAACCAAATGTTTTATTTAACTCCTTTTTAGTAATACTGGGAAGCAAGGAGGCCTACCGACGGAATGAGGACCACAGCCTTGAGAACACCCCAACCTCTTAAAGGCCAGGAAAGAAGAAGAGAAATTGACAGCAATCCCGAAGATAGAGATCCCAAGAAGAAGAAGCGAAGTGGTACAAAGGTATTTTTGAGAAGACTACGAGCATCGCTACGAAGAGTCTGACACAGACAATCCTCCGCCATGGGAGCGACAGACGGAGCTCAACTAGCAAATTGAATACATCGAAGCGCAACTTAACAACGATTCGACAAGGCCAACACTTGCATATATTTTCGGAAATTTAGAACGAAGCGTATATCGAGTAATGGATCGACATATTTTGATTGTTGAACCTAACATTATATAACCGTGCAACGGATGTTTCATGTAACTTTTTTTTTATAAATATGTAAATGTAAATTGATTCGATAAATAATGTTTATTTAAAATTGACATTGGTTTTCTCCTTTCCAGAATGGGGGGAGTAATATCGACTTACGCAAAAATATTTTGGGGTAATGGTTAAAAAAGTTCCCCGACAGCTGGGTTAAGGGAATCAGCCATAACTACTAGAAATTGATTGGATATGCTTTAGTCCACAGATGTAGTCGAGCAAAAGACCTTAAGCTTTTACTTTTTGATTGTATTAAAAAGTTAAGAGAAAATGGCTTGGAGCCACGAGCTATGGTTTGCGATCAAGGATCGAATAATATCGCAATATCTAAACTTCTTTCTATTTCGCCCGAACACACATATTTCAAGGTTGGAGAGTCAGATGAAAGAGTATATGTCTTTTTTGATGCGCTACATCTGATTAAATTAATACAAAATAATTTTAAAAAAGGAAATATACAATTCGACGGTGGAAAAGAAGCATCCTGGAGGCATATTGTGGAAGTTTATAGGAAAGAAGAAAAAATTTTTTAACTGGCGCCGAAATTGACCAAACACCACGTGTTCCCGTCGAATTTCAAAAAAATTAAAGTCAAATTGGCCACCCAAGTATTGAGCTGTACAGTTGCCTCTGCCATTTATACTAGAGCAAGTAACAATCAAATTGGGTCGAAAGCCATAGAAATCGCAGAATTTGTTGATAACTTCGACAAGCTGTTTGATATCTTCAATTCCAACACATGTGCAGAGAAAACATTTTTTAGAAAGCAATTCAAAGCTACAGAGAGGCAATAGACGAAATATGTACAATAAAATTAGACGAAAAACAACACGTGTTAGTATGGAATCCATGTTACCTTCTTCGGAAAAGGAAGTCAAGAGGACCTTCAAGCCACGAAGGCAAGGAAAAATGTCTAAGTCGAGAAGTCAGGAGATGTACAGGAAAAGAGTGAATAATCAAGTAGATCAGGAAGCGACAAATGCAATGATGAAGAGACTAGGCCTATTAGATGCGGACGAGTCCGGAAACATAAAAAAACCGTCTTACAACATCAGAAGTGGGATACCAAACCGAACGTTTGCTTCAGTACACCGAGTGAACTTCACAACCTTTACTTTTATTTTTTACTTTGAAAAGAAATGTTATGCCGTGGTGAAATGTAAACCAGCACGTGGTGAAATGTATACATTGCTGATAGCGATTATGAATCAAATTATCACTTATGATAGAAAGTGTTATTTCAACACGGGTAATGTTGTGAAAATGAATGGAACTCGTTAACGTTATGAATGGAATTCGTTAAAGTAGAAAGCAGAAACAAATTTTGGTTTGTTTATTTTTAAAGCAGTTTTTGTGCGCTGAAAGAAATTCGTAAAGACACCAAACAATAAATTAAATATCCGGGCACTGTATTTTGTTATTTTGGTTAACATGTTGATCATCTGAACAAAAAAAAAAATATATAGTTATGTATCCTTATTCTATTGCGAAACGCAGGGAAAATAGTTTGATAATGGGGAAAACGAGCAGAGAGCAAACGTATCAATCAAACCGTTATAGGCGACGCCATGAAAAACGAGGCCATAGAGAACGAAGTGACAGTCGACGAAGACATTGAACTTCGGATTCAGGACGAAGAAGGGAATCGAAACGGGCTCGAAGAACTAGTTCAAGTGAATTATCGTCTCTAAGCAGAAATAGTCATCGACTGTGCGTAAGTCCAAGAAGCAATACGGAATCGATTAATAAGCTGACCGAGGCAATCACAATTTTGGTGGAGAAGACAACTCCAAGAAATTCATCTGTGTTATTGAGAGATGACACCGTTCCAGTTTTTAATCCGGATGATATAAATCAATCTTCTGAGGAATGGTGTGCTAAAGTGGATGAGTTGCAGACTATATGCCAGTGGACGGATCAGCAAAAGGCGTACTTCGCCTTGTCTAAATTGCAAGTGCTGGCCGAAACTTGGTACAAGGGTTTGCGCTCTATCATTTTTCGTGGGTGCAATGGAAACGTATGACCCAGGATGCCTTTCCAGCAAGAAGAGAGTTCTACGATTTGCTGTTAGAAATGATGAAACGTAAAAAAAAGATAGAAGAATCATACGCGAAATATTATCATGAGAAGTTAGCGTTGCTAAATGCATGTCGGATCAGTGGAGCAGACGCTGTATCCTGTATGATTGGCGGTCTAGAAGACACTGCGGTTAAAATCGATGCTAAATCCGGTCGACACGAAACTCCCGAATCGCTTTTTGCCTTTCTAAGCTCCATAAATGATATATCATTCGGTTCGAAACCACATGGGGCTCCGTTTGTTTTAAGTGTGGCTTGAAGGGACATTTCGCAGGTCGCTGCCAGGCTAAACCTATAGCCGACCGTTGTAAACATTGCCATAGTAGATTTCATAAAGATTCGTACTGTCCAAAAAAAGAAATCGAAAAGAAAAAGGTTATTGCAATGCTAGAAATTTCAAACTCAGACAGCAAAAATTCATAGTACCACAAGGAAGTGCGTATTAATGATAGAGAATGTAAGGCATATGTTGATTTTGGAAGTTCATGTACTTTGCTAAAGCAAAGTGAAGCAAATCGACTAGGTTTGGTTATTGATTTCAGTGATCAAACAAAATTATATGGTTATGATCAAGGAGTTACTTCGAGTATTGGATCAGCTAGAATCAAGTTGAAGGTCGATGAAGTTGAAGCAATAATAAAAAGTTTGGTTGTCCACGATGAGGAGCCACGAATTATGGTTTGCGATCAAGAATCGAATAATATCGCAATAACTAAACTTCTTTCTATTTCGCCAGAACACACTTATTTCAAAGTTAGAGAGTCAGATGAAAGGGTATATTTCTTCTTTGATGCGCCCCATCTGATAAAATCAATACGAAGTAATTTTAAAAAAGGAAATATACAATTCGGTGGTGGAAAAGAAGCATCCTGGGGGCATATTGTGGAGGTTTATAGGAAAGATAAAAAACAAAATTTTAAACTGGCGCCAAAAATGGCCAAACACCACGTATTCCTGTCAAATTTCAAAAAAATTAAAAATTGGCCACCCAAGTATTGAGCTATACAGTTGCCTTTGCAATGTAAACTAGAGCAAGTAACAATCAAATTGGGACGAAAGCCATAGAAATCGCAGAGTTTGTTGATAACTTCGGCAAGCTTGTTGATGTCTTCAATTGCGTACAGTTATTTGTGATTCGATTTGCATCGCATCGGAATATCTTCCAATTACATTTGCCAGTTCGTGAAACTTATCAGAACTGGCACAAAATATTTCGTTAACAACCATTCAACGAACGATCGGCAAGTTGAAATGTCAAATCGGTGTCGGGATTGTTTACGACGTGAAGAACACTGAAAATGTTTTGTTTTCATATCATAGAAACTGTTCAAATTTAATTTGTCGTGATGTGAATTTATGTGGGTGCCAAAGTGCCAAATTGTGTATAGTTTTTAGTGGAATCATATTTGGCCAATAAAGATAGAGCCAAGCATGGCGTGAGATTTTCCAATTAGATAAAGCTTTTTGCTTTATCGATTTATCATATTTCACCGGTCATATATAAATTTTTGATCAAAAGTCTTCCAGTATTTCCCACAATTAGGCTATTGCGTAATATTTGAAATGGCCAACTGGACCAGGAATTAAAGACATATACTTTAGATGTTTACAAGTTAAGACTGAAAATGTATCGAAAATGTCAAAAAACTGTATTGTGTGCGTAGATGAAATCGCAATAAAACCCCATTTAGACTATCATGAACGACGGGATATGGTAGTGGAATAGAAGATGATGGAATAGTAAGAACACAGCTCGTTGTGAAATCTGCTGTAGTATTTATGGTTAAAGGAATCAGCCATAACTACAAGCAATTGATTGGATATGCTTTGGTCCACAGTGATTGTCGAGCAAAAGACCTTAAGTTTTTACTTTTTGATTGTATTAACAAGTTAAGAGAAAATGGCTTGAAGCTACGAGCTATGGTTTGCGATCAAGGATCGAATAATATCGCAATGTCTAAACTTCTTTCTATTTCGCCAGAACACACATATTTCAAAGTTAGAGAGCCAGATGAAAGAGTATATTTCTTCTTTGATGCGCCACATCTGATTAAATCAATACGAATTAATTTAAAAAAAGGAAATATACGATTCGACGGTGGAAAAGAAGCATCCTGGGGGCATATTGTGGAGGTTTATAGGGAAGATAAAAAACAAAATTTTAAACTGGCGCCGAAATTGACCAAACACCACGTATTCCTGTCAAACTTAAAAAAAATTAAAGTCAAATTGGCCACCCAAGTATTGAGCTGTACAGTTTCCTCTGCAATTTATACTAGAGCAAGTAACAATCAAATTGGGTCGAAAGCCATAGAAATTCCGGAATTTGTTGACAACTTCCACAGGCTGTTTGATATCTTCAATTCCAACACATGTGCAGAGAAAACATTTTTTAGAAAGCAATTCAAAGCTACAGAGAGGCAAATTGAGCATTTGGAATCAATGGAAAACCTACTAAAGTCGATGAAGATACTTACAAACGGAAAGGATTTATCTTCAAAAATTAAATGTTTCAAAGGATGGATTATTTCAATCAACAGCTTAATTGGACTTTTCGAGATGCTGAAAAGCTGCGGTATTGGTGTGCAGTACATCTAAACAAAAAGTTTAAACCAAAACAGCCTAATAAATACGTTTGGTTTAATCAGGAAAATGGGCGCGAACAACTTGACCCCCACGCCACAATTTGTTTTTGCTTTTAAGAAAGCGTTTATCACGGGGTCGGTTCCCGGCTGCACTAAGGTATACGTAAATGTGAGAAAACACCGGCGAAGTAGGCGAGTTGTATAATAAATGATGAATTGTATACTAGCGACTTGTATAATAGATGATGAATTGTATACTAGCGACTTGTATAATAGATGATGAATTGTATACTAGCGAATGATATATTAGGTTATTAATTGCATAGTAACGAATGGTATCTTAGATTGAATGGTAAGGTAGACCACGAACTCACGAACGAGGATGTTGTTGTTGATGCAGCGATTCGCCGGCACCGGGCCAAAATAGCAGTGACTGACCTTCAACACCACAGCCAACGCCCGTTCTGTCCCGACGTGAGACGAACGATAAAAAGACCCCGAGGCAAGGTTGGCGATGAGGGGTAAATTCTTGGAAGTCAAGAAGAACCGAGGAACGCGATCTCCGAGATACACAGGACGCGATCCGGGGCGACCGGACGTGACATACGACGCGGCGCGGCACAATCAACGGGTCGTAAATAAACGAAATAAGCATTAAATAACTTACCCGAAGAGACCCATGGTGCTGGACAGATGTGACACCTTCTAGCCTCATATACTACATTCGTTCATACGAGCAACATTCCCCCCAGTTAGACTGAAATGCAACGTCTAAAAACCGGGGCATCGTACACATGCTTTGACACAGGGAATGATTGACAACATCGTACAAGCGGACGGTGCGATCCAACGAAGTCGAGATTAAAAACTGGCTGGAGTCAGGTACGAACTTCAATGCAGAAATTACATCCGATGACGGATGGGATCGTCAAACTTCAATTCTGTTTCGATCCATTCGAGTGACTTGCTTACAGTTCGGACGCAAAACCGACAAATCGCACAATCTACTGTCGGAATTTGATCGATCGATCATAAGATGTCAGAGCAGGGATGGCAATTCGCTGACCATCTACCGGCGCCCTGTCCGGGTCCGTGATAGAGTCGGGTCCGGATCTGTCCTCGGCAGTTAGATGCAGGGAGTCCCACCGATGTTTGCGTCATTTTCACAATTAAAATGTAGGAAATTTAGAAGAATTGGGCGTAGATAAACACTCACCTGGCGACAGCATAAGTATGATTCGAACACTTGCGAAGTGACAGATGGTGAGGTTCACGATAGGCGACTTGAAGTGACAGATGATAAAATTCACAATAGGACTTGAAGTGGCGTTGCCAAATGAAGGCGGTCAAATACAGGATCAATGACCGCTGTTAGAGGACATTGCCCTGGTAGGGCGGTATAATTCAATATTGAGGAAACTACATGGGAATAGTCCCGCAAAAACGGGGTCCTACAAGCAGGACTGAGGCTCTGCAGGGATCCGAATGAGAAAAATGAGTTCTTCTTGATCCAGACTCGGAGGTGAACAGAGCGTAAGCCAGCAGAACGTAATATATCGATTAATTTTGTTCTTTTTTTGGCTGCGAGCATCGAAAGCAATACTTGAACGAACTTCGTGGAGAAATAGAACTACTCAACGAATAATAACTAACGAAGACGGCGATTTCCTCTCAAGCGACAGTGGTTTTGAGGTTGGATGGACTAAGGCGGCGACTCGCGAAAATATTAAATTGAATAGTGAAGCGAAGACGGCGATTTCTTCTCAAGCTACAGTGGTTCTGAGGTTGGATGGACTAAGGCGGCGACTCGCGAAAATATTAAATTGAATAGTGAAGCGAAGACGGCGATTACTTCTAAAGCTACAGTGGTTCTGAGGTTGGATGGACTAAGGAGGCGATTCATGAAAATATTAAATTGAATGTTGAAGCGAAGACGGCGATTTCTTCTTGAGCTATAGCGGTTCCGAGGTTGAATGGATTAAGGCGGCGACTCAAGAAGATATTGAGTTGAAAGGCGAAGCGACGATAGTGATCGATACGAGGCGGGAAATTCAACGAATGAATGGTTAGTGGCGAAGGTACGTGGCAATATCATTAAGTTTAGTCTAAGATAGAAGTGTGCTAATAGTTAAGGAATAAGTGGAAATTTCTCTCAATTTGCGGCGCCGTATAAATTTGGTTAATAAAGTCGATGTATAATTTTGTAACGCGGTGTTTCTCGTAGTGGTTGGAAATAGTGTGATATCGTAATAGAATAAACTGTCTGGCCGAATTTTCGTTTCGCGTCGCGGATAATCGAGGCAGCCGAGGGCAAGAAACGAGTGGCGCCCGGACTCACCCCTTTCTCCCGACAAGTGAGCCAGCCACCCGAGGCTGCCACCCTGGCCTTCTGGGGTAGAAGACAAGGTGTGAATTCGAAACGGTGGAGGCCGTTCGGTAACACGTTTAGCTGCAAATATATGGAAATACTCCAGGAAGGTAACTGTGAAGAGCAAAAAGAATTGGGCTAGCCAGAAGTAAATTTAGAAAGCACAGAGAACTTTCCAGTGCCAAGAAAAATTCAAATTGATGTGAGTATAACATTGCTTGAGATGAGCATTGATGAGGCTAATGCTTTCTCCTATGTGGCTGGATATATCTACGGACGATTAATAACATAACATAACACATGTGCACACTTTCGAGAGTAGCTCTAGAGCCGATGGATAGCAGAGATACCATTTACATTGGTTTTAGAGAATTTGAAGGCTGCAGACTAGTCACAGCTCCAACTAATTTTATAGAGTACGTAAAAAAATTTTAAAACGAATTTCGAATCCCTGGAAATAGAAAAAAAAATGTTCTACGTTGGTTTCTATTATGCATGAAGTACCATACTCGTTTTGTTGTGAGAATGCAAGTAAAATGCTGGTAATAAAAACCTTTTTGGCAATTCGCATCAAAAACACCCTTAAAAACTTCGACAGCGAACTGGCGGATGGAACTGCTACGCAAATATTCCGTGTGGACAATGGGAAGAATAATTTTTCAAAGGAGAACACTGAGACTACGCTATGAGGAACAATTAAAATGAAAGAGAATTGCTTGGAAATGACTTGCATGAAACCGACTTAGGGAAAAATGGAAAACATGCAAACATATAAAGAAAGCACATGCAAAAGTTTAGAGAAAGTTATAAAGCATGCAAAAAAGAATATCATTTTGTTAGGGAATATCATTTTGTTACTTAGGAAGTTGGGGAAAATATTAATGATTAGGGGTAATTTCTATTATTATATCGAAATTTAAACTAATATCTATTACGGTTATAGAACATATAATAGGTTTGTTCGCGTCCGTCAGGAACTTGCATGTTTCTCTTGTAATTGCATGTGTCGAGGAATTTTTCAAAACAAGGAAGAAAAGGCTTTGCATTGTTACCGTTATAGCCGTTATTAAACGGGAAAAATAGACTCGATCCCTCGTCCTCGACTAGGACAAAAGATGGAAGCCCCAGGTGACCGTCACTCAGAAGAAGATGGGGGTGGGTAGATTTTTATTTAATTTTTGGCCGAAAAAAAAACTGCCGATCAGATGTTTCCTCGAAGCGACTCTTCGAATTATGCCCACTGGGTTACGGTATTTCGCACTTTCGCTCTGACTAATTTACCACTACCGTTCAAACCGAGACAAAGATAATGATACGAAAGGAAATCACGGTTTTAAAAATCAGCTTCTATTATTATTATTTTTGTTTAAGAAAATTTGTTCACAAAACAATCTAGTTTCAACGTGTCACCATAAATGGTAAAGACTCTTAAGATTAGTGTGACCAAAGAATAACAAATCAATGCTCGAAAATCGAAAATTATCAATATAAAAATATGTAATAATTACAGCACCTGTGTAAAATCCTGCGCTGGGGCCCTTTCCGACTTCGTGCACTTCTTCCTTGTCGCAATTCGCCGTCAATTCGAAAAAAAAAATAATCCCACTTGGACGTAATGAAAGATGTTCTTATGACACTTCTCCGAAATTCGAATCAGCGGTCGACTCGTTACTCACCGCAAACAAGATGCTCTGTGCTCGATCAATTATTATTTCACTTCCAAAGATACGATTGTGGTTCCACTCGATCGTCACCACTGATGTTCTAATGATGCTTCTTTAAAACTCGCATCTGCCATTGCCTCGATGTCTTTTCCACCAAACCAACGTTCTGCACTCGTTAAATTCCTTTTCGATCTAATTGTTTTATGGCACCGCTTCCTCGAGACCAATGTTCCTCAGAACAAAGCAGACAAGTGAAAGAATTTCAATTTTATGATATCGGCCATCACTTTTCAGTACGTCTGGACGCTTACCCTGTCGATTCCAAAGAGCGCGATTCTTTGCTTTGTTCGATCGCAGGAAAAATTTTCACGGTACCGGGACTTCCACTCCAACTAGTTCGATTCCACTCGTTATGTTGTTTCACTCAAATTCCCTACTTTGGGACAGATGACTTTCCCCTCAGCCGAAATCATCATCATCATCAATCATCGTCAGTTGACATTTTGCTGTGTCAGTTTGGTTGAAGTTGAAAGTGTCAGGCGGATGACAACATCGTGAAGTATTTTTTATTTTGTGGTGATGTCTTGTGAAGCTGGCGGAAGAGCCATGTGGCGTGGACATTTACGCCCTGAGGGCAGTCGACGGTCACGCTCGAGGCGAGCTATTAGGTCCAAGGTATGTATAATAGCTATCTGTACAATTCTATCGACCTGAATTCCATCGCGTGGCAAATTGCCCGCGGCCGTGGCCTCATTCGTTCGCGCAAGTGTTGGCAACGAGGTGTCGATATGCTAATATTGCACCCTCGTTTCCCCTTTGAGTGCTCCCGCGTTCCTCCGATTTCCATACATGACTCGCGACGGTCTCCTATGTGAACTCGTACGATATCAGCCATTCGAGTGCTCGCTCGACAGCTGAATGTGTGTTAAATGTTGAACTAGGGCAGTTGTTGACTGTATGAGTAACTTGGACAGTGCTCTGCCCTGTAGTGCGTATCCGTGCGTCGAAATCTGAACATTTTGATCTTCCCTCCTCGGTCATCCTTTGCATTGGTGATAATTTCGGTGATTTCGGTCAGGTATTTGCAGATAATTGTTCTTTTTATTATTAGTGATCATTGTGCGTCGTGAATGTTTTGTGATTGTTGTTCCTAGTCGAACTTCGTGTCGTTTTGTGAGCGATAGCATTCGATCGTCGTTGAGTTCAGTAGATCGCTGTGTATTGGTGTAATGTCTATCTCGTGCGATCTTAAGTCTATTCACTTACAGGCTAAAACAACGTTTCGATCTCTTATGCCTAACTTCAAATTAACTACGCGACAATCTCCATCTTTCTCTCTATTGGAGAACGGTGGAGATCCTTTTTTTGTGTTTTTGCTATTATTGCTCCCGGAACTCAAATTGCCTTGACACCCCCTCTTCTCAGAGAATTACGTAGAAATTCTCGACTATACTTTTTTATCGGATTTAATTCATATATGACCCAACGCCTTTGTATCTTGGATTCACGAACGGTTAAATTCATGTTTGTATTTTGGCTTGTTCCACAATTCAATCAACTGAAAGACGAACACCGTCACTCATACGCCACTCATTCACGCGATCACTATGAACAAAATGACAACTATATTACTTTCCCATGCATGATTATATGTGTCGTCTAGTAGTAAGTATGGTGTTGGTGTCTCTGTACTTATTTTATGAGATTCTAATGTAAATTGAACTCGGTTTTAGGACACTTCGGATACATTATGGAGAAGAATGAGAAACTAAATGACTAAAAAAAACGAAAAAAATAAGCTATGAACCAAAAAAAAACAAAAAGGAACTTAAATTGCTGTGACAAAGTGCCTTTTTCTGCAAAAAACACGAACACAGATAGTTGACAAGCATAATTTATTTGCAGGAAAATTCTGCACATAAATTATATTATATAATTGAAATAGTTTTCGGTAGAGAAAAAGTATGTTGCGTTTGTCTAGCTGAAATCAATAACGCATTACTGTTTGTTCGTTCTCATCCACTAAGAAAACTCTGTAATATGTAATTCTGTATTCTATTTTACAGTTATTACCCATATTTCTGGGTAGAATCAATAAATTTTCGGCCCGCAAATATTGCGCAGATAATATTTATTTTGTCGCGTATATTTTCAAATATTGTAGCATCCAGTAACTTCCAGCGAAATTACTGGGCACTTAATTTCGACGCACACTGTATGTGCTCGAAATTGCTACACATTTCAAATTGAAACGCATTTCAATTTGAAGCAATAATAAGGAACCGTAAGTCCCCTGCGACCTTATTATTGTATTCGAACAGCAAGCTAATTCCTAACGGAATTTTTCTTGCTGTTCGCTCGCTCATTGCGAGACAATTTCGTCATTTTCGAGACAGTCGGAAGAGAGTCGTTGTGGCGACGGTTGGCCGTGCTTCTTTAACTCAGACTCGGGAAATCGGAATTTCAGCTAATAATACGGAAGTTTTTGAGTTTATCGAGTTCATAGTGCACCTTCGGCTATCAAACGAAAATTTCGAGATAGACACCGGCATCAAAAGAGTCAACCATGGCAGAGCGCAGGAATCCCCGAGGATATTGAATTATTGTCCCGGCCACAGGAAGCAGCAGGAAAAAAGGGAAACGACGAACTGAATCAACAAGTACATCGTTTAAAAGGCCACTAATTTAGCTATGACGGTAAAAAGGGAGGGATACTGGCCAATCATTATATATTTCAGTTTCCTTTGTATTAACTTTTTGAATTTTTGATATTATGGCCAGTATCAGTGGGTGGAAGACCCCAGACCATCGGGGTCAGGGGCTGTCTGCCTCACCCGGCTTCCTCTGAAAAAAGAGGTAGCCTTTTTCCCACATTACAACGACAAAAATAAAAGTGAAGCGAATAGAGTCCTTCCGTTTGCCCGTAAAAGTACTATTATCAAGCAAAAGCTTGGGTATGTGACCATGAATCAAGTAAAAAGATTACGCATTACGTAGGTCCGACATATTGGAATTCAGTTTCATTACGTCACACGTGACAAACGCTTTGAATAAGTGGGTTTAGTTTTATGAAAGCGTTTTTATAACAAACTATTTGAAAAGTGGTGTTTAAAATGAGGTTGTCACGGCGTTTACTATTTTTCATAATAAGAATAAAAAAAAAAAAAAAAATCTCCATCGTCCTCTAAAAGAGAACGATGGAGATTGGATAATATTCGCAATTCACGATTTTAACGTTAAGTAGTATTAGGTTTAATGAGTTAGTTATTAGAGTCATGAATGTAATTTAAGGTAGATTAGGTCAGTTGTTGTTACAATCACAATCCCCGAATGTAGTGTAATTAATAGGAAGTCAGTTGATTATCACAAGGCATGCTGAAGGAATATACGACGAATGACACATAAGTTCAAACGAACATTTAACAGACGCACAACTCAGTTGAACATCTGCACATCAACAGCAGAACAACACGAGTAAACTGTGGATATGAGCATCATCATAGTCACCAACGGCAATACCTAAATCGCGAGGCTATCCAAAGCGCAAGAATATCAACGAGATATCGCGATCCGCATCATTATGCCACAAATCCATACACCCGGCAGGGCAATGTATGGGCTGAGTCGTTCATACTGACGACACCAGACCTAGGCCAACAATTGACCTACATACGACTGGTACCGAGTGTATTCCCGAGTTGCTGATTCCCGAACGCAAAGCCACTGGTCAAAAGGGCGACTAAAGTTAATGCGAGATTATTGACAGGATCGACCCGAGGCGCGAAGGATAGTCGCCATGCGCGTAGGTAAAACGAGATCAGGACGACATCAGCATTCGAGGCAGGGCATTTTCACAACCGAAACTCGCGGCACGAACAAACTTTCACACTGAGCGCCGGAATGAATTAGCACTGTAACGCGACTGGATTCACATCTGATAGCGATCAGATGGAAGAAAACGGAAGGATTGCGGATCTGTTTCTTTGGCAAAGGCGAGAAAATAATAAGCAGAACTCTCACTTACCTGGAAAATGTATCGAAAGGCTGTGGTGCTCGCAGGTTGATTTGCCGACAACACAATTGACGTAAACAAATGTTGACAAGTCGGAAATGTCACGAAGGGGAAAACGTCAGTTAAGATGTTCCAAAATCGGACCGTCCCGAATTGGATCGCGAGGTGAATTCGCAACCCAACACTCAGACGAGTGAAAGCGATAGAGGGCGAGCGCCGGGAACGTTATTTTTAAAATCCCGCTACCGCCAGGAAAATTTCCCTGTGAGCGGGATCGCCGAAAATCTTTTTTTCTGATCGAACTGGGTGAGTGTGCGGAAGTATCAAGTTGCTGGAACGAAATTTACACACTTTATTTCCTTTGTTTCCGATTGTGGCAACCTGTGTTGGATTGGGATTGGACTCGAATTTGCGTTAACGACGGGCGGTTTCAAGTCTGGGAGTCAGCAACAGCAGGGAAAAAAAACATATAATTTTGTCCTGGCCGTAATGGATGTGTCGGAAAGACGACGAGTGCGGATGTTTTGTGAAGAGTAATAAAAAGCAGCTGTGAAGAGCAAATTGGTCGAGGTGGACGAATTGCGGAGGTCGTACGGAGTTTCGATTGCTTTTGTCGCAGCACTAAACAGCGGAAAAGGGCCCCATCGAGGGAGAAAATCTCATCGTTACGATCCAGAATCGACATTTCCAGATCCAACAGGTTAGATAGTATATAGAGTTCAACATTGTTATACTAAATTATTTAAAAATTCGAATGCTAATAAGCTAAGTGAGTTTACCATTGAATGGTAACGCGGTAGAAATAACAGGGACGAATTTTATAGTACACGTTAAGTGCAATAAAGTTTGTAATTATAAATTGCGCCGGGGTAATTTTTGAGTTTCGAGTCGTGCGTTGTTTGCAACGAACCGTCTACCTCTTCTCGCTTCAGGGCGACGGTAGCGAGGCAGTTTCTCGAAATAGAAGCGAGTGGCGCCCACCCGCAACCTTTTTTCTTCGCGAGCAAAGCCGCCCGGGAACTGCCGCCCTTGTATCTCGGTTGGAGATAAAGGGTTTTAGTGCGCGTTAGAGATAACGGTGACAAGGTGTGCAGTGAAAAATTGTAATAACTGAAATAATAAAAAATTTGATAGTAATATCAGCTACTATTGCTTTCCTGCAGATACATTTTTTTTAAATACGTGTGAGATTTTTTGTCGCAGGAAAGACAATTTCAATACGAAGACCTCGATATTTGTAACGAGCACTTCGCTAAGGATGACTTTCATCGCAATATGCAGTTTGAAATGGGTAAAGGAATTAATATTTACAAATATTTCTGTAGATAAAAAGTTATTACTAAGTTTAGGGTACTAAAAATTATTAAATTTTGGATATAGCAAAGTACATTTTCGCAGGCTGAAACCTGGTGTAGTGCCAAGTATTTTACCACGAAGATCAAAATGTTACATAAAAATCAGAAGGTCGTGACAACCGAGCTGAATGTCGAGAAAATAAAAAGCGGGTCATCTCTTTATTACAGAAAAGCGCTGGAAAGGAAATTGTATGTGAAAGATATACTGGCGATGCAATTGAAGGTCCAAAATGTGGGGCCGAGAGCGATCAAGTGGCTCAAAATAACCCTTATATTGAGTTTATATAGGCCAGTTTTGGCCGCTTAGCTATCAGATATATTTTGAAAAAAAAAACGTCAGCAAAAATTTACAGCAAGAAAACATCCAGATGAGAGACATTGTCAAGTGCGAGTACAAAAACAAGAACATGGAAGATAGATTAACGAAAATTTTTACTGTAAACCAAATTCAAAAATGGCACAAAAAAATTAAATTGGACAGAAGCTGACATTACGAACTCAATAACTTTATACTCAGCAAGTGATCCTGCATATAAATTGTTGAGAAGTAAAAACTTTCCCCTTCCTGCTGTCCGAACGCTTCAATCTTGGGCAAACAGAGTTGATATATCACCAGATGCAACCTGTGGTAAAAATCTTATCGGCAACAACAGAAATGCGCGAAGCACAGAAAGTTTGTGTGCTGAGCTTCGATGAAATGAAAATAAAAAAAAGTCTTATTGCTTCGATCGTTCTTCGGATTCGACACTCATTCTTGCAAATTATGTACAAGTAGCAATGCTCAGAAGTATGTGACCAACAATTCTACTCAATGTAAATAATAAAAAGATCAAATATAATATGCATATATACATAGTATAAAAAGTAAATACAACAGATAAACTATATTCAAATTAAAGGACTAACGAGCAAATGGAAACAACCAATATTTTACGCCTTCGATAGTAAAATGACAAAAGAGATATTATTCAGCATCATTAAAACTGTGAAAAATTGTGGCTACACTGTTGTATCCATCACAAGCAACCTTGGAGGCGGAAACAGGGGTGTTTACAAGGAACTTGATGTTGACATGAATAAGCCATGCACAGTAAACAATTTTGTGTGCGATACGCGAGTAACTCCGTTTTCGGTTTAATATTTTATTCGAACGGTGTATTGCTTCGAAATATGTGTCTGACTTGACGGATAAAATCAATAATTCATCCGCAATGAAACATCAGCTTCAAATTTACACCGATCGGCATGAAATTAATATCGAATTCTTTAGATGCTATTAAATTCCGTCGATCGGGCCTACCAAACATTCGATAAGATTCCTGAGAAATTCTTATTTCGCGTGTTCAAACATGCATGCAAAATAACACCGTTCGGAGTTTATTATAACACCCTTCGGGGTTAAATATGACACCGATAGAAAAAAAACAGCAAATATATGTGCAGCTTGAATTTATTTTCATAGCCATTTCACAGTCAGTTTTCGTGTTCTGCCATCGTCGTGATTTAAGATAATGTTTTGAGATAGTGTTTTGAAAATGGCACAAATAAAACTAAGTATTTCTTATAATCAAGTGCAAAAGTACATTTTACTTCCTAAAAGTGAAAATATTACTGTGATTGACGTTATAAATTGTGCTGCAAAAAAGTTAAGCATCAAAACCAAAGGTAGTTTGTGCTTGTGTGATAAAAAATCTGTTGAAATTGGAGACGAGATTCTTCAATATTTAATTCATAATGAAGCTCAAACCAACGAGCTTGATTTCGCACTTAAAGTCCAACAAAACCATGGTAAGATGTAAATAAAACATTTAAATAAAATCTTTATATTGTGCGCCAAATGCCATAAAACTTTTCTCCGCGCTATTAAATAGTAAATTACGCGCTGAGGCAATTAAAGAAAAATTAATTTCAAGTCAGTTTATTTTCGAGGAAAACAAAGATAAGTTAACTTTTCAATGAATCTTTTGTTCTTTGATGTCAAATATTCTGTAATATTGAGAGTAATGTCTTCAAAAGTTTCAGCGAATTGTCTACAGAGTTGCATGTGAATGAAACTTTTGCTCCGTGTATTATTTCTAAATTTAAAATTCATAGTTAAAGTGAATTCCAAAATTTTCTGTGAGTCTCTATTAGATTCATTCCTAAAGCGAATGTTTTGATTTTTTTTGTAGAAGACCTATTACAAACTAATGCAGTTTTCATCTAAACTATTATCAACGATTGTTGTTGTGTTCATTCAAAATTTCAAAATTACCTCATATTACCCTCATAATTTACGCGTGACTAAAATTACTTGATTGTTTCGTCACGAAGTCCGTGAAGATTTTAATTAGCTATAATATTATTGCCTCTGTTTAAATATCTGAAATGCTGCTAAGATGAATATAATTTTTTCAATTGGGAATGTTTCAAAATTTAGGTGATTCTCGTGACGTTGGCATTCCAACCGATTTTCAATTGGAATCTTATGCTGCTCTTTTAGAAAAGCAGAATTGTTTTTTGGGGTCTTTGCCAAAAAAAAATTAAATTAGAAGTGGAGGTTCTAAAGAAGGCAAGCAGTTGCAGTTGCATTTTTCGTACTTGCTAATTCAATATATTTATTACTGACTCCCCCTTTTTTACGAGAAATGCTACCAGAGTACGAACGCAAGCGCCGCATGTTAAAAAGAAAAGCCAATTTCCACGCGGTGATCAAAGTCTTGTCAAAATTCACACGTGTTTTTTCTGATTGTAGGGTAATATCGGATACAAGGCGTTTGTTTTATATATTTTGTATGCACACACAAAAGGCATTTAATGCATGTTAATATTGCGTTTATATGTTGTATCAAGTATTTATGTCCATATAAACCTCACAGCAGTTTGTTACGGACAGCTGTTTGCCGCCACTCATCGCAATAGCGGAAAAAATGCATTGTTTGTAGGCAGATGTGACGGCCGGTCATTGCTGTGCGATTATCGCAAAATACTAGAAAATAACAACAACAACGAAGTAGTGCAGTTCAAATGCAACTCAATTGTGTTTCATCGACACCTGAATGCATTTGAACTGCATTGATCGATGCTCGGGCGATGACCGGTCGTTGCTTGATATGGATGGAATGCATGATTACGGGAGATGGCGGCAACGGGATGATCAGCTGGAAAACTGAGCTGGTTGGTGGTCGGGATTTTAGCTGGGGTCGAGGAGTTCTGTTTTGGCGCTAGATCGAAGAAGTGCAAAAAAAAACTGTCTGTGGAATTTGCGTTTTTTTTTGGGTGGAGAAAATTTGGGTTTTTGGACGTGCGGTGAAGTTTGAGTTTTGTTTGACACTGGACCGGGAAGGGGATTGCGAATTTTTACTGGTGGCTGTCGCCGTGAGATTTTACGAAAGATAAAGACACGGACAGTATCTTGCGATAAATGCTGGCTTTTGCTGACCTGGAGAGAAAAGTTGAGATAAATCTTAAACTGATCAGTGTTGACTATTATCAAAGGGAAATTCCTCCTGAAGTTTTGATCTGGCATTTTCCAGTATCGATGCCAGGACGCAGATGTTTTCCAGGCAACCATCATCCATGCAGCGTTGTCCGACATCTATCATGTTAGCCTCCCGTAAACGGGTTGCTAGTATTTTATGAAAGTGTCGGACCGCTATAGGCGGAATGCTGATTGGCCTGAAATCGCCCGGCGAATCGCTGTTGTTCTTCTTAGGAATAAAGATCGTCCTACTCTGCAGTAATGGTTCCGGGAAAGTACCCGAGACCATTATCGAGTTGAAAAGGCTTTTACAACAGCAGGGACAGCCTTTCATTGTCTTGCAGTCGCTCTATCAGGACCTGGCGCGGATGAGAGGGGGACCCTTACAGATTCAGTTTCCTCGCACGTGACGGGTAGCCAAATATGCTGCAAAGAGTGACTGACACTCGTCTGTTGGTTTGCGGCATATGGTCTGGATGGTAAAGTTAAGATGGTACGCCAGTATTGTTCCATGGTGGACATGGAAGGGGGGACTGAGACATTTAAACCATCCAGAACCTCTTTGGCTGCCCGCGACATGTCTTTCTTGAACATGTTTTGCATGGTGAGTACTCCTTCCTCCTAAAAAGTCGCCTTTCATGCCGCGGAGCTCCGATGGGGGGTCTGAGCGGAAGTCCTCGTGGGTGTGGAGCCGATGGTCGGTCAGTAGGTGGAAGAGATTGAGATTGAGACTGAGATCATGCAAGGATGCCTCCAATGGGTCGAGCGACTCATTGGCCGAGTGGAATGAGGATGATGACGAGGAAGAGGAGGAGCTAGAGGAGCGTTGTCGCCTACTTGCATTAGGTGGTGAAGAAATGCCAATTGTAGACGGGGTAGCACGTAGGTCGGCGAGTGCTGCAGCAACGATCTCACGATACGTAGCGGTGCGCCTTATGCCTTTGATAGCTTCGAGGGTGCGAGAACTATCAAGATTAGCGACTAGGTGTTGGTTAATAAATCTAACTCCTTGCATTGTGGCTAGTGCCTCTTCTCTCGCCATCATTCGCATCTCTTCTGATGACCATTGTTTCTTTGTCCTCTCGACGTTAACCTCTTCCGCGTGGGCCCTTCTTCGGTGGACACCAAGACCAATCTTGGATCCGAAGGACCTCGAGCATTCAGGACAGATGTCAGGAGCAGGTGGTGGCTCCGGCTCAGGGACGCTAGGGGGTACTGTTCGGGGCACACGCACTGGTACTTGGGAGGAAAGGGAGTTTAGACTTGGTGCATGTACGGGGTTAGCACGGAGTTGCCTGGGCTGTTCCGGGACGGAATCACCCAGTTGTTGGATTGCGGCGGTCCGAAGCCTCCGCCGCAGATTATAATTATTACTATTATGATATTCGAATCCAACAAGTTTTATGCTTCAATGGGCTGGCAACCCAATGAAGCGAAGGGTAAATACCCCAAAACCCCCTCCCTTAGACCGAAGTACGGGCCCGAAAAAAATTGATAGTAATACTAAATAGAAAGAAGATAGAAGGAACACTAGGAAGGGTAGAAAACAAAAATGTAGCGAAGAAAACATGAAGAACATAAGAAACAAGAATAAATAAAATGATAAAGAATAAATAAGAACGAAGAAGTTAAGGATTAAGAAAGCATATAACACAGGTATAAATAAATATAAATAGGTGGATAAATAACATGGAAATAATAATAAGTTAACATAAACAGATTATACAAACATGTATGAACAAAATGATTAAACAAAAAGCTGTCATCAAACTAGGCACAATTGAGTACCATGATGAAAAGCTGTTTTGATTGTGTTCGGAGAATCCATGGATGTTGCTACTAGTGCCCTCGTAACAGAGGAGGACGATACAAGACCCGGGACGTCAAGGTGGAAGTAAAGTATGGCAGCTTTAACAGGCACCTGTGTAGACCTGAACCTTAATTCAGAGCGTGATAACTTGCCATAGGCAAGTCACGGCCACAGAAACTTCTACGCATGTGAGTGTAGAGGAGGACGGGCTACAACAAGGTGCACTGCCATGGCAATGTGCACTTATGCACCAGCGTTGACGCCCGGGCCTCCGTCGACACCACATCCGTAAATAGCCTTGTGGTGGTCCATGAGTACAATTGATCAGTGAAGGCGGACTAGACACAGACAGGTGCTATGGTGAACAACCCGTCAGTTCCACGCCCGCTCGACACAACACCAACTGTATCATTAGACTCATTGTTTGTTTGCCATTATATTTATTCATCAGAGGGTAGTTGGTTTCGGCGCCAGGTGCTAATGACCTGTTAGGCGTTATGTGTATCATGTTATTTGCGTCACTAGTTCGATGACGAAACTTTTGGAAACCGTTGGTGGACAAAACAACAAAGGAGAGAACGAAACAAAACGAACAAACCAAACGGCACAGTTCTACCCTTCCTAAATGTAACCTATACTAAATGTAATAAAGGTGAAATAAACTATAGATAAGAAACTAATTACTAAAACTAATAAGATAGCCTACTCGCCCTAACCGCCGGGGTCCCCCACTTGGCCTATAGGATCGCAGCACTCACTAGTGAGTGGGAAGTGGGTGCGTGATACCTCGACAAGTGTAAGCAAGTCAAGGATCTCACTGCGATCCTCCTCCGGGTACGTGGGTTCGGAGCCCAAAGGATTCACCAAACAGCAAGAAAGGCAGACAGGGTGTAGCCCAGACCACACCCAACCTCCCAAACTGAGTGGTTTCACCTCCCGTGCGTTCACACAAAGAGACAAACAATCAAACAAGTAAGACCAGATATTATGGTCATTATTGCTGGAGAGGCCGAGACCCCTCCAGAGGTACACACGTTAGACTAGAGCAAAGTATTGATTTTTAGGAGGGGCCGTAACCCCTCCGTAATACACACGTTAGACTTTTTAGACTGACGGTTTTATGGTGTTCGACAAGCTTACTAGACTGACGGTTTAAATCTGGAGAGGCCGCAAACTCTCCGCAATACACATGTTAGACTGTCTGCCTCAATATGAGGCCTGGGTCCGTAGGGAAGGCTTGCCCTAAAGACTAATTCAAAGAATTAGCCCCCCTTGCGGCCCTCGGATACGTGTGGGCGGGCTTCCACAAAAGTTATACTGGGATCGGCTTAGATAGGAATAGGCCTTTGCCCAGAATTGAACTTCCCTGCATTATTATTCGAAAATTGTTGAAATTGATATAAGTGAACTACACGTCAGATACAATTATTGCGATTGAAAGTGCAGCTTTATTTGTACGATCCAAAGTTGATTTATGGGAAAGTTTTATGCTGCTGTGATGTTGATACGAACAATAGAATATTGCGTGTGTGCTTGGTGAATTTCCTTCATTAAATATCCATCTGAATGTTCATAGTTCAAGTGCGTTTGGTGTGAAGATAATGAAATTCCCTGGCTCGGCGAGAAGCACGTTGGTGAACAGGATTCCGAACGGCGAGTTGCCAAGGCTAGTTCATAGGTTGGTCATACGCGACGGTCTTTAAAGCTACCGTACAAGGCGGATGAAGGAGCTTGTGTGTTATTCAGAACGTGGGATGGAATTAAATGAGTCATCAGCGATTAACATTTGTCGATTATTAGGAGGAAAAGTTTAAACTTATTGTTTAAATAAAAAAAATAAAAAAAAACAACTTATGCGAATGTAGGTTATTGAAAGTACAGTTAACAAAGAATAAAAAAAAGTGATTTAAAGATTTTCCTTACATATATATAAAAAAAAGTTGGTCCGTTTTAGTGGATCATTGGATAAAATAGTAAAATAATATATAATAACAATAAATAATAATCTTGCAACCGTCATCCGGATCGCACTGGTAAGTGATCGTTTTTGTTTGTATATTTTGTAACGCCAGCGAGCAATGAAATGAAATGTAAAGAATTTGAAATGTAATGTAATGAAATGAAATGAAATGTAATGAAATGAAATGTAAAGAAATTGGAAATGTAATGTAATGAAATGAAATGTAAAGGAATTGGAAATGTAATGTAATGAAATGAAATGTAAAGGAATTGGAAATCTAATGTAATGAAATGAAATGTAAAGGAATTAGAAATGAAATGTAATGAAATGAAATGTAAGGGGATTGGAAATGTAAAGTAATGAAATGAAATGTAAAGGAATCGTAAATGAGGTAAATCAAAGGAAATCAGGCGCTCCACCGATGTGAGCGGGTACTCCCCACCGGGTCAAAGCATCGCCGTCGACTTAGATTAAACGGCCGACGATTACCCGTACCCGGGAACGAGCGACCCTTAGCGTAGTTAAGGAGCCAGGAATGCCGTCGGAGAAGGGAACGCCGACTCACACACTCGAATGAAAAGAGGCTGAAAATGCCCGGTGAAATGGGACGCACGTCCGCCGTTGACCGTTTAGGCGCGTCGCGTGAACACTCCGCTATCCGCTAGGCAGAATTCGATGGAAACACTACACAACCTAGTTAAATTTACAATCTTGTCAACATCGTTCGTTGACATGATGGAGGTAAACATCACTGACACGATGCCCGAGATGTCAAGAGACGATCGAACCGCCACCACACGGCAAAAAAAAACGAAAAGGGGCGCGTTCCGCTAACCATTGTCTACAACTGCGGGAAAATGCACTTTTGAATGCGCGTGCAGCAGTACAAGGGCCAATGCACCCGCCAACATGAACAGGAGGTGGCGACAACGGCATTTTTGATACCGGAGATCCAATTGAAAGGACCGCTATTGAAGGTTTCGCGGCAAGTCGACGAGGTCGGGAGCTTTCTTTTTGGATTGGACGAGGTGAGATATACACGGCATTGGCGTGAGCTCCTGGGTAACTGATAATTCTTTTCTTCCTGGCCACTAACGAGGAGGTGAGCGATCGAGCGGAAGTATTTTTGGTCCGAAACGAACTGGCTTGAGGCAGAAAACGAGCAGGCGATATAGATAATAGCTGAGTAGACGGGACTGGGAAGTCGAACGCGGCTAGCATTTTGCGAAGCGGGTGAGCGTCGGCGGAGATAAAGAAAACCACAAAGACCATCAGATACAGCATAGAAGATCGAATTCCGAACGCGGCGGCAGTAGAACTTTACATTGGAACTGTTCGGGGAAGTACCGAGTAGGCGGCCTTCGAAGTCGAACGAACGAGCAGGGGCAGGCGATTATTTCGAGGAGAAGGATCGAAGGTAGGCTAAGTTTTTTGCTATTGTTAATATAATGAAAAATAGGTACGATAAGTGTAAATAGAAATAGGTACGATAAGTGTAAAGAAAAATAGGTACGCGGCACCGTCAGTAAGAACAGAGTAGGGCAAATAGTGTACCAATAAAATTGTTACAAAGGTGTAATCGCTGGTGTTAATTTTGTGCCCTTCTGGCAGAATCGCGTAAGAAATTTCGATTACGTCTAGCGGCAACTTAACAATCGCGATAGCCAAGTACGTCGCCGTCAGTTTCTCGCTTCGAGACGGTGATTTTACAGACAGTTTCGGTCGTAAATTTAAAGCGAGTGGCGCCTAAAATCGACCCACCCCAATTTCCACGGGAGTTAGCCGACCGGAACTGTCCCCTTTGCACTCCATCGGGAGGCGAAGGGCTTTTGGCGGGTTGCAGGAGCAATCAACGTAACAAATTGGCGCCCAACGTGGGGCCCGACGGTGATAACGGTACGAAACGGTGCGCGTGAAAAGTTTCATATAGCCAAGTCCCAAATTGTGGGAGGCTCGGTAGGCGCGAAAAAAAATTCAGGAGGGGCGCCCTAGAGGCACCCGTAGAAGTGCAATATTGATTAACTAAAAAGAAGTGCAGTATTGATTACGTTTGCAATATTGATCAATCCGGCTGGTCGTTCTGCGAGAGTTTCGAACCGAAATAATTTTGCGTTGACATATCGTTGCAGATATTAATCTTAGCGTAATTAGTGTGACTATAATATTAGAATTGATATTTCGCACTGAATTCTTAATTTTCTCGCATAATAGTATTCGGATAGATCATTGAAACACATATATTATTATTGAATTTTTGAAATTTATTCGAATATGAATGTTTGCATATATACATATCTATATATATATAGATATATATGATATAAGTCTACATATTTTTTATTTTTGGTGAAAACCTATTTGAATTCTAGATTGTTGGTGTGGAAGTGTGAATGAGTGGATTTAGGTTGCTTGTGTTAAATTCGATTATTGGAAGAGAATAAATTTTGAAGTGGTGGTTTTAGTTTTAGCCGGTGGAAATCGTGACGGTTGATAGGTACTTCTCTGGTGTTAATTTTTGGAAGAGCATTTTTGGGGTCTGATAAAATAGAAAGATTATCTTCTATTTCATAATGAAGATTCTAGTAGACCGCCTGTCGAAAGACGAGCTCACTTATGAGCTCGCCATCCGGGGTTTTCCGGCGGACACGGTAGAAGGTATGAGGAAGACGCTGAGGGCAACGCTCAAAGCGGAGTCTGCGCTGAATACCTCTTACGTAGAGACAGCGTATCCCTTTGACTACGAGACAGATTACGCGGAATTGTCAGCGAAGGCTTCAGAGGTGGAAGATTTAGTGTCGAGGGTGACGGGGGACAAAGCCGCATCGGAATATGTGAAGTCCAGGGTAAAGATTGAGTTCGCTTTTCGCCGCCTGAGTAATATGCGGGCGACCACACCCGAACAGTTAGATGGTGCAAAAAAACTCCGTAACCGGTTCATCATTGCGATGGGGACCTTTGTGTCCAAGACGGAAGAAACGAGTGGGGACGAAGATGAACTTGCAGCTATCGAACGGGCAGCGGCCGCTCCGCCAGAGGCGAGGCTACCAAACTTAGCGGAGGTGGCGAAGTGGGGCCTCAAGTTCAGCGGAGATTCCTCGGGTTCCGTGAATGCCTTTCTGGAGCGGGTAGAAGAGTTGCGACAGGCGAGGGGGTTGTCCAAAACACAACTTTTCAGGGCTGCGGTAGACCTGTTTGATTCCCGGGCTCTGATTTGGTTCCGAGCCAACCGCGGTCTAGTGGGTAACTGGGACGAGCTGGTGGAGGAACTCAGAACAGAATTCCTCCCACCAGACTATGAAGATCGCCTATGGGACGAGATCCGGAAGCGGACACAAGGAGAAAATGAGTCCATGGGGGTCTACGTGGCCGTTATGGAGCGTCTTTTCAGTCGCTTGAAAACAGGTTGCTCAGAGGAAAAGAAGCTGCGTCTATTGCGGAGAAATATCACGCCATACTACCAGCAACAGCTGGGCCTAACCTCAGTGACATCTATCGCGGAGCTGGTAAGGATGGGCCGCACCCTGGATGCGACTAGGGCGTCGGTGGCGGCGTTTGTGCCTCCCAGCACCCGTTCCAGACGCTGTCTAGAGCCAGACCTGGCATATGTAGGGACGGGAAGTGCGGAGCGAGTTGCTGCAGTGTCCGAGCGAAGCCAAATTCAATGTTGGAATTGCAAGCGGGAGGGACACTTATCGAGAGCATGTACGGAGCCAAGGCGGTGTTTTGGGTGTGGACGTCTAGGGGTCATGCGGTCCGCCTGTCCAACTTGTCGAGTGAGGGTCAATAACCAGGTGGATCGAGGTCGGTCAGGGATCGAGGAATCGGGAAACGGCCGGCGTGCTCGCTAGGCGGCCAAGCGAGTACTGGGCCGAGGCCGCAACAGCAACGTCATCAGCCGAAGGTAGATTATGCCCTGGTTAGAAGCGAACATGACTGTCGTCCGCACTTACGGGTGGAGATCGAGGGCATGGTCATGGAAGGACTACTGGATTCGGGGGCCAGCCGCACAATCCTAGGAGGAAAGGGGTGGTTCCGGTTGGCAGAGAAGGGTGTGACATGTAGTCAAGGAGGAACTGAGCAAGTACGGCTTGCCAACGGGGCATTGTGTTCGGTGGACGGGGAGGCACGGTTGCGTTTTGCCTTGAACGGACGTGAGCACGACATGGAGGTATTAATCATTTCGTCGATTCCTCAGGAAGCGATATTGGGAATCGATTTTTGGCAGCGTTTCGGTGTTGTCCTAGATATGCAAGGTCAGCAATGGACGTCGGTCGCTTCAGCGGAGGCGGTGGGGGGTAGTGCGCTGCGAAGTCGGACAGACTTATCAACTGGAGAAGCAGAGACCTTGGCTATGTTGTTAGAGGAGCAGTGCGGGTTAATGGGCGAGGGATTGGGCTGTGCGAAAGCAGTTAAGCATGTCATTAAAACTTCGGCTCTCCCGATCAAGCAGAGGTATTACCCGGTCTCACCCGCTGTACAGAGACAAATCAATGCTGAGTTGGATGATATGCTTCGAATGGGAGTGGTCGAGCCGTCGTCAAGTCCTTGGTCGTCGCCGATATTGCTGGTTCGGAAGAAAGACGGGACTTATCGTTTTTGCGTAGATTTTCGAAAAGTGAATGCGGTGTCTGAGAAGGACGCATACCCTTTGCCGTACATTTCCGCTACTTTGGACAAGCTGAGGAATGCAAAGTACTTGTCGACGCTGGACGTCAAGTCAGCTTACTGGCAGGTACCGATGGCAGAAGACTCTAGGCAATACACCGCGTTCACCGTGCCAGGAAGGGGATTGTTTCATTTTCTCAGGATGCCTTTCGGACTTCACAATGCGGGGGCCACATGGCAACGGCTGATCGACACGGTGCTCGGGCCTGCATTGGAGCCTTACGTGTTTACATATCTCGACGATGTGATAATCGTGACCGAGACATTTGAGCGACATATAGAAGTCCTGCGAGAAGTGTTTGTTCGACTGAGAGAGGCGGGTCTACGGTTGTCACGTGAAAAATGCCAGTTTTGTAGGGCGCAGTTGAGATATTTGGGTTACCTAGTTGATGCAGAAGGCTTGCATGTAGACCCTGAAAAAGTAAAGGCGGTAAGCGAGTTTCCGCGTCCCGAAACAGTGAAACAGGTTAGACAACTCTTAGGTATGGTGTCTTGGTACAGACGCTTTATTCCGGACCATGCAACGATGGTGGCTCCCCTGACTGATTTACTAAAAAAGGGTCGCAAGTTTGTGTGGAGTGACGAGTGCGCGCGCGCGTTTGCCTTGTGTAAACAGAGGCTCACTACGGCACCGGTACTGTCGTGTCCTGACTTTGACCTCCCATTCAAAGTACAAACAGATGCGTCGGACGTGGGCATCGGAGCGGTACTGAGCCAGGCACACTCGTCGGGAGAAAAGGTTGTGTGTTATCTCAGCAGGGCGCTCTCGAGTAGTGAGAGGAAATATTCAGCAACGGAAAAAGAGTGTTTAGGGGTGCTATGGGCAATCGAAAAGCTGCGCCCATATATTGAAGGCACTCATTTCATCGTAATTACTGATCACCACTCACTCGTTTGGTTGAATAGGCTGAAGGACCCCACTGGTAGGTTGGCTAGATGGGCGGTAAGGCTCCAGCAGTTTGACTTCGAAGTAGTTCACCGAAAAGGGAAGGAGCACTTGGTGCCGGATGCACTCTCCCGGGCAATTAACCAGGTAGACAGTATAGGCGCCTCACTGAAACTGGAGCCATGGTACGAGAAAATGTTGGAGAACGTACGAGGAGATCCAGTGAAATACTCAAACTGGAGAGCTATGGATAACACCCTGTGGAAACGGGCAGAGGGGACCAGCTTAGAAGCGGGAAACAAAACCGGTTGGAAAAGAGTTGTGCCGAGAGCTGAGAGGGGAGCCGTTCTCAACCGGTGCCACGGCGATCCTACAGCAGGACAAATGGGAGCTGATCGGACACTATCCCGAGTTGCGCAAACCTACTATTGGCCAGGGATGCGGGCGGACATCCGCCGATACGTGGAGAAATGTAAAGTTTGCCAGGCATGCAAAGTCGAGAGGAGGGCACCGATTGGGTTGATGGCCACCAGGGCCGGCGAGGCTAAAGATCCCTGGGAAATGATCTGTGTGGATCTGGTGGGACCGCTGCCCAGGTCAAAGCGTGGTCACGTTTACATCTTGACAATATTGGACTACGTCACCAAGTTTTCGATCTTGCTACCAATGCGAACAGCGACAGCTTCAAATGTTTTCCGACTATTGGAAGAAAACGTATTCCTGGTGTATGGTGTACCAAGGGTTTTGGTATGCGACAATGGCGTGCAATTTCGGGGCAAGCAATTTAAATGTCCGGTGGAGGCTTATGGGGTACGGATTAAGTACACTGCGCTGTACCACCCCCAGGCCAATCCGGCCGAAAGGCGCAACCAAGATGTGAAGTGCATGTTGCGCTGCTATGCATCGGATAACCAGCGCACGTGGGACGAGTACTTAGCAAAGGTTGCTTGCGCTTTGAGAACCTATAAGCACGAGGTCACCGGTTACTCCCCATATTTTCTAAATTTTGGCCGGGAGATGGTTACGTTTCAAGAGGAAACAGAACCGCCCGAAAGCGGGGATCGAAGTTTTAGCCCTCTACGGAACGCGAGAGCACTAGATGAAGTTCGACAAGAAGTGATCCAGAGGATGGGGCTGGTGGCTTCATCAAGTAAAAAACGCTATGACCTCCGGCGGAGGACGGTAGATTTCCAGATAGGTGATAGCGTATGGAGAAGGAACTATGTATTGTCAGATGCCAGCAAACATTTCTCCGCCAAACTTGCTCCTACATTCGTTGGGCCTTACAAAATAAAGAAAAAGACTTCAGCGTGGACCTTTGAGTTAGTTGATGAGAGGGGGAAGTCTGCAGGAAACTGGCATGCAAAAGACCTTAAACGGTATGTTGAAGGCAGTTCCGAACTGGAATAGAACTAGAAGTCAGCGTCAGCGGTGACCAAGTGCTGTCATTTTACCATAAGAGGTCTGAATAAGTTACTTTTAATAGCAGTAGGATAATAGAGTAGAGGTCTCGGGAGTATGAGGATCTAGTACGAACGGTTGGTACCTTCCCGGCTTGGGACTTCAAACGATGAGGGTAGGGGTTTAGAAAACTCATTTGCGTACTAACCTAATGACCAGATCGCGAGGTGCGATATCTAGACATCTGGCATTTAGTGAAAAGGCACAAGAGAGATTTTAATTAGGAATAAGATAATAAATTGTTGGAATAATTGGGTAGCGGTGGATAAATTGATTGGTAGTTCCGTCAGGGAATCATAGGTAAAACGAAAAAAATATAGCGTAGGGGAGCTGGAATGAGCGAATTAATTATTGAGATAAGCTGGTCGTGGATATTGAAGTAGCTAACGGATTAGACAGGTGATTGTGTTTATAACGACAGTTAAGATTAGATTTAGGGATAAACGAAAAGGTTAGTTTTATGTAGAAGTAATATTGGGGTTAATAAGCACATGAAACTAATACCGTTCCCTGGATGGCGGATCCGTATCTGCTCATTTTCTTTTTTTTTCCTTTTTCCTCTTTGTTTTAGGTTTTTAGCCTTACTGCTGGTGCTTTGTTTTCCCGGGGTCGAGGCAGAAGTGGACATCCTAAAAGGAAACAGTTTATTGTGCTTTAGAATGAGGTATAGAAATACGTATTTATAGGATAGTTTTAGGATACAATAATATAAGGCTTATTAGGGTTACGAAAACGATACCGTTTATTTGGTGGCGGGTCCGTATCTGCTTTTATTTTGTGTTACTTCTCCTTCGGTTCTTTAGTTTTCTTTTCCTTCTACTAATTTGTTATCGTTTATTATTCTCTCCATTGGCGGAGGTAGGTGAAGTAGGCCTAAAAAGAAACAGGTTGTTTTGCTTTAAGAATTGATCAAGAGATATACATCCATAGGGTAGATATCTGCCAATACTGCACAAACCACGAGACGAAACTTACAACACAAAATCTAAACTTAGCCCCTCTTTCGGAAGGAAGAATGCATAGTGTAATTCTGGCAGGAATGTGTGTATCAGCATCAATGATCGTGTCGTACCATCTAGAATTCGAATAGATAGGAGCACGATAATTGACTACTAAACACGAAGTCCGGGGCGTAGTTTGCGGGAATTTTAATGAAATACTTACCTTCGGCGTAAGATCGAATACAGATACCAAAAACGGGTCGTGGACTGCCGCGGCAATTAGATTTCGAAAGTTTCCGGGAGTCATAGGGGCGCGCGCAATTCGCGGTCACTTCGTCAATTATTGCCTCCATAGGCAGAAAGTTAGACAAGAATTACTTAGTAATTCTCTGGGGAAGGGGGAGATGTAACGCCAGCGAGCAATGAAATGAAATGTAAAGAATTTGAAATGTAATGTAATGAAATGAAATGAAATGTAATGAAATGAAATGTAAAGGAATTGGAAATGTAATGTAATGAAATGAAATGTAAAGGAATTGGAAATGTAATGTAATGAAATGAAATGTAAAGGAATTGGAAATCTAATGTAATGAAATGAAATGTAAAGGAATTAGAAATGAAATGTAATGAAATGAAATGTAAGGGGATTGGAAATGTAAAGTAATGAAATGAAATGTAAAGGAATCGTAAATGAGGTAAATCAAAGGAAATCAGGCGCTCCACCGATGTGAGCGGGTACTCCCCACCGGGTCAAAGCATCGCCGTCGACTTAGATTAAACGGCCGACGATTACCCGTACCCGGGAACGAGCGACCCTTAGCGTAGTTAAGGAGCCAGGAATGCCGTCGGAGAAGGGAACGCCGACTCACACACTCGAATGAAAAGAGGCTGAAAATGCCCGGTGAAATGGGACGCACGTCCGCCGTTGACCGTTTAGGCGCGTCGCGTGAACACTCCGCTATCCGCTAGGCAGAATTCGATGGAAACACTACACAACCTAGTTAAATTTACAATCTTGTCAACATCGTTCGTTGACATGATGGAGGTAAACATCACTGACACGATGCCCGAGATGTCAAGAGACGATCGAACCGCCACCACACGGCAAAAAAAAACGAAAAGGGGCGCGTTCCGCTAACCATTGTCTACAACTGCGGGAAAATGCACTTTTGAATGCGCGTGCAGCAGTACAAGGGCCAATGCACCCGCCAACATGAACAGGAGGTGGCGACAACGGCATTTTTGATACCGGAGATCCAATTGAAAGGCCCGCTATTGAAGGTTTCGCGGCAAGTTGACGAGGTCGGGAGCTTTCTTTTTGGATTGGACGAGGTGAGATATACACGGCATTGGCGTGAGCTCCTGGGTAACTGATAATTCTTTTCTTCCTGGCCACTAACGAGGAGGTGAGTGACTCTGGCGATCGAGCGGAAGTATTTTTGGTCCGAAACGAACTGGCTTGAGGCAGAAAACGAGCAGGCGATATAGATAATAGCTGAGTAGACGGGACTGGGAAGTCGAACGCGGCTAGCATTTTGCGAAGCGGGTGAGCGTCGGCGGAGATAAAGAAAACCACAAAGACCATCAGATACAGCATAGAAGATCGAATTCCGAACGCGGCGGCAGTAGAACTTTACATTGGAACTGTTCGGGGAAGTACCGAGTAGGCGGCCTTCGAAGTCGAACGAACGAGCAGGGGCAGGCGATTATTTCGAGGAGAAGGATCGAAGGTAGGCTAAGTTTTTTGCTATTGTTAGTATAAAGAAAAATAGGTACGATAAGTGTAAAGAGAAATAGGTACGATAAGTGTAAAGAAAAATAGGTACGCGGCGCCGTCAGTAAGAACAGAGTAGGGCAAATAGTGTACCAATAAAATTGTTACAAAGGTGTAATCGCTGGTGTTAATTTTGTGCCCTTCTGGCAGAATCGCGTAAGAAATTTCGATTACGTCTAGCGGCAACTTAACAATCGCGATAGCCAAGTACGTCGCCGTCAGTTTCTCGCTTCGAGACGGTGATTTTACAGACAGTTTCGGTCGTAAATTTAAAGCGAGTGGCGCCTAAAATCGACCCACCCCAATTTCCACGGGAGTTAGCCGACCGGAACTGTCCCCTTTGCACTCCATCGGGAGGCGAAGGGCTTTTGGCGGGTTGCAGGAGCAATCAACGTAACAATTTTGATTGAATTTGAATATTTCATTGATTGCATGATTAAGTTTTTTAATTTTCATTTTGGTAATTAATTAATATTTTATCCTTGACTATTGTTTTTTGTTAAGAATTTTTTTCTTGGAGAATTTCGTTCATATTTCTTTTATTTTTATTCTTTTTGGTTTGAATACATTTGTTTTTTTACGGAGATAAAATTTGTGTTGTTTTTTTTCTTTGAATTTGAAATGAATGTTGGAATGACTTTCTAACTCCAAGCATATAGGTTCAGTGAGGCCATGAATGGCAGATGGGCTCCCTTCTTCCCATCCTATTTATTATCTGTGTTAGTCCGCGTTCGAAATGCGTGACACAGCTAGGGCTTGGCCTGCCCCTCAATTAACTCACGACACCGGTGACTAGCCGGCACCATATGCCAGGCGAGGGTAGCAGGTCAAGCTACAATTTCTGTTGTGGTGGCGGCTGTTCACAGCTGTTCCGCAACAAGTTTGATTATTCCAATTTTAACCAAATTTTTATGTGATTGTTTGCAGTTCTCTGAGAACGACAATTGCATAAGCGAGTTTAAGCATTAGAAAATTATTAATTTGTGATAGAAATGCTCTTGCATTAAGCATTCATGTACATGCACATACATTAAATGAAAGCAAGGTGCAAGAAGCTCATACAACTGTTAAATGTTTTCCCATGCTGCCATGCTCCCCTATCGCCAGTTTGGCTTGTCTCACACATTCGTATCTCATTCTCACACATAGACAGTAGGTTGAAAATTGGATCATTTCTCAGCTGCGATTTCTAATCCATTCTCTCTTATATCTGTGTTGTACATGGACATTATCGGCCCCTACCCAAGGTCCAAGTCTGGTAACATAGGAGCCCTCGTCATCCTAGATCATCTCTCGCGGTTCCCATTTATCGAGCCGTTAACATCTCAAGGAAGAGGATATTCCACCTTGTTGGAGTCCCAGAAACCATCGTGTCGGATAACGGCGTGCAGTTTCGGTCGCACATTTTCCATGACGTACTGCAGGAATTCGGGATCTCACACACATTTACAGCCGTGTACTCGCCACAGGCAAATGCATCCGAATGTCTGAACCGCTCAATTCTCACGGCCATCAGGGCCTACCTCGATCCCGCACAGACCACGTGGGACGACAAACTCTCGGCTATCACTAGCGCACTACGCTTCGCACCTCATGTTACAATTGGGACCTCCCCATACCAAGCGGTGTTTGGACAACCTATGATTACTCATGGAAAGTCTTAAGTCCTCCTACGGCAATTACAACTGTTGGAGGAACCTGAGGTGACCCTGACTCAACCCGACCACCTCACCATCATCCGACAACGCCTTCGCCAACTCACCACTCAGGCCCAGTGCCGAAACGCAAAGGCCTATAACCTTCGTTCCAGGTTGGTTACATACCAGCCTGGCGAAGTGGTCTACTGGCGCAACTTCCGGCAAAGTGACGCAGCCGCGCACTACAATGCAAAGCTGGACCGGAAGTTCTTACCTAGTAAGGTGATAAAGAAGATCGCCGGTGCTTATTACCAGCTGGCCAAACACAGGGGACGATCAGTGGGCGTCTTTCACGCGAAAGACATCACTAAGTGATATACCCACTGCGTTCACAAGTTCACGATCTGTTTCCAAATTTTATTTGGAGATCGTCCATTTGCACCTATTTCAGGTGTCACTCCTGCCCCAATTAGAAAGTATCTAGAGATGTTCACCTGGTTCACCATTTCTTTTACCAAAGATAATTTCATCATTAACTCAGTATACGTGTTCACGATATTTCCTTTAATTACATTTTCCCCTTTAATTCGCTCACTTGTTCACGCGATATGTATAAAGGATTGGATAGTAAACGACATGGTCACCTGTTCACGTCATTGTCTTTCACATATTACATCCATCCTTCAGCTCTTTCCACGCACTTACCCTTGTGGAAAGATCTGTGTTGTAACATCCAGTAATTTCCAGTGAAATTACTGGGCACTTAATTTCGACGCACACTGTATGTGCTCGAAATCGATACACATTTCAAATTGAAACGCATTTCAATTTGAAGCAATAATAAGGTACCATAAGTCCCCTGCGACCCTATTATTGTATTCGAACAGCAAGCAAATTCCTAACGGAATTTTTCTTGCTGTTCGCTCGCTCATTGCGAGACAATTTCGTCATTTTCGAGACAGTCGGAAGAGAGTCGTTGTGGCGACGGTTGGCCGTGCTTCTTTAACTCAGACTCGGGAAATCGAAATTTTAGCAAATAATACGGAAGTTTTTGAGTTTATCGAGTTCATAGTGCACCTTCGGCCATCAAACGAAAATTTCGAGATAGACACCGGCATCAAAAAAGTCAATAATGGCAGAGCGCAGGGATCCCCGAGGATATTGAATTATTGTCCCGGCCACTGGAAGCAGCAGGAAAAAAGGGAAACGACGAACTGAATCAACAAGTACATCGTTTAAAAGGCCACTAATTTAGCTATGACGGTAAAAAGGAGCCAATCATTATAGATTTCAGTTTTTTATTAGCTTTTGGGATTTTTTGATATTATGGCCAGTATCAGTGGGTGGAGGACCCCAGACCATCGGGGTCAGGGCTCCACTACCATCGGGGGCCCGGGGCTGTCTGCCTCACCCGGATTCCTCTGAAAAGAGAGGTACAACGACAAAAATAAAAGTGAAAGAGTCCTTCCGTTTGCCCGTAAAAGTACTATTATCAAGCAAAAGCTTGGGTATGTGACCATGAATCAAGTAAAAAGATTACGCATTACGCAGGTCCGAAATATTGGAATTCTGTTTCATTACGTCACACTTGACAAACGCTTTGAATAAGTGGGTTTAGTTTTATGAAAGTGTTTTTATAATAAACTATTTGAAAAGTGGTGTTTAAAATGAGGTGTGCAGTGGAAAATTGTAATAACTGAAATAATAAAAAATTTGATAGAAATATCAGCTACTATTGCTTTCTTGCAGATAATTTTTTTTTAAATACGTGTAAGATTTTTTGTCGAAGGAAAGACAATTTCCATACGACGACCTCGATATTTGTAACGAGCACTTCGCTAAGGATGACTTTCATCGCAATATGCAGTTTGAAATGGGTAAAGGAATTAATATTTACAATTATTTCTGTAGATAAAAAGTTATTACTAAGTTTAGGGTACTAAAAATTATTAAATTTTGGATATAGCAAAGTACATTTTCGCAGGCTGAAACCTGGTGTAGTGCCAAGTATTTTACCAAAAAGATCAAAATGTTACATCAAAATCAGAAGGTCGTGACAACCGAGCTGAATGTCGAGAAAATAAAAAGCGGGTCATCTCTTTATTACAGAAAAGCGCTGGAAAGGAAATTGTATGTGAAAGATATACTGGCGATGCAATTGAAGGTCCAAAATGTGGGGCCGAGAGCGATCAAGTGGCTCAAAATAACCCTTATATTGAGTTGATGTAAGCCAGTTTTGGCCGCTTACTGCTGTTAGAAAAACGCTGTTAGACAAACATATTAAAGCCCTGACACAAAGAGTTTTACCAATATTCATATGCTATTCTAATTAATATGTTCTTCTATAGACTAACGATTGGTTTGATCTAATGAATGTTAGATCGCCAACATCAAATTTTCGTGAACGTGTTCATGCTTATGGTCTTTCACTTGAACTGCAGACAGACATCCTGGACCAAATGTGCACTATGATGGGTGACATACGCGTTATTGGCAAAAAGAGTTTACTACCATTTCAGAAAGGTACAGGCGTACCCCGATTTGTGACGCTTCGACTTAAGTCGTTTCACAATTACGTCACTCTTCAATTCACACCCAGTAATTCGATTAGCGACGTTTTTGCCCCGCACAACATCGTCAGATATCAGGACAGGTTTGAATTCAGGTTGTATGGAAGAACCTGTTCAAGCCAATGAAAATATCAGTACCGGCGTTCAGTTGCAAAACGAAATGGCGTCCAGTACGAAGGCATTACGTGGCGATGAAAAGCTTAAAGCATGAAAACTATTTGTTGAATAAGAAAAAGTATGCATATTAACCTTTTATTACAAAATTCAATATCATTTCAAACTTTTCAGCGAAGAATTTGAGATTGCATTAACAGCTTTAAAGGAGAAAAATAAAAAAGCTGAACTTGAAATAAATAATCTGCTTCAGAATATAAAAGAAATAGAGGTTGAAAAACTTTGTTTGTAGGAAAAGTTGAAAGAGCAATTCACAGAAAGCCAGTTAAAGGCCTTAAAAACGAATTAAAAAAAAACTAATTGGACTGAAGAGGATGTGGCAAAGTCCGTTACTTTGCATAGTGCAAGCTCTCGCGCTTACAAGCTTTTGCGAAAAAAAAAGTTCCTCTTCCCTCAGTTCGCACCCTTGAACGCTGGTCTGCGAAAATGGAAATTCCTCCGGGAATTTTAAGGCCAGTACTGAGGATAATGCAAGCAACTACACAACTCTCACAAAAAGAAAAACTTTGTGTTTTGAGTTTCGACGAGATGAAGGTGAAGAGAGTTATCTGTTATGATAAACCTTCTGGCACTACTCTTGCGGCAGCTTCTTATGTTCAGGTTGTCATGTTAAGAGGTACAAATAAATTGTTTGCCATAAAATTGTATTTAACAAAGATTTTTTTACAGGTTTACTTGGAAAATGGAAGCAGCCAATATTTTATGGTTTCGACACAAAAATTACAAAATTGCTCCTATCTAACATTTTGAGAAGTGTAGATGAATGTGGCTATCATATTGTCGCAATTACAAGTGACTTGGGGAGGAGTAACAGAGCGTTGTACAAAGAGTTAGGAGTTGAAATGAACAAACCATGGTAAAAATTGTTAAACTCGTGTGTTAGCATCACTATATTAATATTTTAATTGAATAGGTTTATCTTTGACGAAAAGAAGCTATATGTATTCGCAGATGTACCCCACTTGCTGAAATTAATCCGCAATCATTTTATCGACCACGGGTTTCAAATTAACCAGAAACCAATTAAAATAGACATACTCAAAAATGTTTTAAGTTTATCGTCAAGCGAACTCAGAATTATGCATAAAATAACACCGCATATGTTATGTGTTAAAAATGCGAAACGGCAAAAGTGAAAATCGCGGCAAAGCTTTTGTCTCATACTGTTACAAAAGGTATTTCACGAGCTGTTAGCTTAGGATTGCTAACAGATAAGATTGGGAAGAAACTCACAATTTCATTAAGCTGGTATGGAATATCATACTTTTAACTATTAAATATACTTAACTTAATATTTTACATAGACAAATTATTGGTTTGACGTGGTCAACGTTAGGGTACCATACACAGACACGCGGGTGCGAATGCACGCATATGGTCTTAGCTTAGAGCTGCAAAATGACATCTTAACTAGAATGACGTCAATGATGAAGAATATGCGAGTAATTGGGAAAAAAGGACTTCTCCCATTTCAAAAAGGTTAAACATTTTTTAAATTCTATGGTCAAATTTTTAACAAGGTTCTATATTTAGGTGTGATTCAATCTAACAATGCTCTGCAAGCACTACGTTGATATTTTTCGTCGCTTCGATATAAAATACGTGTTAACGTATAGACAGAATCAAGATGTACTTAAAAATTTCTTTGGAGTGATTCGTGCAAAAGGTGGACTGCACGATCACCCTAACCGACAAGAATTTAAGTACAGATTACATTTTGGGGTTTAACCAAGGCGCTTTGTCAGAGAGCGGGTGATGACACCCCGGATCTTCATGCTGAAGAAAATTTAACTGGTAACACAAACATTTCATGTTTATATTTTTCAAAATTTTTAATTAAAATTCTTATGGAATTTTTTTTTAATCAAACAGGAAAAGTATTTAGAATCATTCGGCATGAGCAAGAAGAATTAGACGATGAGGCTGACCTTCAACCTGAAACCGATCTACCTTTGTCCTTCGATGGATTGGAAAATTTAGCGGGCTTCATTTGCCACAAAATGAAGACAACTCTTCCGAACTGCCGAGTCGACACGGAAGCAGATACCTCAAACACATGGATAAATCACTGTCCAAGCCAACGGATGCGTTTATGGCACAAATTATGGCAATGGATAACATTTTTTCATCAGTAAACGGCGAGTCTTTGCAGTTTACAACTGGATTCTTAGCTCATATGATGGATATGGCTAGCGATATCGACTGCGATTTGAAAGTCAGAAAAATATTTTTCAAAACTAGAATGTTACTTCAGAATACGCACGTTGAACAAATGTATTGAAGAAAATGATAAGTCAAAAAAACGAAAATTAAAAAAAATATTAACTTGAAAAATAATCGTCTTTATTTTATAATTCATTAACGGATTATTTATAACTGCAAAATATCGATAGATTTTTCATTCACGTATTGCTGTAAGGAAATACAGCACTCACATTTTTCAAAGCATCATTAAAATGACCATACATACTACATTTTAAGCAAACCTTATTTTTCACAATATATCTCCCTATTCGCCACTATATGCTACATCATATATTACAACATGAACGACGCTACATTAAATCAAAGCCGCAGATATGGACATTCGCAGAACAAGACGATTTTGAAACTCGCCATTACATCATCTTCAGATGCAAGTATTTTTTCTTTTCACCACATTTTTCTTAGTCTACCGCTCTCTGCTACGTGACGTAAACTGCGCCAGGCGGGACATGCGCAGAACATGACGAGTTTCGAACTCGCATTGTCATGATCTCTAGTATATGGTTCATGTGTTAGCATTACTATCGGACTAGCTGACACGCCCACTTCGAAACTCACCGACTAATAGCTTGTAAACTCGATCAATATATTTGACGCTAAGGAGCGACGAGAGTGTCTAGTCAAGCGACGCGCCGAAATCGATCAAAACAGTGACCAAAGAGTGGAAACATGATAGTAGCGACGACATCGATTCAAACCGGTTTCGTTGCTTGAGTGCTATGTTGCTGCAAAATATATTTCGATAACATACAGTAAGTAGACAAATTTCGTTAATAGGTATGTTACGCGGTAACAATGAGTACCCACGAGTATCTTTAAAAGAAAACAAAGAAAAAAAGAGAGGCAACACTTCCTGGGCAAGGTTGCCCATAGTTTAAGAACCGCGAGGGCCACCACAAAGCTTAGCAGGCTACCGATGTAACCACAGAGCTTAGCAGGCTACCGATGTAACCACTACTCTAAGGGCCCTTCGTATTCGGAGCATCCGACTTGTGTAGTATACCTGCCAGATGCTGGCGACATAAGAGAAAATGTAAACTAAGTAGACACATAAGTAAATTAGTAGTAGATGCACAACCGAACAAAGCACCACGGCACTTTACGGACGAACAAGGCGACTGAACGACGACGAACAAGGCGACGACGGCAATCGTATTCTTATTTCATCCGTTTTTTGAAGTGTGATCGGTGACGGACACATCGACTACGACGCACTAATCGGCGAAGTACCGGCGGTACAGTGATTTCTGCGAATTAGTGGCGCGCAGATAGGAGAGTGGTGTAGTAAATGCCGGCATAGTCTATGGTGGCGTTCGACTCGGCTGGTGGCAGCGAGATCGAAGATTAAGCTTTAGCTTAATTTTGTATCGTTAGAAAATCGGTGCCGAGATAGTTAGATTGGTTAGAGTGAAAATAGCTAAATAAACTTTGGTATTATTGGTTGTAATCGCTGATGTGTCTAGTACGAATAAACCCGGTGGAAGGTCTGTGGATAACCGCACCGACTTCTCGTTTCGCGTTTGCCCTAGGATAGGCGGTTTCGGGCCTGAAACGACGAGGCCCAACTGTTGTACTCGCCATTCAAACTGCTCGTCGTGACCCGTACCGACTTCGCGCACGCCTGGAGTTCCCAAGATAACGTAAAGAAATACGAAAGCAAAGGTTTAATTAATCAATACGACCCGAATGTTTATTTACATCGTAAATATCTACTTGACAGCGTTTGGAGAGTTGTCAAATTGACAACCATGAAACCAACACAGTGTCTTACATGAACGTGCGAATGACTGAGCTGTGATGCACTAAAGGCGAATACAATTAACCCACTGTCGGTTTGGGTATATGTTAGGTATGCGTAGGCAAATACCGTCTAGCAGAATGACAACGTCACAGTAAGTGTTCAAAATGTCGATAAAAATACCAGTGTTTTGGTGGTATATTGAGGAAATATTAAAGTGAAACCCGCGAAACAGGAACAAAAGTTAATGCGGTTCACGACGAAATTAGTGAGTAAATTGATAAAAAACCTAGTGAACAATTTCAGAGTAGGTTATGTGACGTTTAAGTGTTAGTGGTAGTACGGAAAAGAATTGATTGAGACCAATTAACATTAATGCGGTTATTTCCTGGTCATCGCCAACAAAATCTAAGTGAAGTGAGAAGAAAAACATTCAAGCCTTGTTAAGAAAGTTACTGGGAATTCGACGTATATGTTAAATTGGTTTTTAGTATTGCATTGGGCCAGTAAACATGAATGCGGCTAAAATCTATCATTGAAATTTTTTGTGTAGTTATTTAAACAAATGTTTGTCCAAATCGACGCTATTTTCTCGCTAAACTAATTGAATATTAAACTTATCCCGCACGGACAATATACAATTTCAGTTAGAGTACTTTCAATGTACTTAAAAATTAAAGAAAACGCAAACTGCTAATGGTGGTTTTTGTTTATAAGCAAATGTTCGTTATCTTTTGAAGTTCAATTTATTTTTGTAGTACGGAATCCGGAAAACGCATCAGCCATCGATTTCGACAACACCCATTTATGGTGGGTTTGACCTCAATATACAACTTGACAGCACAACACAAAAGCGTCGTAAACTACGCGACGACGCGAACACGCAGTTAAGACACGATGATTCATGTTTTGTCAATTCCAGAGAAAGACCGTCCTTCGGAGAAAAGCAAATCACTCCACAGTTCTCCGGCTACAACCTTCCACCACAAGAGACAACACGAGAATGAAATTCAAATTTCGAATAACTGAAATGCCGCAGTGCCCATATTTGATTCAGATTAGCAAGATTCAGATTACAAAGGTTTTCAGTATTGCTAGAAAATGTGACACAAATATCTTTATCAGACAGTAACAAAATTGAGCAATCAATGCATTTTACAGCTTTACCGACTTTCCCGGCAATAAAAACGATTACAGAATGTATATAATAGCTGATCTGTATGAACATCTATATGAAATTAACTTATTAACAAACTTATCCTGATGTTCAACGCAGCCTCACGTTGAATTGTTTATCAAAGGATTGATTCATCAGGAATGAACTAAAAACTATAACTCTTCTGCTTTTATGTTACAATTTAGCTTAATACATATAATGTTTACATTATTAACAGATTAATTTGCATCCGTATAAAATTCATGTGCTACAAAAGTCTCCAGGTGACCAGGGCGCCGGACGCGAGTTACGGCAACACCTGCCGCACCGCATTAACATACGACACCTGCTGCATCGTACTGACATACGACATCAATCAACACGTGCCGACGACTTAGACAATATTTTCATTTTAATTCAATCAAATTGTTCAAAGTATGACCTAGTAAGAAAAAACCATTCACGTTACACTTGCATTTGCATTTCCTGTTTTGATTAAATTGCTCGAAGCAGCGATGGAAAAATTGTAACGCTGCTTCAGCACTTAAATTGTCATAAATAGAAGTGTCGAAATGTTAATACTTTCAGTTTTTTGATTATCCGAAATACATTCATTGTTCAATTACTTAAAAATCTTTCTTTTTTTTATTGTCCGTCGGTTCAACGGACATAAGTCGCGCGTGTGTGGCGTAGCATATGTGAAGGTGGTCGATCGCATGTAGTATGTGATCAACATTAATTCGATGCGTTCAACACAGTGTGCAGGGGATTAGCGCACGCATGCAGTGAGTACAATGATCGATCGAGCGAAGTTTTGCTCATGCAATCAAACAGTATATTTGCGGCGATTTCAAAGATATCACACCGGGACAGAATGCCTTAAATTAAAGTTGTGTCAATTAGTTAATGTTATGTTAAATATCTTTAATTTTTTTTCACGCCGGCTATGTGAATGCAGTCTTAATTAACTAATGACGCGTAATTTTCTTTCCGACGCAAGTATTTGTAGAAAACAAAACATCGCAGTTGTAGCCGTTCATCCTTCAAAATTTTCTAAATCTTTTCTCGAGGGAATTCGTTTGGAATCTATCTGGCAAAACGAATTGGAAATTTTAATCGTTTAGTAAATAATTCCAAGCATTAAGTAATGACGCTGTTTAGTTGTCTGGAACTACCTGCAAAGAAAAGAAAATTAGATTTGAAACGATATTTACCTACCTGGCCGCCTCAATGACAGCAACTGTCAGCATGACTTGTTCAGCCGTTCCAGGGGATTTACCGAAATTCCAGTCAGCTGATATTGGCCATAAATGCTGTATTCTATTATGAAATTTTGACTACGTTTATAATAGTTTCGTAAACAGTTAATAATGTACCGGCTAGTTGTTTCCAATTAGTTGATTTCTGTTCGTTTTGTATTTGATACGAATTACATACTAGATAAAATTGCTTTTTCGGATTGTTTTCGCATTATTTTTTTGCATGTTCTTTCATTGCATTAATTTCGCATGAGTTTATAATTTAGAATAAACGAGTAAATCGTTTTCTTCATGTTTTCTTTGAATTTGTAAAGTGAAAGACAAAACAGACGCCGATGTATTATTGCTGAATGAGTTTCGGTGGAAAGTTTACCACTTATGCTGCGCTCATTAAACTTATCCCATGAAATTAGCCAAATCCAGCAAGAGACAAGAAAAATATAGTTGTCGCCAGTAGAACTTGTAACGGGCGCCGCAAGTTTTTGCCTTAAATTATGTCCTTTTTCGGGGCCTTAGCATTGGCAATTGTCCACTAAGTAAATATGTTTTCTAGAAACACAATTGTCCCAGTAGATTCGGATAAAACAGTTTTAACAGCCTCAATCATTTTTTCTTTGAAAGTTATCATAGCAAGAAAAACGTTTTGCCGTTCGAAGCTATTAGGATTAAGAGGCTTATATGATAAACAAGGAGCTAATTTTAATGTTGAAAACTTTTCCTGGTCATGAATATTTTTTTGAATATGAGAAATCAGCGTCAGCTATTTTGCTGACGTCTTTGATTGAAGGAAACTTAAGACTTTGCGACATTTCATTTATCCAATTGTTTCTTAGACATTTGAATATTCCATTTGCAAGACAAATTACCCATTTTGCAAGTCAATTTAACACTTATGCAATTCAATTTAACACTTTTGCAGTTAAATTTAATACTTTTGCAATTCAGTTTCACATTTTTGCAATTCAATTTAGCACTTTTGCAATTCTATTCCACATTTTTGCAATTGAGTTTAAAACTTTTGCAAATCAGTTTAACGCTTTAGGAATAATGCTATTAGTTAGCTTCGAGTGTGTCAAATGCACATAAGAAACGACAAATGTGAGTGTGTGTTTAATTAAAATCGGAAAAGTAGTCTTAAAAAAATAAGTAAACATTATATTTTTACCAATTCGTAAATTACGTATGATATCACTATTGTTATTATAGCAATTTAATTTTACTTGTAAAAATAAATATATTTGTTCCTGTTTGTTCTAATGAAAAATATTTTCAATTGATAAAAACAAAACATGTACAAATCATCAAATAATTTTGTTCTGACTTCATTTGAATGAAATGATACGCAAGCAATAATAAAAATCGAAAAAATCTACCAATAATTACCGTGATACAACTGTTAGAAAGCTTAATTTTTTGTTGCGTGTAGCTGCATCATATTACTGTCATAATATAAGGTTATTTTTTAACACTATCTATCGATGTGAATATCAGCCAGTTAATTTCTGTACTCACTCTCATTGCAGGAGGTAACATGGCTTTTGAAATCATTAATAATAGTGAAAATGAGTGCTAGTAACGACGTTAATGAAGTGATTTTAGTTCAGGTTCAGGTATGTATAATTGAAATGTTTTTAAAATATAGGAAAACCCGTTAGAATAAGTTAATAAAAACTGTGTTTGTTTTTATCAAATAGGAGTTGAAAATTGAGTTTTTTTGAGTTCAAGCAATCGAAAATAGTTCCTACAACATTTTTTCCATTTTATTAGATGAGAACTACTGGCTTAGGTCAGAGCAGACCCAAGATTCAACATTAGATGACTTGATGCAAAGACAACGCAACCACCAGACAACACCAGCGCGGGAGAAACCGTGGCCGCTATTCTACTTATACAAAGCAACAAAAGGAGTTGCTAGTAAAATGTTCTGTACATGGGATAAGGGTGAAAGAAGCAGCAACCACAGCTGAAATAAAACATAAGACAGCCAGAAGCATCCTGCGCGTGTATACAAAAAATGATTGCAGTTTACAGCCAAACATACGTGGTGGATCACTACAAAAAAAAAGTTAACGGTAGAAGTGCTCCAAAAAATCGAGGAATGCGTGGAGCGAAACCCTACTATAACCATCAAGACTATTAAGCAACAGCTTGCGCAACAAGGATTTGATGTTAGTATGTCCACCGTTAACAACGGGTTGACAAAATTGAAAATCACGCTAAAGCTAGCACACTTTGAGATGGATCGAGTAAACGCAGCTCGCACAATCGAACTACGGCAAGAGTACGCTATCGATCTGTCGGCAAGACGCCAGCAAACCCGTCAAAATATGATTTTCAAAGATGAGTGTGGATTCAACTTTCATCTTCGTCTACGGCACACACGTTCTCAAAAAAATACACGTGCCCGTGTTGTAATTCCAACAGTTCGAGGCCGCAATGTAACCTTGATAGCTGCTATGAGCAAGGAGGAGGTCATACATAGTAGGCTTGGGGCATCGACATTGATGTTTCAAATTCATCGATGTATCGAACGAAAACACCTCGATGTGTAACATGGAAGTTAACACGGTCATAATATCCACACCGACCAGACACGTGAGCCGCATACGAAATTGCAAATTTACTTAACTTTCATAAAAATGCTTGCAGATCAAGTTACCTTTTGCTAATTGTGATCGACTTCATGACTTTTGCTAAAACAGCATAAAATGTAATAAAGACAATTAATATTGGAATCAATCATTAATAAAATAGACTCCGAAGTGCTTACACGTAACTCATGTGTTTTCTTTTTTTATCGCACAGCTGATAAAGTTGTTTAACTTCGATGTTAGCTTTCCGATATTATTTTGACATCGATGCTTTTCTTTCGATGTTTTTGACATCGATGTTTACTGTTTACCTCCGGGGTTATTTGGCTATCTCCATATTTCATTGAACATTTTATTGTCATTCTCAGTTTCAGTTGTCAGCTTGTCTTTTGAGTTCCGTCACGTCGGTCATAATTTGTGTTATCGACTTTCCGACTGTTTCTGTTCTGTGTTCTCAGTTCGGGTTATCCGTCAGATCGTCGCGAAGCTTCATCATGCTTCCTAAGGGCCAGGCTTACAAAAAATGGCCAGAATACCGCAAAATGTGATATTTGCAGATGTGAGTTTAAAACGTCAGGGAATACAACAAATTTTCTTGGTCATTTGAAAGCAAAGCATGAAGCAATAAGAAATCTGGTTCGAGTAAGAACCTAAGTTCGAATAAGAGCTTATTATAACAACCATTATTATATAATATAAACTTATTGTATAAAAGTTCGATTCAGAACTAAAAGTTTAAGTTAAGAACATATTAATGTTAACGGTCTTAACTAACAAAAATTTATAATTCCTTTTGCCGAAAAAAAGCGTTAGAAAATAACAAGAGGCTTTTATTTCAAGTTCCGAGGAAGGAGCTATAAAATTATATTTTTTAACAACTCAAAGACCGAGAAACATAACTCGCGAGCTATTGAATGCACTTTAAACTTAATAAAACTTTGTTATTGCAAAACGGTGTTTCTTATTGGAAGTATAAAAGATTACCGTGACTTTGAATGCAAGTTAGCTTAATAAAACTTGTTATTGCAAAACACTGTTTTATTATTTCAAGTATAAAAGATCACTGTAACTTAGATGTATGCACAATTAATAAGTTTATAAAATATACATATTTGTAGGGTAAAAGTACTAGTTTCCAGAAAGTTGTACATATTTTAACTTTGATTTGTTTTTATGTGCAATCGCCGTACATACAGGAGAAAATGTTTTATATTAATTCCCTTCGAGCAATAAATAAATTTTATGTCATTTGCAGAAATTATTGCCAGAAATAAATTTCAAAGCTTACAGGATAAATTCTGAAAAGTCCAGTCGCAAATTCCAGATCCGCAGGTGTCGAAACCATAATCATGGCCGTATTACGAAAGCCTATTATTTCTAAAATACCGGTTTATTCCACGAAGATCATCCGGCAACAGTGAATTGATTTCAACTTTGGATAAACTTGAAGAGGATGTCTCTCTGAAGAGCAATGATAAGGCTGATTGCGATGACGATATTTCAAATGTATCTCCTGTGCTTCGGCCAAATAACAGCTTTTCAAAAGACTAAAAAAAAATTGTCGACTTGACAAGACAAACAGCGTCGAAATGAAAAGAAAAGTTAGCCAGAACGATGTCGTGGTGCAGAAATTGATTGATATTGAAATAGCAAAAATCGAACATGAAGTAGCAAAAATCGAATACTTGCATGAGAAAAAACAAGCAAAAGAACATAAAAGATAATGATATGCCTTTCTTTGAAAGTCTTCTGCCATATGTCAAACGATTTTTGCACCTGGGCATGAGAAAAAACAAACAAAAGAACATAAAAGATAATGATATGCCTTTCTTTGAAAGTCTTCTGCCATATGTCAAACGATTTTTGCACCTGGGCAAAATGGCTTTCAGAATTAGGGTCATGTAATATATATAAAAAATTATGTGAAGAAGTAATGGCAGAATGTATGGCCATGGTGCTCCTTAGACGGCAGCTCAAGTAGATGTGACAGGTATTTTTTCTAGTAACAATAGGTCTGTTCCCGTACTACGATTAATTGCAATTAATTGCAATAAAACGTACTAAAACAGAGTTTTTTAGTCCGTTTTAGTACGCTTCATTGCAATTAATTGCAATTAATCGTAGTACGGGAACAGACCTAATGATAGAAATTATAGTGTTTCAGCGCCAAGGAACAGCAAAACTTTTCTACACATCATTCATATTGATGTATGTGATAAAAAAAACCGACCAGGAAAATTTGTTGAATTGCATATGGTTATTTGTTTTAGTTTGCTTAGTTTTCGATGGATTCAATGAAAAAAATTTATATAGAGTTTAATTTCTTCTTAGTATCAACGAAAATGACCAGCAGCCCACTTTTTCCTCCTCTTTATTAGATAAATTGTTCATTTCAACTTCGATGAAAGTCTGGGTGGGGATATTTCCGAATCTTCTGCTAACATTTATTTTCAGGTACCTTCAACATCATCTCAGTCAACATCAATCCCGCCAGCATTAAAATATAGAAAAAAAATAAAGAATACAGTAACATGGATTTCAAATTACTAATTTTTATTTTACTACCTTATTTCAATTCATCTGTTGATTATTTTAGCGTCCCTTACTGTCCAACTTTATGTTATTATTCACTTTTTACTTTTTCAACTTTATATTGCTTTATTTGAAAGATGACAAAGGCATTCAAGCCGGGAATTCACACGTAGGTGAGAAAACATTAATGGAAAAGATACAAAGCCTTGAAAAAAAACGATTTAGGCATGGAAAAGACTTTACATGCGGCGATGGAGAAAAAGAACGGTGGAAAAGAAGCATCCTGGGGGCATATTCTGGAGGTTTATAGGGAAGGTAAAAAAACAAAATTTTAAACTGGCGCCGAAATTGACCAAACACCACGCATTCCCATCGAAGCTCAAAAATATGAAAGTCAAATTAGCCGCCCAAATATTGAGCTAAACAGCTACCTCTGCACTTTATACTAGAGCAAGTAACAATCAAATTGGGTCGAAAGCCATAAAAACTGTAAGATTTGTTGACAACTTTGAAAAAATTTATCTTCAAAAATTAAATGTTTCGAAGGATAGATTATTTCAATCAACAGCTTAATTGGGCTTTTTTGTATTGGTGTGCAAGTACATCTTAACAAGAAATTTGAACCAAAACAGCCTAGAGAATACGTTTGGTTGAATCAGGAAAATGGGCGCGAACAACTTGACACCCACTCCACAATAATTTGTTTCTGCTTTTAAGAAAGCGTTTAGCTGCAAATATATGGAAATACTCCAGGAAGATAGCTGCGAAGAGCAAAAGGAATGGGGCTTGCCAGCAGTAAATTTGGAAAGCACAGAGGATCTTCCAGTGCCAACAAAAAATCAAATTGATGTGAGTATAACATTGCCTGAGATCAAATTCGTGGATACAGTTTCCTTTTCCTTATTATCAACCTGAACTTCTCTGGGAATTACAAAAACATTGAAAATGAAAAAAAATAAATTGTATTCATATGTATTTGAAATGTAATTAAAGTTAAATTCATATTGTAAAATTAATAAGACATCAAAACATTCGCATTGCAAAGCAGCCGACCAAATCCCAACTTGCAAAGGAGCTTTTAACATAAGAGCTTTTCATAGAAAGCTCCAGGCAGGAGCGTGTGGATATACAAACACATTCATTTATCATTCTCACATTCACTACTCACCACACTACTTGACATCAAACACACCACATCAAAATTTACAAATCAAGTAGGTTAAGAAAAAAATGTTTTTGTTGGTCAATTAATTTTTCATATGCGTTGTCAATAGATCGAGAGAATAGAAGGTTTTGTCTGAAACACAACCAGATAGAAATTATTAAATGTTAAATTTAATTAAACAGTTAGCAAATGTTAAAAGTTTCAAATAAAGATTTTTAATGTTTTGAAAGGAATTAAATCATCCAATGTTTCATTTTAGGATACTTTGATTGAAGGAATATCCTAAAAGCGTATATAAGTGGCCATTGCAAGTGCATGACTACGACAGTCGCGAACTTTATGGTCACGTCTGCTCTAAGGTATCTCAATACTTTCTTGTATACATTTAGTAAACATTGTTTTTTCATAAATTAAACAGAAAATACTCTGTTACTTAGCTACAATATGTAATTAAGAAACAAACAGTATGAGGTCAGAAATATTAATAAGTCTTCATTGGATCGGATGATTGCATAAACAATTAGCAAATATATCTCTGATGTGTTTGGCGCCGGTCGGCTAGAGTTCACTGCATTCTCTGTTTTTGATTTACTGCTTCTTTGTCTATGATTGTATTGTGTACAAAGCAAATGCATTTGATTACATTGTCTACTGTTTTAGCATTAGTCTCAATGCATTTTGAAGCTATTCGCCATTTAGAATACAAGATACCAAATGCGCACTCAACAGTTTTTCGGGCTGAAAATTATCTTTTATTATAATATCCCTTTTCTGAGTGAAGCTCATTTCTGCTATATAGTTCCAGCAGACTTTTCAAAAGTGGACAAGCTTAATCTGCTATCAAAACATTTGGTGCGATTAAAGATGTAGAAGGTTGACAGTTTTCTTTTGGAATGTGCAATTTGTTAGTTTGAATGAACGTTCCTCCATCACTTTGTTTTCCGTAGGCTCCAGCATCAATAAAAAAGATTTTGTAATGGGCATCAACAAGTCCTTGACGAACGATGGAAAAAATGTTTATAATTGTAATACGTGGAACCGGGTGCTCAGGACAATTGAAACGAAAATGACCTGAATCTATTGCTCCGATGTAGATCCACAAATCATTCAAATCTTCAGCAATTTTCTTAAAATCTCCTTTTGAAGGCAGTTTCATCTGCAACTACTCTCCATTTTTATCATTATACAATTGCAATGATGAAATAAGAATACTGTTGCGACTGCAGAACTCTGTAGAGCCGTCGTCAGTGCAGCATAATTATGTTTAAGGAATCGTAGTTAAATTTACCCTGCGTGCCTCAACCCCGCCGACTAGCTCAGTCTGGTCGTGGGCATTTGGGACCACGATTCCTTCGTGCTACGGCACGCACACGAAACAAACACATACAGACTATGGGGAAGGAGAGTGAAGATTCCATGTGAGGGTCATTATTTGTAAAAAAGTCAAATCTACTTCATCCTTATTACAGTCTTTAGTGTATCTTTTATCATTATATCAAATAACAAAATTGGAAAAGTAAATGCCAACAAACAAAGAAAGAAGAAAAAAAATAACTATTCAGCAAAAGAGGTATAATAATCACTTAATAAATTGATATCCCAACAAAATAATGCACTTAAGCAAGATCTCTACTGATTTAACTATTAAGTACTGTGGGATTATTAATTCCACCCCATTCCGACCGGAATCGGTTCACACCGATCTTTACATGCAATTATCAAATATGGAAATTAAAAATTATATAACTAAAAATTTAAATATATAACTTATATGTAAGTAAATCAAACACATTTAGCACCCACACCAAAGCAAAAAAAAATCAAATTAAAACAAATCATCCAATAAACTATAATAAGTCATGCAACTGATATAAATCCATTTATAAAAATTATACTTATGGTTTTTTTTTTCTTTTTCTGTACTAAACTATTGATTTCTTTTGAAATTTACTATTACTATATTTTTGAGGAATTCACTCTTTTGCGAAAAATAATTTCGGAAATTCACAGCTAGCAATTCTCATGCTTAGATAAATGAGAAAAATTCTGACCTTGAATCCAATTATTCGGTACTGAACTTGACCATCCAGTAATTGTTCTCCCTCGCCATATCTCCCTCGATCAATCAAATATTCCGTCAGCAATTCTGCCGTATATTTTGACTACACCGTGTTTTTTCCCTTTCGAAATGCTCCCTTTCGTCCAAGATGCCAATGTTCAACTTCTGCAACTGATTTCCACTCAACTATGGAGTTTTCTAAATTTCCTGCATCAAATGCCAGGATAGAGTGTTCGAATTTTTACGAATATTGCAACTACACAATCAATCACTGATATTACGACAAATTTCTTTTAACTTAAACAATCTTTAATCAAAATCCAACTTCTGGATTCCCCTTTTTGTTCTTACAAAAAAAATCCTTCACCTTTCCACCACGGTCAGACAAAAAGTGAGCCCCCTTTGTTCTTTTTCGAAAAAATTTTCTATGAACCGCAAAAGCGGTTCTCTTCCCAAATTTCCCGTATTATCAGGTTTACTACTTCATTCGGGCATCCCCAATTCCATTCGTACAGTTACACTCATCAGCTGATAAATTACTTTTTCAGCCCTATTGTGAACCGACTTAACTGTAATGATTTGATAAATGTCATCAGCTGTAGGTTGTTCATTGGTTGTTCCGGCTGTCAGCATTGCAACAGTTCTTCTTAATGGAATAGTTTGTGATGTACATGGTCGGAAGATGTCAAAGAGTCTAGGAAATGTGATACTGCCAGAACAAGCTATACATGGTGCTCTACAACAATAGGATTTTTGTGTTTTACCACATCATAGTTTCATCTATATTGAAGGTGCTTTAACTAAAGCAGAACATCAGCAACTGCTAAACTAACGAATAATATCATGGCATTCCGAGCTGACGAGATTAGACATGAACTCAATAGAGTTCATATCTACTGCGCTGTCACATTTAATCGCCACAGTACTGAAGATGACGTTTAAAATCAATGTTTTTGTTGACGTTTTGCTGGCCTATAGATTCTAATTATTTGTGGCAGTCGTTTCATAATTGGTTTTAATGGTTTTATGAGCTGTTTTACGTGGTACTGCTGATGGTGTTTAACAAACCGGGTCCATTGACACATGTGTTGTTGGGTGCTAATGAATTCGCGTCGGAGAACGGCTTGATGTTGATGTCGGTGGCGACAGTGATATCAATTTAGGAGTCCATGTTACACGCTTGCTGTCGCCACGAATAGGTGCTTCGTTTGTCAATGTTCCATTTCCTGTTGAATCAAATCGTTGAATTGGTCCAGTCTGGAATTGCGACTTTATTGGTGAAGAATTTGCTAAAAGGATCGACGAATTTTCCTCCGCATCTGTCAATCAATCGATATACATAAATTACGACCATTTATATTGATGACCAACGTTTTTTACAGCCTTGAATGGCCTGTTGTATGGCTGCTATAACGGTTGTTTAGTGCTATCGCCACGGATGAAGACGTGACTACTGGTTGCAAGGTCTTTGAAAATAAAATATTTCCTTTTACCATGCTGTGTTCCATCATACGGCGCGATGTTGGGAACATGTTGCCGAAGTTCCTTCAGAAATTGTGTTGCATCGTCAGTGTCGAGGTTTCAAGCATTGATGAAGTTAATTATATGCTAGTTTTCATGCATTGGCAGCAGCGCAACAGGATGATATCGAATTACAAGAGAATTTACGAAACACTTCTCTGAAGCTCAAACGTGTGTAGATACGAGGTACGAATGAAACCTTGTACTGTGATATCTCCACGAATATTGCAAGACCCTTCGTTACCGATAGTTTCCGTAAAACTGCTTTCGAAACAATTCACCGTTTAACACACCCAGGTGCAAACGCTACGATCAAACTTATTACTCAACGATATGTCTGGCCATCCATGAGATCAGAGTGTAAAAAATGGTGTAGAAATTGTATTGAATGTCAGCGTTCAAAAATATTCCGTCATGTATCATCGCCTGTCGGTCTATTCACATTACCTTCAGCACGTTTCGAACATGTCCATGATATCATTATCATGCCATCTTCGGAAGGTTATTGTTACTGCCTGACGATGGTTGATCGCTATTCACACTGGGCAGAAGCTACTCCTATGATCGATCAAGAAGCTTTCACTGTAGCTCGGGCACTAACTCCACTTGGCTTGCACTCTTTGGTACCCCACTAAGGATAACGACAGACCAAGGAAGAGAGTTTGAGTCTTACCTTTTCCAACACCTTAATTGTTTGTTAGGTACAACTCACCTTCGAACGACTGTGTATCACCTATCGGCAAATGGTAAGCTCGAACGTTTCCACCGACAACTGAAGGCAGCAAATATGCGTCAAAAGCACAACAAATAGACTGAAGCACTTCCTACAGTCCTACTTGGAATTCGATCAGCGTGGAAGGAGGATCTACAATCGACGGGCAGCCACTCAGGCTACCAGTAGAATTCTTCGGCTGTCATCATTCAAACGGGCAAGAGTCAGAAGTGTCATCAACTTTAGACTCTTCGCATCCAGCAACCCCAAAACCGGCACTTACTAACGAACTAAAAATGATCTTTTAAATTTCTTTTGGTTCTTTTCGTATTTTTTATTAGGAGTAGGGCCAAAAAATGTAATTAAAGTACATGCATTGGTATTGTGCATCATACTTGTCTGATATTTATCGTTAGGTTTTTACCTTGTTTGGGTAGGAAACAATTCCACGTTTTACCATACCACAACCAAGGATTATGATGATCTAGGTATTTCCGCTTACGTTACGGTCCAATAAAGTGTAATATCATTCGTTGTGAATACCTTCAGTGAGTTTGTTAAATTATAATAACTGCGGCGTAAATTTTTCGTATCATGCGTAAACTTCTTCATATTTATTTTTCGCGGACGAACAAACTTCATAAGATGGATAGTGAAAAATTAATAGAATGTGTACGGGAGTATGTTTGCAGTGATAAGCGTTACAGTGACAATAAAAAAATAATGCAGCGTGGGAAGAGATTGGTAAAGTACTGCAAGTAGATGGTAAGAATATATGACCTTTTTTTAACCTTTTTTTCAAAGCATCTTCATCGAGCAATGCTTCGCAAACGTGTGTTCATTGTAATTTGGGCTCTGCAGAGGAGTCTTAAAGTTCACTTCCACCAACAGACGTGTCGCAACAAAAATAAAATATTCAAATCCTGCAGAAGAAACAAACACTAGCGGGACATTTTTTCACTATTCCCCGGTAAAATGTTTCACTTCTTTCACGGACTTCAGATTTGATATGTATACAGGTATATGTATATATAACTACAGCAGCTATGTGTCGTTCAGCGTTTATTCTATCGTGATGACTCATGTCGTCTTGTTGTAGATTCTCTGGCTCTTAGAAAAAACTAACATCTTACTTAACCATCTAACATCTTAAACTAACATCTAACTCAATCTCAATAAAACTAACTCGTAAATTGTGATTGTTATATTTTGTTAAAGATTTGATGATAAACAAAAATCCACGAGCCGTGAAACACGTTCAGATACAATACTAGAAGCCCCACCTCCTAGAGGATGTTCGAACTTGCCTTTAACAACATGTCCTACAGTTAAAAAATAGCAGGTTTATTTAATACATCCATATATTCGTCGAGATTGAAATTGTGTTAAAGGGAGACACTGAATGAGTGAGGAAAATATGACCGACAGAGAATTATAGTGGTAGTTGAGAAATGAGTCACAGCGGATTCTTCTTACGGTCACTGTAGTCTTTATTTGAAAATATAATCACATAGCTACACAAAGGCGATTCAGATCCCTCGTTTCAAACCTTTATTATCGCGGCGAACGCGTCCGGTCGTCCAAATAAGGGCGACTTGACAAAGAGCGTTCGGTGAGCCGAACTTTGCTCAGCGGCTGATTCGTTTGTTAAAACTGATAGTAACGAGGAGAGATTTTGACAAAGGTTATGTTTGTGAAGAACCGAATTGACACAATAAACACACTAAACGTCAAACTACGACGACTGAAGCGATAATCGGCGACAGGGACGCCGCCAAGCGGCTGGAAGCGTCGATATTTCCAGCCGACTGGAAGGATCCGGAAGGCTGCGTTCGGGCCGCCGAGTGCGAAATTATTTTCAAAAGCTTTTCGTCCGATGCACCCAAGTGCAACAGTGCATTGCCCCCAAATGCAGAATATATGGAAGGAAAAGGGAAAACGGTTCCCAGGAATTCCGCTAAAGCAGGAAATTTATGGTCCACCGAGGCTAAATGAAAATGGAAAGCGAGGAGTGGGTCTTTTTTGGTGGCTGGCAGTGGTAAACGTAAGTTGAGAAAAAGAACGACGGAGTTTTGGATGAAATTGATACTAATTTCTTTTCCACGTTGACCACGAATTGCGATCGGCGCGAGGCACAGGAAAACGGCAGCGGTGATTCCCAAAATCGAACCTTTTGGCGGAGACGGAGAAATTTTTTGAAGCGCAGCGAAGCTATTGATTTGGGCGTCCTGAAATTTGGGGTGCGACGTCGGATTAGACGACGGCATTGGTGATTTCCCGAATCGAACCTTTGATGGAGACGGAGTAACTATAGAAGTGCATCGAAATTATTGAGTTGGCGGTCCGAAATGTGGGGTGCGACGTCGGATTAGACGACGGCAGCGGTGACTTCCAGAAGCGATCCGTTGGTGGAGACGGTTGGCTACGACGAACGACGCGCCAGCGGCGCCTCTACTTAAATTTCGCCAGTCTCTCGGACGCCGGCAGATAACCATCAACTCGAATAAAAACGAAGACGACGCACTAATAGGGGGAAGCCCCGGGAGTAATTACGAGAGTAGCTAAGGTACGTTAGTTTTTTTTAGATTGTAGATCATAGTTGGGCTAGAGGCCGCTAGGAGGAATAATTTGCGATAGATAGACTAAGGCTGTTAGCGACTAGCTTTGTATCGATAGGGATCAGCGCCGCAATTGATAGGTAGACGAAGTGACTTATTCAGAAATAAAGTGTTAAGATCGGGTGTAATCGTTGTTGTATCTTTTTTTTAGTAGATTTCGTAGTGAAAATTGATACCCGCCCGAATTCTCGTTTCGCGGAGACGGGCTTGAAGACACCGCGGGCCAGAAACGAGTGGCGCCCGAATCCACGCATCCCAACGTGAGCGAGCCACCCGTGGCTGTCGCCCCTTTCCCCGGTAGGAGATAGAGGTCGTATTACCGCCCAGGAAGGGCGGTAACAAAGTTGAAAGACCTCATCTTAGGCTCGCGATGGTTAACTACGAAACCTTGTAGAAGAATTTACACATATGCTGCTATAAGTTTTGTTCAAACTTATACCATAAGAATCGTGAAGAAAAAATTATAAACAATATCAATTATTTTAAAAACTATTTTATTTATGCATTTTGTTTCACCTGAATTCCAAATGACCACTGGCAATGGATTGCCTTTTAGAAAAGGCATCCAAAACTCACAAACAATATTAGCATTGAGTCATGAGAGAATCATTGAACGTTACGTATTGCGGTGAAAGGTGCTCTTGCGAATTTTTTTCTATGTCCATTGACATTTGAGTTTGTTTTTGAGTTTAATTTTATTGAGCTGTTCCACCGGTGCTTCAATATTTTTATTAGCTCGCATTCTTCATTTACAAAATGCTTTTTGCTGAACAAATATTCGACGATGACTGCAGAGTGTATAACTGCAAAATTTGCGAGATATCAGAGTGTAAAATGTGCAAAAAGCCTTCTAGTCTAGCAACAAACAAAATAGATTGCTTCCAGTGTAAAAAGGTGTGCCAGCCAGTTGTGTGAATATGACAACAGAAGATATCGACTGCATCGTAAACGATAAGCAGACTTGGAGATTCCCACTATGCGCACATTTAGGGCGGAAGACTGTGGTCGCTGCGGCAGCAGCTGAAGAAGCTAAAGCGGACTTCGCTCATGTTATATTTATGCTAGATGAACGCAAAAAGAGAAAAAGAGTTGAAGTAGATATGAGCACATCATTTGACTTCATGAATTATAGAACCTGTTACGTGTAACAAGAACCCGAGGCCTAACCTACGACCAATCGACAAGCATGTACGAGCGTACACCTCGCAATGCCGAGCCGTTTACATTTAAAAAAAAAAACAACCCTTCCTGAGAAGGGTTGCCCATGTTCAAACCGCGAAACCACCACTCAAATTGATAGGCTAACAAATGTTGTTTTGAACGTCGCATCCGACTTGTGTCGTGTACTAGTCGGATGTCGACGATTTAGCACTTAGCTAAAATAATGCTACATAGTATATATACATTACATGCCGTAGAGATAAGACCGAACTAAGAATTAAACTAATTAAATCTAAGCGACGCGCTGCCGACAGAGTGGCTGAAGCAGAGCCTGCGCGTCCACTCGCTGGTAATCCCGGAGCTGGCTGTGTTACGGGTGAGCCACCACCTGAAAGAGAAATATATAAACTTATCATGTTCCTCAATCACCTACTCATACATACTTACCTGCAACCTCCCACGGAGCCGCAACGTGACGAACCACAGTATATTAACACCCGCGAAACGGATGCATATACGCGAAACACCCCAATCCACTGTACGATTCAAATCAATTCAAATTCAATTCAATTCAATCAATTCAAAATATAAACATCCCGAGAACTGTCACTGCGAACTAGATCACAATCACCTGCACAATTCCGAGATCAGCTGGGTTCCATGGAGTGAGACGAAGCAGCAGACATTCACGATGGATTCGAAATTCGAATATGTGGAAGACGTCGAATAGGTCGAATATGTCGAATATTCGGCACGAGCAGCGAGAGTAGCGGTACGTGTCGGAGAACCGCTATTCGTGGGTGGAATCGAAAAGGCAGCTCGGAACGCTCGGTCTTTTACAACGTGCAGTTGAAGTGATCGGAACGTGAACCCATTTGCTCAGGTAACGAAGGCGCATGCGGAAATTTGCTTGGTTTCTTCTTTTACAAAGTGCAGTTGAAGTGATCGGAACGTGAACCCATTTGCTCAGGTAACGAAGGCGCATGCGGAAATTTGCTTGGTTTCTTCTTTTACAACGTGCAGTTGAAGTGATCGGAACGTGAACCCATTTGCTCAGGTAACGAAGGCGCATGCGGAAATTTGCTTGGTTTCTTCTTTTACAACGTGCAGTTGAAGTGATTGGAACGTGAACCCATTTGCTCAGGTAACGAAGGCGCATGCGGAAATTTGCTTGGTTTCTTCTTTTACAACGTGCAGTTGAAGTGATCGGAGCGTGAACCCATTTGCTCAGGTAACGAAGGCGCATGTGGTAACGAAGGCGCATGTGGTAACGAAGGCGCATGTGGAAATTTGCTTGGTAACGAAGGCGCGTGTGGTAACGAAGGCGCATGTGGTAACGAAGACGCATGTGGTAATTTGCTTGGTAACGAAGGCGCGTGTGGAAATTTGCTTGGTAACGAAGGCGCATGTGGAAACTTGCTTGGTAACGAAGGCGCATGTGGAAATTTGCTTGGTAACGAAGGCGAATGTGGAAAATTTGCTTGCTTTCGTACAACGTGCAACCGAAGTAACGAAGGCCGGAATCGCAGAACTCAGCCGGTATCGCAGAACTTTTTGGCCAAGGTAAGCCATAACTCTGTGCAATAGAATTATAGGTAAAGCATAATGTTTTATTTTAAGTAATTTCCATAAGAAACACTTGAATATGAAGTTTTAAAAGTTACTTTATCTTTTGTTTTAAAAATCAAATTATATGTTATAAATACGTTCAGTTCATATTTACATTCACTTTGGCTAAGAAAAATTTGAGTGGTGGTCGACGAAGTAGGCAGCTTGTGGCAGGTGCTCGCTCGCATATATATACGTGTAGGTGTATCGCCCCATAGCGGAGGGGTGATTGTTCGCGAAGGAGTATCCGGTGAGCCGAACCTCACTCAGCGGCTCTCGGCTCAATATTGGGTGAGTGAGTGGCGCCCACGACCCGTCTCCGACGAGTTACACCCGGGACCCAAACGAGCCGAACCGGAACTCGCCCCCCTAGACCGGGAGGGTAACAAACCGACGAGCAAAAATCTACGATTGACGTCCAGTCGAAAACACTTACTGGAAACTTAACTTTCATGTATGAAATGAGACAAAAAAATGCTGTTCTAAGGAAAATAATTGTTGAACTGGAGTCAAAACTCGAAGAATGCGAGCAGTCCAATCGCACGAATACTGTGGAAATTATCAATATTCCAGAGAATCAAAACAAAAATATCTTCAAAATCGTCCGGAATTTGTTATGGAAAAAACCAGATTCAAATCGACCAGCTTGTATTATTGCCAAATTTGTTCGCAAGGAGGACAAACTGAAACTTTTGGAGAAGAAACGAGTGAAGAGAAATTTAAATACGGCCGATGTTGGATACAAGCGCTGAGCCTGTTTGCATCAACGAAGGCTTTTGTCCCACCCGAGTTACCAATCCTATTAAATGTAAACACATGAATCACATTCGTATAATCATTTTTACTTCTAAAACCCTGACTCATCAAATGTAATTCAATATCATCAAAACATAATTATTCAAATACAGAATTGTTTCCTTAAAAACGGAAACTATGTTTTATGAATCAACATAACTTAGACATCTACGTTTACTCAATCAGTAAAATCCAAAATGTCTAATCGATCAAATGATGAGTCAATTATAAGATCCAAGCATATCTCACATGGATCAAATTACAGAAATTGCATTCTGCAATTGCTGATAAGCCGTCATCATTTCGCTGTAGTAAAGTGCTTGAATGTAGTTCGGTAGTGAAATTTTTGTGCTATATTTTATATTTAAATTTGATGAAGGTATTTTTAATTGGTGAAGGTATTTATTTCACTATTAGTTTACAGAATTTAGTAACATTGAAATTAAATTGATCTGCATTGTGTAGAATTGAGTGCGTAGAATTACTTTCTGGAGTCGCATGATTTTTTGTTTTGGTTTATACTTAAAATAGAGAGTGCAATTAAAAAAAAATTTCATTGGAGAGACAAAAACATTTTATAAATGGAAGGAAAATTTTAGTGAAGAGACTAGAAGTCGAAAAACCAAATTCAAAAAAAATGTTTAGAAAGGAATTATTAATTTTAAAAATTTTCAAACTACAACACTGAACAATTTAAAAAAATATTTGAATATGGAGAACAAAAATTCAATATACAAGGACAGAAAGTTCGATCCTAACTTTGTCGACCCTCGTGCGAACAACGACTGGGCAGCTATGGCTGAGAAACCCGATCGTGCACGAAAACCGGTCGGAAAAGTTGGAGCATCCGGGCCACGACCCCGAAAACAATTAACTAAGGATCTCCCGTCACCACAAAATCCAGCACCGTCGAGGAATGGCCCAATATATAAGGAGTCCATCTTCGGAACTGACATCGCTGTACGTGAGAACAACATGCGCACCACCATCCAACCAGCAGCTTTTGGTTTAATACCAACAGCAGACGCTGTTTGGCAGGAAATGACCGCAGACAATTCTAACCTGCAAAAAAAGATGTTAGTAGAGGGCATAAGATACGACGCCACTGGATTACTCTGGTTAAGAATCATCCAGCTCAAGCTGAAACGATGATTCTTAACAAGAGTAATCCAGTGACAGTTACATATCCAGTTGCATCGCAGACGGTAAAAAGAAACACTATTGCATTTAGCAACAGTGAACATGACACCGTCTGGCTAGACGTGAGAAACTATGTTGAATCTAACAAACAGGCCACATGAGAAAATATGTGGAATGCAGTAAACACGCGGACGGTCACACCCCTCGTCAGCGAAATAATTAAATAAATAGACCTGGATGGTGACTCTCGCCCCCAGTTCCGAGTAGAACATTAAGTTATGACATATCTATTGACAAAATAGAGATTATGTCCAGTAAATTCGTGTGTCTCGTTATTCTGTTCGAAATATTTTTTTTTTTTAACTACGGCCACGTCGCGTACCATAACTAGCAAGCTTGTGTGATACCACAGCTTTCTCGATACCGTCGCCACTCTACATCTAGCTGCAAGCATTAGGAACCGTAAAATGTACTGGAACTGGAAAGACTTTGATTCCAGAATTTCCTTCACTTCCTGAACACGTGCTCGCAGATTATGGCGGCTACTTTGGAGAGATGAGCGAAAATACCCACAACCTTTACGAGGAATTTTCTTGTTTAGGTGTAACCAGCGAAACTTTACGCAAAGCTTTAAGCGACGCGCACGCTGGACCATGCGTTTCATCACTGGAAATTGATGGCAGATCGGTAAACCGTGACGTTCAAGGATACGCACCGCTAGTCAATCGCCGTAATGAAGCGAAAAATCCGTTCTTCAACCTGAGAGTTGCAGCTACTGCGTTTCCCGAATCGGTTTCAGGCACTGGATTCAACTATGATATCATGCATATGATATCAACCTGGATGACTGGCACAAAGATCTTTAAATAGGAAATGACGGCATTCGGCTCACAATGCCAAACCATCATCGAACGCCCACAAACACAAGGAATAGTAGGAGCAGTTCAAAACGTTATGGGAGACAGCGGTGGAACGGCGTTGATTCGAGAGTCCATTACTACTTTTGGAGTGGGTAAATACACAAAATTTCAATTGATTAAATAACCAGCAACCAATGCTCGTGTTGTGTACACTAGATGACAAATGTCAAACTGACAATGTCAGCCATCTTTCGTGCTCATCATCGATAGCAACGACAACTGACCACCAAGCGGTCAAAACGAAAAACAATTAAATAAAAATTAATTCATTAAATAAATTTGAACCGATCCATACATTTATGCTTTCTACAAAATGTTCACCTATAAATAGGAAAATGGATATTAAATAAAGTCAGTCTGTTTCTGGTAGGCCATTCCCTCTCGGCGACCTTTACGGACTATAAAGCGAAGTGTTCTTCTGTTTAATTCTTTTACAATAGACCTCGCTGGTTCACTAGGCCCATACTGGTAAAGCGGCGGTTGAATTCGCCAAGTCAAGTATTGCGGTATAGTAACCTCTAACCCAAGGAATAACAATAACTCATTTCATGGCGATCTTGCCTCCGTCGAAGGCTATTCTACCAAAGGAAGGCGGACCTCAACCGAGGATACACCCAGCAATAGCAGAGGCTCGCAAGCAAGAGGCGTTAAGGACGGCTATCCCGAAGATAAACACCAAACAGAAAAAACGCGGCGGCAGTCTGGTCTGGTTACGCAGAAAAAGAGCAGCATTAAGACGCATCGCAACCGACATTGAAAATCCGCCGACATGGGAAAGGTAAAATCAACTATACCAGCAGATAGAGGAAGTAACAAATGAAATAAAACAAACATAAAGCGAAAAACACCCACCGACAGACAGCAGATCGGAGAATCAGCAAAGGAAACACAACAGCATAAAACACAAGCAACAACACATCCGACAGCAATAGACGACCACGAACCAGATACCTCGAAATCAAAAACGAAACGCAAAGCACACACCGGCAGACAAGCTCGTTTGAGGAAAGAAATTTCTTCATTGAAACAAATCGCAACGAATGAAGAAAATCCTCCACCATGGCAGCTACAGCAGCAGATGTATGAGCGTATGGAAGAAATAAGAGCACTGTTGAAGAAAAAACATTAATTCTATAAGAAAAACAAAAACAAAAATTTAAATGAATTTATTAAAAACTTGAATGAACTGAAACATTATATATTACATGAATTATACTTCAAATACCAAAAATAAAACAAACAATTTTTCTACTTTAAGAAAGAACATTCGCGAGAATGAGTCAATTTGCAGCAGAACTTGGTGTTGTATCGACTTTACGGCAGAGGTACCAATACCAAACGCCTGGATCGAAAACAGATATATGAGAAGGAAAACGATGCCACCCGAATTCTTGGCAAATCGCTTCGAGACGATTTCTGCAAACAACAACAACCTCAGACGACGAGTGATTGAAAAGATAGTCATCTCACGTCGGTAAGATAGAGATTGTTGAAAACCCCAGATGGACTTCACCAGCTTAAAAGACAGAAGTTTAAAACGATAAGTTCACCCTAAAGAAAACACCCGCCAGTTTCAAAATGTTTGATTCTTACAAAAGAAACAATTGTTTAGCCGAGAAACGTTTTTAATTACGTGTCGAACTGAACTGACAAATTGCCTTACAATCTAGTTCTTTAAGTAGTAAAAAATGCTTGCTCTAAACTTTACTTAATTTGCTTTCAGATACATTGAACAGTGTGGTGTTATTGATGGACACTAGGTAAGCAATAATTACAATGATGGGAATGCTAAATACAAAAATATGCGGAAACAGATTATGTTGCATATGTTAGCTAGAATTACATGCATTGGAGTTCATGCTATGAATATTTTCATTGAATGCATTTATTTTAAGCTGAGATATGCGGAATGTGCAACCGAAACCGCATTTGGAAATTATCTTTGGAACGATGAGATGCACTCGGCATTTTACTTGCAAAATCTATTTGACTCGATTTCATAAAAAAATGAACTCATTGTGCTTTACTTTAATGCAGATTTACAGGGAAAATCTTTTCAAGATATTTTTGAATATTTCACCGACAGTAAATTAGAAAATAGTTTAAAACAATTCTATAAATTAGTTTTGTTTAGTTCTAACATTACCAGCAACACATGCAAGAGCGAGTGTAACAAGAGCGTCCGCCGAGCGCAGTTTTTCTTGCTTAAAAAGGATTAAAACTTATCTCAGGAATAGTACGGGTGAGCAGTGACTTGACAATAATGTCCATTGAAAAGGTTTTCTTAAAATCATGTTTTTTTATCAAGGCGTCATAGATGAATTTGCAAAAAAAAAGAAAGATGAATTGTATTAAATTTTTAATAGAAGTATCCATGAATTTTTTCATCAATTTCGATTTATAATAGATTTTTTAAAAATATCACTTCACTTCAAACATGTCAGCCCCTCTTGAATCTTTGTCGAGCAAAGACTTGAAGGCCGAGTTGGAGAAACGAGGCTTGTCTACAACCGGCACGAAGTCCGAGTTACAAATAAGACTAAGACAAGTTATCGGTAGTGGCACGGTTCAAACTGGTGAAATGGTGCCCGAAACAGTGAGCCGCAGTGAGTTCCGAAACGCCGTCGTATTGACATCGCGGACAAACCATTCATTGTCAGTTTAGTTAATATTAGCATTTTTCAATAAATCTTATCTAAAATTAACGTTCTAATTTCTTTTTATATTTACTGTTATTTTAAAAATATATATTTTTCGATATGGGAATGTTGTTATTTTACTGTTATTTTTCACAAGTACTAGAATATTGATATTTTCTTTATGTATGAATGACTATAAACATTTATTTTGCATAATCACTGTTGTTGTTATTGTTGCCAGAGCTATATTTGAAAATGGTTTATTTACAAAGCTTCTTGTTGCAGCTTTGCTAATTTATACGTGTGGCAATATATAATTTTTGCAGCTATTTATTTAAAGAGAAAATTATTACATATTGGTAGCATGGGAATTAAAATACTAATAACAATACAGTATATCTACACCCACGTAGACGTTCGTCATTCCTGGGTGATTTTATATTAGCAATGTTAAAAGTAGCTAACAAGAGGGGTTCTATTAATATGTAACAAATTTCAAGAGAGCATAGCCAAAGTCAATTATCGAAATAAACTAAATGCTTCGCTACGATAAACTAAGTCGCCACGCCACTGGTGTGATAAGTGTATGTGGAAATAAAAATATATATTTTTTATTGGATCTTCACTTCATCACATCATATAACTCCCGCAGGAGGCTTTTCGCAGCTACTCGGTTAGCTAAAACGAATAAGCAATATCTTTGAATACGGAATGGGAAAATATTCATGAGAAAAAAACGATTTGATCCCGTAGTACTTACAAGTTCAATTCAGATTATCAACAATCTATAGTTTTATTTTTTTTTTTTTATTCTGTTACCGTTATTTTATGAGTATCGCAATCTAATTATTAACTACCTTGGTGAGAACACCCGGGCGGCGGTTTTCAGGCGGCCTTTGCTCGCGAGAAGGGGGTGGGTAGGGCGCCACTCGCTTCGAAAAACTGAAAACTCGCCTTTCGTCCGTTGCCCCGAAGCGAGAAGTGGGCGACGGTTTTCAAAACAACGACACCGAATCTTTAGCACCAAACTATACCGGATTCACACTATCGAAAATTTATTCATTCTAATTCGTTACACTTCAAGGATAAACTAAACGCGTTACCATTTATGGTAATTCCACTTATGCTCTAAATAAAATTCTACGTAAATCCACCACACTTGAATTCATTATCTATCTTTTCAAAAGAACATGACTATAGTAACTAATATTGGGCTTACAATCTACCTAACCTGGACTTTTCCTTCCTGAATCGCCTGGATCGAAATTTTCCCTCGCTGGGGCCCTTGCTCGTCGATTTAACGCCACCGATCGCTGTATTCCACTCGTCGCTCGAATTTATCGATTTATCACCCGCGAATCATCGATCTGATTTTTGCCCACTTCACGTACTGTAGCTCTGGTTCGTACTTTTACTGGTCACCAAAAGAAACCGCCGAATTCCTCGTATATTCGTAAATCCGTCTCCTGGTTGATCAATGGACTCCTATCCAGCACGGTCCCAGTTCGATTCCAATTCCGAAAAGAATATCAGAGATAAAATTTCAATATCGGTCGATCGCCGCAGCTTATGGGACTTCCGTCCACTTACCCAGTTGTATCGCAAGAGACCCGATTTTTCAATTCCCGGGGCCCAGGAAGATTTTTGGCGGCAGCGGGATTTTCAAACCCGTTGATCGAACTCAACAGAGTTCATTCTCCTCTAACCGGGTGTTGAGTTTCAATTCCACCACGAGATCCACTTTTCGGGCACTGAGATCTCACCACACGTTTCAACTGTCAGCTGACATCTCGTGACAGTTCTCGGTGGCGAAATAAATAACAAACAAAATAAATATTACAGGCGTTAACTCACGCTCTATTTTTAGTGGATCTGTTCGCTTTTTGCTGAGGGTGAAGGTAAGTTATGGCTCTTGTGTCGTGTCGTACTCTTCCTCCGAAAATCCGCGCCGGTCTGGTTTAATTCGGGAGATGATATGTTATGCTCCAAACAAAATGATCGTCGTCATTGCTACGTTCCGCGAACCATCTTTTCCGCGTTTTTAGGATCTATTGCAAATGTAATTATTGCTACTGCGGTGTGCGTGCCCCAGTATTCATTGCCGCCGCCTCAGGTCTGTTCGACGATATCGAACACGACCCATGTCTGTGACGACTGTCTCATGGCAGTTATAATTGGGTCAAACATTGGCCTAGGTCCGGGTTCACCGATCCGAACAGCACGGCCCATACACTGATCTGACATGCGTATGTATATCTATATCGCGCTTTAATTCTGCGGGTTGTTACTGTCTGTTGTCCAAATGTGTCCTTGTTGTGGGTCTGAGTCGAAGTAATCGCGCCCCGCTTCTTTAAATTACAATGTCGTCGATTTTGTGTCGGCTGTGCTTCCCCCTAACTTATATGAATTAAAATCTAAACTTTGTTACACACAAAACCTACTATCCGGTCATTTAGTGCATCGATAGCGCGGCTCAATCTCCATCGTTCTCTCCTTCCGAGGACGGTGGAGATTTTTTTTTTTATTTTTTTTTGTTGATTAGCACACGAAAATTGCCAACACCGTGACAATTCTTATAATGCATATCACTTTATATGCACGCCCATGATTCATTCAAAGATTTTAATTCTTTCTGTAATGAAAATGCAGTATTCATATTATTGCAACACATTATTCGAAATGTACGGGAAAACTTTAATGTCTTTATAAACCGGAATTTATTGTTCTCTCTGAAATTTGGGTCAATTCGTGGGAGACTCAATTGATAAATACTATTGTTATACTCACTGTAATGATAAGTAAAGATCAGAAGAACGTTCTGAAGTGAATAGTTCCAATACAAACAAACCTGAAATCAACCGACGCTATGCAGATAAAGATTAATATTTGCTTCGAGCCCAGCCCAGAGCGTCGCGTATCCATAACGATTCTTGTCATATATAGGCGGCACACGATTCCTACATCAGAATTTCTACAATTTATGACTGGTAAAAATGTAATATTTGTGAGCGACATCAATCTATGCTTGCTAAAAAAATGTCCGACCTCAGACGAGTACCAAGCAATGATGTCCTGCTTTGGTTTTCAGCAGTTGATAAATTTCCCAACTCGAATTAATAGCTGCCAAGACCACATTTATTTCCGTTCTAGAGATAATTTACCTATCCCATCCAGTAAAGTTGTATCTTCAGGTAGAAGTAACCACGATGTTATTGTCTATAAATTACTCCTTAATCTAAGCAAAAGCAAAGTTATTGACCAACATACTAAAAGCATTACAAAAATTGATTATTCGTTATTATAAGTTTGCCTGATCGATGTAGACTGGTCACTTATAAATAATGAATCTGACATTTCAGTGTCTTTTAATCATCTAATTAACAAATTACATATAAGTATTAATCAAGCTACAGTTGCACGAAAAAATTGTATTCAGCATAACATTTTAAAGCTATGGATTACGCTTGAGTTGTGCAAGCGTCAATCATTTAGGAACCTATTGTACAGGAAATGTAAGGTCAGAAAAAATGACAAGAAACTGTGTTACGCTTGAAGTGCGCGTCAATTTCTTTATAAGAAAATAAAACAACACCACAGTGGACAGGGACAGTTGTATCTCCAAAATATAAATAAGAAACAAATTGTTCCTGTTTATGGTGTTCATGATATGAAAAACTGGCAGCAGTTTGTCAACAAAAAAGTATATCAAAACTGCTTCATGTTCAGAATCATTTAGAATGTAAATCTCATTTTGATTCAAATGCCGGATTATGAATTCTAGAGATGAAAAAAATTATGGGCTGCCGCCAAAAATTTCGAAATTTGAGATGTGGGATTCTTCATTGGTTAACTTTATCCTAAAGTGCTTGCCATATGAAAATTTGTTAGTTATGATAAAAATTTAAAGTGCTGGCAATTATTATTTTCAATCAGTACGGCAACCAAAAATTTATCGAATATGCTATATATTTAGATCAACTCATGTCGTAAATTTCGTTTAAATCATATGACTGAATCGCTGGAAGCATTTTAGGAGTTGCTTTGCGCAAGATATTCAAAATTTAAGCATTTCTTACTTATGCTTAATATAGTGTGGCTAAAACTTGAAACATATCAACCATTCTTTATCCAAAGCAACTATAACACAGATAACAAAAATGTTCAGTGCTGGCAACACTTTTCCAACTAAACAGCAATAAGTTTATCATAACTAGCTCATACTTCAATCAACTTATCGTTTGAATTTCGTTCTCATCGCAGGATTTCATCGAAAGTTTCAGCGGTCAAACGTTGTTTGAGGCTGTTATCCGAAAAATTTTCAAAACTCGGAAAATTTAAAAATTGGTTCCTTATATTTATTGTAATGAAAGCATCTGTTGGTGCTATATTTACCCTGTGCTAGCAGCAAAGCGAAATATATACCAAATCTGCTTCACGTTAAGTGAAACCCAACCAGTAAATTTCATTTCGATTGAATCACTGCGCTGGAAGTTATACGGGTCAAAAGAATTTTAAGGCTACCACCCTCAAAACTTTTCAAATTTTCAAAAAGTTTATATTTGTGGTCAATTTTCATTGCAGGATCATTCCCAACTGCCAATAAAATGGCATAATCGCTTGGTAAAGAAATTCCAAAAAATTACAAAAATAGTCATAGCTGGCAGCCCTTTCATGATTTTTTTAAGAAATTCCTACTACATTTGACTTACATTAAGGTCCATGTACTGCATGATCTTCATTTTGTTTTTATGACTGGATCGGAAGTTATAGGGAAAAATCTTTATTTTGCTGAGCAAATTTGCAAGATTTAGTAGACTAAAATGGCCATAGCTGGCAACTCTAATCTAATTTTTCAACCAAATTTTCATCAAATATTGTCTATAGTAAGGACCCAATATTGTATGAATTTTGTTAAAATCTGGTGGCTGAATCGGAAGTTATAAAACAAAATTAAGTTTTTTTGTCTCAGGGATTTTTCGAGATGGTACCACTGCCACAGGGTTGCCCGCATTTCAAAATCACTTCTATCAGACCTGGTCCTAGCTAATATTAACATGTCCTGTAAATTTTATTATGATCGGATTAGCCGGTTGTCAGTTCTCGTGAACAGAAGTTTTGAGTGCTGAAAATAGAGGTAGTTTGGTGATGGGTTGCCGTTCTTGTGCGAATCGGAATTTGGAAAATTTTAATCTGACGTGATGGACAAAGATTTAGATTTATCAATGATTTGAGTTTTTTGGCAAAAAGCAAAAATTTTTCAGGAAGGTCGATGATTTGAAGGATTTTTTTTAAGAGCCTGCCATAGCTACAGGGTTACCCACACTGTCTTTAAAATTCATGTGTGCTAAGTTCTAGCCTACATCAATACGCTCTATCAATTTCACGATGATCGAATGTTCTTGTCAGAAGTTATGACAAATCAAAATTTGAGAAAAATTCCTTGCCCACTTTTAGGCACTCAGCACCCACACACGGCTCAAAATTTCCAATTCTTTGTCATGGGCAAACCTAAAACATAATAAGTTTTTATTTCCAATACTTTTTGTTACAAAAATTTTACACTGCTTGGAAATATAGGAGTACCTGAAAATTCACTAAAATGCCCGCCGCCGCCAAAAGGTTAAAGATAACTGAATTCGAATAAATCATGGACCTACCTACTATATACATCTACGACCTCCGAAAATTTCAGCTCAATCGGATCGGCCACTCCAGAGATTACTTCTATTAACCGTTTTGCTGATATATATATATATATATATATATATATATATATATATATATATATATATATATATATATATATATATATATATATATATATATATATATATATATAAAGAAATATGAATTTTCGGCGAAACGAGTTTAATACTAATTTTCTTCGAAAATCAGTAAAAAAAGCACGTGATGTGATGTGATGCGATAGCACATGAGCAGGTTGGTACACACAAAAATTAGAAGAAGGAAATTAGATTAAGATCGAAGAAATTAAGATCTAAGAAATTAGAAGAAGGAAATTAGATTAAGATTTAGGTAGTAAAGTAGTTAAGAGATAATAAAATTAAAGATAATAAAATTAAAATTAGAATCAAAACAATTAGATAGATGCTAAATGTAGATGTTAAATGAAGATGAATGTACTTTGTACTGGTAATTTAGATTGGATGTAACACGGAGAGGACATGAGTAAGACGTGGGGAGAATGAGGCAATTTAATGTTTGGATAGACGTTAAATAGGGACGAATGTAGAATGTACTTTGTACCAGTATTTTGATTTGGGTGTAACATAAAGTAAACATAAAGAAAATATGCTCAGATAAAAAAACCTAATAAAATTAAGACGTCAATTTGGATAATTATGGATAATTATGTAATGACAACAGAACATATTCAAGTGGGCTGGAGACACTGATATTACATTTGTAATACTAAACCATAATAAATCACACCAAAATAAACCACACTTAGTGGAGTGGACAGTTTTTCTATTGAACCAACGAAAACAGTTTTACTATTGAGCCAACGAAGGCACATCATCTTTCGCCTTGTTCTGAACTAACGAACACACATCAATTTTCGCATTGTGCTGATTTTTGTTTTGTTTCGTCTCTTTATTCTCGGACTTTCTTGTGCTTGTTCGCACGATTGTTTTTCGTTCGCATTGTTCTTAATCGTATTTGGTTTCTTTTTTTATTCTCAATCTTGATTTTTTCTTTCTCATGGTTTTCTCATGATTGTTTTTCAGTCTTACTTTTCACTACACAGCCTTGTGTCCTCTACTTCTTTCGCTACTACTATAATAAGTACAACAACAACAATGAACAACCAGCTGATAGATCGGATCAACATTGGTCTGCAGAGACGCCAGATCATACAAATCCAACGGAATTTCACAACAGTCATAGAATGCGTAAATGAAGTATGGAATAAAGGAGCAGAAAGACACCATTCGAAAAACTAACATTCATGACCTACCTATACCAAAAATTAATACATACACAACAAAAACTATCAACTTCCCTATAAAGGAACTATCTGTCACATATACTTTTTGGCAAAACACGTGGCAACTCCATATAGCCAGGGAATTTTTTAATGCTTTAGAGGCAATGTGCCACACATCAGATACAAACGTGACATCTCAGATACTTTCAGAGAGAGAAAGAACCCCCATCAGGGAGCATTTAAAAATTAATCTTCTATCCCGAAGTATACCCGCACATCTAATCAAACTAGATATGATAGCTGGAATCATTTTTGATGTGCATAGGATCCTAATTAAAAAGTCTCTCAATCTAAAGAACAAAACCATATTGATTTGTGATCCCGCAAAAACAATTTCAACAAAACCATGTTTATCAAAAAATTCAAAGACCTAACATTCATCAATTCTTTTTTCCGCTATGGACGTAAGATATACCAATACACACACTTACATACATGGCAATTAGGCCGAAAGATTCTAGCCATTTTCACCAGATCAATTACGAAACATACTTATAGAATCATTGTTAATGAGAAGCAAAAGAGTTTTTTTAACCATTTATTCATGGATGGTGAAAACCTCATTTGTGATGCGGAAGACAAACACATCCCAGCTATGATATTCCACATTAATAGAATCACACGCAATTTGCTTAACTCAGAACTAAAATCAGAACCAAAATTAAAAAGGATGCAACTATTAGAGAAAATCTATAAGGTCACCGTCTCAGACAGATACATTATAAAATCAAATAACTATATATTGATAAAATACAACAATAAATATTTTCATACCAGAATTGAGTACACTGAGGACATAATACAATTTCCAACTTACAACATCCGCAATAATCGCAATGATATACATAAACTTGTAAAGAATTTTTTAAAAGAGGCAATTTTAGACTCCAGCATAGCACTTCTTCCCATAACACTAGTGTATATAAAGCAATATCTAATTAATAACAATAAAATCCCAAGAGTTGTAGTAGACTTTATCATTAATAAATATATGCATAAAAATGCTCTCACATTTCATACATTAATTGAAGAATACAACCAAATCAAAAATAAAAATAATCTTGATCAGATTTCCATCAGACTAATTACTGAACATAACACAGATGCGCTCCTTAGTACTCTTGACATAACGAACATAATATTGAATGACACATGTGGAAATATAGAATGGCCAATCGAAGAAAATATCGAAGAGGAAAATACTGAATGGCCAATCGAAGAAAATACCGAATGGCCAATTGAACAAGAAATTGAACAAGAAAATGATACATGCCAAAATAACAATGAAAATAAGTCACGGTTCACAGATTTTTCTTTTAAAAAATGTTACGGTTCAGATTTTTCTTTTGTTAAAAAAAAAAAAAAAAAAAAAAAAAAATCCTCCACCGTCCTCCAAGAGGGAGTACGATGGAGATGGTTCGTGAATCACGGCTCTCAGAATTTTACATGAAGCGTAATAAACCAAATTATTGTGATTTAAGGAGAGTTCGAAATAAAATTTTCTATTTAATTGAATATCAGTAGTATAGCGATAAGATAATTTAGTTTTAAGATGGATCGCTACGAGTTCGCGAAGTCGCAACGGAGGCGCCAGATGAAGGCCAGTGCCAGCATCGCACCCGAACGCACGGCGGAGCGACGCGCGCTTTTGACATCAACTTGCAACATCACTGACCTGTGTCAATAGCTGACCTAGTTTTACTAGAATAGCAGCAGCGAAAAATCCATTCATAACGTAGGCGAAATCAAATCGAAGACATCACTTTCCGCGCGAAACGCAAATTTGTCGTAAATGACGCACACCGCACTATCGAATTCACATACACATCACAAATTCACATGCCAGGGGAGACGTCGGCAGTAGTATGGATATGCGGGTTCTAATCAACTTTGTATGGAAAATGTTTGCGGTCAGAGACTTCCGGTCGGGCACGGTCTTTGCGGTTAGAGAAATTGATAAGGATTGTTTGTCAGGTGTGTGTGTGTGACGGCGCGTGCTTATCATTTGTGGTTTCTGGGAGTCTTATCATTTCTAGCGTGTTTCGAGAGACTTCCGGTCGGGCACGCTCCGAGTGCTGCGTGGATGATGACAGGTGTGTGACGGTCATTAATCTACGGTTTGATTCATACGTAAAATCTACAAAACAATACGAATACGTTCATTTTCAAACAAAGCTGTATGGTTTTCATATCAACGATACCTTTTTTTGTGTTATAAATATATTTTCTTCATATGAAATTTCATGTGTGGTTTTTGGCGCGTGCTGCATATGAAGCGGCATATGAGTTTTCGTGTTCGCGTCTTATCAACAATGCTTTGTGGTTTTAGCGTTTCGAGTTTGTTTACATTTGTTTGTTTACATTTGTGGGGGAAGCCCTTTGCTGGATGACGTCACGCTTCGACATGTTAGAATATGAAATTTTACCCTGTGATATTCGACGAAGCATTTGTTAACCTGTGGTTTTGAATGATAAGAAGCAACATATGAATGTGTGATCGTATGAAAACGGCTTATCAGCAATGGAATTTCATGTGGCGGTTTTAAGTTCTTTCGGTAGAGAATATTATAGTCAAATTAAGTGATTACGGGTTTTTTTCGATGTGGTTACCTAGTCTTTTGTAGCAATTGTGTTTTTTTGTGAATTGTAACGAATCAGCTTTGCAATATTTTTCTTAATTTGTGGTTTTCTAGTATTTCAGAGTTTTGAGAACGTTTTTTTTATTGTGAAATATTTGGAATATTGCAACAAATTAGGGAATTCGATGTGGTTAATTAGCGTCGTATAGGAAGTTTTGCGACAATTGTGGTTTATATTGTTTAAGGATGTGAGAAAACTTTTGAAGTAGTTTTTAAAAAATGATTTGATAAGAATATAATTGTGGTTACAATTTTTCGTATAAAAGTAGAATCTTGAATTAGGTTTAGTTCAGTTGAAGTTTGGAAAATGAGCTATTTCTATAACATTGTAGAAGTTGAAACGGACGAAGAGGAACAAGTTCCAGTGCCTCCTGTATACAGGGTTCAAGTAAGTATTGTAAAATAATATATATTCAATCTTTAATTTTTTTCATATTTTACAGACACCGAGAGCACCACCAGAACAACAGCAGCAACAACAATCGGAGATATTCAATAACATTGTAGAAGTTGAAACGGAGGAAGAGGAATTAGTTTCAATGCCTCCTGTATACAGGGTTCAAGTAAGTATTGTAAAACAATATATATTTAATCTTTAATTTTTTCATATTTTACAGACACCGAGAGCACCACCAGAACAGCAGCAGGCTATTATCGAATGTTTGATTAAGGAACATTACAGGGCTGAAGCCGAATTTTTAAATGTAATCAATATATTATTAAAAAAGTAATCATTATAATAGGGTTAGTTATTTCAATAAACTATATGTAAAGTTCATGAAATTTTTTTTTCATTTTTTCCTCCTTCCACTCTCTCCATCACTCATTGTGCGATGGTATTATTCGTTGGTTGTTGAGGTTGTTCCATCCTGGTTTATTCAGGTGTTATATATTATGAAAAATATAGGTAGCATCCAATTATCTCAGTTCCAAGTGAATTTTCTCAAAATTTTTTCGTTGTTTTGCCCACATTTGACTAATTATTCTGCTACATCTACAATATTTTGCAGCCAATACTAATCATTATAATATATTTCAAATATCTACGTAATATGTGACCTGGACGACTGAAAGGTACCTATGGTTAGAGATCAAGTTTTCGAGATTGTATTTGCGCTTCTACCTGGTGTTTTTTCGTCCTACCCTTGGCTCATCATCTTTTTTAGACTTTTACTATACAGTGGTGCTTTTACAATAAATATCTTTGTACATTATTCAAGTGATTTCGCCTAAATAGTGTGGTTTTGTTCGTTGAATATGTGAAGAAGTGATAGATTGGACTGATAAGCGTGCGAGTATTGGCTCGTGTCTATTGAACGGAAGTACTCAACCGCAAAATCTCACTAATTAGCGAAGTTTTGATGACGTCACGCGTCGACATGTTTGAACATGAAGCTTGATTGATTGGTAATGTTCGTTATCAGTAAATTCTTTGCGGATGTTTGTATATAAATAGTAAACAAGATCAAGAGTTATCATTCTTTCAAGCGATCTTGGTGCGGAAAAAAATGTTTTGGATTGAAGTACTTCAAGATAAAACTACGCTAATTAGTGAAATTCCCACTTGCGGTTCCGTTTATTGCTGATAAGACGCCTTCGACATCCAATCCAATCTATTCAACCACAAACGCGCATGTTCAAACATATCGTCTTCAATGCAAACTCGAAACACGCTAGAAATGATAAGACTCCCAGAAACCACAAATGATAAGCACGCGCCGTCACACACACACACACACACACACACACACACACACACACACACACCTGACAAACAATCCTTATCAATTTCTCTAACCGCAAAGACCGTGCCCGACCGGAAGTCTCTGACCGCAAACATTTTCCATACAAAGTGGATTAGAACCCGCATATCCATACTACTGTCGCCGCCCGACAAACGAAATCGAGTGTTATCAGCACAGATTACGCAGCCATCGTCACCCAGGAAAAACTCGAATCGTAAACTTAAATTACAGCTGAATGCATTTTAGCATTGCTGCCACAGAATTGAGATTGACGGAATTCATTTTCTATGCGTCCGACCTTGGCGAAATTTCGTTTGAGCTTCATATTAAGATTCCTTTCATTCACACAACACCGGCCGAAAACTAGGGAACTTTAACAACTCTAACAAGGAACTTTTTGCGAATAAAACGCAAAGTTGAATGGTCAAGCCATTGAATTGAACTTGAGGAAACTTACCTGTGTGGTACTACGGACACTTCCGAAAGTGTAGGGATCCCTGCGAGCCTCGACACTAGCCGGCGAAACTATTAAACACTCACGGACATCGTTCGCATTTAATGTGACATTTACGTTAGAAATGTCAACAAATTGTCATCGGCCAGACGAGACAGTGGTGAGTTGAGTGTCCCAAATGTGGGCCGTGTGTTGAATGGTCAACTCAACACCCTGGCGCGTGTAACTGCCAGGGTGAATACGCCCAACGGATTTTGAAAATCCCGCTGCCGCCAAAAAGTTTTCCTGCGGGCGAGCTGATGGAAAAAGGCTCTCTTTTGGAGACAGACGGGTGAGTGATCGGAAGTTCTAGTAGTGGAGGCTGAAATCCTGAAACAACATTCTTGTGTATTTCATGTAAACTGGTGGCGGAGGAGACGAAAGCGAGAATTAGCGGGAAAGTCGAAAGAAATCAATCGAGAAAAAGGATCAATCATAAAAGTCGACGGATAGAAGCAGTTTTTCGACCCGATCAGCAAGCAAGTTTCCGAAAAGATACTACGTTGGCGATTCCGACCCGGCGGTTTGCAGTGAAATATTGGTGCGAAGAGCGACCCGATCAGCAGGCAAATTCGAAGGCAGTTTAGCGACAAAGTCATCAGGGGGATCACGACGAAAGCAAAGTCAAGGTAGTGTGCACACTAGTCTTAAGTAGATTAAGAAGCTCAGGTGAATAACTTTATTTTAAATCCGAAATTGAGTGTAGATATGGTGAATTAAAAATTGTAGCCGGAATTGTTAAAATTGAATTTTGAGAGTTTTTAATTGCGAAACGTCGGGAACGGTTGAATTTTTTTTAGAATCAAGTGAAAAGACTTTTGTGTGAGAACCGTAAGAGTGTTTAAATAAACAGTCGCGAGGGTAAGAGAAACGACGACGTCCACTTCTCGCTTCAGAGCGTCGTTGACGAGGTGATTTCGAGGTTTTGAAGCAAGTGGCGCCCGAACCACCCCACCTCCGGTGAGCGGGCCCCCCGAAATCAGCCCCCCGTGGATAAATTGGTATCCAGGGGATTTTGCGAGTCATTGAAACGGTGTACGGTAACAAATTACAATGACACTCTAATCATAGACACTCCAATTATAGACCTTTGTACTATAACATTACAATCAATGATAACAATACCAATTACCACTGAAACAGAAGGAGAAGAGGTACAGTGTGATCAAAAGCGAAAAAAAAGAAGAAGACTGAATAGAAGGGGGGAGGTGAACATTCACAGTTCTGATGAGTACTGAATATTCACAGGTCTGAGAGTACTCATAATTTTATAATAAACTGTCGGTATTTTGTATTTTATAATAAACTCATAGATGAGTATTTTGTATTTTATAATAAACTCATAGATGTGTACGGATAATTTTCTGTCACTATTTTGTAATAAACCCATAAATGATAAATTCAATTAATTATAATACTAAAATTGGGTTTGCATTGATTTAGATTGGTGTTATGTAAAATATAATAAAGCTGATTCGATTTTCAGTACATAAAATGGAATTACCCTTATTGTACATTAAATGAAGTTGCCCTTGTTGAAAAATTTTTTTTTTACTATATTACATCAGAATTAACTTGATTTTGAAAAATTGAATAAAATTGACTCGGTTTTGTGAGGGTGATCTAAGATGATTTCAATGATTTCAATAATTTGAATGGCCATATAGAGGTCGTTTTATGGGGTTAAAGTGATTTGATATGGTTTCAATGATTTGAGGTGAATATTGGATTATACTAATTCCAATTATCGACCTTTGTACTATTGTATCGACCTTTGTACTATTGTGTCGACCTCTGTACTATTATGTTATATTACAATCAAGAGAGTCATGGTGGGGTGAAGGGTGAAGATAGAAATAAGGGTGAAGATAGAAAAGAGGGCTGAATGGAGGAGGATTTACAGGTCTGATGAGTACTGATAACTTACTATTAACATTTTATAATAAGTTTAATAAATTATAATACGAGAACTAGAATTAGTTTTACATCAAGAATATCAAATTGAATTAACTTGGTTTTGTTGAAAAGAATAAAAATTGTCTCGGGTTGATTGAATTGACTTAAGATGATTTCAGTGAAATGATTGATTGGCTATATAAAAATCACGTTATAAAATAAATTATACTAATGGCATTAAATTGAAGTATAAATGAGTATAAGGGGCTGACTTAGATTTAGAATTAGCATTAAGTAAAGTTAGTCTTGAGTAGGATGGAGGTAACTGAATGATGTGTATGATGAGCATGAAGTGAAGTTGACTTGTGTTGATATTACAATAGTATTGAAATAACATTAAACAACATTAGGGTACACCAAGAACTGGTATTGATCTTTTTGATGGTATTAAAATGGATTGTGCTGGTTTTGGATTGATTGGGATTGCACACTCCCATCAGGCAGATTTCATCATGTGTCAATAAATTCTGAAATCATGTGTCAATAAATTCTGAAATTTTGGTTTATTCTAGATTTTGCATTGAATATAGATCTCAGACGTAGTAAGGAATTAGAAGATACATTTCAACTGAGTTCTGATACATATCAATTGAGTTCGGACAACAAAAAACATTACTATTGCTGTTGTTTTCTAACATGTTTAATTGATCTTTGGGGCCAGATCGTTACCCATACTTATTGTGATGCATAATTGCATTTCAGGCGGTTTTTTTGTCTCCTTTTTTATCTGCTTCTTTGGCGTTAATTTGAATCAATCCAACCCTGTACTACTGGTAACTTCTGATGGTCAGACCTTCTACACATTTATGTTTTCATTAAAACTTTCACAGGGTTTTGTGAGGTATTTAGGTTCATCTCATTTGGTTTATTTTATATTATGTTCATCTCATTTGGTTTATCTTATATTATTTTAATCGGGAATGGTTTTATTGTATTTGAACTTCCATGAAGTTTCACAGTCAGAATTGCATTGGTTAAAGCTGTGTTTGAGAATTTCTTTTGGAATCATCATAAATTTCCATATTATTTGGTTTTGTTTACGAAGTATCATGGAGATCTTCCAGCTGAATCTCTCAATCACATAACCAGCTGTATCTTTCAATCAATCAAATGGGTGGCCAATGGGGAGAATTCCATGGTGCAAACATTTATTCTTCGAGACTTTTTGGACCGGTGAAGAATTTTCCTCTCTTGATTACATGTTTTGTCGTTCCTCATCGGTTTTGGACCGTTGCGAGATTGCTTTATCTTTGTGTTATACTCTGTTGCTGTAGGATCATTCCACATTGGTTGTATTAATAAATGGTTTTTGTGAAGATTTGTTTTTCTTATATAAATTTCAATTATATTCTCATATAAACCTCATATAAATTTCAATTACATCCCCACATAACGTAAGCTTTGTAGACAATAATATCCTATTTATCTTCCTTTTCACGTGAATTGAATTTTCAGTGTTCATTGTTATTGTTAATATTGTCTTAACATTTTCTGTTTGAAAATTTTCTGTTCAAAGTTTTCAATTCAGGGGCTAAAGTGTTAGATACATGGTTGAAAAGTTCAACATGTTTCTCCAAAATATCGTAAACATGTTCTCCAAAATGCCGTAGACATGTTCTCCAACATGCATGCTGTAGAGCTATTACAAACATGTTGACAAGCTCCTGGAGGGGTAACAAGAGAGAGAAGGATTCTGATTGGATATGGGGTCCGCAACAACATGTTCAGATCAGTTTGTTTTTATCAGGTTGGTTTCTCGTTGGTTTCTCAGCTGTTTTCGGTCTTACATTCGTATTTGAATCCGTTTCGCAGTTGGTAGATTTCATAATGTTTGAATTTCATAATTTTCGAATATCATAATGTTCGAATATCATAGTGGACAGACCAGGACAAGTTTTCTCTGAATATAGTTTTCTGCCATTTACGGTTCAAAACAGTTTAAAATCAGTTTTCCGACCGAATATGTGCGGTTTAAATCAGTTTTCCGATAGAGTACTAGTATAGTGCGCCATGTGTTAATTTTTCGGCGGTGGGCTGCAGTTACATTTATATTACATTTATAATATACGGCCATTTGTTTTATAATATTCAATGATTGTTAAACGACCGGGTTTTTGGATGTACGTAGGTGAATAGTGAAAAAGTTCATTGGAGAGGGTTCATTGAGGAGGATTTATGTTTCCTTGAAGATTCAGTGAAGGTTCAGTGAAAAAATTTGTACATTCAGCGCATTCAGAGGTGATAATTTTCGATGCGGAATATCATTGTCGATACGGAATGTAATTTTTGATGCGGAATAAATTTTTAAAGTAATGTTTTTGGTAAATATTTAGAAGTGGGGCTCCAGTCAAAACTCGCCCCAAAAAATTTTTCACCCCCTGGAGACTATTCTATAGGGTAGGAAGAGATGTTCTAAGGTGGGGGAAGACATTTTCAATGATTGTTTATAATAAAAAAAATTATTATAAACAAAAAAAAATTTTTTTTTTAATTACTTTAATTTTTATTAAATGACATATTTTGACCAATTTTTTGTTCTTTCGGAGAATTTTTTTACGGTTTCACGATAAATAACGATTTCCATTTTTTACTCTGATATTGAAATTCACTAATAATTTTGATCACAAATAGGGCATGCAATCCCGAGATTTCGGGATCTCGGGATCTCGGGATCCCGACCCATTTTGGACATTTTCGGGATCCCGAATTTTTTATCGGGACTCCCGAGATTTAGGGATTGATAATATTCAACCCATTTTGGGAATTAGAGAGCAGAACTTACTACTAAAAGACATATTGTTTTATGAAAACCGAAGCGGAAGCCAGTTGCAATAATGAATTACAGCTGGCTTATGATTACATGCTTAATATTCCACCAAAAAGTGTACCCGAAATATCTTTTGCAGTAGCTGGATATATGTGCAGCTAAATCAGGTCTAGTTTAAATTTTGAAACTCTTGACGAATTATGTTTATTAAGAGCATACTTGCAAAACGAATCAGCAGTTTGAACCAATCGATATTATTACTTATCACTTGTTTCATTGAAAAGCAATATTATTTTGTAATTAATATGTAAACAACTAAAAAAAAATAATGTATTTTTATTATATTATCGTAACATCCGTTATGCTGATTAAATTTCAATTCATTTTTAACTAATTTTATAACTAACTATCATGACCAAGTAAAGAGCTTTTTTGGACAAGAAGATAAGATGAAATTAGATCATAAGATTAATTTAGATGCAATTATAGATTAACGTCTTACTTGCTAGTACCCATGTACATATGTGCATAAATTTAACATTATAATGAACTTAGCCTCCGGTTTTATGTATATATAATTGAAATAAAGCTTTAATTGAGTACGAATAAGCCAATATATCTGTTTGAATTCCTTTAATATAGTTTTTTTTATAAAATCCCGAAATCTCGGGATTATCTCGGGATCCCGAAAATTTTAATCCCGAATTTCGGGATCGCAATTTCAATCTCGGGATTAATGCCCTAATCACAAACCATCAAAATAAATACCCTTATTTCTTTGAACTATGTGAAGTAAACGAAACTTTGCTTTGTTTTGATTTTCTAATATTAGAGTATGATTTTTTTTGTATGATAACAAAGATAACAACGAGATTTCAAATACTAGGAATTATTTTCTTGTTGCCTTTGTTTTCATTTGGAAAGTTTGATCTAATTAGTTTGATCTAAGCCATGGTTTGCGAAGGTTGTACTTGGAGTATTCAACGTGCATCAATCACGTTTTTATCGCGAGAATCAAGTATCAGATTTTTACAAGACCATGGGATTTTAGAAAATAATATTTTGTGCTCGTCATGTGGCAATCCCGCAACTTTTTCACCACCTAAGTGCTTGTGGCGGTGCCAAAGACGCCATAGAAAGAAGAAAGGGCATAGGATTGTAGAAACACGATGTAATTTTAAAAGATCAGTGCGCGCAAGTTCATGGCTGGCAAATACGCATTCGTCGCCTGAAAAATCGACTCAGTTTTTAGCACTATATATTTTGTTAAATCCTCCACATCAACAGATGTTAATGGATGAAATGGGCCTGTCGTCGACAACTGTATGTGATTGGGCTCATTTTATTCGCGAAGTGTTGGAAGAGTGGTGTTTAACTAATTGTGATCCAAAATTAGGTGGTAATGGACACGTAGTTGAAATTGATGAAGCCAAATTTGGCAAAAGGAAGTTCCATAAAGGGCGTATAATAGAGGGAACTTGGATTTTTGGTGGGTTCGATCGAACATCTGGACAGGTTTTTATGGAACCTGTTCCAAATCGTTCTGCCAAAACATTGTTAGAAGTAATCAAGCGCCGCATTAAACCAGGGACGACGATAATGTCAGACTGTTGGAAGGCGTACAATTGCCTTAACCAGAGTGGTAAGTAAATGTTTGCTGTTTTGATTCTTTTTTTGAAATTTCGTCACTTTTATGATTTTTTAAATGTATTTTCAGTAATAGTTGGTCAAAAAATATCACATTTACACGTAACTAGAGTTTATTGGTTTATTTTAACAGAATTAATTCATCGCTTGGAAAAGATATAATTTCCGCACTACTATTAATTTTTAAATATAATCTAATTGTTGTTTTAAAACTATCTAAATAAATTAATCATGTTTATTGTTCCAGGTTTTAAACACCTCACGGTCAACCACACCTTCAATTTTGTAGATCCTGATTCAGGTGCATACACGCAGAACATCGAGCGTGTTTGGCGCGATGCACGTGAGGATATGCCCAAATATGGTCGTCGGGATTACCACATGACCGGGTACATCGCCGAGTTCCTGTTTAGGCAACGTTTCCCTAATCATACTCTAAGGCTTCATCAATTAGCCATTGCTATTCATGATTTTTATTTGAATTTGAGTGAACAGGAAGAAACCTCATAATACATAGGTTGTCTGGAGCCCCACTTGGTCTAAATATGTAAATAAATAAAAATTAAATAATTGGAAGAAAAAATTTTTTTCGTTTATAACAAAATTTTTTTTATTATAAACTATCATTGAAAATGTCTTCCCCCACTTTAAAACATCTATTTCTAACCTATAGAATACTCTCCAGAGGGTGGAAAATTTTTTGGGCCGAGTTTTGACTGGAGCCCCACTTCTAAATAATTACCATGTTTTTCGATACAGAGTATGTTTTCGATACAGAGTATGGTTTTCGATGCGGAATAAAATCTTGATGCAGAGTAAAATCTTGAAACGGTATAAAATCACAATTGCAGTTCTTATAAAATGTGAAATTTCTTTCACTTTCACACTATTTGCAGTTGAATGGTCTTTTAGCGGCGGGTTGTGATTGTCATTGTGATATAAAACCATAAAATTTTTGGTTTTAGTAAAATTTCAACCATAAAATTTATGGTTTTTAGCAAAATTTCAAGTTTGCACATTTCAAGCAAAGTCAAATAGTTTTGCACAAATCAAACAAAAATTTTCACTAACTAAAAATTTTCACTGACTGAGAATCAAACAAACAAAATTTTCACTAACTAGAAATAAAAAATAATTTTTCATTCCCTAATTAAAAATAAAAATTAAAAATAATTTTTCATTCACTAACTAAAAATCAAAGTTTATGCTAACTAAAACTATAGTATAGTTCTCAAGGATTGGAAAATCTTCACAAGATTGGAGTTCTAACAAATTGGAGTTCTCACAAATCGGAGAAATTAGTTTTTCAGAATGTCAACATGGTTTGAGCACCAGTATGGGCTTTTTGATTAATAATATTACAACAAGCATTGGAACACACTGTGTCAAATGACGCACATTATATCATATGACACATTGATAAGGCAAAGAGAAAAGCCAAAATTTCTCTAAAATTCTCTAAATACTGAACAATCTTATGTTCAAAATATTCTCAAAAATATGTAGATAATAGGAACCATATTAGAATAGAAGAAAAACAATCAAAGCCAAACTATTATTCTGTCTAACTAAGATTACCTAACAAAACTACTAAATGTTAAGCTCCCTGATGAGACTTCTTGGGCGAAGTCGAAATCCGGATCGGAGTTCCCACTTGTTGTTCTTCACAATCTATTCACTAGCTTCCCACAAAATATAATATGAGATTATATTATATTATCTTTCACGAGCCTCCTAGCATGACAATCATACGACGTATGCCATGGCTATGTGTTTGTAGTCATTTGACTAACATAACTTTGAAGTGTAACCTATACAAATACAAATTAGAATAATAGGCGCGTTTTTTTGCTCCTCTATCCAGCGGAGAGTAGAATGAGAGTAGAGTAGACGCATTGAAAACAACAACACTCCTACACCAGTGAATTCACTGGTGTAGGAGTGTTGTTGTTGTTTTCAATGCGTCTACTCTACTCTCATTCTACTCTCCGCTGGATAGAGGAGCAAAAAAACGCGCCTATTATAGACTTTTAGCTAACATATTAATATATGAAGATTCATCTGTTGATGATTGCTGGTCGGATTGATTTGTTAGTGTCCACTCAGAAAGATATTGCAACACGTACAAATCATTTACAAAACTTTACATAAATATCATATAATAAGTCAGAACAATTATAAGTATCTACAAAAAATATTACATAAATATTATATAAACAATTATAAGCATTTACAATAATAAGTCAGAACAATTAACCGCCGTGTGTGGAGTGGCATATGGAGTGGAACTGAGGTTGATAAAACCTAAATATATTAATCTTGTCTCTACCAACCAAAAATAATCTTACAATTAACCAAAAAACTTTTTATGGTATTACTCTTACTTTTACAGCGGCAAAAAATTGTTATGGTCTTACTCTTACTTTTACAACGAACAATGATTTGGGGATATGAGGCGAATGGACTCACCCTAAAAACCTTATGTTTTCTTCACACCTACTTAAAAGGATTATGATTCAAATGATGTTTCTTTACACATGTCTGTCGACATATATAAAATAATGTACTTCATCCGTTACCCTGTAAAAATGATCCAGCATTTGACCCAGATACCCAGCTGTTTCTTAAGGTGATGTATGGGGGATCTTGAAGAGACTGGTGGACTAGCAGAACCGCCGCACTTATTGATTACCAGCTCATGGTAGGAAAGAACCAATAGATGGAATGGTCCAAAAAACTTAAAAAACTTAACAAGAGATTTAAAGGAGTAAAACTGATGGGGATGTTTTGATTTTGCTCGGCCGGTGAACCCGTGATGTTTTTTCCGGTTAGTGAAATCAATGTTGCTGGTGGATCCGTGGGTTTTCTTTGTTTGGGCAGATTAATGCTTGGCAGTGACAATTTGTCAATTTCCAATTTTGCTGGTGATGAGGCATCAGGATGGAAGTTTGGAAAAAGAAAGGAATTTTGCAATGGAAATGTGACTCTGGGCTCCTGCGTTGTGTGGAGTATTAAGTATTAATTGAATATTAAGTGAGACATAGAGTAAAATTGAAAATAGAGTAAAATTGAAAATAAAAATCAGAAACCCTAAATGTAGGGTAAAATTGAAAGTGATTCTGATTTTGTTATTATGTTCCCTGATCTAGTTCCTTTTTATTAGCCGAAAAATCATACTAATCTAACTTTTATTAACCAAAAATTCTATACCAGTCTCACTTTGTAGTCTCACTTTTACAGTGAGCTATGACTCAATGGATAGGAGGCAAATGAACTCAACCTAAAAACCTTACGGTTTTCTTTACACCTACCTATCGTCTTATAATTCAAAAAAACCTTACGGTTTCTTTACACCTACCTATCGGCATATATTATCTTAAAAATTCAAATGATGGACTCACCCTAAATAACCTTACGTTTCTTTGCACCTACCTATTGGCATATATCATCTTAAAATTCAAATGATGTACTTCATTCGTTACCCTGTCAAAATGATCCAGCATTTGACCCAACTATCTTCGAGAATGTAGATAATGAATGGGGGATTGTGAGGAGACTGGTGGCCACAAGATCCTGTAAGGACTAGAGGGACCACTGCACTTATATATCCCTAGCTCATTATAAGAAAGAACCAACAGAATGGACATGGAACAGTCCAAAAACTTATAAAAACTTAACTTAAAACTTAAACTTAACATAACTAACAACATTTGGATTTTGAGGAGGATTATTTTGTTTAATATATCCATGATGTCACCTGAATCGAATTAAAAAAAATTTTCGTCGGTCTTTGCATTGTTTCTATCGGTTGGCTTGTTTGGTGGAATTGCATCTTTCGCGTATCATGGTATCTGCCAATAGATCTTTCATGGTGGGATCTTTCTGATTTCGTTTGACATTGTATCTATAAATAGATCTGGTTTGTGGGGATGTTTTTGATTTTGCTTAACAATAGATCGGCTGGTGGATCCGTGATGTGGTTTCCGTTTGCTCAGGTAAACGGTTTTTACATTGTTTCTACTTGTTTGGCTTGTTTGGTGGAATTGCATCTTTCGCATATCATTGTATCTGTCAATGGATCTGTCATGGTGGGATTTGTCTGATTTCATTTGACATTTTATCTTCAAATAGATCTGGTGTGTGGGGATGTTTTTGATTTTGCTTAACAATAGATCGGCTGGTGGATCTGTGATGTTTTTACCGGTTAGTCAAATTAATCTCCTAAGCTCGACACTTCACTCTACAAAGGAACTTACCGCAGAGGATTTCCAGACTGACGAACGACGTCAAAGTTCAGCCACTATACGACGCCCTGTTGAACCCATCACTTGCAAATTGCGCTCGCAGTCATCTGACGAATAGATCGTCACCTGGAGAATGGCATGCAATCAAAGCCATAACGTCGGAAATCCGAAAACCCACGGCAACATCTCGCCATGTTGATGTTGATGATAGCGCGCATCCGACAAATCGACCAGGCAGTGAGTAGATCGGCCGCAAAGATGTGCAGTGTGCAGACTGGCTGTAAATGGAACGCCGGCGATGTGGCGAAACATCGACAACAGCAAATCGAATTCATGCCATGGCGGCGAAAGGTGAATGCCCGGCGGTAAGGTGCATTCATCCTGAACGCATGAAAAGAAATATTTGTGAGGGCCGCAACGGACCTAGATGAATCCCGTAGATCGACGGGATGAAATGAAGTTTCGAGGGAAGTGGCAGGGCGATGCCGCTTTCTTTTTTCGATCAAGCAACGACACGGTGAGGATCAAAGTGGCGAGTAATATCAGCGGAATTGTCTGTTTTCTTTTTTTTTATCTGGTTCCTGATTAGAGGACGACGATCGCTTGCGGTGGTGGAGAGGATAACGAAGGATATTAAGGCGAGAACGAGAGCTTACATTGGTGAATCGGCGGAAGAGCAAGATTGCGCAACAAAAAACTCAAACGATTGAGGCGGCGGCAACAACTCACAAAAAGGACATCGTGGGAATTCCCAACATTCGACTGACATAGAAGACAATATTCACCACGGTTCCTGTCAAGGCTGATTCAGGTACGTGCCACACGAGCCATTTAATTCAAACAATAAAATTCATACGAAAGGGTGAAAATTATAATTAAGTAAAACTGTAAGATAGCAGTAACCGTAAAGTAGTGGAAAAATTCGTGCCCACACAAATAGTTTTCGGTAGTTGTAAGTTTCGGTAAATAAATATCGCTTAAAAACTAAATATGTCATAAAACGGTCCTCCTTGAAAAAACAAAGTTTAATATGCTAGTCGTACTAAAGTAATTTAGTACCCATTTATTTAAAGTATCAATAAACTTAACTATATTTTAATTAGTTTCAACATAATTGATGCACCAACCTAGATGTGACAGGTAAAAGCATGTCCAGTTCTTCGCCTTAATTAGTGGGATACTTAAAAAATTGAAAACGCATAACAACAGAACCACTTTCAAATTCTTGTAAGTTTCAGTGCATTACTCGAACAACAAGATCTAAATAAAATTTACGAAAATACATGGAAAATGCCTCGCTGCACTAACGAAGTATATGGAGATATTTTGTACGTCTATGGGGAGTGCCGGGGAAATTCAGCAGCGGCGCAATCTTTGTATCATCAGAGATACCCCATCGACGGATTCCTGGAAGGAGAGTGTTTCAACAACTTTACGCAAGGATTCGGGAAACGGGTAACGTCAGAACGAGCCGAGTAAACGCAAATCCTACAACTGCAACCACTGTACGGACCGAAGAAGAAATATTGCATGCAGTGGAATCTGACCCATCAACCAGTATTCGACGCTTAGCGTTACGGTTTAACGTGTCTAGCTGGCAAGTTTGGAGTATTTTGAAAGCAGCCCGTCTACATCCTTACCATCACACACGAGTTCAGGAGCTCCTACCCATCGATTTGCCCAAAAGGATGGAATTCTGCAATTGGCTCCTTGAGAGACAATTAGACGACGAAAATTTTGTCAACAGCATTCTTTGGACGGATGAGTCTTTATTTACGAGGGACGGTATCACAAACTTCCACAATTTACACACGTGGGCTGAGAACAATCCAAACACTGCAAGAACGTCATCATTTCAGCATAGATTCAGCGTAAATTTATGGGCAGGAGTGATTGGCAATAATTTGATTGGGCCTTTTAGGCTCCCGCCTACCTTAAATAGTACCAGCTACTTGCATTTTTTAACACATGATCTGCAGGACTTATTGGAAGATATTCCTCTGCAACGATTGGTTTCCATGTTTTACCAACACGATGGTGCTCCAGCTCATTACGGCCGACCAGTCATAGATTGGTTGAATTCCAACTATCCCAATCGCTGGATTGGTAGAAATGGACCAGTACACTGGCCTGCGAGGTCTCCTGATCTGACTGTAATGGATTTTTTTGTATGGGGACGGATGAAGGACCTTGTGTACGCAATGGAAGTATCCGCTTTAGAAGAACTAAATACCAGGATCGATGATGCTGCAACAGAAGTGAGGCAACAGCTGAGAGACATGAATATGAAAAGAACGCTTGCCAAACGAGCTTTGGCATGTATTCAAAATGAAGGTGGCAATTTTGAACACTTACTGTAGATTAAAAATTTTGAAATAAAGCATAACAACCATTATCAAATACTTTCAGTTCAAGAAAAAAGTGTAGATCGACAACGAGGGCCACTTTATGGCATATTTAGTTTTTCAGCAATATTCATTTTCGCTTAATGCTTGTGAAATGGTAGAATCTAAGTCATTGAAATTTATGCAACTTTTGTAGCCAGTAATATGGCTTATCAAAATATTTAAATGAAAGTGGCACATTATAATTAGGTTTTCTAAGGAAAACGACCTGGAACACAGAATATTCGGGGTTAAAATTAAAAAATTTTGTGTTTCGAAGAAAATATCTGAAAACTCGGTACAACTGCAATCAAGTGCAATACATTAAATAAAAGGTAATTTAATTGTCTAATAAACGCGGTATAAAACTTTGAGTTGTGATAGTTAGCTTTCAAGATATAACGATTCAAGTGAGTCAGGGTACCGGTCCGAACAAGTTTTTCTGAACACCCTTCAACTCCGTAGGTTTTGAAATCCGGACCATCCTGTAAAACGATTTTTTACTCAAAATATGTCAAAGAACGCCTCCTTAAAATAGTGTTCATTTAGTACCAAACACCCTGTATATATATAAAGAAATATGAATTTTCGGCGAAACGAGTTTAATACTATTGTTCTTCGAACATTAGTAAAAATGTATTGAAGTTTGGAAAAAAGAAACAAGTGAAAAATAATGTCAATTGGTGTTTTTTAAAAAGATAGGTGGAATTTTTCAAGTTAACTCGTACAATTAAATACTTTTAATCTGCAACTTCATTGAGAGTTGAAAGGAAACATTGGAAACAAAATACTTCAACCAAATTAGGTTCAGAAATTCGAATTCCAGTATTGAACAGCTTTAATTAATTCTAATTAGTACCTTAGTAGTAGTAATACAACGGTTCTACCCCCCGTTCATACAAAAATCTTTGCGGTCATCTGGTCGTGTGACGTCACACATTGTGGCACATGCTGCATGGGGGTTTTGGCGCGTGCGGGCCGGTCGGGAGGGAAGGGGACAGGTGTGTGGCGTATGATACAAGAGGGAGGGGGACAGGTGTGTGTAATGATGGTCATTGATCTACTGTTTGATTCCTACGTAAAATGCATAATCATCAAAGCATTGCGAATAACGGTTCTAGCGTTTCATTTTCAAACGAAGCTGTATGGTTTTCATATCAACGATACATTTTTGTGCTATAAATATATTTTCTTTCTATGAAATTTCATGTGTGGTTTTTGGCGCGTGCTGCATATGAAGCGGCATATGAGTTTTCGTGTTCGCGTCTTATCAACAATGCTTTGTGGTTTTAGCGTTTCGAGTTTGTTTATATTTGATACATTTGTTTGTTTACATTCGACTTTGTTTACATTTGAATTTGTTGGGGAAGCCCTTTGCTGGATGACGTCACGCGTCGACATGTTTGAATATGAAATTTTACCCTGTGATATTCGAATGACGAAGAATTTGTTAACCTGTGGTTTTGAATGATAATAAGCAACATATGAATGTGTGATCGTATGAAAACGGCTCATCAGCAATAGAATTTCATGTGGCGGTTTTAAGTTCTTTCGGTGGAGAATATTATAGTCAAATTAAGTGATTACGGGTTTTTTGTTTTTCGATGTGGTTACCTAGTGTTTTGTAGCAATTGTGTTTTTTGTGAATTGTAACGAATCAGCTTTGCAATATTTTCTTAATTTGTGGTTTTCTAGTATATCAGTTTTGAGAACATTTTTTTATTGTGAAATATTTGGAATATTGTAAGAAATTAGGTTTTTAGTGAATTTTTTCGATGTGGTTACTTAGCGTCGTATAGGAAGTTTTGCGACAATTGTGGTTTTCTATTGTTTTAGGATGCGAGAAGTGTGAGAAAACTTTTCTATGGTAAGTAGTTTCTAAAAATGATTTGATAAGAATATAATTCCGGTTACGATTTTTCGTATAAAAGTAGAATCTTGAATTAGGTTTAGTTCAGTCGAAGTTTAGTTATCAATGGAATACAATATTCAACGAAACATTATCGATGTGGATACAGAAGAGAAGGAGTTGGAACCAATACCTCCAGTATATAGGGTTCAAGTGAGTGTAGTAAATTTATATTTATTCAAATTTTTTATCGTGTTATATTTTTACAGAGACCGGGACTATCACCAACACCGCCATCGCAGAAGGCTCTTAGGGTTCAAGTGAGTTTTGTAAAATTCATATTTATTCAAATTTTTTATCGTATTATATTTTACAGACGCCAATGTCACCACCGCCACCAGAACAGCAGCAGGCCCTAATGGAAATTTTAATAAAAGAACACTACCGCGCCGAAGCGGAATTTTTAAATTTACTAAAAACTTTATTCTTAAGAAAATGATTATTACAATAGAGTTAAGTTTTTTCATTCATTCTTAATAAATAAATGTAAAGTTTGTTACGGTTATCGGAATTTTGTTAAGTTTAAAAGCGGAAAAAAAAAAAAATCTCCACCGTTCCCCAACAGAGGAGACGATGGAGATATAGGCCAAATTAATCGCGAATCAGGTAATTGTAGTTATAGAATTATTACTATTAAGGTTATACGTTAAGTGCTCGAGAATTATTACTATCAAGATTAGATGTTAAGTACTAAAGAATTATTACTATCAAGATTAGATGTTAAGTACTAAAGAATTATTACTATCAAGATTAGACGTAAGTACTCGGACGTGACAATCTACGGTTCCGACGACAATCTGTACATCTGATACAATCTGTACACACGCATCGAATGATTAAATCCGTCAGTTTAACGTCGCTAACGACAATCACAAAAGGTATATTCGCGTATTCCAGCAAACTGCAGCAGCAACAGAATTTGGCAGCTGGCTTCTTCTTTTTGCGGCGAAATTTGGCTTGCAGCAAAAGTTAAAGAAAAAAGCAACTTTCGACGAATCTATTTCAGTATATCATAATAGAAATAGATACGCGGACAGAACTAATCTACCACCAAGGTCGACGTATAGACACGTACGGCAGAGCGACGCACTGCTCAAGCCACTCGAAACGTCAACAACTAACCTAGGCCAATACTTGACCTATATACAGCTGCCGAGCGAGTTTCGAGGTCAATGATCTCGTACATAATTACGTACAAGATCGTCGCAGGACACACATGATGTCGGGTAGAACGCGGGGGCCTCAAACGCGAAACGGACACATCGAATTAACACGGAGACACATCGAAAAAGTCACTTGCACTAGCCGTCGTAACGAACCGACCCAGTGCCGCGGGCAAAAAGATCATCCGACGAACGAATTCAAATGTATGCAATATCATTACATCCTATGGATGCCAAATGAAGTAAGTTCTTACCTGGCGTGATTAGAGATGGGTCGGCGAAAGAACTAGCCGTCGTTTTCGGGGATCCTTGGGTTGCGACTCTCGGTTATGAGCGTCGATGTTGATGCACAAGTTGACAGATACACAAGTTGACATGCGAAATGTCAACTGACGGCTGTCAGAGGATTTCGGCTCAGGGGAAAGTCATCTGTCCCAAAGTGGGGAATTTGGAGTTAAATGACATTTCGAGTGAAATCGAACCAGTTAGAGTGACTCAAACGGATTCGGGAAAGTCCCGGTACGGAAAAATTTTCCTGCGATCTAACAAAGCAAAGAATGGTCTCTTTTGAAATCGACAGGGTAAGAAGACAGACGCATTTATATTTGGCGTATTTGGAGTGCTAGCTAGAATTGAAAACTGATTAGTTTTTCTATCTATTTCGTTGCGAGGAATTTTGGAAGTCGAGACGGCAGTGAATTAAAACGAGCAGGTTTTCAAATGAATTGTTAGCGACTTTCTTTGGCGGCTAACATCGGTGGAATCAACCGGAAAGAGAACGAGCGGATCCAGAGATTTTGCTGGAGAAAAATATCTTGTCGACGGCAGATTGCGACATTGGGGAAGCGTTTATACGGTTTTCGAAATAACGTTGGAGTGTACTCAAATTCAAACTTGTGAACCGACGACGAGCGACAGCATAGAAGGCGTGAGCGAGACGAAAAGGGCCCCAGCGTGGGAAAGATTCACAGGTGCTGTAAATTTTAGATATATTTTTCTTTTATTGTTTTCGAATCACGAGCCTAGCCTTTAAAAATTTATATGACATGCTAAATTTTAAGAGGCCATACCATTCATGGTAGCTTGCCGTAACGCGAGTGTTGTTGTGAACAAGATTTATCTTTTTTACATAAATACAAAGAAAGGAAAAAATATATAATCTTTGATAATAGTTGCTGGATAAGAAACTGCAATTACCGATCGGGTCGTAAAATAGTGAGTTCGAATTAAATCGTAGCAATAAAGTCGCCTAAGTGAAAGGTGGCGAAAAACGGTAGACCAGTGTACATAAATTATTTGCACGTTGCCATCTTCTCGCTTCGGGGCAACGGTTGTTCGGCAGCATCCCGGGGTGAAGCGAGTGGCGCCTATAGAATAGATAACTCGACCTACACCCTTCTCTCCTGAGTGACGGCCACCCGGAGCTGCCATCCTCTGTTCAAGTCAAGGACGAGGAATCGTATCTGGTTTCGCGGTTAAGACGGTTTTAACGTAACAAGTTAAACAAAATTTTTTCATTTCTTCCTCCTTCCTTCCACTCTCTGCATCACTCAATCAGTATACACGATTCGTGTGCGGCAGCATAGTGCGCGTTGCGGTTTTGTTTGTTATGTGAATAAGTGAGGTTAGATTGAAGTGACTGATAAAGCGCGAGTTTTGGAAAAATATTAGGCGTGTTTTCTGCTCCGATACAGAACAGAATAGAACTATGCCGCAAAAACAACGATCTAGTATAAAACAGCAGTGCATTCGCTAAGACTGACATAGGTTGCTATATTCGCTGTGGTACCACTAAACAGCTGAAAATAAAGGGAGAAAATAACGAGTATACACTACCACAATCGATAGAAAATAGAAAAAAACTAACAGAAAATCATTTCTTTTAACTTTCTACACATTATGAGGGCTTTTTATAATTTCCTAACTACCAAAACATTTAACATAACCATGAAAAGCCACCTCACAGCAAAAAAGACAACTTCTCCTGAGCTTTTCTTTTTCCATCAGCACATTCTATAGTTCAGCACTTGAACTACAAATGAGGAATAGAATTTCTGTACTAGTGAATTCACTGCGACAGGAGTGTTGTTGTTTCCAATGTGTATATCCTATTCTTTACTGGATAGAGGAGCAAAAAAACACGCCTATTGATTCGTGTCTTATCAACAATAGACGGAAGTACTCAACCGCAAGTTAGAATTTCATTAATTAGCGAAATAATTGTGGTTTTCATGCGCATGTTCAAACGTGTTGTTGTTTGCGACAATTGTGGTTTTTATTGTTTTACGATGCGAGAAGAAAACTTTTGCAGTAGCTGATTTGATAAGCATTTAATTGCGATTTTCGTATAAAAGCTACTCCAATAGTTTCTTGGCACAAGTTTGTATTCGGCTTCTGGTGAATTCAGACGGTTCGAAATTCGATTGCCTTTTTGAATAAATTTATTAACAGTTTCGGTTATTTCAATTTAATATAGCGATTGAATTGTTTGAACATACAGTGAGTAGCTAGAAATCAAGCGAAAGCACTTTAAATCTGGTGAGTAACTTTAAATATGAATATTTTTTGTGTGTGACATTTGCTTTGATTTTATATGCATTACTTATCGCGACTTTCAGGTTGTGAAAAGTGATAGTGAAAACATAAACTCTGAGAAAACTCTGAGAATTATATCGTTTGTATATATATAAACAAGTGTAAAGCAATAGACAATTTTCGGTGTTTAACCAAGTGACACGTCGAAAATAATATGTATTGTGAAATTTGTAAAATCGAAGTGCAAAACACTTTATGGCTGAATCATTTGCGGACCTATTTCCACAAACGAAACTGTACAGAGTCCGTAAATGAGCATTTTAAAAGGGTAAAAGGGTATTTCAACAACCGGATTGAAACCCTTATCTTTGAAAACAAAGATGAAGGTTTGTTGTTCCCCGAAGAATTTTTAAAGAGAATGGAAGGTCCACTAATGGAATACCTTACAAAGACTGTGGACGAACGTGGCGGGATCAAATTTAACATTGAGCTTTTCGGAGAATATATTAAAATGGATGTGAACAATGATGATAATCTTGATAGTGAGTTAATAGTGAGTGTAAAATCATTTAATACGAAAGTGACTGTGATTACAAATAAGTGCGAATTGAACTTTGCATTCAAGGACATGTGCATTCAAATTAAAGTGAAAATGGAAGAATTCCAAGAGAGAGAGAGACAGTGGGAGACAGGGCTCTATTTAGAATCGTGCATTGTGAGTTGAACGTGAATGAATATAAACCGCTAAGGGGTTCAAGTTACATCCCCACTCTCAATTATTTGTACGCGAAAAAGGCATGTGTGAACGTTAAAAATAAAGACAGTTATTGCTTCAAGTGGAGCATTATTTCCGCTCTGAACCCAGTAGAACGTCATTCAAATCGAGTTACATCGTACAAAATCGAAGATATCACTGACACAGTAATGCGATTGAGAAATGGGCTCTTTCTTAATTTTTGGGGACTTGAGTTTCCGTTAAAGGCGGAAAATATTCAAAATTTTGAGTTGATGAATCACACCATAAGCATCAATCTATTTGGCTACGATGCAGAATTAAAAAAAGTGGTTAGACCCTACCATATTACAAAGGAGGAAAAAGAACACCATAATAACCTGCTGTTATTGCAAGTCGAGGAGAAGTGCCACTTTATTTGGATTAAAAATATTTCAAGGTATGATTATTCGAAAGAATAAATGTTTCATAGTTAAATATGTTCTCAACATATGTTCTCAATATGTTCTCTTAATTCGTTCTCAACAAACGTCATACAAAAAAGCAATATATGTGTGCAACAAGTGTCTGCAATACTTTGTCACCGCTGAAAAACACGAAATACCCAAAACTGAATGCAGTCGCATAGTGACAAAAATGAGATAGATTAACTTCAGATAGCTATAGAGATTGTTTATTTAAGAAAATAATATTTAGATGAAGTATGTATGTATTTAGATCTAAGCTGCACAATTTATATACGGAATGTATTAATAAGATTGCACTTAGTTGTACAGACGATAATCGCTTTATAAGGGAAGATGGGGTTAGTACGTATGCATGGGGTCATTATAATATAGCTATGGATATAGATTAGGTTTATTAACAATAAAAAAAAAATGAAAAAAATGTTTTCTTTCTCTCTTTCTTTCTTTCTAGTGCTGACGGAGGTGTGAATGAGAGAGTAAAAGAATTTTTACTATAAATAGTTTCAGGTTGGGAGGCAGAAAATCAGTTTGTTTGTTGATTGGAATAGAGAATGGCGTTCTTAAACATAGCTCTTATTTTGAGTGTAGTGTCGTTTCTTCAAGGTAGCCCCCTACCAGTGGTGACCCTTAGTGAGAACGAAAGCATTAACAATTTGGCATTTAATCTTGCGCTTCCTGATAACAAGACAGTGGAAGTAGCATTATCTTTTCGACTTATGACTATAAGTACAATTTCATCACAAACGAAAACATTAAATGATGACGCTGCTTTTTCACCATCGTCGGAAATTTCGCCGACTACAACAACAGAACCATCGAGAAGATTTGTTACGGTCGATGAATTTAGGGATTTCGGCAAGATTTGCTTAAGAAAGAAATGGAAATAGCTGGAATAATCGAGAGCAAAAATATTTTTTACAGACATTTTAAATTAGAGTTTGGCGAAGAAAAAATGTTGACAGTTCGATGTACATATGATAGCAATTATTCGATGCGCTCACTCAAGATCTCGTGTTATGAATATCATGAGTTTGAAGCCGAATGAAGCAAATATATAGCATGAGTATTACTTGAACCGTGAAACACTGCACATCGTAGTCATGAACAACAACGAAACGGAAAACGATCTTCAACATTCTCTTGAGGATTATAAAAATGTTGGTAATTATGTCTTTTAGCTTACAACTCGCGGAGGGGGGTGACCTTGGAATATGTCATTTTTGGGGCTATTCTGAGCACGCTGATGTAATTTCTTAAGCGCGCTCGCGCCTCTTACAATTTTTTTTTGTGTTAAAAATTGATGATTTTCATTTCTCAGTTTTACACATTATACTCATTCTTCATCTTCTAACATGTCTTTACCATGCATTGTCAGGCATTCCGCACATTTGTAAACACAGTCGATCACTGTTTACATTTTACTAATGCGTACAACACTCATTTGTATCGCTTCGATTTATTTATTTTTCTGCATTTCTCATGCATACCCACCGTTGACTCTTCCTGGAATTCCTTATTTTGTGACTGTATCGATCACCTTTCGTCACTTTTCACGTCAGTTGCTCTGATTTATTTACTGTGTTAACACCTCATTTCGTTAACTTCTTATAATTTTTACCATGAAATCCCGCGATTTTTATCGTTTGCTCGAAGATAACGATAGTTTGATCAACTTTTTGGCTGATTTATCAGTGTTACGCTCCGAATTGATTTGTCGCGAGTGCGGTTCATTGATGAAATTTTCACGCGAACGTCTGCAATTATATTGCACATCTTCTCAAATGATCCACCACCGACGACAGAAAATACGGCGAGTTTGGTGTAATGAGCGGCTATCTGCTCTACATGGCTCATGGTTCAATGGCACTCGTTTGGCGCTCCCTACACTTTGTCAACTTATCTTTATCTTCTTGAGCCATCGCCCACCACATCAGAAGAAGATCATGGAAGACCTTGGCATACACGATCGAGCTGCAAACAAATGGATAACGCGTTCCCGCAAGGTATTTTATTACTTTTTACTCTATTATCTTGACTTATTTACTATATTATTCTTACTTTTAACATTTTTCGACATCATATCTTAACTCTCTCTCTCTCTCTCTCTCTCTTAGATCTGTCTTAAATGGGTAAAACGTACATCTCACCGAATCGGTGGCCCTAATCACACCGTCCACATCGATGAGACCAAGATTGGCGGCCACCGTAAATACGGTCGTGGTCGGTTGCTCGGAGGGGACTGGATTTTTGGAGGGATTGACACCGTCAGCAAGGAGTGTTTCATGGTGCCCGTGCCCAATCGCTCTCACCGTACTCTCATCAGACTCATTCAAGAACACATTCTTCCTGGTACAACGATTATGTCGGACTCTTGGCCAGGCTACCGGAATCTTCGGAAACACGGTTGGTTCCACCTAACGGTCAACCACAGTGTAAATTTCGTGGGTCCTATAACACGAGCTCACACTCAGAATATTGAGAGATTATGGCGGAATCTTCATGATAACATACCTACGTACGGGGTGCTTCGCCATCACTACCATTTATATATTGCTGAATTCCTATTTAAACGCGCCTTTTCATATTCTGAACGTTTCGAAGCGTTTCTTTCGGAAGTCGCTCGTCATTACCCCCTCGCTATAGATGATTTGTTACAATCATAAATCATGATTTGTTGAAGACATAATTACCAAACCTTATAATTCGCTTTTATTATATTTTTCTATTGTCATTATATTATTAATAAACTTCTTCTCCAATTACTCGTCGATTTTATTTTTTAACACACCATTCAAACCCAACCCCCCCCGACCTCCCTCCGCCCCTAATCGTGCGCTTAAGCCCATCATCATCCCCTACCCTATCCCTCCTCTACTCCAATTCCCTTTACCATACAGTCCACTATTTCCCGCGTTTTTCACTCATATTTTCCCGCGGTTTTCACTCAAGCGCGCCACCCAATCCCCCTCATATTGTTCAGTATGTCGACCTTGACAACATATGTCAAGATCACCCCTCCCCTAGAGTTGTAAGCTAAAAGACATAATTTCCAAAAAATTTTCTACGCTAACAAAGAATACATTTTTGAGGAATACTTTGATGAATTTACGAGTAACTATACGTTTTTGAAACCCGACACCGTTATGGAGCAGAAAGTCAGCAAATTTGGTCAACATTATGTGAGCTGTCTTTGGGCCTATGATGATGCGAAATCCGGACCAGATACTTGTGAATGTTATAGTGTTCGTAGGATATGTGAAATGAAAAAACGTGTTCAACTTTACATGCGTTTTATTAAAAATGACAAAAAATTGTTCAACTTTACGTGCTATTAATAAATAATTTTAAAAACTATACAATGTTTCAAATTATCTTATCATTTCCTTAACATTTAGCCAGGAATTGTGTTTTTCCGAAAATCCCAGCCACTTGAGAAACGCTCGATTTCCACTCCGTTTCAATACTTATCCCACGAGATAGAGTGACGGATACTTGGCTTTCAATAGTTCAGACTCATAGAATCCGCCTTCGATGGGGTTTCCTTCATAATCTTCCAGTAGGTATGTGACGGAGTTGGTTATTCGAATTTGACGGATCCTGAAAATCTCCGTGGTCCAGTTTGGTGTATAGCCCTTTTCGAACACATGCTTGTATTTACTGATTCGCACATGATCACCTACTTTATATTTAGATGGATTCATCACCTTAATGTTGTTGTATACGGTAGACAGAAGCAATTTTTCATTGGAACTATTGACAGCAGACGGAATCATTTTTATTGTTCTGTGTTGTTTATTGTTGTATGACTTAACCAGATCATCAACTATACGAATCCATTTGTAATTTCCGTTCATACTAAACTCCTTCCACATCATGTTCTTTAGTGTTCGATTGAATCGTTCAACAGTAGTATGGATATGGGGGTTCTAACGCACTTTGTATGGAAAATGTTTGCGGTCAGGGACTTCCGGTCGGGCACGCTCCCTTTGTGGTTTGAGTGCTGCGTGGATGACGACAGGTGTGTGTGTGTGTGTGTGTGTGTGACGGCGCGTGCTTATCATGCTTTGTGGTTTCTGGGAGTCTTATCATTTCTAGCGTGTTTCGAGTTTGCATTGATGACGATATGTTTGAACATGCGCGTTTGCGGTTGAATAGATTGGACTGATAAGCGCGCGATGCCGAAAAATATTGAGAGATTTTTAACCCTAGAATGAGACCCATGGTCAGTTGGCCACTCATCAGTCAGTTGGCCACTCTTTAATCTTTTTATGTTTAATGATATTATAAAAAATGTATATAACACTAATGTTGCCTTCTTTTGAGTAAAAAACATGTACCTAAAATCATCCACAAATTTACCGTACCATTCTGGGGTTAATTGCTCGTGTCTAATGAACGGAACCGCAAAATTTCACTAATTAGCGTATACGTTTCGAGTTTCTATTGTTTTGATGACGTCACGTTTGAGCATGCGCGTGCGGGCCGGTCGGGAGGGAAGGGGATAGGTATGTGGCGTATGATACAAAAAGGAGGGGGACAGGTGTGTGTAATGACGGTCATTGATCTACGGTTTGATTCATACGTAAAATGTATAATCTTCAAAACATTACGAATACGTTCATTTTCAAACGAAGCTGTAATGGTTTTCATATCAACGATACATTTTTGTGCTATTTCTTCATATGAAATTTCATGTATGGTTTAGGCATATGATCGTAGCGTCTTATCAACAATGCTTTGTGGTTTTAGCGTTTCGAGTTTGTTTACATTTGTTTGTTTACATTTGTTGGGGAAGCCCTTTGATGGATGACGTCACGGGGTGAGACGTTTGAATATGAAATGGTTTTTGAAATTTTACCCTGGGATATTCGAATGACGAAGAAATCGTTGAATATAAAATTTTAATCTGTGGTTTTGAATGATAATAAGCAACATATGAATGTGTGAAAGTTTGAAGCGGCTTATCAGCAATGGAATTTCATGTGGCGGCTTTAAGTTCTTTCGATAGAGAATATTATAGTCAAATTAAGTGATTACGGATTTTTTTCGATGTGGTTACCTTGTGTTTTGTAGCAATAGTTTTTTGTGAATTGTAACAAATTAGCTTTGCAATATTTTCTCAATTTGCGGTTTTTAGTATTTGAGAATATAGTTCTTACTGTGAAATATTTGGAATATTGTAACAAATTAGGGAATTAGTGAATTTTTTCGATGTGGTTACTTAGCGTCGTATAAGAAGTTTTGCGACAATTGTGGTTTTCTATTGTTTTAGGATGCGAGAAGTGTGAGAAAACTTTTCTATGGTAAGTCGTTTTTAAAAATGATTTGATAAGAATATAATTGCGGCTACGATTTTTCGTATAAAAGTAGAATCTTAAATTAGGTTTAGTCCAGTTGAAGTTTTATAGTAATCAAAAATGGAATATTATATAGATGAACGCGTGATCGAAGTGGAAACGGAGGAGGAGACATCAATACCTCCTGTATACAGAGCTCAGGTATGTATTCGGAAAAATAATATATCTTCGAATTGTAATTTTTTTATATTTTGCAGCAGCAATTGCCGTCTCTCGCGCAAACCAACCATCACCAGCAGCAGCAAGGGAGAGAGCTGGTTATAACAGAACTAATTAAAGAATACTATCAAAGTCAAGGAGAATTCTTAAAACTAATAGACAATTTAATGAAGAAATAAAAAATCAATTAAATAAGATAAATGTTTTGAAGTTAAATAAAAAAAAACACTTCATTTTCAAGGATATCAAAAATTTTTTTGTTACTTTTTTTGTTTTCTCTGCTGAAACATCCGAATGGTGTTAAATTCGAAAATATATACATCTACTCAAAGTCATTGCATCAACCCAAATATAGACACTTGGAGCAGGCGGTAAGACCTATTTCCGGACTAGGCTTCCATACATTTTCAAACAATAGTGAAGTGATTGCACCTGAAGAAGCTCAGTCTAATTCTATATTCATTTTCGATGACATTGCCACCGAGAAACAAGATAAGATGCGAAAGTTTAGTCAGTCACCTTGCGAAATTTTCCGAAGAAACTCTGCACAAAATTGAAACACTGCAGTTTAGTAGGGGAAAGTGGGGAATTGTGGAACGGGGGGAATTGTGGAACAGCGCTGTCATTTGCGCATGTGTCAACGGAGACAGATCAAAACAGCTGATTTTGTGTCATCTCGGTCAGAGCTCATTTTTCTAGTAGCAAACATTCAGTGTATCGGTATATATCTGTCCCTGTGGCCGTGACTGGGAAATCAAGTTTCCCAAAGTGTTTTTTCGCTCCTGTGTTTGCCTGTGTTTTGAAAGTGCTGTTGCAAACCCACTCAGGTAAATATGCTTTTTTTTATCCTTGAACTTTCGCCCTTCGATACACAAAAGTCATTTTGGATGAAAAGTCTTTCAGTCGTTTGCACACCGCTATATTGCAAAACATAGCTCGTGGGGAATTATGGAACACTTTTAGTGGGGAATTGTGGAACACTCAATATCAGTGTTTCGCGATACGTTAAATTGTATTTTATTTGGTGTTTTTGAATTCTCGTCGTTTTTCAGGCATCATGCCGCGTTATTACGCCAAAAAAGTTGACAAAGTCAGTTATGCCGCCGTTTTGGAGGGAATCAAGCAGATTTTGCTACATAACAACTCCATTCGCGCAGTCGCTCGATCGTGCAATTTACCGTTTACAACTCTTGCACGATACGTCAGGAAAATCAAAGCAGCCGATATTGACGTCTCAACCTCTAACGACGATGTTATCATCGCATTCATCAAATCAATCACCGTTCCGGGTCCAAAGACGGTAAGTTTTTGTACGCAAGTTCTTTTGATCGATAAGATAGTTCGGAGATATTTTTTCCTGACCTTTTTTCGAAGATATTTTTTTGGGAGGTAGATAAGGATTGACGAGGGAGATAAGAACGATTAGTAAGATAAAATCTTATAGATATTATTTTAGTTTTGTTTCAGATTTTCAGTCCCGACCAAGAACAGATGCTCATGAAATATGTTTTGAAAGCGAGTGATGTTTACTACGGGCTAAGTATCTCGGAACTGAAGACACTGGCATTCCAATTCGCCAAATCCATCAAATGCAACTATCCTCATTCATGGAATGAAAATTCTCAAGCGAGCAAAGACTGGTACTATTCATTTATGAGCAGAAATCCGCAATTATCTTTGAGAACACCGGAACAGATAAGTCAAAACCGTGCGAAAGCTTTTTGCAAGGAGAACGTCGATGCATTTTTTGAAAATTATCGTTCCGTTCTTAATTCAACTACCTTCGAAGCCCATAGAATATGGAATATGGACGAAACCGGTCTGCCAACTGTTCCGACGAAAGCAGTGAAAATTGTTGCCAGAAAAGGGCGGAAACGGATCGGTAGCTCTACCTCTGCAGAAAGAGGAACGAATGTGTCAATGGCGTTAGCTGTCAGCGCAACTGGAACATCAATTCCACCTTTCTTCATTTTTCCAAGAAAACAAATGAAAGCGGTTTTCATGACACACGCGTCACACGGTGCGAATGCAGTAGCCAATGGCAGCGGATGGATGACATCAGAAGTCTTCAAAAACTACATGGAACAATTTATCAAATATTCAGGGGCGCAGGCCGGTTCACCAACGCTTCTACTTCTAGACAACCACACGTCGCATCTGTCGATTGACGTCATTGAGATGGCCATTGCTCACGACATTACAATGTTGTCATTTCCACCTCATTGCACTCATAGAATGCAACCACTCGACATTTCTGTTTTTGGTCCTTTAAAAACAATGTACGCGAAACAGCACGATGATTGGAAACGAGCCAACATGAATGTTATTTTCGACCTACATCACGTGCCGCTGATCCTCGAAAAATGTCTTGATGTTGCCGTTACGCCGAAGAACATAAAGGCGGGTTTCAAGGCATCCGGTATTTTTCCATTTGACGCAAATGTTTTCACCGATGTAGACTTCGTTGCATCTCAACTCAGCAGCGAAAATCAGTCCGATGACCATGAAAATGAGGAAGAAGACGACCAACGCCGCATCATAATAACAGCCGCTGATGTCTCTGTTGCGCATGAAGAAGTCACAACGCGTGAATCGTCGACAGTGGCCAGCACCTCCGGTATCAGTTCTTCCGCTGACGTGTTGGTACGAGTTGGTCCGCTGAAAATGGGGGAACGAAAAAAAAAATCCAATCGTGGTCGCAAAGCCATGAAATCGGCCATTTTAACATCACACGAAGTAGTGACCAATTTGCGGGAGAAAGTTGAGTTGAAGAAGGACAAAGCTCAGAAGCAAGAACGACCACCAAAAAAGAGACGCACTTCACAGCTCACAAAACAAAAGCTGCAAGTTCCATCAGATGAAGATAAAGATATAGACTTCTGCATCATTTGTTACGAGGATATGCCGGCCAAATTGACTAAAAACAACTCAACAAAATGCATTGAATGCGGCCGGGACGTTCATGCGAAATGCGTCACTGTATCCAGCAATGTTTTTACGTGCAAAAACTGTGAAAGTGACTAAATACTCTGTTCATTACTTTTCAACATTTATTTTATAGCTATTTTGTAGCCCTAATAAAGTTTTTGGCTGAAAAGTGTTGAGTTTTCATTCGATTTACGCGGTGTTCCACAATTCCCCACCATTTTTCAAAATCTCGAAAAGCTACTTTTTTTTTAAAGTCATGGGAATCATCAGAAAAAAATTATTTTTTCAATCGGGAAAAGCCAGAAGTTTCGTTTTTATATATAGTTAACGTTACAGTTTTTGGAATTTGAAAATTCTTTTTTTTCGATAGAGATATTGTGGAAAAAAAAGTGTGTTCCACAATTCCCCACTTTCTCCTACCAACCGCGCAAAACGTGATCTATTTGGACAAATGCTCACGGCAATGTTTGGCGTTAACGATCAAGTAATAGCTGACGTCAACAGCTTGGCGGAAAATCAAGGAAAACTACAACGATTGCTTTCTCACCAAGGCACAATTGTCCTCCAGGCCACAAAAATGCTAAACAGAACGTCTAGAGGAATAAACACACAGCTCAATCATTTTGTGGAACAGCTCGAGGAGGGACTAAATCAGATCAACCGATTCCGCGCTGACACCGATCACAATGCCGTGAATATTCAGTTTTTAGGAACATACCAACAAGCAACAAACTTCATTCAAGAGGTAAACAGTAAATACAACCACATTCTAACTACGCTTTACACAAGAACAGGAATCTGGGAGTGGATACGCATGGCGGATCTCGAAGCAGATATTCATAAAGCACAAAAGCTGCTTTCTCCATCTTTAGATCTCCTACACATGATGACAACGAAGATATCAGTTTTCCACACCAACAAATCTATCGACATCCAAGGGCACCTTACTATAGCCGATAAGCGTCCATTTGACTTAGTGAAGGCCACTGCTATCCCCCAACTTCATGATGGGAAAACATTCGTTGAATACGACATCAACCACAACATTCTCGGAATCAACTATAAAGAACAGCTATACTTCGAGACGTCGGAAGCGGAGTTATCCAACGCACAAGAAGTCAGCAACAATAAATATCTGCTATCCGCCTCCATACTGATTGATCTGCGAACTAAGTCGAACTGCATTGTCAAGGAGATTTATAACGCTTATACCATGGATAACTGCTCTATACATGCGTTTAAAGTTGAAAATCTTGTTTTAAAACAACTGCCTACAAGCAATACTTGGTTGTTTGTTACACCAGAGCCAACGCACGCCCAGACGATCTGCCATGAAACAAGAACGAACCTCATGTTGAATGGAACCGGTCTTTTGCAACTGCCAGAAGATTGTACGGTCCATACTAAGGAGTTTATACTTTCAGCGCAAAGGACAGTTCAAAATCATCAATTCTCAAGATATATCACAGCTTCAGTGCCAGTTTTCAATCTTACGTATAAGACTACAGCGATAAAACATATTACCAAGTCAACTGTCATACAACCATCTGAGTCTTTCGAATCCCTGGCAACCGAACAGGAAGATTTGCTGATGGAGACGAAGGAAACTACGTGGAAGAAACTCCAATACCATGGAATTACGGCAGCTACATCTACTCTGACCTCCTGCTTCCTGATCTTAGTAGCAATATTTATAATACGTTACATTATTCGCAGAAAAAACAGTAAGCAGAACAATAAAAAACCATCAACTACATGGTATGAAGAACATCAGGTTTAAGAGCCGATCAGGCTCTTGATGGGCGGCAATGTTTGCACTTTTCAACGCTAAATACATTCACACGATTGAACGTAACTCAATCTTCACGATGAATGCAATCTACCCATTCCCACGACGGAATGTAATAGGAACCACGAAGACTTCATACGCAGCAACTTAATTTTGTTCTCACGATAAATTGTCACACATTCCATTCATAGCATATTTTGTATATCAACTATTTTGGTCACAGCATATTTTCTGTCATATTCAAAATTTCTCAAGTAGTCAGCATTAAATTTTAGCATAAAAAGACTGTAGAATTAAGTGAATAAATCAGTTATTGTCCAACAGCAAAACTAAAAACATTGGTTTTTATTAAAATCAAGGTTGCTTCATCGAGCCCTAGACAGACATTTGGTTAAAATCGTTCAAAAAAAGTCAAATAAAATTCTTGTTTTAATTCAAATTCATCGCAAACATAGATTATATTTTATTATATCGTTTTTTATTTTTAATAATTTCTATTATAATAATTGTTATATTATTATTAGATGCTTATTTAAAAAAACTAGACATTTTATTATATCGTTCAAAAAAAGTCAAATAAAATTCAACAATTCAAATTCATCGCAAACATACATTATATTTTATGCCTCGGTCGGATTTCAGTCTTTTTCTCCGCCAACGCAATTTTCCTGGAAATTTTGAACAGTATCAAATTTATCCATCGGATTCGAAGTGGCGTATCTATAATAATTAAACATATTTATATGATGTTTTGCTTTATAAATCAACCGTTAATTAGACGACAAAGATGCTTATAACTAACACAGGTCTACATCAAAATTGCCTTTTACATGAAAATACACTATATTGATTGTATTTCACTCGCTGAACATAAATATACAAGTTAAAATTCACAGTTAGCTCTTATTGTGGATTTATGCCATATAAATATAATAGCGGGTAGCGCGACAGACTTATCACATTAACGATGATAACTCAAAATGTTTAGTAATTACCCGCGGAAATTTTATTATTTCACATTTGTTTGTTTCGTTTAACGCTGACTGTGTTTTCTTCAACAGTTAAAACGTGAAATTGTTACGGTTTTTTTGACATTTTTAGTGAAAAATCTACAGTTTTCGTTATGTCGCGTAAATGTGTTAATAGTGCAGACAATTTTTGCTACATTTGTGGTAAGGTGACCCTTACAAACCAAAGATACTCAATAACACAACGTTTAGAAACTGCTTACTTCCATTATTTTGGAATTAAAATTAAAAACCAAGACAAATCGTGGGTACCACATTTTAGTTGCACAACTTGCTACACAAATCTGATTAAGTGGCTAAACAAACAGAAACGTTCATTGCCTTTTGGTGTACCAATGATGTGGAGGGAACCTACCAATCATGCGAATGACTGTTACTTTTGCTTGACTCCACCCATCCAGCATGGTATTTCACGAAAAAAGAAACGAAGCGTAGTATACCCTGACGTAGCCTCTGTATCGCGACCTGTACCACACGGAATCGATTTACCTGTTCCTCGACCTCCCGAAGAATACCAGCAAGATTATGAAGAAGCGATTAATTCAATGGAAGTTGACTACAATGAGCCTACAACCTCACAATCTCCACAGTTTGTGGGTGACAATATTGTTTGTGACGAACCTCATAGAATTTCGCAAGATGAACTCAGCGACCTTATACGAGATTTAAATTTGCCAAAAGATAAAGCGGAATTACTAGGATCGAGACTTAAGCAATGGAATTTGCTTCAATCGGATGTCAAAATCAGTATATACAGATATCGTCAGAAGAATTTGATACCCTATTTCAAATCCGAAAACCAGCTTGCATTCTGTAATAACGTAAATGGCTTGATGAACGCTTTGAACATTGAATACCATCCACAGGAATGGCGGCTGTTTATAGACTCCTCAAAATTGAGTTTAAAAGCTGTTCTTCTCCATAATGGTAACACACAACCATCGATTCCGTTATGCCATGCTGTGCATACTAAAGAAACATACGAAAATATGAAATTAATTTTAGATGCTATATCATACTCAGAGCACGAATGGCAGATTTGTGGTGATTTAAAAGTCATAGCAATGGTGTTGGGTTTACAAATGGGCTATACCAAGTACTGTTGTTTTTTGTGCGAGTGGGATAGTCGGGCTAGATCTTTACATTACATAAAAAAAGATTGGAATCGTAGACTAAGCCTGAATCCTGGAGAAAAGAACGTCAAGCACCTTCCTCTAGTTAATTCCCAAAAAATTCTTCTACCACCTTTACATATCAAACTGGGACTAATGAAAAACTTTGTGAAGGCTCTCAACAAGGATGGACCAGCATTCAAATACCTGCGAAGTAAATTTCCACGTATAAGCGACGCCAAAATTAAAGAAGGAATCTTTATCGGACCTGAAATAAGAGAGATTCTAAAGGACCAAAACTTTGATTCAGTTTTACAGGGCTTTGAAAAAGAAGCATGGGAATCTTTTAGAGCAGTCGTTCATGGTTTTTTGGGCAATAAGAGAAATGAAAATTATGTTGAACTTGTGAACAATCTCCTTCAAAAGTATCAACAGTTGGGCTGCAATATGTCCCTAAAAATTCATTTTCTTCACTCTCATCTTGATTTTTTCCCTTCTAACTGCGGTGATGTGAGTGACGAACATGGTGAACGATTCCACCAAGATATCTCGACAATGGAAAAGAGATACCAGGGCCGATGGGATGCGTCAATGTTAGCGGACTACTGCTGGAATTTGAAAAGAGATACCAATAGTAGTGATTACAAGAGACAAACGAAAAAGAAGAGAAATTCTTAATTAAATACGTTTTTTTTTTTTAATTGTAATATTTCCAATTTTATATAAGTAAAAAGCAAAAAATAATAGTAAATAATTATTATAGTTTTTTTTTTATAAAATGTTTTGTACTTTAACGTGTTACTAAAAGCCAAATTTTGTATATTAGGTATATTTCCAAAATAAAAGCTAATTAATAAAACATATTCTTGTTTTCCTATTCAGTAACCTCAAAGCAATATAAAAATAAAGTATTCAATTGAAAGGCACACAAAAAGTTACATTTTGTAGACCAGTGTAATTAGGATTTGCGAGTTTATAAGTATTTTCGTCGTCTAATTAACGGTGAATTCCTAAAGAAGAAAATCATAGAAATAAAATCAAGCGCATTAAAAAAAAAACCTGTAATTAAACTTACAGCACACTTGAATAATAGATGCATAGAAATGAAATTTGTCATGTCTGTTTAGGTACATATAAATACCACAATGAAATTTTACGGCCAATTTCCCGAGTTTATCTTCAACCATAAGAGGATCAAAATTTCTTCTTCATCAGAAGCTCCTCCACAAAAACAACAACAACAACCGCCATTCGCTTCACTCAATTCGCTGACCGTTGTCGTTGCAACGAGCTCGATGTCCAGCCGCCGATGTTGACGATGAATGATGATGACAATAAGAACGACCACGATGGGCCAAAACCTCAACGAAATTATGTAACGATAAATACCCGCCCAACGCAATCAGTTGCAACAGGAAAACCAAACGAGTCAGATCACGATTGACGCTACAAAATAAGCAGTTCTTGAAACAATTAGGATTCAAAGTAAACAGAAAATGAATGAGCTTCTGAACGTTACGCGTAAAATCAATTTCGACAATAGTATTTCTAAAATTGAATACCACAGCTATTCTCCATTTTTATCATCATTCAACTGCAGTGATGAAATAAGAATTCCTCTACAACAGGATTTGTGCATTTTACCCAGCCAGAGTTTCATCTATATTGAAGGCGCTCTAACTAAGGCGGATGGAACAAGCTCAACATCCGCCCAACTAACGAATAATACCATCGCATTCCTATTTGATGAGGTCAGATATGAACTCAATGGAATCGAAATTGACCGAAACAAAAATGTTGGAATAACATCGACTTTGAAAAACTATATATCTCTTAATGAAAACGAAAGTAAAATGCTTTATAATGCCGGCTGGTCGCCAAACGAACTCATCACCCCGTCAAGTGGTTACTTTAACTTTTGCGTTCCGCTAAGAAAACTTTTGGGATTCGCCGAAGACTACAAGAAGATTATCGTTAACGCCAAACATGAGCTGATTCTTATTCGTACTAGAAGCGACGAAAACGCTTTTCTTTCCAACACCGATGATGTACACGTCAAAATCATTAAATTACAATGGAAGGTGCCGCACGTCACACCAGATGGCTCTGAAAAGCTGACAATGCTGAAATATATTGAAGGAGCACAACCAGTTCAAGTAAGCTTTCGAAGTTGGGAACTATACGAATATCCGGTCTTACCAACAACAACAGAACATGTGTGGGGCGTAAAAACAACCAGTCAGCTCGAAAAACCTCGTTATATTTTTAGGATTGCAAACAAATCGAAAAAATCACAAAGATAAGGATGCTAGCAAATTCGATCATTGTGATTTATCCAATGTCAAATTACATTTGAACTCTGAATCGTATCCCTATGATGATATGAATATCAAATTCACGCGTGATCGATTTGCTCTGCTTTATGATATGTACAGCAGTTTTCAACAATCTTATTACGGTGTTCAACCACAGCCACTATTCTCACGAATCGAATACAAGAAATCTGCACCAATTGTAGTAATTGATTGTTCACGTCAAAATGATTGCATGAAATCCAGCTCAGTTGACATCCGACTAGATATCAAAACATCTTTAGATGTACCTGCTTCAACTACAGCCTACTGCTTACTCCATCATGATCGCGTATTAGAATACAATCCTCTCACAAGCTCAGTTGAGAAACTTGTATAAAAACTATGAAAAATATAAATGTTTATTCAGTATCACGTTTATGCTCTATCAAACTGGACATTATGGCAACGACAACTTTCGCCAACGACATGAAAGGATTTAGAGGACCCAACAATGCTTTCATCGTCAAAGAGTTGGCTGTCGTAAATGTGTACGAGCATTCTCATCGACATTTTCTACTCAATTCCATTCAGATTTGCAACACTTTCAAAAGAGCTTCAATTTCAAGCGCATTGGTTGTACGAAAATTATCATGGTCTGGATTGGGAATGTGGCTCTACGACATTCTGGAAGCTGAAAGAATATTTGCTTTTAAATATGAAAGATGTCACAATATTCGTCAAAGGATTGGAGAAGAAAAACTGGCTCATCGACTTGTTGGGGAATATTGTCATTATAATCAACTTGGATGACTACAATTGCCCTAATCTGAAAGCATTGAAAAAACAATATCCTGAAACATCACGACGTACTTTGCATAGCAGATTTCAATTTAACAGCTCATTGATTGATTCCATTGTTCTTCGATGTTCACGCTTTGACTAACTTTGAAGGAAAACGATACTGTTCTCAGATTGCACGGCTATTTATACGAATTTATTATCAAGTTAAATATTTACATTCCCACGATCACTTGCAAATGATAACATGAAATAGTTTCCTTATCAAAACCACAATTTCGCTAATTGATGAAATTCTCATGAATCCACTTGCGGTTGAATACTTCCGTTGCATTTCAACATGATTCTAAAATTTGCGGTTACGATTTTTCATATAAAAGTAGAATCTTGAATTAGGTTTACTACAGTTGAAGTTTTGAAAATTGAATGCAACGTCAAACGCGATATTGAGTACCAAAAATATGACTGAAGACTTTACAACATTTTGCTCTAGCTGCCTGGGCGAGCTCGAAGAATTTTAATCATGAAGACTTCTTCTTTTTAAAGGATAGGATGCAGCTTCAAAATTTAGAATTCAAATCCAGATATCGCTTCTATGGCAGAGAACAAGGCACGTTAGAACGCATCCTCTTGGACTCTCGATGGTATGCTACGAAACCATGTCGAAGAATTTATCAATATCCTGCTGTAAAAGGTATGCAAACTTATGTTAAGAAAAAAAAAAATTTATTGAAAAAAAATCTCTTTTATTACACTTTTGTTGTATAAGGAAAAAGAACATGATTTAATTTTTTCTCTGGCACTTTCTCCCAAAGAACCTCTGAATCGCTGTTGGTCCTAGGTTCGCGTTTGCCGCTATCTCTACGCATTTTCTCTTTGATTCCCGCTTCCTCACTTATTCTCTCCAGACGCAATCTGTGGAATGATTCGCTACGATACCAGTCATCGTAATGATTAAAGGTGCACCCGGATGGGAATTTATTGAGTGCTCGGGAGTTTTTAAAGCCGCTGATTGTTGATCCCATTAGAACGATGTCACCTCCTTGAATAGAAAAGTAACACCATTATCTTACAAAGAGAAAGAATGAATACTCACCACATACTGCAATTTGAACGTGTTGAAATGGTTCGAAATTGAAATCAACGTTGAAATGCTTGGGAATAGGTTCGCCATTTCTTAGTCTTAACACTAATGTTTTTGAACCACCCTCAGGAGTCATGTGCAACTCGAAAAATCCTCCAGTCACGGTTATATTGATAATTCGAAAAGATAACCATACATGTTCACAGATACAATATACAGTTTTATCTTGAAGTACTTCAATCCAAAACATTTTTTTTCCGCACCAAGATCGCTTGAAAGAATGATAACTCTTGATCTTGTTTACTATTTATATACAAACATCCGAATTTACTGATAACGAACATTACCAATCAATCAAGCTTCATGTTCAAACATGTCGACGCGTGACGTCATCAAAACTTCGCTAATTAGTGAGATTTTGCGAGGCATGAGCTCACACACTTGGAAACACACTCTAGCGTGTTTTGCTTACATGAGTCAATTTGATTTTGTTTATATAGGCGGGTCTAAAGCGAAGGAGGTGGAGTATGCTGATTCATGTACAATCGATTTTAAAATGATTTCTTTCGCTCAGTGGCATGTGTGGATGATTCTTTGGTGATCATTTAAATATATGTTTTGTGGATGATTATTTTCTTATATAATGATGTGGATAATATATATTTTGCATCCTTACGTGCATGACGATTACGAAAAAAAAATTGAATGCATCTGAATGTCTAGACACAAACATATATATATGTAGGTATATAGTCATATGGATTAGTACATACAATTTTCTGTCACCAATATATTTGTACGGAGCAAAAAAAAAAACATTATAAGCGTGTAAAATCCATCCACTTATCGCCTTAGCCCCGCCTTCAAAAAACTGGATTTGAGTTGACTTGACTCGTGTAATCTAAAAACACATGGACGCGTGGACGCATGGACGCTTGTCTGAAAGGCCCATAAAAGCTACGCAAAAAATAAAAAAACAATTTTTTTGTAAAAAATAACTTTTATTATATAAAATCTCTTATATAAAATATAAAATATAAAAGATAAAATCACTTTATCTATGATTTAAGAGGACCTCCATAAGTTGGAGGAACTCTGCCTGAGCTCTATAATGCTCTTTTATTAATGTCAACACTAGCTGCTCTCGAAAAACAGCATGTGCCCTCCTATCATTCGGCGGCGGCGGCGTTCTATCATACGGCGTCTGTAAAAATGTAAAATAAAATAAATAAAAATTTGAAGAAAAAATGTTTTTTTTTTTTACTTACTTGCTGCGCTGTATACCTTGGCGGTAAAGCTGAATACACCGGAGGTCTTGGCTGTAACTCCTCCTCTTCGGTCTCCACATCAAATACATTTCGGGTGGGTTCCATGGTTTCACTTCGACTGAACTAAACCTAATTCAAGATTCTACTTTTATACGAAAAATCGTAACCGCAAATATATTCTTATCAAATCATTTTTAGAAACTAATTACCATAGAAAAGTTTTCTCACACTTCACGTCACACAGTGGTCAAAAATCCCAAAAAGCTGGCCAAAAGTCGATAATGTTGTCTAATTTGTCTAAAACTTGACACTCAGGGGTTTTCGAGGTCACTGATTACGAATTCGATATTGAATTTGCCGAAAACAAAATGGCGAATTCAAAATGGCGGACGACTTTCAGAAAATTTTTACAGATTTACTCTTAAAATTGAACACCGGGGTTTTCGAGGTCGCTGATGAAAAATTTGATATTGAATTTGCCGAAAGCAAAATGGCTTATTAAAAATGGTGAACAACTTTTGGAAATCTACAACAGATTCACTCTTCAAATTGTATACGGGGGCTTTCGAGCTCGCTTATTACGAATTTGATATTAAATTTGTCAAAAACAAAATGGCGGACGACTTTCGGAAAACTATAACTGATTCACTCTACAAATTGTAGCCAGGGGTTTTCGAGGAATCGCATATGTAGATGTAGAGGTAGTGTACGATTTAAATCACAAAACTTACATTATAAATATCAAAATCAATTTATTCATCAAAACATTAAATTAATTAAACACACTCTTCCTTTCTTAGCAAAAATTATAAATCAATCAATTTCAGACTTAGTGTCACTTCTCCGTCTGTAGATGAAGCTGGAACATCAGCTTTTTTAATTGAAGGTTCTTTCAATAGCTCTATCGCTTCAGGTAACAACGATCTAATTTTTTTCGTAGGCAGTTTTTGCAGGCTTGAAATGAGAACATCGGATGTAACTGCAGAAAACATGAGAACATCGGATGTAACTGCAATCTGCAGAAAACGTCTTCCATAGTTTTAGTCCTCCTACATTTTCGGGTAAAATCTTGTCAGAACTTTTTAATAAATTTGTTGCAAGATACTTGGGCCCCTTCAGACATTTGTCCTATGGGCAACAGGGACGACTCTATAATTTGTGACCTATGTATTAAAATTTTATGTATACTAGTCGGCATGTAGTACCATGGATACAGTTCAATGAATCTTCGCGCAGTTGACACAGCATACTCTTCAAATTTTACTTTGTTTATATCAAAGCCACACAAAATGACCTGAAGTATGACATGGAACCTGTAAATCAAATTTTGGTCTATTCCCGTAATGGACGCTGAGACTCGAGAATTGGCAAAGAAACGACGCGCTGTATTTCCGTATCCTGGTTTTGGGACATCTACTAACAATCCTAATTGCTGCCGAAAACCAGTATGTTGCAGTATTAATAACGTGCACTGTACAAGGAGCGATTCGGAGCGCATCTGAACATTACATCTGAAATAATGGCTCAAAGTCAAACCGGCAACTTTCGGTAGCTAATTTTCAGATATGTTATAAGTGAGCATATAGTTTTTCATCCGTAATTCAATACAGGGCCCGATCTAGCAAGATATTTTTTTAAACTCTTATTTTATCAGCGTGAAATAACATGAAGATAAAAAAAACTGCAGTCAATTGATCAATTATTTAAACCTTTATCTTTGTTATATTTATTTATGTTATACTATTCTTGAAAGTACTTACATTCACGAGAACAATCCATTTTGTTTCATTGGAATTGGTCATTTTATTAAAGAACAATACACTTTCGAAAAACTGTTTTTTTTCAGTCGCGATCTACGCACGTTTCGATGCGTTTACCATTTGTAAAGGAGAGAGGAAAAAGCAAGTTTAGAGGAATACCTGCCTTCCGCTATCGATCTAGAACGATGCCAGGACTACCACTGCACTCATTTACATCTTAAAATGTGTCCTGAAAATTTTTTTTTTTTTTTGCATTATGACCAGCTTTTTGGGATTTTTGACCACTGTGCGTCATCCAGGAAAGGGCTTCCCCCACAAATGTAAACAAAGTCGAATGTAAACAAACTCGAAACGCTAAAACCACAAAGCATTGTTGATAAGACGCTACGATCCCTCTTCATATGCAGCACGCGCCAAAAACCACACATGAAATTTCATATGAAGAAAATATATTTATAGCACAAAAATGTATCGTTGATATGAAAACCATACAGCTTCGTTTGAATATGAACGTATTCGTAATGTTTTGAAGATTTTACGTATGAATCAAACCGTAGATCAACGACCGTCACACACCTGTCGTCATCCACGCAGCACTCAAACCGTGCCCGACCGGAAGTCTCTGACCGCAAACATTTTCCATACAAAGTGGTCTAGAACCGGCATATCCATACTACTGATTTGTGCTTTTTGAAGTCGATGAAGGCTTATGCAAAAAGCGGTACAAACGTCTCGAAAGCAGCTTTACAGAAATTATCATTATTTGGTGACGATGTGGACCAAGAAATTAAAATAAAAATGGTTGAAAATTTAACCAAAGAGAATCCATCAAAACATGGTAAACGCTACATCCCATCCAAAGAAGAGCTCTGTGGTTCATTGTATGGTAAGTTTCATTAATATATATTGTTTCTTTTATATTCCATTTTTTTTTTATAAATTACTCAGTTCTTTCATTTTTTATTTTAGACAAAAAAATCTACGACTTCGTATCAGTCAAAAGTAAAGCGTTGGTCACCCGGCTTCAAATTGATGAAAGTTTTATTAACGAAGAACCGTCTTTATGGCCAAATAAGGCTTCGTTTCAAAATGCCAAGACGAAGGTTTCATTGCTGAGTGCAGTAAACAATACAGCTGAAAAAGCGGTCAAGATTATGCAAGAATTTCATGGCTTAGTAACAGGTGAGGAGGAACAACAGCAATTTTTATTACGCTGCGTACAAGAACACCGGAAGATTTATTCAAACTATAAAATACAAACCTTAATAAGAAAATTTGAACAATAATGTTTGTTTGTAAAAAAAAATATTAAATAGTAATAAGTTTTGGGTATACAGTAGAACCTCTTTAATCCGAACCTCCGTAATCCGAACATCAAGTAATCCGAACGCTGCCGCGGCATAAAATATGTACATATGTATATGAATGCTTCAAATTCTTCCTGAGAATAAAACAGAAATTTTTGTTTGCATACATGCATATGCGTCGCAAAAATGCGTAAATAATGAGTTAAAAGTATGTAAACAATAATGGATTTCAGTCTTCGACTTCTTCGACGTAAGTCGAGAACTGCCTGTACACAGAATACACTATACACGCGGGAAGTGAGTCAACGACCTCTCCCCTCCCTTCCTCTCGACAATACAGCTGTACATATTTTCATATTGTGCTCAGTCGCACTTTTGTTGTCACTGTGAACGTGTGTTGTTTTTCGGAGCGTGCACGTGTTTATTTTACAACTCTACGGTACAGTTCTTAGTTGAAGATTGCGTATCAGTTACAATGTCGTCACTAAAACGCAAATATAACACTTTAAACATGGAAAAGAAACTAGAAATCATAGAAAGACTTAAAAAAGATGAAAATGGTGCATCGTTGGCCAGGGGGTATGGAGTTAGTAAGTCTACAATCACCGATATTAAATCGAAACAAGATGCCATAATGCAGTACGCATGTAGACAGGACAGTAGTGAAGGACCTAAAAACAGGAAAACCTTAAAAGCAGCTAATAATATGGCTTTTGAGGACGCGCTGTATTTTTGGTTCACACAAAGAAGGAGCTTGGGTGAACCAATATCAGGTCCACTTCTTTGCCAAAAGGCTCTTGATTTCAATCAGAAACTTAACGGACCTCTTGACTTTAAGGCTAGCTGTGGCTGGCTGAGTAAATTTAAGCAACGGCATGGAATAAGACAACTTGATGTACAAGGGGAAAGCTTATCTGGTGACGCTGTGGCTTCAGAAGCATTTGTAAAAACATTTAAAGAAACTGTAGTTAATGCAGGGTTTTCAAGGGATGATGTTTACAATGCTGACGAGACCGGTGTAAATTGGCGCTCATTGCCGAGAAAATCTCTTGCATCCCGTAATGAAACTCGAGCTCCTGGATTCAAAGTTAGCAAAGACAGGGTAACGGCTATGGTTTGCGCAAATGCAAGTGGCACTCTCTCTTCCATTGCTGCTTATTGGTAAAAGTAAGAAGCCCCGTTGTTAAAATAATAAAATGTCTTCCTGTTTGTACTTACAAAGCACAAAAAAGCTCTTGGATGTCAGCTGATATTTTTCTCTATTGGTATTCAAACACATTCATCCCAGAGGTAAAAAAAGTACAGAGAGGAGAAAGGCAAAACAGGAAAAGCCCTGTTAATAATCGACAATGCCCCCACTCATTCTTACATTGATACACTGAATGCCATTAATGAAGACTTCTCAGTTATTTTCCTTCCTCCAAACGTAACAGCCCTCCTCCAGCCAATGGATCAGGGAGTCATTGCGAAAACCAAGAGATTGTACAGGGAAGAATTGCTTCGGCGACTACTTTTAGCAGAGAGAGAGGAAGAAAGTGTGATAGAGTTTACATAAAAACTAAACTTTAAGGACTGTTGCTATATTCTGGTGGATTCTTGGGCAAATGTAACAGGGGAAAATCTAACGAAAGCTTGGAACAAGCTATGGCCTATGCCTGAGAACAATGAAGTCGAAAATTGTAATTGTGGTGAAGAACATGAAGAATCTCAGATTGTCGAAGAAATTGTCGATCTTTGTCAGGCTATTCCTGGGTTTGAGGAGTGTGACGTAACTGACGCAACAGAGTGGATCAATAGTGACAAGAATGATCCAGGATATCAGATTTATAATGAAGATGAAATTCTTTCCATCGTCACCGAGGAAAACGAATCTGGGGAGAGCAGTGAAGATGAAGAAACTTCTGATTTGGGACCATCCCATGCCGATGCGTTTAGTTCATTAGAGATGGCAATGAACTGGTACGAAAAGCAACCCGAATTCTGCTTACCGCAATTGAGGGTCTTAAAGCAAATTTGAGACTTAGCAGCCAAAAAACGCACTTCATCATTGATTCAGAAGAAAATGACAGACTTTTTTAAACTTGAAGACTTTGATTGATTATGTTATTTTATTCAAAATATGTACGTACATATGATTTTACATTATAGTAGTGTATACATTTTTCTACTGTAATACTTTTTTACTCTATGGTTATGAAATTTAATTATGTACATACATGATTTTACCCTGCAATGCATTTCTCTTCTTTTTTTAACACTTATAACCCATTTTAGGCACGTTTTAGCTGTTGTTTTGTGAAGAGCACAATATGTTCTGTAATCCGAACGATTTGATAATCCGAACCCCCCCGGTCCCAATTAAAAAGGTTCTACTGTATTATTGTTTTATTGACTAAACAAACTTGAACTTCTATTAATCTTCTATACTAACCCGGAACAAAAATTTATATTTTATGTTTGGTATCAGTCGGCACGGGTTGTCATGATCCAATTGCAATAATATTTATTATTTAAGCTAATAAGGTCATTTAGAAAAAAAAATAGAGGGTATGCGATTTTATTTTCGAGAAAAAAAATCCTATCTTATCTCTTGGGACACCCTAATGACCATTCTTTCTTTAATTAGGTCTTTCCCTCCGGTAAACTAGTCGGGTCTTCAAAAAATATTTTGAATTTCGACAGACTTCATGCGGTATCGTTTTCGTGCTGCGGTGGCGAATCCTCAGCAGGGATACTAATGTCGTGTCGTTTTGGCCTTCCGGTTGGCACCGATACATGATTTTCCGCATGATTTTCATGACTAACTTTCTTTGTCTAACTAGTTGAGGTATGAGGAAGAAGTGTTTATACCGTAAAATATAGACCGAATTGCAGACTATATTCGTGAAAACTAAACCAAAATGCAGAATGCAGATCCGAAATCTAAAGAATACTTGCTTGCTGAATTTTCTGATATATTTGACAGTTTAAAATAGCGAGAAAACTGGATTTTTCATCTTAAATACAGATTTTTCGATGTAAATTGTAATAGTTCTTAAATTTATACTGCAGTCAATTAACCAAAATTAAATGTACTTGCAAAACAAACTTTAAATATTTATGTTTTGTTGTACAATAGCTGACCGTTGATTTGGTAGTATAGCATAATGAGCACAGATATGCTGATGGGGAGTGATGTTTTTGAAAAACTAAATGTAATTCTTAATTTTGGCAAGGAAATTGACGTTGCATATTTATTTTAAATTTTAAATTATTTGCTTATGATAATTTGGAAATAGTAAAATGTCTTAGGCAAAAATTGACAGAAAAGCAAATTCTACAACATTTAAGTGAATGTTATCTGTTAATTCGTACTTAATCTGAATTTTTACATAAATCAAATTATTTCACAACAAAACTTCGGCATTTAGCTTGTTTGGAATAATGTAAAATTATTTGGTACAATCTATAGATGCCCACAGAAAAAACATTATTCACATCAGTCTAAATTCTAATTTTTATCCAATTGTTGGAGTTCCGAATAAATGGAAGATTCTTAAGATTTATTAATTTGTTTGCTTCATCGGTTAACACATCTTCTTAAAATCTACGAAGTGAAAGTTTGACTTAATACAAAATTTTTTCATATAATGCTTAACTACAATGCTTAACTACAATGCTTATTTGAACGGTGTGAGTATAAACTTCCATTTAATACAAAGAAAGAAATATCATATGAAAGGAATATAATACAATCATGAATTGCGCACTTAAACACCAAATTGTTGATCGATTTTTATATAATTAATTAGTTTTAAATTTTAGTAATTAAACTTAGCAACTATTGCTCCGCTTGATCGCTATTTTTCGACTGCTTTTCTTCTTTGTCAATTCAAATTCAAATTTTCAAAAACTCGTTCTTTGGCTCTGCGGTCCATTCGTTAACCGTAGATTGTGACAGATGAAGACATCAGAATCCAACTTCGCAGTGAGTGGTGACATTTTCGTCCGTCACCTTGAAGTAATATGCCATGATGTATATTGGTGTCCCTTCAGGTATGTATCTTTTCATGTAATTCATGTCAATTTATATAGGGTTTGTTTATTTTAAAAATATTCTCCCGGTCGTTGAAATATCGGATTCAAAGATTTTTTCTACTAACATCGTTCTACGGTTACGGCATTTTCTCCATGCAACCATGAATACGATGTTCTGGAACTAGGGTTTTTTGTTTGGCGCCCTGACTCGCCATCTCGAACAAAGAAAGAGAAGGGATTTTCGAAAACGAAAGGAGCTGACTCAGATTTTGTGATTTTACGAACATTTTGCTTCTGAGTTTCTATCAATAATGTAATTAATTTGTGGTTTCATTAACTTGATCTGTGTGGTGTGTTGAATGGTAGTTTCATCCTCTAATCGTTCTTGAGAGCTCCCGTTCGCGTCGTAGTAAGGAAGAAGTATTTTAAATATGGACTACGCAAACTAGACCATCGGGTCCCACTTGAGTTTCAACGTTTTGATCAATCATTCTTTTTAATGGGTTAAAACATTCACTCTGGATGCTGGCTAATTGATCGACAGTGAGATTTTTTCATACTTGATGCCATTTTGAAGGCTGTTTTAATGTATGAAGACATTCAAAAATTATGCAGCAGTGTTGGAGCAAGTGGCAACAGTTGAAGGCCGGTTTTTTGTGAAAGTACTTTTAATGCTCTTTCTATCAAAAAATGCCCTGATGTCTATGAAGCGAATTTTGATGGTATAGAGTAGATATATGCTTCGATTTGTGTCAACATGGTCGTGAAAATTACACTATCAACTACTCTCTAGAGATATTTGACCGAACGGCTTCCCGCCTCTCAAATTCTTCTATTTATCGCAAATAATTCGGCAACATTGAAAGGTAGTTTCAGCATACGGAAATGTTTTTCAATTGACATTTTAGCTCCCACGAAATTCGTGCCACAATCGACATATATAGTCCTCTAAAGTTTATTTGTAGAAATAAATCGACGAAAAAGGCATCTCTGTGAGATCGTAAACTGCTTTGTAAACAGTTTAATAAAGGATTTGTATGCTTTTGCCCCACGAACTTTTGACAATGGTAATGAGCAGGGTCCGGTATAATCGATGACTGGGTTTGTGAAGAAAAGAGGCGGATTGACTCATGATTTTAGTAGCTTCTTCATCATTTGAGTAGTTCCTTTCGATAATTTGCATTATGTGTGTGAGTCCTAACAGAGCCGCGTAGTTTTGGAACTCAATAAAATTTTCGGATGCTAATAAGAGGCGCAGAGGGTTTTATTTTGGTGATTCTTTATACACAAATTTCTTGCTCGGTGCTGATATTCGTTGCTCGGTGCTGATATTGGGTGCTGTTTTTTATGCCACCACTGAATAGTCGCCTGCCAATTCTTAATAGTTACTGCTGTTTTTTAAAAAAAACCATGTGTTTTTAGGGCTTTTATTCTTTTCATGAAAGTAATTATGACAGCAATTAATTAGGCGCTCTGCGGTGGCTCGTCTACATCGATTATATGAAGCTCAAGTATTTGGATTGAGCACTTTGCTACGAATGTTTCCAATGGAAAGGTTCGCTGAGTATATCGAATCTGACCAATCGTGAACTGGAATCGTTTGGAGCTGCAAGGCTGACACGATTCTCGCCATTAATTTTGCCAGTAATAAATTGTCGCATACACCAAACCGAAGAAGAGCGACCGTCTTGACTGGCATGGCCTTTTTTTACCCATGAAGGGTATTTGCTTTAATCAATTTCCACTGAGCACTGCTACATTATTTAATCCGTATTTTTCTAGCAGTGTGAAACTATCTTTAACGTATGCTAATTGTTATAAATTGCTCAGGAACTGGTTCTATTCTGTTTGTATTTGATCGGGAAAAGATTGATTTTATCCGATGTTTTCAAGCCATAATTTTTATAAAAGCAGTTTCGCTGTGATTTTGACAGAGGCGTGTCTTCTTGCGACGCATGAAAGTACGACAAAAAATATATATCCAAGGCACGTTCTGGATAACACTTGGGTAGTCAGATGTCAATTGTCGTAGGTGAAAGCCAGCTTGGTTAAGCAACGTGATGAATATCCAGTTGCAGGTGAATGGCGTCCTCTCCACCGTTATTTCCACTTATAGCTCCTAGGATAACATTTATTCGTGTAAGTAAAAAGTTTAAGCCATCATTTTTCACAAACTCTTGAGTTGATGTGTGAATTAAAATTGTTGCAAAGCTCTGAAGAACACTCGTCGCTAGTCCAGATTTGGCTAAGTAGCTAACACTTGCCTATACCTGCTCTCGTTAACAAAGAAGGTAATTCGACGCATGCTCGAATGAGCAATGAAGTCTGGAATATTCTGCTGCAAGGTGGAACTGACATAAATATAATCATAAAGGTGATTCGGTAGTGGAAAATGCGTTGGCCGCGACTCGCAACTTTGATGCGAGACTAATTTCATTAACTATGTTATGATGAGGTAAGCAATAATTGAGAATAACATTCACATCTGCGAAGTATTCTTTCCCAATGATTTAAGTCGAGGTGTTGGTCAGCATTTAGTTTGGGATTTCGTACTCATCTCAAATGACTTAAATGACTTCGACTGTTCCAATTGCGCGCAGCCTTATAGTGCTCGTAAATAGCGCAGGATGTAGATTCCATCTTCTCAAGTTCTTAGAATTGGCGATGTTGTAAATCAAGTTCCACTTTATTGAAGAAAAAATAGACAGGAGTGAATTTTTGTGCTTCACTACAAATCGGACCCAATATTATTCAAGATAGGGTTGCCTTTTGTACTGGCCCTTAATTTAATCTCTTCCTGATGACGGCAGGGTATACATCGGAACCCAAGATTATGTCAATGTTTCCTACTTGATAGTTCAGAGGCTCAACCAGCTCAATATTGTGTAGTTTTTTGAACGGTGTTAAAGGGTTACGGAGTGTTGGAGTCGATTCATCAATCATGCAAGTACGAATGCTTCCAGCCGCAGGATGTCGCTGTATGCTTCCTGTTCTAGTCTTCAGTTGCAGATATGCTTGCAAACAGGTGTCAACTAACTCTCGCAGTGTGAGGTTAACCTCCTTGGATATCACGTTTAGTATTGCGGTTGACAATATACGGTCAGTTGATTGACTGACGAAATATGATGATATCAGGCCCAATTGAGTTTTTAGAAAAGTTAAGATTGAATTTGCCATATTATTCGAATAGCATCAAGCCGCTTCGATAATTTCGAAACTCATACCATGTCTAGTAAGCATGCTTTGGTGCAAATTTCGGAACTCGTAAACCACGGCATATCGGTTTGATTTGTGTATATAGCAGGGCTTCTATTTTATCGCTCACTTATATGCGGCTGTGGCAGCGAAACCATTGTACAAAATGATCACAATGTTCTATCACCATTTCTTGATAACTCTGTATTTCCATTTTATAAATTTATTTTATCAATTCAAATCTGCACTGATTTGGCTCAGGTTTACTAAATCGCTCTTTCAGCCATTTCAATTTTTACTAATCACCCATTACCTAACCACAGAAACTTGCGTCGATGATAGTAAATTAATATCAAATAATTTTTGAAGTATTTAATTTATCAACTTCTGCTCCGCTTGATTGCAATTTTTCGATTTTCTTTCTTCCTTCGATGCTCAAATTGAAATTTTCAATAACTTGCTAGTACTACACCAGGCGTGTCTAGTCTTAGCGATCGATGTCCTTGACCGCAGATTGTGCTGGATGAAGATATCAGAACGCGTAATTTGTTGTAACTGTTGTCTGCGTCGTCTATCACCTTGTTGTCATCTGTCATCGTGGATATTGGTTTCATTGCAGATAAGTATTAATTCAAAGTATATTCTTACTTTAACTTAAAAGTATATTCTATAGGACGAGAGAAGCTCTTACAACTATAAGATATTTTGAGACTATGTACTGGCTACTGCGTATTTAGCTATAAAACAAACTGTAACTATTGCTTGCAGGAATTTTCTAATTATTTTTTTAGATGTTAGAAAGGGTTTGATAATAAAGTGTCTGACATTGCACAGCCTTTTACAAATTTTATTACACCTGTTCGAATTTAAACTAACAATAGACATTAAGACGAATAAATTGTAATTAAGCAATATGTTATGTTGATTAATTTTAGCTTAAATGTAACATTAAAATTTGATATCAAAGTCATTTACATTGTTGTATATCAAAGTATTCAATAAGATGATTTCATATTAAACATAGACATTATTACATACTATTTATTTTAACATACAATGCATACACATCTTTGTTGCATTTTTTTATAATTTTATTGTATAATTTTGAAATATGCTTAACATTCTTCCCATCAACATGCCTTTAAATTTTCAGTTGTACCATAAGTACCATATTCTACCATAAGAGAAAGCAACAATGATCAATATCAGTACAATTGTTGATTTCTCGCGAGTACAATTACTGATTTCTGATTGAATGATATAAAATCTTAGTACATTCAATTATTGATTAATTAAAAAGCTAAAGGTTATAATTTTCACAAGACACATTATTTGCTCAAAATATAAGAAAAATGAAATGTTACAAATAATTTAAGTGCTTTGTGATCCGATTATTTATAAATTTATATTGACGACTTGATGTGTAATTTCCGTTATACCTGAGTGTCCATCATACAGGTTTTATATGCAACTCGCGCGATAAAATAATAACGACATTCAAGTGCGTAAGCAATTTTCTTGAAAGAATTTAGTTTTTAAGACTTAGAATCAAAATAATAAAATTGAACTGTTTACAAAATTTGGATATCGAATTTCCTGCTCAACTAGGATGAATCTAAAGTGCCTGCTTCGGTTGTCCTTGCTGTTTAAGTGTCATTATTGTAATAGTTATTGTACTAGGCACAGAGACACCTAGTGGTAGAGTTTATACATTTCTGTTTATCATTAATCAATTTCACTTCAAAAATTATTTATCTGCAACAGATGATGGAACCAGTCAGTCGGTCGAGAAAGCGCGTTGTACATTTTCTCTTCAATTAAGAGTCAAAAACGGGAAATAATAGTGCTGAAAGATGGCTACTAGATTTGCCTTCATCAACAAACGGTGTGAAGATAGTTTCGAATTGTGCACTGAACAGATGACCAGCGCTTTAATTATGGACGACCTTTCGGAATATGTATCGGGCCGAAATGTTAAGCCGGAAAAAGCCGCCGCGCTAGCAGCCTGGAAAGTGTCGGATCGGAAAGCTTTAGCGAAAATGAATCACTCACTATCACAATTGTTACACATAAGACAGTGCATAGCATCGAACGGTGCGTTGAGAATGCTCCAAAGTAGTCATGAGAGCAATACGCCGACAGGAAAGATGACACTCTACGAAGCATTAATGCAAGGCAAATGCGGTAAGTTAAAAATATTGAAAAACATATTGTAAAATTTTCTCAAACTGTTGAAAAGGTATCAAATGTCGGTATACAAATAAACGAAGAAATCTTTGTGCTCACATTATTAAATAGTCTAAAATCTTCATCTAATACGTTTAAATATCCTTCCTCACACATGCTAGACTTCCTACATTGCCTCAACTAAAACTGTGATTCTAGAAAAAATAGGCAGGGAAGAGATGAAAATGAAAAATTCGAAAAGTGTTGGCCATAAGAAACAGAAGCCATAAATATAACTGTCATAGCTGCGGGAAAATAGGTCATTTCACGCTAAAGTGTCGATCAAAAAAAAAATATAACAATTACAAACCTAAAGCTATGTTTGGTTCGTCGTTGACAAAAAGTAATTCCAGTTCGTGGTGTCTGGACAGCGGAGCCACCTCACAAATATGTAGTCAGCGTAAATTATTTAAACGTAGCGACATACTCCACTCAGAACCTTCTCTTCTTTGCTCCTTATTATTTTCACTTCTTTCCGCCACTTTATTCTCCACTTTTGAGTTAAATTGAACTATAATTCACTTTCACTGATGGTCAAGGTTCGAATGATTACAAAAAAATCACAATCGCGAACCACATCGATTATTACAAATAGAACAATCACCAACGAAGTGAAGCAAATAATCCAGTTTTCAAACTAATGGGCCAATTTTCAGGATATCAAAATCTCATCACAAGAACACATAAATTTTTTAAAAATTCTTTGATCTACTACAATAGTAGAGGGTATATCATAAAAGTTAGACCAAATAGTTCCATTGTCAACCGAACTGCCAAGAGTTGGTTAGGGCAGTTAGATGGGCAAGAAGGATTGATACAGAAAGGTTGGAGTATCGTCAATCTGCTTGTGATACAAAAGGAAAGTCAAACTGTGAATACAAATGTAAAAGTTCTCGCCCAAGGGGACAACCAGGTGATTTGCACACAATATCATCTCCGGCCTTCCGGGAATGAATGCGAGCTAAGGGGAAACATTAAAGATATTTGCTTAAACAATCAATTATTATTTCACCGAATTTCGACTGGAACACGGAAATCGGGACTCATAATAAACCAAAATGAGACAATTAAAAGCACTGAGTTCCTTTATTATGGGAAAAATTGTGTATTCCGGGGAAATATTTGCAACCCGGAAACAAAACGATGGTCTAGAGTCACATGTGTTACAAACGATCAATTACCAACGGCTGCAAATGTTTTGTCAACCACCTCAAGTAATGCCCTGACTGTGGCACATTTTTCCGATTCTTCTGTCGACTCTATAAATCTCTACAGCTTTTTCGGTCATTTTGACAGAATTTTATGTGAACTACACAATCCAGCCGTACGAGGTCCCATTCACTCTCTTTTAAAAATTACCCCAGAAAAACTCACAAATTTGAAGCACTTAATCAAAACTTTGTACTAAGATCCCTCAATTGGAGGTTCCTGCCGAATGTCTCTCACCAGATTTATAATCCGATTTTTTCCTGATCCTTTAACTGCAAGTCTGTCCTTTTTAAAGATCATACATGACAAGGAGTATGATAAAGAAGTGAAAGATTTAATAATTCAATTGGGTAATCCTTAATATTAAACAAACTCATCACCCGGATCATACAAAATTGATAGAATACCCTTTATCTTTAAACATTTCAAGAGGAATCGATGCCGTGACAATGATTAAGGATCAGATTAAAAGAGCACTTTAAACCTCATTGGACAAAATTCAGAGTCATGTTGTTAAAATTTCCATCAAACATCTAATAGATGAGCAATTATTTATGTACCAATTAAAAAATATTCAACCATTATTCCCGAGAGTACACAGAGAAAAATGCATTCTCATTATCATATAATCAATGTTCTTCAACAAAAAACTATTCAATTTATCTAATTGTGAAGAGTTCAAGAGTTCACAAACAATGAATGTGATACTTCTGTGAATGCAAGATCTAAGTAGTTGCTAATCTTAATTACATGGTTTGAAGTATTATTTTACATAAAAATGAAAAACTCAGTCTGGATTATAACAAGCATGTTTCTTAGAAAATTTGAGCCTTGATTTAATTTTTAAAGAATTACTCAGTTGGAAAATTATATACCTTATACACGAAATTCTTCCTTTATTAGAATATACTTATTGGAAGTGGCAAAGTAACTCCACATATTATACCAATAATTGCTTGCCATATGAGCTACATAGAATATCATTCGTGAAACCGTACAGATAATTCTGAGAAAATGAATTGGTTCCGAAAATCAAACAAAATAATTCTATGGTTTGAAGTGAAAATTACATGTGCAATAGAAACTGCGTCATATTGCTGCACATGCATATACGCAAACTTATGAGTCATTTTGTGCGTACGCTTGAATAAATGAGCATTGTTTTCGTGTTTGTCGCGTGTTTCTATTCGAAAATAACTTGTGGATGGCTAAGAAACTAGTTAAGTCAAAGTGGGTGTTTAATACGTGAAATCTGAAAGTGATTGTTTAATTAAGTTGTGAAATTGTGTGTTAAATTATAATCCGATCCAAAAGTGAGTGCATAGATGACGATATGGCGAACGAAGAGTTCATTTATGAAATAATTGATGAAAATATTTTTATGGCAGAGGGCATTAATACTTCCAGTTTGAATGTTGTTCAAGAAATATTAGATGAATGGGGATTTTCTATTTTAAAGAAAGACTTTTTAGAAAAAGAGATAGATTTAGAGTGTCTAAAGTCTATGACTATTGAGGACATAAATGTTTTGATTCCCCCAGAAAAGTTGGGTCTTCGCATAAAGTTTCGAATGCGACTCTTTGAGTGGCGGCGTCAAAATGTAAATCTAGTTGGATTAAATCTTTTAAACATTTCAAACTATTTTTTTACTATAATGTTCGCTTTAGGGCTATTGCACTCCATTGGCAGAAACAATTTCAGTGACATCGTCCACATCAGATTGGAACTGTAGCTCCTCAAGTCTTGCTTCTCGGGGATCTGCTTCGCTCGTAACCGATGTACTGACGCCAGGATCTGATGATAGTATCACACACTTTGTATGTACTATTTGTTCATAATTGTAAATCATAAACAAAATGTCCGGAAATTATTTATTCTGCTTATTCTCTTGCATTCAATGAATCCATATAATGCTCTCAGTAATCGGTCACTGATTTCCATACGACTTTTTTGTTCTGTGAAACAGTAAAACTAATACTAGTCAATGCGTAATAATGCAATCAATATAAGACACTTAAAACTTGAAACATTTTTATAGAACTTAGAAGATCTATTGAAGAAAACCCTCTTGGGGAAAGCAATTAAAGTAAACTTCGCAACAAAAAATAATCTAACGCATTCGGATCGGAATGACTTGTGCACCATAATTGCGGACCATTGGCTATCAAAGGGGCACAAAGTAACCCGATATGATTATTTAGAGGCAGCAAAAGCAATTAAAAAGCTATTCCCAAAGGAAAAAGAAGTAAGCTTCATTAAAGTGATATGTACTAGGCTATGTTAATATTTATATATTTTTTAGGAAACTTATGTTTCCAGTATTTCCAAGCAGAAAGGAAGACTTGTGGCTCGTTTTTACACTCTGTCTAGGAAATACCAGCAAAAGGGACTTCTCAAGAGTCGTTATAGCCTTAAAAAAAATTCTAGCACACCTGATTATGAAAATATTGCCTTACCTATAGCAGAATCTGCAATCGAGGATGTGAAATGGCTTAAAAAAAACTTCGAGCCCGAACATCTTGTTGTTCCTATATGGAAAAGAACGCATTTGTACCGAATGCAGCAAATGAAAGACCCTCAATCGACATTTTAACGGAATGGCCTATATTGAGACAACAAAATATCGGGCTTACACTTGTATGACTTCATAATTTATTTTTTAACTTTGATATCGATTAATACCATTGCAGATCGAAATAGATTTTGAAGAGTTATTTCCGGGTAAGGACCGACTTCTCTCGTCAAAGTGGGAAAAATATTCGGAAAAAATACTAAATTATTACAAATCATCGTTGAAGGATAAGTGCTGTAGAAGTATTTTAGAAAAGCTTCAAAACGTCTCACCAGGCAATACTCTGGATTTGTGTGCCATATACTTATTGCCAGGAATATTAATTCCTTCCGTTATCCATTCAAAAAACAAAATATGGAAGCCATGGAAGCCATCTGTTTTAGAAGCACAACAATGTTTAGTGTTGTTGAGGTAATACGTTTCACTATAATAAATATGCTGATTATGAATTGTTATTTAAAAATAGACAAGCAACAATGTTCTCACTAGAGCTGAACAGCATGGCGAATTTCTCAGGGATAAAGGATTATATGTACAACCATTCATCATTGCTGTAGGAGATATATTTTCACTAAAAGAGCTATATGTATACTATAATAATATTTTGTATAAGTGCCAAACCTTTTTTAAAGCGTTTGCACTTACATTTAAAATATTTCATGTTTTTAATCTAGAATACCCAAAACCCGTTAAATCTGTCTGGGAATTCATCCAAACTTACTTGTACGAAATTCCAGTTGTGGGTAAAAAAACAAGTGCTTTGTATGAATTACTGTCTGACCTAGAAAACTAAATATTTGAAATGTACAGATGCTTTATTTGCAATTGTGCCAATGAAAATGTTAACCGATATATAAGCCATTTGAAATATATACACAAATTGTCATGCCACACAAAGTACTTCCAATGCACATGCTGCCCACAAACTTTTCAAAATATATATTCATTTCGGCGACATTTGTTAAGAAAACATTCTGATGAAAAATCATGTGAACATTTCAATGAAAATGAAATACGAAATTGTCCAATGCAACAAGTTCCAACAGCAGCTCAGAATAGTAACAAGTGTGAAACATCTAAAAACTCTAATTGTGATTTTAGAATAGTAGAAGAACTTTTTTCACTAGTATTAAAATTATATGGCAACAATAGTATGAGCAGAAAAATAGCAAAGGATGTAATTAACGACATAGAAAGTTTTTTCAATAATTTTATTACACATGCATTACAGTTTTCGGACATAAAAAGCAAATTATTAGAGTTAAAAGCATCTTTTGAATTGTTTAACAGTGAATATAAGGTTGAAAATTATTTAAGAAGTAACAATATGGTCTGCAATGTAAAAGAGTACATTATTGATGAAGGCATAGAAGTTCAAAATCATAGCCGTGGAATATCTGAAGGATTATTGTTACCCATTCAGCATTATATTGTACAATTTTTACAAAAACCTGGCATTTTATCTTCCATGAAAGAAAATGAAGACTACTTAAATAAACAACATTCAATTTCAAATGTAATACAGGGGGTATCCTGGAAAAGAAAAATTGCGAATTTCTCTGATAAATTTGTTATTCCATACATTTTATACCAAGACGACGTTGAAATTAATAATCCTTTAGGATCGAAATCTGGTGTTCATAAATTATGCACTATTTACATGAGTTTTCCTTTATTGCACACTTCATTAGCTTCAAAATTGGATTCAATACTTATTTGCACCCTAACCAAAACAAAAGATGCGTTTCATGGTTTTTATAGGAATCTAAAACCTTTAATTCAAATTTTAAAGAAAATTGAAGAAAGTGGCCTAACTATTACTGTTAATAATGTAAGCCAACAGGTTTATTTAGTGCTATCAAATATTACAGGAGATAATTTAGGGCTTAATTCTATATTAGGCTATCCAAAATCTTTTTCAGCTAATTATTGCTGTAGAATATGTTTGGCGCATAAAAACCAAATTCAAATTTTAACAAAAGAAAAAAGTTCCCTTTTAAGGGGGTGTTCTCATCGAACGGTTTCAAAAAATCGATTTTTTTTTTTTTTCATTTTTTCAAAGATAAGGTATCTAAGAATAGTATTCCAAAACGATTTTTCCGAATTCGAAACGGAAAACAAGTTTTTGGCAGACTTTGTCACGCTCCGCGCGGAGTTTCCTCGGCAGCGCTCGCGGCGCGTAACGTTCGAGCCTGGCGCGCCGAGTCTACTGTTATCTAAGGTATTTTGTTATCTAAATGACATTTTTTTCTATGTCTGAGGAAACGACCATAGGTATCGAGGAACAAGGAAAATGCGATTAGTTTTTTTCCACCGTGATCGCGTCCACTTGTACAAAAGATTTCTGTCTCTCGTTTTGCTGGGTTTACTCATAATTTTGAAGTTCAGTCATGGATAGGAAGGGTTCGAAAAGTAAAATTAAAAATTCTTATCGACGCCGACAGTCAAGTTTTAGTAGAGTTGTTCCCAATAAAAGGAATTCTTCCGAGTACGCCAGCACATCGGCACGAAAAATTCGGAGCAGTGGTGACGCGGACATTAACGTCGACGATAACCTGAGCTACAGTTTCATCAATTTTTTCTTCGTGTTCTCAACACTCGCCTCACATGTAGTTTGCAAAGTTTGCCATGGTGAAGTAACATTTCAGCGAAAAAATCAAAAAGGAATCGGTTTCCAAGTGTGCATGGAATGCAAAATGTGCAATACTGAACTTTTGGTTGAGTCGTCCCCGCTAATAACAAATACTTTTGAAATAAATCGACGTTTTGTGCTCATCATGCGACTCGTAGGTGTTGGCCTCGGAGGACTGAATTTGTTTTGCGGTCTAATGGAAATGGGCAAAGGTATGTCTCGCAATTTGTATTATGCTTGTTTGGAAAAAGTACACCAGGCGTCGTCGTCGATTTATAATTTTTCTACTGGAAGAGCTGTAGCCCAAGAAAAAGAGCATAGTAAATCGATTAATTTGACCGTTTCCGGTGACGGAACTTGGAAAAAGAGAGGGTTTCGTTCCTTGTTCGGGGCCGCAAGTTTGATTGGGAAACATACGCGTAAAGTGTTGGATTCAGTTGTGAAAAGTAAATTGTGTCAAGCATGTAGTCTGAAAGAAAATTTAAAACACGAAGATCCTGATGCTTACAATGAGTGGTATGAATCTCATGCTGAAAATTGCACAGTAAATCACGAAGGAAGCTCCGGAAAAATGGAGGTGGATGGAATCGTTGAAATGTTTTCAAGGTCCATGGAAAAGCATGGTGTCAGGTACGTGACATATGTAGGGGACGGCGACTCAAAAACGTTTAAAGGAATTTTAGACGTCAATCCCTACGGTGCCGAGTTTACTGTGAGAAAAAGAGAGTGCGTCGGTCACGTCGAGAAGAGAATGGGTACTCGGCTTCGCAATGCGAAAAAAAACAATAAAGGCATGGGAGGTAAAGGTGTCGGGAAATTGACGGACAATGTAATCGGAATGCTGACTCGATACTACGGATTGGCTATTCGCAGACACTCGGACTCGATCGAAGAAATGAAAAAAGCAATTTGGGCCACGTTTTTCCACAAAATTTCAAGTGATAAGCAACCACAACACGAGAATTGTCCTGAAGGCGAAGAAAGTTGGTGCGCGTGGCGGAGGGCAGAGGCCGACGGTTCTCTGCATAGTTTTCATCACGATTACTCACCCCTAGCCGAAAATGTTCAAAAAGTTATCAAGCCGATCTATGAAGCCCTTTCCGCTGATGAACTGCTCTCCCGCTGTTTGGGCGCTGAAACTCAAAACAGCAACGAATCCTTAAATTCGTTGATTTGGACTTTTGCACCAAAGCACCTGCATTCTGGGGCCAAGGTAATCGAGGTGGCAAACTTTTTGGCAGTCTGCATCTTCAACGACGGGTTTTTTTCAATTTTGAGAATACTACACGAGATGGGAGTCAAAATCGGCAAGATCAGTGAAGAATTCGCCAATGAACGGGACAAGAATCGGATCATCCGGTCGGAGGAGCGCATGAGCGATCTCGCGAAAAAAGCCAGGATCGAACGAAGGGAGAGTGACACTGCCAAGAACGAGTTCGCAGAGTACGAGGAAGGTGTAATGTATGGACCTGGAATTGCTGACTAATTGTAAGTAGCACGCTAATGAAAAATTTTTTTGATGTAATCGATGTTCATGTGTAAAAACATAGCTATTACATATTCTTACAAAAACTTGACTATTCAAAATGTTCAAACAAATAAAAACTGCAAATCTGAATTCAGATTCGTTAAAATAAGTCATTAAATAAGTCAAAAAATAAGTCATAAACCGAATTTGTCGCTTTTTTTCGTTGGAAACTTCAAACGCGTTTTTCTCAAAACTACGTTTTTCAAAATGGTTCACACCATATCTAAGGAACTACTTGACGGATTTTGATAAACTTTTTTTTTAAATGTGTGGAAATGTACTCGTTATCGTCTGACGGACGTTTTTTCCCCTATTGTTAATAACAAATGTTTTATGAATTTTTAAAGTTGAAAAAAAGGTGAAAAAAAACGATTTTTTTTTCTATAGTCTGCCATTTTTAAAATTTTAATGTTATTAAAAAAAGCCTCCGTCAGACGATAACTACACAAGCATAGATTAAAAAAAACATTTACTTTTGTGTTTCAGACGAGCCATTTTTGAGATTTGGTGTGAACCATCGACAAACTTTTTTTCAAGGGCCTACGTTCAAATGGGTGCAGTAGCCAAACCGTGCGGATTTTTGCATATCGCTTTTGTAAATATTGTAGTCTAGGGATGAATAAAACTTTTAAAAAAAACCGCATCAAAAAATCAATGATAGTTTTGTTACTGTAAAATTCCAAAAAACGCTTCGAAATACGCCCAATCCATGAGAACACCCCCTTAAGGAATGATAAAAATAACTCCTTGCATTTAACTAATAAAGACAATGAGTTTAATAAACAATTGTGCGCTTTCACAGATCTAAATTCATTTAATGTGTTTGAAAATGTTACATGTGATTTGATGCACGACATTTATGAAGGCATTTGTCATTTTGAAGTAACCACTATTCTATCCTACTTCATATTTGAAAAAAAATATTTTACTCTCTCAAAACTTAATAGTAGAAAATCTACATTCAATTATGGTAAGAATGCGTCCAAGAACAAATTTATGGATATTTCTTTAAATCACTTAAATTCAAAAAAAAAAATGAAAACATCTGCAGCTCAAATGAAAACTTTTATACATTTTCTGCCTCTGATGATTGGTGACTTTGTACCCAAAAATGATCAATTTTGGAAACTGTTACTATTGCTAATAAAACTCATTGAAGATGTTTCACAGCCTGAATTTGACGAAAACACTTTATCAACCCTAGCTTACACAATAAAGAAGCATCACCAATGTTATATGAATTTAATTGGCGCAAACCTGACACCTAAGCACCATTTTATTACACATTATCCTACAGTAGTGAAAATGCTAGGGCCATTGAAAAAGTTATGGGTAATGCGGTTTGAAGCCAAGCATAAACAGTTGAAGCGATACGCTAATGTATGTTGTTCAAGAAAAAATATATTGTTAAGTTTAGGAATTAAGTTGAATTATCAGTATGCTTTACAACATTACGGCGAATTCAGTAGTGCATTGTATAAAATTAACAAGGTGAATTATGATCAAATTGACTTTACTCAGTATGAAATATATGCAAAACTAGAAAATATAAGCCCTGAATGTAATTTTACAAAAGTTTGGTCCCTAAAAAATATTGAGGTATGTGGCACCAAATATCAAATTAAAGATATTATCGCATTAATTGACAGAGAGAAAGAATTGAGTTTCCACACTATAAAATTCATTTTGCTCGGTTGCAACGAAAAAATTTATTTCATTACTGATATGCTGAATGTGACTAAATTCGACGAGCATTTTCAAAGCTACATTGTAGACAGGGGCAATATTTTTAGAAAACAGTATAACGTTATCAGTTGCGATAAAGTTTGTTATCCTCCTATGAATTTAATTAAGCTAGTTAATGGATACTTGGTAATTAGACTAAGTTTGCCTTATGTATGATTCGGTGTTTCTTCATTTTTTGATTTTTCATTCAATAAAAATATTCTAAAATCACAACATTCGATTCTTCTGTTTTAAAAGTAAGGGTATAGGGGTATATATATATATATATATATATATATATATATATATATATATATATATATATATATATATATATATATATATATATATATATATATATATATATATATATATGTATAAATATATATATATATATATATATATATATATATATATATATATATATATATATATATATATATATATATATATGTATAAATATATATATATATATATATATATATATATATATATATATGTATAAATATATATATATACAGTTGCGAGCACTAAAATAGTAGTGCACACTTGCAATATGAATACTGCTCTTTTTTTCAACCTTAGACGGTTTTTGTGTCGATTTTTTTTCTAAATTATCATCTCTAGTTCATCAACTACATCTGTGAAAATTGTAAATACTTTAACCGTTATAGTTTTTTTTTAAAGCAGTAGGCTTCGCTGCATGTGGCATTTTGAGCGAGCAGTGAAATAGTAGCACAGAGCAAATAGGAAGGCAAAATATTTTTTACGTTAAAATTGATTATAGTTTTTTAATAAAAAGTAAGTTTATTGTATTATTAAATATTTATGGTGGCAAAATAAATAAAAAAATATAATTGTATAATTTTAGTGGGACGAGGTTTGCATTGCACTCAAGAAAAACGAGAAATGATTCAAAACCTTATAAAAAGAGGTAAAACTTATAAGGAAGTGGAAGAGATTGTTGGTTGTTCTCCGACTATGATACGTAATGCAATAATATATAAAAAAAAAGTTGAAAAAAGGGGTGGTAAGAAGAAACTTTCAGCAACCACCGTACGACAAATCGTAAAATGTTCCAAATCTCGGCCAACAATGTCAGCTGTTGAAATTTTGGACCAGCTTAAATTACCTTGTGGTGTACATACCGTAAGAAGACGACTGCGCGAACATAACCTCTATGCCCGAAGCCCACGTAAAGTACCTCTTCTGAAAAAAAATCATGTAGTACGCAGACTTCATTTCGCCAAGCAACATATGGAGTGGCATATTCCAAAGTGGAGGAACATTTTGTGGACGGATGAGTCCAAAATTGTTTTATATGGTGGTAAAGGTTCTCGCGAATATGTGAGACGTCCTCCAAACACGGAGTACAATCCACGGTACACCACAAAAACCTTGAAACATGGAGGATCAAGCATCATGGTATGGGGCTGTTTCTCGTATAATGGTGTGGGACCATTATATTGGATAAAGACTATTATGGATCAACATGCATATGTGAAAATAATGCAGGAAGTGATGTTACCGTTCGCTGAGGATGAAATGCCTCTAAAGTGGGTACTGCAACAAGACAACGACCCGAAGCATACAAGTAAGCTGGCAAAATTGTGGTTTCGGGACAATGGAATTGAGGTCATGGATTGGCCAGCTCAATCCCCTGACCTCAATCCAATAGAAAACCTCTGGGCTGACCTCAAGAAAGCTGTGTGGGATGCCAAGCCCAAAAACAATAACGAACTGTGGGCTGTGGCCCAGCGTGCATGGGAGACAATACCACGAGAAAGGTGCGAGCGCCTCGTAGACTCGATGAGGAACCGTTGTGCAGCAGTAATTAAAAATAACGGTCATGCTACCAAATACTAAGCATTTCTTTTAAATACTTAAATTTTTTTTCAAAATACCGTTTTATGTTACCAAAATTATGTTTTTTTTTTATCCACTACTATTTTATTGCTCGCCGAAATTTTAATAAGAGCTCATTTAAAGTGAATTATATTATTTAATATTCATGTGAAATAAACTTGTTCATCCATACATTTAGCTTATGATATGTACATTGATTTTACATTAAAATTTATTTAGAATTTATTTTGATATCTTAGTAATTTTACGAAATGTAAAATGTAGGCCCCCACTACTATTTCACTGCTCGCAGCTGTATGTATAAATATATATATATATATGTATATATATATATATATATATATATATATATATATATATATATATATATATATATATATATATATATATATATATATTTCATGGAAAAAGATTATATGCAGTGCAAAATCATATTCTTGATTCCATAAATTTTATTTTCAACCCCATAGTAACTATATGCAATGATTATAGAAACGCTTTTCTTTGATTATGATAGTTTTTTCCTTAAATTTTCAAAACGGTTTCCATAGTTTTCAGAATAATTTTCTAAAAATGATATAGCTATATCAGTGGAAACAAGCAAATGTTTCTATAATAATTAAAAAAAAAATTATTTTGCATAATCATATAGTTTCAAATTGGTTCAATATATAATTGTAGGTTATGACCAGAAATCATTGAAAACATTCATACAAATCCTAGACGAAATTCAATAAATTCATGTAATCTTTTTTTTCTGTGTAGGAACATTCTTAGGCATTGTAGATTCTATAGTGGATTTGTTTCAAAATTCTAAAGCTATGAGAAATTAATGCCGTTCAAATTTGGCTTCCTTTTCCGATAAAATTATCACAGCCTCTGAAATTTATAGTATTCGTTGTCTTTAGGGATATTTCACAAGAAACAGAAATATCAATTCAATCTAGACATGTTCATCTACTTAGGCTGACTTATTACGACAATCTTGGATTGCAAAAGTATACGGAGCCACCGTACAACATCCGACGAAGTTTTTTGATATACCACAGGTCTCAAAAGCTCAAGCTAGTTGTGCACTTCCATATCCAAGATCAATGTTTGTTTCCGTACTCATTCCTAAACGGTTCTCTCGATTGAAAGAAGAATAGGCAGCTTGTTCTGCGTATTTAGGTTCATCAACTATGGAATCAACTAGTATTTTTCAAGCGTGGGAGAAAGAAAATAAGGTCCCTTTGATCAGAAGAACCTCTTCGTTAAGAGCATCTATTGGTTGGTGGTTCATAGAACCTTCTTCAAATTTAGCGATAAGCTTGTAAAGTAATCTTGAAGGAGAAGATTGGTCTGTTTCTCTTAAAGGTTTCAAACGAACCGGTTCGACATTGCATCGTTTTAATTGTTCAAGACAAAAAAGTGGTGGATATGCAGCACAAAATCCATTAAAATTGACACGTATGATATCAACAACATATAAGATATAAATTTCGACTTCATGTTCCAAAGTTGCTTATTCAATTTTCTTTATGCCACTGGAGAAATTCATCCTTTCTTTGGTGAGCAAGGATTCTGCCATCATCACATTAAATGCAGCGAATGTTTGCGCGAAATAGAAGAGATCTCACTAAATTGTGATAGACCTTTCATTCACACATCAGTATCAGATATCCTCAAAACTTGGAAACCGGAATCAACTCCTTGGTCGGTGTCAACTCCTACCATTGATCTTCAACCTGGAAACTAGGACTGATTGACCCGCGAAGCAAAATCCTTCCATACAGGCCACATTCAAGATTTTATGTTCGGAAATTCTGCTTGGGGCATTTCAAAAAAACAATAAAGATCCGGCCCTATTTCCATTAACTATAGGGAGAAAAGTGATTGCTGAATCGTACCTAAAAGGAATTCTAATTGGATTATTAAGAAGCGGGTTACTTTCAATTGTACATCAGCGGCGATTGAGAAAACCTGAACAATATCATCAACATATATTGAGTCTAACTAGTTTGACTATAGAGAAATAATAATCCAAATGTGCTCAATATTTGGAGAAACGAATCATTCATCAACCAATTCACCACAATTCCTCATCATTAACCATCTTCACTTCAATAAATTATTTATCTGCAAAAGGTGATGGACCCAGTCAGTCAGCCGAAAAGCGCGTTGTGCATTTTCTCTTCAATTAAGAGTCAAAAACGGGAAATAATAGTGCTGAAAGATGGACACTAAATTTGCCTTCATCAACAAACTGTGTCAAGATAGTTTCGACGTGTGGAAAGAACAGATGACGAGCGCTTTAATTGTGGACGACCTTTCGGAATATGGGTAATTATACAGCTGAACCCCCTCACCTCCGATTTCCTTGAAATTTTTATATGTTGTAGTGTTCAGTATACTGAACAAGAATATGTATACATGTTGGGTGCGGAAATCAAAAATTAACATAGTTTTTTAACTTTGAAAAACCGAAAATTTATTTGAATTTAATGGCATGAAAATTCACGAATATGTTTACAGTGAAAAAATTCTAGTGCAGCTGTTATTGTAAACAATCAACATACAAAACTTATGTGAACTTCTGATTTCCGCGCTCAACATGTGTACATATTCTTGTTCAGTATATTGAAGTATGCCAGTGGGTATGAATTAACACAAAAACTGTGTTTGTTTACATTTCCCCTTCCCCTTCCCCATTGTCTCAAACAATTTATGAACTTTATCAGTCGCAAAAGTGAAATCAATATGATAACATTGTTTGAAATGATTGAGCTTATTAGCAATCGTGATCGATTGCTTGATTTTTTAATTGCTCACAAAGTGATAAGGGAAGAAATCATTTGTCGAGAATGCGGTTCGGTTATTTCATTAACACGCGAAACATTATCTCTCCGCTGCACTTATAATTATTACACAGTTCCACGTAAACAAAAACGTCGAAGAGTTAGGTGTCCTTTTGAAGCGAGTGCACTAACTGGTACATGGTTCCAGAAAATCCGCATAGATATTGCAATTGCGTGTCGAATCATTGCGTACTTTTTGTACCACAGACCACCACATCAACATAAATTGATGGAAGATTTTCGGATCAACAATAATACCGCTGTTGATTGGATATCGTTCTGTCAGGAGGTTTGTATCATAATATTTCGTCTTCACAAACTAAAGAAAGGTTGACTTTAACTCAATGGTGATATATATAGGTTTGTCAATTCTGGGTGAATCGCACTTCAAAAAAAATTGGCGGTGAAGGTCACACCGTCCAGATTGATGAAGCACTTCTGGGTAGAAGAAAATATCATAAAGGCCGTGTAATTCGTGGAACGTGGGTGTTTGGAGGAATCGATCCCGTAACCAAAATGTGTTTCATCCAGCCTGTACCCAATAGATCTGCAAATGTTCTTCAAGAAGTCATAATGCGAAATATTGCTCCTGGTACGACTGTTATTTCGGATTGCTGGCGGGGCTACAGGAATCTGTCTAAAGAGACGTGGATGCACCTCACAGTCAATCATAGTTACAATTTTGTTGACCCTGAGACTGGCGCGCATACCCAAAACATCGAGCGGCTTTGGCGAGATCTTCGTGATAATATACCTCGATATGGACGAAAAAAAACTCACTACCGACAGTACATTGGGGAATTTCTATTCAAAAGGCGGTACTCATATTCAAATAGAATTGAGGCATTTTTTAATGAATTATCATTAATGTTTCCAATTGAAATTGATGATTTTATTAATGATTAAAGTCAAATAAATTTTCGGTTTTTCAAAGTTAAAAAACTATGTTAATTTTTGATTTCCGCACCCAACATGTATACATATTCTTGTTCAGTATACTGAACACTACAACATATAAAAATTTCAAGGAAATCGGAGGTGAGGGGGTTCAGCTGTATAATTACCGAAATATGTATCCGGCCGATATGTAAAGCCGGAAAAAGCCGCCGCGCTAGCAGCCTGGAAAGTGTCGGATCGGAAAGCTTTAGCGAAAATGAATCACTCACTATCACAATTGTTATACATAAGACAGTGCATAGCATCGAACGATGCGTTGGAAATGCTCCAAAGTATTCATGAGAACAACACGCCGACAGGAAAGATGACACTCTACGAAGCATTAATACAATGCAAATGCGGTAAGTCAGAAAATATGGAAAAACATATTGTAAAATTTTCTTAAACTGTTGAAATGGTATCAAATGTCGGTATACAAATCAACGAAGAAATCTTTGTGCTCACATTATTAAATAGTCTATCTTTTTCATGTAATACGTTTAAATATCCTTCTGCACACATGCTAGACTTCCTACATTGCCTAAACTAAAAGCTGTGATTATAGAAAAAAAATAGGTAGCCAAGATAAAAATGAAAAATTCGAAAAGTGTTGGCCATGAGAAACTGTCAACGATTGAGCCGTGTGCGTCCCTGGACCAGTTGATATAACTATAATAACAGGTTGTAATGTACCGTGCCGTTTTGACGTGAGCAGAGCGGGTTTTTGAGTTTCGAGCATTACGAAATTATCCCGCGAACCGAGTGGACGGGTCGTGATTTGTGCTATTCGAGTTGTTGAGTTCTTGAAATTTTTTATTGTTTGAAAGTTAATAAATATATTTTATAATTGTACATCAAAGTGTTGAGTTCCTGAATCATCGTAAGAAACAGAAACAGAAACCATAAATATAACTATCATAAATGCGGGAAAATAGGTCATTTCATGCAAGAGTGTCGATAAAAAAAATATAACAATTACAAACCTAAAGCTACGTTTCGTTCGTCGTTGACAAAAAGTTATTCCAGTTTGTGGTGTCTGGACAGCGGAGCCAACTCACAAATATGTAGTCAGCGTAAATTATTTAAACGTAGCGACATACCCCACTCAGAACCTTGATCCACAATCAATATTCTAGAACTCGTTCGACACTCGATACTTTGTGCCCATTCCTTCTCTTTATGCATTCAACATCTAAAAGGAACCTCATCTTGTGTTGATAGTTTGTGATTTGCTGAGTCAAACCTAAAGTCGAAACCCGTTACATATTTTTGAATTTAAAACCGTTATTTGTTATGGAAACAATATTTCGAGCTTCTGCAGCAATATAAATATAAATCTTAAGTATCAAATTTTGCGTGAAAATCAAAACAATCATGGAGGATCTCTGAGATTTCATGTATTATTAAGTTTGATTAAAACAATTAGTCGATATTCAAATCGAAAATACTGAACACGTTTAAATAAATTTAAAGTATTTGATACGACCTGAATGGAATCAGAGCAGTTAATATTGAATTCGTTGGTGGTTCACTCATATTAAAAACTATACTCTTTGTACCTGGTTTGCAAACTAATTTTCTATCAGTTAACAAGGCGACAGAAGCGGGTTTTTAAAATTTATTTATTCTTTTCTAATGGTGTTTTTTTCGCAAAATCGTAAATTGCAAGAGAGAATCTTAGCGGGAAATGGCACAGAAGAATGGGTCATGTTAAGGGGGGAAGTACCTTTAGACACTTCAAAAACGCGATTTTTTTAAAATTGTTTTAATCGATAGATTTATCGCCTAAGAATATCATGTCAATGTTTCAAAAGCTAATTCTCAAAATTGTGGAAGAGATGCATCCCGGAAGTGCCTGGCGCCGAGCCCGCATAGCTCGCCGAGCGTCAACGCCGCGAGAATCCGCTAGATAACGAATTCCTCAAATTGAGCGTGATAAGTACGACTTCTTCGATGACTGTGCATGTTATTTCTGTTATCTAAATATCGACTTTGCTTTGAAAACCCCTGCTACTTTTCTTTTTTTCACCTACAACCTTTTCGATAGTTTCTACGACCAGTTTAAGTCAGTTTCAGTATTGCCTTGATTCTTGATGAGATAAAATGTATCCCAAGAGCAAAGGCGGTTGTAACAAGCGTAGTTCGGTATCGCGAAAACGTAAGTTTTACGGTAATCGGTATACGGAGAAGAATGATGACGATCTCAATGCAAGCTCTTCTCGAAGAAAACTTGCAAGTTCAAGTGAAGAAGATGTTATTGTGGATCCGCTTTCCACGTATCGAATTTTGAATTTTTTGACTGTTTTTGGAGCTCTCTCGCAAATGTTGATCTGTGGGACTTGCAAAAAAGAAGTGAAATTCGCGGAAAGTGGTAAAAGATTCTTGGGTTTCAAAATCGTGATTTCATGTTCGTGCGGTCGGAGAGAAATAAATTCGGGGCCAACTCTCAATACAGGATTTGAAATCAATAGAAGAATTGTGTTTGTTTTTCGTCTACTTGGCATAGGTCGAGAAGGAATGAACATTTTTTGCGGTTTAATGGATTTCTGTCAAGGGCTATCAAATAGCTCGTACACGAAAGTGGTGGAGCATATTTATAGAGCGACGAAAGCGGTTTTTAGGAAGGAAGGAAGCAGTTGACCAGGAAATGGAGAAAAATGAGCATAATGGACATCCCAAAAATCATTTGAAAGTCTCAGGCGATGGGTCCTGGAAAAAGCGGGGATTCACGTCATTGTACGGTGTAACAACACTCATCGGTCATTACACCGGGAAAGTTCTTGATATGGTGGTAAAAAGCTCCTATTGTCAAGCTTGCAATGCGTGGGAATCAAAAAAGGGCACCCAGGAATATGACGACTGGTTTGAAAGCCACGAGGAATCGTGCTCAAAAAATCATGACGGTTCCGCGGGTAAGATGGAGGTGGATTCCATCAATGAAATGTTCGCAAGTTCCGAAGAAGTGTACGGAGTGAAGTATTTGAACTATTAGGGGGACCGGAAAGTAATGTCGTTTCTGCGCATGTCAAAACTTGATTGTCATCTGTCAGCTCATTGTGCATTTCAAAGTGGTGCTAAAGGCATTGTAAGTTATAGTGACTTGTTTACTTATAAACAATGAAATTAATTTTGTTTTTTTGCGATCTTAGCTGAAATGGCCAGCCAAATACCAGAAGAGGTACACATCCGACACTGCATGCTTTTTGAGTTTCGCAAGGGTAGCAACGCAACGGTTGGGACCAAAAACATTTGCGATGTTTATCCAAATGCACTGGACGTTCGTAAATGCCAAAGGTGGTTTTCCAGATTCAAATCGGGTAATTTTGATCTTTCGGACTCGTATCGATCAGGAAGACCAACAACATTAGACAACGACATGTTAAGGGCGGAAGTGGAAGCAAATCCGCGTCAAACAATCGAAGAATTGTCAAATAGTCTTAACCGATCATGGTCCACCATCCAAAAACATTTGCAGCAGATTGGAAAAGTAAGCAGAGCAGGAGTCTGGATCCCGCACAACTTATCCGATCAGAACAAAGCTAACCGATCCACCACATGCAACATATTGCTTCAAAGATACAACACAGAATCATTTTTTGATCGCTTGATTACTGGAGATGAGAAATGGGTCCTTTATGATAATCCCAAACGCAAAAGGCAGTGGCTCTCTCCAAATGAATTGCCACGAAGCACTGCTAAGCCAGATTTACACCCTAAAAAAGCGCTTTTGTGTGTATGGTGGAGTATTCGCGGCGTTGTTCATTTTGAGTTGCTAAAACCTGGACAAACTGTTAATGCAGACCTTTACTGTGCACAATTGGAGCGAGTAAATCAATCTTTAATTGGAAAGTGGCCAGCGATTGTTAACCGCAAAGGCGTTATTTTGCAACACGATAATGCAAGGCCGCACAGTGCGAAGCGAACCCTGGAAAAAATTAATGAATTGGGGTGGGAAGTACTGCCTCACCCACCATACTCGCCTGATGTTGCACCATCTGATTTCCATTTGCAACACAACACTTTCTGCAACACTTTCTAAGTGGCAAAAAATTCGCAAATTTGAATGACCTCCAAAATGCCCTCTCCAGATATTTTGCCGAAAAACCAATTGATTTTTATCGATCCGGCATTGAAAATTTACTCACTAGGTGGCAAAAGGTTGTCGATAATGATGGTGATTACATCATTGATTAAAAATAAAAATTAATTAAAAAATTATGTGTTTGAATTTTGTGTAAAAAAGCGACATTACTTTCTGGTCCCCCTAATATATTGGTGATGGTGACTCGAAAACATTCGCGAATATTGTGAAAAACAATCCGTACGGGAATGACTTTCCGGTCATAAAAAGTGAATGTGTGGGCCATGTGCAAAAAAGAATGGGAACGCGACTTCGAAATATAAAAAAAAAGGACAAACTTGGTGGCAAGGGACGGCTCACTGATGCGCTTATCAAGAAATTGACAATCTATTACGGCTTGGCGATAAGAAGAAATGTGAATTCGGTGGAGAACATGAGGAATGCAATCATGGCGACACTCGATCATTATTGTTCAACCGACAAGGAGCCAAGACACGACAACTGCCCCGTGGGTGACGATACCTGGTGCGAGTGGCGTAAGGCCGAGGCCTCCAATTCTTTAAAATCTTACAAGCACCCACCACGTCTTATTTCACCCGATGTCGAGTCCAGCATTCTCCCGATCTACAAAGATCTTTCTAGGGACGATCTCCTAACCAGGTGCTTGGGGGGGGAACACACAGAACGCGAACGAATCCTTCAACGCCACCGTGTGGCGCATGGCGCCAAAACACCTGAATTCGGGGAAGAAAATTGTCGAGATTGCCGCACACATTGCTGCCGGACTCTTCAATGGAGGCTACGGAACCGTTTTGATGACAATGGGACAGTTGAAATTTAATATAGGACATCAGTGCAAGATTTTCGCCGATCACATGGACGACATTCGAGTACCGCGCGCAGACCGACGGCACAGTGATAGCACGAAGGAGACCCGTAGTGCTCGCAGAGAGGCACAACTCATTCAAAATGAGTATTTTGAGGAAGCAGAGGGTTCACTCTACGAACCTGGTGGTGCTGATTGAACATCTCCCTTTAGTAAGTTATTTTTCTCTTGACCAAAAACTTTAAACGGCCTTTTCTCGAAACCATGTTTTTTAAAATTGCGTAAGTGATAATAAAAAAACTAGTAAATCGATTTTTATCATCTAGCATTCATTTTAAAGAGCATAAAAAACTGTTCTATGTAGACTAAAGATTAAAAAAACAAATTATTTTGGGACCATTTTTGACTGGAATTACAACGAAATTTTTCGTCAAAATCGTAAATTTTTTTTTTTGAGCCTGTTTTGAAGGGTTAATTTTCGAATTTCACAAATATTTTAGTCTATCTACTAAAAAAAACCCTTTCGAGTAAGAAAATGTTTGGTTTGTTGATTTCAGATGAAAATTGCAGTCAGCATCGCTTACGCAATTTACGACGTCAGCGACGACATGGCTTTCAAGATCCTTGAAAAATTTGTTAATTTTCAACTTTCACATTTGTTGAATATGTTTTTTTTCAACCTCGAACATCGCCTAAAATAAATATTATACTGATTTAAAAAGAACTGTCTTCATTTCCCTACAAATCAGTTGCAAAAAAGACCTTTATTTATAATTTGAATATTTTTATTCAAGATTTTTTTGAAGCGAATTTGCACCCGCAACTTTGAATGGGATGAACAGTTGCCAACAGATTTGCGTATTGAGTGGCTCCGATTTTCGGAAAGTTTAACGATAATCAACGAGATTCAGATTCCACGTTGGTTACACTCTTCACCAAATGTACGGCGAGTTGAGTTGCATATGTTCTGTGACGGATCATTACATGCATACGCTGCCCTTTCATATATTCGCATCGAAGATTGTAGGGGATAACTTTCACACTAATATCATTGCTGCAAAAAGTAAAGTTACCCCGAAACCACCTATCAACATTCCACGCATCGAATTATGCGCTGCCGTGCTAGGTTTAAAGTTAACTAAATGGATAACTAAGCACCTTTCTATTTCCATGGACACTATTTCAATATATTACTGGGTTGACGCCATGATAGTATTATTAATTTACATTAATATATCATTTAATTGAGGATCTTGAGGACATCCAACTCTCGACTTCTTCAAAAAGGCTACGTATAGCTACCATCAATGATCTCTTCCAGCAAGACAAGAAACGAGCATGCTTACCAAACAAGCAGAATTCCACATTTGAAAACCATGCCATTTCCACCAGGGACACAATAGAAACCATCATCATTAGTAGTGACGAAGAGGAGAGCCAATCGGAAGATATTTACAATATAACTAAGCCACCACACGAAGATACGAATGAGATAATAATCAAAGAAGAAACCCCAGATTTACTATGGTCACAGGACTTTGACTTCTAAACAAGTAATAAACAACATCATCGTTTACGGCACGCAGCAACAACTATATTGGCACACAGCAACTACAATGAATTGAAGTCATAACAACAACAACAACAACAACAGGCTTTCACTATTACCTGCAACCTATTATATTAATCACCTATAAATATAAAATATACTATAATCACCTACACTTATATTAGTTCACATAAATTTTGTAATTCTGAAAATCACCTACAATTTAATGATTTGTAACTAATCTTTGAAAATTTGTAAGCCATGTTATGCATCATGGATCGTAGAGCACAATGTAGAAATCTTCTAGGAATAGTTTTTAGTCAATAAAGAATAATTTTGTTAGAACATAACCAAATCAGTGTCTTTACTCCCTAATAAAGTTTCAGGAGCTCCGCAAATTTCGGCTGTAGATGGGGTTTGACAGGATTAGTTGGTTCTAAAACACAGTATGTTCGACTGTTTGTTGTCGGTGAGGGAGGTTGGTTTGCGTTTCTGGATGGGTATTGGCTCGTATTTTGAAAATTGATAAGCGAAAATCTCCACATGTTGTCACACTTTACACTTTCACCTTGGTTTTTCTCCTTTCTCTGCTCTACATTCCTTCACAGTGATATCATTGTCCGGTCTTTTCCTACTATTTCTGGTTTCCGCAAGTAATATCATTTGTTTTCCCGTGGTCTGTTTCTTTTTCTTTTGCTTTTTCTTTGTCTTTCTTTCTCGTCTATGTTTCTGTTTTCCGTATTCTTGTCTCCTGTTGGAATATCTATTCATCCCGTGTACCCACATGCAGATAGAGTAGTAATACGGAAACACATATGATCATTGCCACTAACATATGTTAATGATACCCAAGGAGATACCAGTCCAGGTTTGATGGTTGATACAGGAGTGTGGTTGGTTGCCGACTGCACACTATTGAGTCTATTGAGTATATATAATTAAACAAGGGTTCACATATACAACAAGAACCCGGATGTTGTTGGTCTCTCTAATGTTCCTCCTCCACATCCCTCCTCATCGAACAAAGGTTAAGGAATAAAAAATAAAAGATAAAAAATAATAAAGGATAACTAGAACAAACAGAAGAAGGGAAGAAAACAAAAAGCAAGTACGGTCTCTCTTCTCTGGCCCTTCTAACCATTCGCAATTACTTTGTCATCTTCATCTTTCTATCGTGCTTTCCTCTTCTCGTCCTTTTCTCACATGCTGTCATCTTCCCTTTGCTTCTTACCATCAGCTTCTGATTCCTGGACATAATCTATGCAATGTCTGGCATTAACCTACGCTAGAATCATCCATGTGATAAAGCATCATAGATACACACCCGGACAAAATAATAGGTGTGAACCCCCAAAATGTGTAAAATGTAAAGAAAAAATTATACAGTATATTCTGCAATCAAAAAACCACTACGGCAAGTGAGTAGCACTCTTTTTGAATGAAATGGGGGAATCCCCGCAATAAAACTACTTCTTGGAAAATATTGCGGATTGTTTCTTTGTTCGGTATTCAAAGTTGAGCTGGACAATATAATAGGTGTGTGCTGGTAAAAATTTAAAGTGAATAAATTTAAATACTTATATAGTTGCAGATGGTGAGATTTTGAGGATATTAAACTAGCTGAAGGTACAATTATAACATTGTTATAATATTAGATGGGCCGTGGACCTCACTGCAGTGTAGAGGAAAGAAGACTTGTTCGTCGGCTCCGCGATGAGGGGAAAACCTACAAATTCATTGCTACATCAATTGGACGATCTGAAAATTTTGTTACGAATGCTCTGAAACAGGAAAAATTCATTGAAACCCGTGGAGCACCTAATAAAACTTCACCAGTGACTGACAATCGTAAAGTTACCTTAGCTAAACGCGACCCGTTCAAATCATCCAGGACAATTGCCAGCGAAATTGGGAATTTGGTATCATCACGAACCGTTCGGCGGCGATTAGTAAATGCAAAACTACCCGGTAGGATTGCCCGGAAAGTTCCGCTGCTTAGAACTGCAAATTTGAAGACGAGGAAAAACTTTGCGTTGATTCATAAAACCTGGTGCGGATCGCAGGGTGAAAAAAAATGGCGCAACATCCTCTGGAGCGATGAAACAAAGATAAGTTTGTTTGGTAATGATGCGGCAAAAAACGTTCGTCGACCGGAAGGCAAACAATTTCATGTTAGGTTTACAAAAAAAACGGTGAAACACGGAGGTGGCAGCATAATGGTATGGGGCTGTTTTTCGTGGCAAGGTGTAGGCCCGATACATCGAATTGATGGCATAATGAATAGATTCGTGTACAGGGATTTGTTGGATATAGTAATGCTGCCATATGCTGAGGATAATATGCCGCTGTTGTGGACATTTCAGCAGGACAATGATCCTAAACACTCATCTCGATTGGTGCAAGCATGGTTCCAAGAGCATATGGTGGATGTCGTTGAGTGGCCAAGTCAATCCCCAGACCTCAATCCTATTGAGAACCTCTGGGGTAAACTCAAACGAGAAGTTTCAAAGACGTTTTGCCAAAACAAAGCGCAGTTATGGGAGAATATTCAAAAAGTTTGGTACAATATTCCTGTAGAAACTTGTCGGAAGAATTGAAAAAGTCATCAAGAATAATGGCGGATATTCAGGGTATTAGATGCGGCCTAACGAATTCAGTATAAAAAAGGACCCTAACTATCGAAATTTCAATGTTAATTACTAAGTTTGTTGGGCACACCTATTATTCTAGCCACATGAAAATTGGCGTTTTTTATGAATTAACTAAATTTTAAGTTTTTTTTCAGAGTTTGTGAAGCCTTTGGTTTTTGTTATGACGATGAAGTGTTTATGTTGAAAACTAAATTAATTTTTGAGGGATAATAAAGCTATATAAAGAAACCAAGCTTGTTTAAAAAAAAAAATTGTTCACACCGATTATTTTGTCCGGGTGTGTACATCTATATCTCACCCCACATCAAAGAACCAATTCCATAACAGTCAGGAATCTGTTCTGATTGCTGACAAATAAAAAATAAAATAAATCCATGTGATCATTTTTACTACTCAAGTCTGATGGCGCTCTGGCTGCCTACACATCAATTCATAAAAATGCTTGTGAGGAAATTCTCTATGGATACACACACATCACATGCCGTGTGTGCATTAGAGACGACGACCATCGTCGTTGCAACAAGTCAAGAGCAACGCTACTCTCTTCCATTCGGCTGCCTTGATGTTCTCTTTAATCGGTGATACACATGCACACACATAACGTCACGCTCAGACATTTTACGAGTGATATTGACCTGTTCGTCGCGTAACCATGTGGCGGCAGATTGTATATAGAAATACATGGGCCAGCTGATTATGACGATGATGATTGGTGTTGGCTGGCTAGTGGTTTTTGGAGGGAGTTGTATCGTATAGATACAATTGAAAACTGTGGGAAATGCGTAAAAAATTCGGATAGGGTGAATATGGGATAATGAGAGAATGACGATAGGAATGAAAACAAAAGATGAGTTGTTGGGATTTGAGGTTTTATGAAAATAAAATTTCATAATCGTTCGAGTGATAGTTGAATTCGGTTTGGTTGTTCGTGGGCGCTGATATTTTTCATTAAAGTACAGTTTCTAATAGGCTGATATTTTTCATTAAAGTATAGTGTTAAATAATTTGGTACAGTGAAGAAAGGACAAATTGGAAAATTAAAGGAAACGGATTGCACGTAAGTTTTTTAAATAGACATATATGTGGTTTTTTCAATGAGAAAGATGGGGTAAAAAGTTTGGATGAATTGAAATAAATGAAAATGAAATAACTTCTTAAAGTTTTTCAATTTTTAAAGTTTTTCGATTATTAATCGAGTTCGGGTGGGTTTGTGAGCTCCTAAAGTCTAAATCATTCAATTTGAGGCAATCTAAATTATAGAAGTGCAGTTTAAAAAATATACTTAAGTGAAAAATATACTATAAATTGATAAATCAAAGTTACACGTGGGTTTTTAAATAGACATATATGTGGTTTTTTCAATGAGAAAGATGGGGTAAAAAGTTTGGATGAATTGAAATAAATGAAAATGAAATAACTTCTTAAAGTTTTTCAATTTTTAAAGTTTTTCGATTATTGAGCGAGTTCGGTTGGGTTTGTGAGCTCCTAAAGTCTAAATCATTCAATTTGAGGCAATCTAAATTATAGAAGTGCAGTTTAAAAAATATACTAAAGTGAAAAATATACTATAAATTTATAAATCAAAGTTACACGTGGGCTTTTAAATATACATATATGTGGTTTTTTCAATGAGAAAGATGGGGTAAAAAGTTTGGATGAATTGAAATAAATGAAAATGAAATAACTTCTTAAAGTTTTTCAATTTTTAAAGTTTTTCGATTATTAATCGAGTTCGGGTGGGTTTGTGAGCTCCTAAAGTCTAAATCATTCAATTTGAGGCAATCTAAATTATAGAAGTGCAGTTTAAAAAATATACTAAAGTGAAAAATATACTATAAATTTATAAATCAAAGTTACACGTGGGCTTTTAAATATACATATATGTGGTTTTTTCAATGAGAAAGATGGGGTAAAAAGTTTGGATGAATTGAAATAAATGAAAATGAAATAACTTCTTAAAGTTTTTCAATTTTTAAAGTTTTTCGATTATTAATCGAGTTCGGGTGGGTTTGTGAGCTCCTAAAGTCTAAATCATTCAATTTGAGGCAATCTAAATTAAAATATAAAATATAAAAATATACTATAAACTGATAAAGCAAAGTTACACGTGGGTTTTTTAAATAGACATATATGTGTTTTTTTCAATGGGAACGATGTGGTCAAAAGCATGGATGAATTGAAATAAATGAAAATGAGGGAAAATTTTAAAGTCTTTCGATTATTGAGCGAGTTCGGTTGGGTTTGTGAGCTCCTAAAGTCTAAATCATTCATTTTGAGGCAATCTAAATTATAGCAGTGCAGTTTAAAAAATATACTAAAGTGAAAAACATACTATAAACTGATAAATCAAAGTTACACGTGGGTTTTTAAATAGACATATATGTGTTTTTTCAATGGGAATGATGTGGTTAAAAGTATGGATGAATTGAAATAAATGAAAATGAGGTAAAATTTTAAAGTTTTTCGATTATTAAATGAGTTCGGTTGGTTTTGTGAGCTCCTAAGGTCTAAATCATTCAATTTGGGGCAATCTAAATTATAGTAGTACAGTTTTAAAAAATATGCTAAAGTTAAAAATGTACTATAAACTGATAAATCAAAGTTACACGTAGGTTTTTAAATAGACACAGATGTGTTTTTTCAATGGGAACGATGTGGTCAAAAGTATGGATGAATTGTTGAATAAAGAATTCTTTCAAATCAAAAAGTACGGATAATGTGATAATATGTCTTAGAAAACCTTGTCGAGGCGTCTGCTCATTTATGGAAATAGTTAAATCTATTTCAATCTAATCAGACATATGGTAAAATCGTTCGTTGAAGAAAACGTATGATGTTGTAATGGAACATCTTTTGTTCTGCATGGTACATACCATGTGTTGATGAGTTTGATTCTGTTGAATTTTATTATTATTAATTTTGTGAAAATAAATATTAAAGCCTTGTGATTATTAATCGAGTTCGGGTGGGTTTGCGAACTATGAGAATTACTTATCAGGTTAAAAAGGTCAGTGAAAATATATGGGGAAATCTTTGTTGGGGAAAAAAACGTTTAACGTTTGGGATCCTCATGTGATATGGTACATCCTTTTGTTCCATATGGTGATACTTTGGAGTTGACCGCGGACTCGTTGGAATGCACACAGATGCATACTAACGAATGGAATAAATTCACAAGGTAGTAATTCTTAAGTGAACAAATTAATGAGACAAGTCTTAAGAACAAAAGTTCTTAAATAAATAGGGGCCCACATCTCAAGTGGAAATCACTCTGGGCTAACTCTTGAATATTATAAGGGAAGGAATTGAATTTTTCTTCTTTTTTGTTTGTTGGATGGAACAGCAATGATGATTTTTAATCTCATTGGTGTTTCAATTGAATTTGATCAAGCGAAGTCGGTTTGTTGGCCTGTGTTCACAGGGAGGATTTTGACATGGTTCTTTTTAATGAACAGGAATTCTTTCTACTTATGATTTTTGAATTGTAAGTGGAGATTCCCTTACATACATGATGTTTGACTGATGATGGTTTGGATGGGAGTTTCTGGTTGATGTTGGGGCAAGTAATCGGAGAGCGATTGATGGATGTTGTACCTAATCAGAAAGATATATTTTAATTTGATGAAAATATCGCTAATAATTTGTTCTTTTCTTTTTCTTTTCTTCACCACAACTAATAGTTTTAATATAATATATTAAATTAAAAAATTTCAAAATATATACTTCCAATGCATTTAATTTAGTCATTACTCTTCTAAACACCAATTTAATGTACCATATTGGATAAGAGTTTGTTATCAGTATTCTTTTGATGTCAATTAAAATATTATTCCATAGTATGTTGTTGGAGATGTCTAGTGCATTCTTTGTGTATTGTATAATAGTGTTCAGCCTAGTTGTTTCCGGATGACATGAATGATAATTCAAGATTCTGTCCGATGCAATCTGCTTTTTATACCATGATGTGATAATCGTATTATCATTGTGTCTCATGATAGTAATGTCTAAATAGTTGATTGCATTGAATTCATTTTCAAATTCTATAGTGAATTCAATATCTCCGATGTCTTTCTCCTTGTATTTGTTTTTAAGAGCCTCTGACTGATTTTCCAATAAATTGCGAAAAGTTCTGATATTCTGCGCAGCGCTTATTATTAAAATATCATCCACATATTTACACAAAACAGAATTTGCAGATTTCCATTAATATTCATGCAGGACTCAAACAAATGATCCATGTATAGGTCCGCCATAATTGGTGCCAATGGGCTACCCATCGGAAGTCCTGTATTCTGCAAGTAGATGTTGTCATTGTCACCACATTGAAACAAGTTACAGTCAATGGTAGCAAATCTGAGCAATTGTTTAATGCTATAGATGCTTATCTCCATCTCTGCTTGAATTCTCTCTCCGAATTTTTGTATAATCATGTCGATTGTAGTATATATCGGTATATTGGTAAACATATTTTTAACATCCAACGAGGCCAGAATGACATTCTCATGGTGTCTTGTCACGGTCGGAACCGACAAGTATCGCGCGCGAGCCGAAGTTTTCTTTTAATAACAAAAAAAAAAGAAGGAAAAAAAAATATACCCTCTACCAATCTTCGAAGGAAAGGATGGTAGAGGGTAGCTCGGTACCAAGGAGTAATTCATTGCGTTTTAGAAACTAGCGTAACTGTTAGGGCCATAGCTTTAGGGTAAAACAATAGAAGAATGATTCCTCGATACAACAGCTACGTACGTAACGAGATCGGAACAGGCCGACAACCACGGAAACGTGACCAACGACCGCGAGAATCAGAAAAGGGAATCGCGGGCAGTAGATGGCAGGCGGACGGGGACGACTTAAGTGGTGCCGACATCGATTCTACCGCGGGAAGCACATACATAGACGACACTTAGCGCATACTTACTGTGGATTTCTACGGGTGAATCCTTAATACCTCGAGACGACCTGTCGCATCTGGGAGACCAACTTCGATTTCACGATCAAAACGTCCGAAGCGACGGAGAGCAGGATCAATGGAATTTGGTCGATTCGTGACCGCCATAACGATCAAGTGCGAGTTTTGTTTTTATACCATCCATGAGAGTAAGCAGTTCCGATACAATACGTCGTTCGACTTCACCATGAGTCTTCCCTCGCTTGGGAGCAATAGCATCGATTTCGTCAATGAATATGATCGCCGGGGCGTTCTTTTCAGCTTCTTCGAAAGCCTTACGCAAATTAGATTCTGATTCCCCGGCTAATTTCGACATGACTTCAGGTCCGTTTATCTAAAAGAAGAAGGCATCAGAGAAGAAAAATACACCGGAGCAACAATACAAAACGGCTAAACACGTTTGCCGTACACGACATCTGAGCACGATTGTATGACAACGACGGCGGATATATGGACACACGAGTTATCATCATTGACGGCCTCTTCGACTATCAGACGGGTTGGACGATCGTTCTTTTTCAGCATGGCGGCTGCTAAAGCATCAGGAGTCTTAGAAATTATCAAACGCACAGCAAGATAAGACACTCTAGATCGTACACCACTCAAGCTACACTTGTCACAAATGTCAGCGGCCATGGCCTATGACAACAGAGCAACGCAGAATGACAGTTTGGTCAGTAAGGGTACTAAAGGGGAAAAGTGGTACTGCAATTGTACCAAAAAAATGGACAAGTGGAAATATTGCAGATTGAATTGGCATTTCCAGTCCGAATCATTCTCAGAGTTCAAACACCCACAACGGGTTGTGAAAAGCCGCTTTAGCGGGAATCGAAATGTTGAATCGACAACTGAAGTGAAAAATGGAATAGGGAGATTCTTTTTGATTTTGGACACGGTAAGGAGCAGGTTGGTGTAGAAGTGTCCAGGAAATAATATTGGATATTATATATTTTTCTTCTTGGCACGTATTGGCGACTGTGGTGTACTGCGACGGAACAAGAAATATCGTCAAGGAGTTTCAGTACATTCAAGACGGAAGCGGGAGCGAAAAAAAAAGAATTAGAAAGGAACCTGATACGAGACGGATTTCTGTTTTTCTCAGCGACGGAAGGGTAATTGATACCGAGTTGCGCGAAGTAATCGATGTATCGTAGTCTTCATCAAACGGAAAGGGCCCCAGCGTGGGATTTTTACCAGTTCAACGCGAGATCCAGTAACTCCAAGGCAATTTTCGCAGGTTAGATAGTTTAAGTTATTCCTTAGGTTCGTTTCAATCGTTAAACCGAATTATCCACTCATCATAATGAAAGATGTGTAAATTTAAATATCGCGGAAGAGATTTGGAAAATAGATAATGTGTTAGTGATAAGTCATGCTACCAGCAGTGGTAGAGCTAACCAACCGTTGTTCGTAATCTGATAAGTGAATTAAATAAAAGTGTAAATTCAGGAGGAAAAACCTTGGTACCATCTCGTATCCGTAATTTTCTTGGCAGCGTAATCGCGAGGCATTCTTTCGGCGGGATCTTACTTTTACCCTCGAGACCGAGCAAACCGTCGTCACCTTCTCGCTTCGGGACGACAGGCGAGTGTTTAATTCCGGCCAAGAAGCGAGTGGCGCCTACCCACCCCATTTCTCTGCGAGCGAAGGCCGCCCGGAATTTGTCTTCGTGGTCTGGACAAGCGACTTAGATCCGTGGAAAACTTGTCGAAAGAGTTACGGTAACAGTCTGAGTTTGTGTTGTATGTTGTGTAGTTTGTTAATCAAAGTTTGGGTATTGGCAATGTTATATATGTCATTTTTATAGGACTTAAGAATTGTTGCCAGTAATACCGATAACGGGCCACCAATGGACATCCTAGTATCTACTATTGGTCTTAAGGGTATATCAGGTTTATGTACTTTAAAGGTGCCATATATTCTAGGGATTAGTAGATTTTTGTATGTTAGTTTATTATTCCAGTCATTGTTTAATAGTTTAGAATTGATATTCATTCTAATGCAGTTACTGAGTCTACGGTTTAGCTCCATTCTTAATTCATAATTAGTTCTTTGTAATGGCGTGAATAGTCCTTGACTTATTCCTTTCTCTATAAATTTATCCATCTGTCTATTGTATGTATTTATGTCTACTATTAGTGTAATGTTTCCTTTGTCTGCTTGCATAATTCTTATATGCTTGTCTATTTTAAGGAACCTCATGGTATCATGAGTCGCCTTTTTGATGGTCATATATATATTACTGGGGGTTTTTCCCGTTCGTTTGTGTTTTTTATTAGGTTTTCTGATTGTTTTCAATCCCACCTGATAGAATTACTTTTTTTTTACGCTTAGTTTATATGAATTCTGCTCACTAGTTTGATGCCCCAGCACATTAATTACCTCTACCCAGTACATATTGTATAGCTTATCAATTGGATCTATAGCAAATTTAGGTCCATATGATAGCAAAGCTTTTATATTGTTTGGTACATTAAGTTCCGTTAAATTGACTAGTGCATTACTGATTGGCCTGAGAGCTTCATTCATTCTTTCCGTATATTTATCCACCAATGTAATGGGTTGATTTGTTGTTATTGTTGTTGCTGTCACATTAGTACTGTCCACCCTCTTCCTCTCGTTAATCATAGTCTGATGTATATGATATGTGTCATAGTTATTGTGTTGATGAATTTGATCTAAATTACTATCAATGATATCTACCAGGATGTCTATACTGCGTGTCCAGTGATTTATAACATCTTTATGTTTGAGATTAAGTGCCGGCTGTGTGTATTTGTAGCCACGATTCAGATTTATGTTTAGGCGGATTTGTTTATATTTGCTCATGATCAACATGCTCTCGACCTTACTTTGCTTGAGAGAGAGAGAGAGAGAGAGAGAGAGAGAAGAAAGAGAGAGAGAAGAAAGAGAGAGAGGAGAAAAACAGAAAGGAGAAAAACAGAAAGGAGAAAAACAGAAAGGAGAAAAACAGAGAGGAGAAAAACAGAAAGGAGAAAAACAGAAAGGAGAAAAACAGAACAGGAAAAAGCAAAAGAAGAAGAAAACCAGAGAAAGAGAGCAAGACAGGGAAAAAAGGAGAAAGCAAAAGAAAAAGAAAAGGAAAAAACCAAAGAAACAAGAAAAAAGAAGAAGAAGAAAAAGGGAAAAAGTTGAGAGAAGAAGAGAGACACAGGAAAGGACACCGCTCCAAATCGATCAGCTCAGCATGGTCCATCTACCAGCAAAAGAGAGTCACTCCGAGCTGTCCTGACGGGCAAGACCCCCAGCATGACCAATCCTTCACCCACCCCGGACACACCACCAAGCCAACACAACCAAGCATTTGTCCATAACGAAAGACGAACAGCACTCAAGACAAAACCAGCCCCACACCCACACCGATCAGCCAATAGAGGAGAGCACCGAGCCATCTCTTACAATTCAGCTGCACATCATCGATATTATGCTTCACTGACCGCGTTCTATTCTAATCGAGCGAATCATGGATGTATATGAAAATGAAGAATTTATATACAGCCTTGCCCAAAAGTATTAGGCACCCCATAAAAGATCACGCTGCATGTTTACTAATTGAGTATTGAATAAATCCTTTTCTTAGGATGACAGGTAGGAGTCATAAATCATTACCTGGAATAGTAGACGGCATATTGTTTGGGTCATAAAACATCTGGTGCCCGAAAACAAAGGATTGGGTGTTTTTGGTCGTATCGGTCAACGTTTCGTCACTTGTGTTTGGGACTCTAAATACTAAACAAGTTATTATTTTTGGTGAAGTGATATTATTTTTTTTGAAGTGAAGTGTACATTGATCCCTAATTTGTTCAAAAATGCCGAAAGCAAGTGAAATTAGTTTGGATAGTCGGGTAAAAATACAACTTCTACATGAACAAGGTAGATCACAAAAAGAAATTACTAAGTTGGTGAAGTGTTCGCGTTGTGCCGTGCAATCTGCCATCAAACGATTCATCCAGACTGGCACTCACGCCAACAAACCAAGATCAGGCAGAAAACGAATAACCACGAAGCGCGAGGACAGAAAGTTAATACGAGAGTCCATGAGAAATCGGAAAAAAACGTCATCGGAGCTTTCTGCTGCCTTGTTCGAAGAGACTGGAAAGCCCATAAGTGCTCAGACAGCCAGAAGAAGACTTACAGAAGCGGGTCTTAAAGGATGCAAAGCCAGGAAGAAGCCGTGGCTTTCAGAGGCCAACAAAAGAAAACGGCTAGAGTGGGCTCTCCGGCACCAACATTTTACTGAGGAAGATTGGTCCAATGTGGTGTGGTCTGACGAATCTAACTTTGAGGTTAGTCAATTTTATTGGTTTTTGGAGTTAATAAGAATGATCACCTATTCAATTCACTTAAGCCTTAAAAGTTATGGGTATTTTAAAAGGGGACTTTTTTTCTCTCTTCTATAGGTATTTGGAACACCAGGTGTGACCTTCGTGAGGCGACGTGTGGGCGAAGAATACCACCCAGATTGCATCGTACCAACGGTCAAGCACGGAGGAGGCAGTATTATGATCTGGGGATGCATGACTGTTGATGGAGTTGGCGAAATGTCTATTTGCGAAGGTCGCATGAACAGTGAAAAGTACATAGAAGTACTTGAAACTGCACTTGCGCCTTCGGTAATCAACATTTTCGGTGAAACTAATCTCGACGGAGTCATATTCCAGCAAGACAATGCACCTTGTCATAAGTCAGCGACTACGATGCGCTGGTTTACTGACAACAGTATTGACTTGTTGGATTGGCCTGCACAGTCCCCAGATCTAAACCCAATTGAGCATCTTTGGGCCATTTTGAAGCGGAGGATCAAAGAGCACTCTATTACAACCAAAACAGCATTAAAAAATGCGTTGGTGCAAGAATGGCATGCCATTACAAGCGAGGACTGTGCTAAGCTTGTACGCAGCATGCCAGACAGAATTCGTGCTGTCATTAAATCCAAAGGTGGACCGACTAGATTTTAAGTTCATTTAATTCATTTTTGTCTCTATTAATAATAATAAATCAACTTAGAAAGAAGAAGTTTTTTTTTCCGAAGATTTTAAGTAAATTTTAGGGTGCCTAATACTTTTGGGCAAGGCTGTATATGTTCATATACATCTCCACATATATATATATATATATATATATATATATATATATATATATATATATATATATATATATATATATATATATAGATATATATATATATATATATATATATAGATATATATACACACACATATACATATATATATATATATATATATATATATATATATATATATATATATACATATACATATATATATATATACATATATATATATATATATATATATATATATATATATATATATATATATATATATATATATATATATATAGATATATATATACACACATATATATCTCCGTGGAGGAACTGATATAGCGAATATGAAGCAAAATAAGTGCAGCAGTCGCGCTAGTCCTCGACGGCCCGGCTGCCCAAAAGGCGTGCTTACCCTTAAAAGGATCCAGCGGCCACCAGTCTCCTTATAAGCTCCTCCTCACTATCTACAATCTCAAAGACCATTGGATCAAATAATTAATTATTTGATTATATAGTAGAGTTAAACATGAATGTACCAATAGATACCCTCCACTCCATGCTTGCTTAGATATGGATGACCTGAATCCATATTCAGCTCATAAAACAACATTTATTATACCCTCAATTCTCACTCCCCAACAACACCTTCACCGATTTTATAAAAATCTTTTTATGCATATTTTCTCCTTTTTCAAAATTAAGTCACCAAACCCGCAATTGATAACAACCCTGAGCACCATTAAGTCATATTAGACATCAACTTATAATTTATACAGTAGTCATGCTAGTTTAGATCACACCACACTGTCCAGCAGGTATACTTGTATACAAAACTATCAAATGCAACACATTCCAGATGAGTTTCTATTACACCTTTCATATCTACCATCACACCCAATGTATCAAATCCAAAATTGATTTAGGTTCAGTGTATGGAGCCTGAGTGGAGGAGATATCTCCTCGTATATGCACATATAATCCTCACAATGTGTCAGGTTACCTCATATGTGAGACAATGCAACAATAAAACAACCATAAGCTCCAATATTAGATGAATTTTATTGCTGTTGTTCATGTGTTGTGACAGCCTTTATAAAGGAAAATATCTAATGGTTACAACAATATGTCTCATATTAGTTAATTTTAATTATATTAGATCAAAGAACATTGCACAAAGCCACAAAGAATAGAAAGATCAATCCCAAGATATGACACTATGATTGATAATAAACCATGAAAGTATTAATGGTAGATTCACTGTTTTATTATAAAGTGATTTATTGTTATTTAATTAGCAATTTATATTGACCCTGTACATTGTCACTAAACTAATTTCTATATTGAAATGTTAAATTGCAAATATATGCAAATTAATGACACAGTACTATGTCTGTTTGTCTATTGTTTGGCCAATGTTTAAAACATTGTTGTGCACTCAGCCTGTTCAGTGCAATACATGTACATACTTAAACAAATTACATATTTACAATGTGTACTGTTTGATGAGTATACAATTCATAACCTGTTGCAAACTCTCATTCTAATTCTTCATCTTTCGATTTTCCGAAAATTTTCCACAGCCCTATTTATTAATGCATTGAACTGTCATATGGTTCTACTGTCAGTCATATTTAAAACTCACAACTTATTACCACGTATCAAAAACTAATCAATGTTGTTTATTTTAGGCCTTCATCCGGAAACCAACTTTTTTAATTCAAAAAGAAAAGAACAATTAGAGCCGAGCCGGCCTGATAAAATTCAACTTAATGAAATACGGATGCTCGAGTCATGCAGTCATATGGCATGTAAGTAGCTACATTTAAATATTATGTTCAATCTAATACTGTCAGTCAAAGAATCTGACTGAGTATACTTTCATCATGTAGTGACAGTGGAAATTAATTTAGTTATCAAAACACTATCATTGTATTTTTCAAAAAACCCACCACCAACAATGTCATCTTTCGATTCTCGAAACAAACTGTGAATATAACGGTATCCTTCGCGGTAATAAGTTTGATATTCAACCCACATGTATCTGGTCGTTATGCAGAGGCACACATGTGTATAGTTGATGCCAACGAATCATCTCAGTCAATTTAGAGTGAAAATTCTCTTAGAGTGGCCATTGGATTCAAGGTCAAAGGACCATTTTGATGAATCATAATTAATTGAGTGTATTTTTTGTGTGTTATTCTTCGTATTATGCAAAACACAATTCATCATCACTATATGTTCATCAAATAGATGAAACATTTGTGTGCACAGTGTGTCTCTCTGTCATGGATCCAGGGTTGACCCGAGCAATCCTCAAATAACTCCTTAAAAACCATAAATATCGTCTTCACACATTCTTAAATCCCTCAAAGACAACTTCTTTGAAAATTAGTTTTCTAGCGGTTCTGATGCGCTAGACTATTTTTTTATATATAATATTTTCACTGCAACCGCTTGAACCAATATTTTCCTTAATAATTTTCTTCACTTAAATACTGCACAACTATAATATTTGGCTTCAATAAATAAAAAAACCACCCGAACTCAATGAACAATCGAAAGAATTTAACATTTGTCTTTTTAAAACCAAATCTTATAACTCATATTCATATATCGTCTTTTGTTTCACATTCCTCTCACAATTCCTTCATTGCACCATATTCACCCTATCCGAATTTCAAACGTTTCCCACGATCTTAATTGTAGCCATACGATAACTTAATCTAATTTCTTACCTGTTCGTGGGAAACATAAATGCTTTGCATTAAATTTTCGCGATGCACGTTACAGACAGACAACGCATCAGCGAAATTTAGATATTAAGAATTCGTAGCTTTAATTGAAATATGTAATCATAGTTTAGTTCGTCCAGTGTGGACGCAAAATAAATATTTTTTTTCCCGAATCCCACAGTTGTTTAATTAACTGGCGCCCAACGTGGGGCTGCATTCGGTCGTGTGCTGTTAATTATTTGCTGGATAAATAAAAATAATAAGCCTAACGGTCTAGACCTTTACTGAGGCTGACAAGTGCTCCAATTTCTATTTCCTCTTATTTCCAAAGCTTACAGGTTTACATCGTAAAGGTGCCGAGAATCAACAACGAGAATCAAGTTGTGGACAACCTGAAGCTGAGATATCTTCAACGAAAACCAAGTCGTCGATATCCTGGAATTTAGAAGAGGCTAATTTCGAAGATCCCGCGACGTTGAAACGCCGAAACAACAGGAAATCGAAGCACGCACGTCGATCAAGCGGAGACCTAAGTAGACCGAGCTGAAACGGCGAGGAAGAAAAGGATAAACATCCGCAATCAAAACCGAGCAAGCAGCCCAAATAATTAGAACTCACGACACCAAGGGATTCAAAACAAAATGAAAAGGATAATTTGTATGTAAGTCAAAATCCTTTATACCTATTTATTTAACTATTATATATATAATAGTTAAATAAGTAGTTATATAATATAATATATTATATAACTTATTTAACTAAATATACTGTGCAACAACGTAATTTTAAAAGCGAACGAAAAACAGTGAACATCTAAAGTGTAATAGAATATCTAAAAGTGAAATTTAAATATCTGTGCATGCGTAAAAGAAAAAAAGCTGATTGAAACCATTTAGTAAATTAAAAGTATTTTTGTGAAACCATTTTTTTTTTGGCATGCACGCAGAAGAAAAGAATATTTGAATGATTTTAATTAAACGAGATCAATCTATTATAATCTTTTATCTACATATAATTTACATTTTACCAATACATATATATCAAATTGATCTATTATTGAATTTTATTCGTGATTGAAAAAGTGAATTATTGAAATTTACCTGTTTTTGAAAAATCGTGTTATATTGTCAGCGTTGATTATTTTTGGTCCTCTCAACCGCCGGTTTTATACCGAAGTTTATCCTGAAGTTTTTTTTTGGTATTTGCGATTCGAAGTTTTGTTGGTATTTGTGATTCGAAGTTTTATTGGTATTTGCGATTCTGAATCCAATTCTTAAGTGAATAAAGTTCCAAAAAGTGTGTTTAATTTCCGGTTTAAGTTAACGGTTCTAATATATTTTATTACCAGAAGTTGTGGTCGCTCGATTTACACAATGTCAAACCCAAATAATTTGATAAGACCATCCATTTTGTCTGGTCCAAGCGGGACCCCGCCACCAGCTCCTGGCATTCCTCCAAATAATCTCCTTCTCAATAATCCAATTAATAACGATAGAGCGGAGATGGTACAAATTATCTCGCGTATCGTATCTGAAACCTTGCAAACTCAAGGAAGGCAAATATTTAATACATTCATGAAGAATAAGAAGTGAGACTATTCTGGGGAAGTCTTTTGCGTCGACCACGTACCCTTTCACTTTTGTTGAAGGTCGGGAGGCACTTTGTGCGAAGTTAGAAGAGGTCGGATCTTTAGTAGTTTCCATTTCGGGAGATTTCAACTCGGGAGAATTTCTGAAAATAAAAGGGAAAATATGTTTCGGGCTGCGAAGACTAAGCTACATGAAGGGGAAAACGGCCGAAGAAATAGATATCCTCAGGTAGACAAAGGGCCAACTTCTTATCGCCATGGGGGATCTTTTGTACAAAGCTGGTGGAGAATTTGCAGAGGAGTCGGACGAGGATTGGTCATTGAATACCGCAAGCTCACCAGCCCCAAGTACGCCTGTTTTTCAGCCTAAGCCGTTAGACCTGCATAAGTGGGGGGTGAAGTTCAATGGGGAGTCTCCTGGCTCAGTGAGCGCCTTTTTAGAACGAGTAGAAGAACTGCGAGAGGCCAAAGGATTATCTGAGGCCCAACTTTTTAAGTCTGCGGTGGACCTATTCGAGGGTAAAACTATAATCTGGTTTCGCGCAAATCGCTCGATTTGCCGAAGCTGGGAAGAGCTGGTAAAGGAGTTGCGGGTCGAGTTTTTCTCCGCTGATTACGACGATCGCCTTTTAGAAGAGATAAAACGGCGAACTCAAGGCAACTCAGAGTTTATTGGGGTGTTTGCTGCCGTAATGGAAGGGTTGTTTCGTCGACTCAGTGAAAGGCCCAGCGAAGGGGAGAAATTGAAGCTGTTAAGGAAAAACATCGCTCCCTTTTACCAGACTCAACTCGCATTGGTGAAGATTGAGTCGATTGCGGAACTGGTGAAGCTCGGCAGGTCATTGGAGGCTACTAGAGTCAGCGTAGAGTTTTTTGCACCACCTCTACCACGCAGAACTTCCAGATTATTGGAACCGGACTTGGCATACCTGGAGTCAGTGGACGTAGGCATAGCTGCTGCAGCGGTGTCTGGAACTAACCAAAGCATTCCATGCTGGAATTGTCGTAAGTTGGGCCATACTTCTAGGGAGTGCGACCAGGCGAGAAGATTTTTCGGGTGTGGAAGGGTAGGAGCTAGGAGAGCAGAGTGTCCGAACTGTCGAGATTAGTTATTTGCCAGACTAGTTATTTGCTAGATCAGCTTCAGGGAGATAGCCGCCCGTACCTAGAGGTTGCAGTGAATGGTCAGACATTCCTTGGCTTGGTCGATTCGGGAGCGTCCAAATCGGTGATTGGAGGACAAGGTTGGGAGCTAATTTAGCGACTGGGAATTGAATTGAAAAAAAAGACCGGAGGGACATACGGCTGGCTAACGGAGTTAGCTGTAGGGTAGAAGGAGTGGCCTGGTGCCCGATCAAGGTGCAGAGTAGGCAAAAGTGGATGGAGATATTGGCGGCACCTACGATTTCTCACCTTATTTTGGGAGTGGATTTCTTGCGGCTATTTGGGATCGTACTGAACGTGGCGAAGGTGCAGTGGGAGATGGTCGCGTCGTTGGAGGGGCTCAAGTCCTTAAACTTAAGAGCTTCTAAGCTTATAGTGATCACTCGGATCATATTTCATTGTATTTTTATACCGGCTCGATAGTGTTGCATTTTTAAACTGTGGTGTGGACACTCACCGAACTTTTGCCGGAGTGCTACCATTATTGTGCATCGTGTTTACAAAGTGCTACAACGTTTACATTTTATTGCTGGTTTTCTATTTTTATTTGAATTTTATTTTGAATTATATTACTTAAATTTAATGATTATTATTATATATCTTTTTTTCCTTAAATACTATCATTGATCATGCCTCTTTGTTCCGCTAACACCTGTTGTGACAAAGCCAAAAAAAACAACACTTATTACTTGTTTCAGATTTTGCGGCTTATCTTTTCACGCGAAGTGTGAAGGTCTCACTGCACCCATAGGTGATTGCATCAATTGCGCGGATTCGGGTATCCATTATTACTGTGAAAAATGCCAGAAACATTCTATTCTTACCTACGTTCATAGACTTCGAGCCAATCGACGAAACTTTACTGCGCTTGAGGTCTCTTTCAACGCACTAAATAAGCAGCTTGATGATTCCTGCAAGGAGACCGAAAAGCTCCTAAAATTTGCATTGACTGAGCGTCCTTCTACTTCTACGTCGCAAGATTCGCTGGCCGTCTGTGATGCGATCTTACCTTCCACCTCACCTGCTTGTCCTGCGCCTTCTCTACCAGCTGGAATCTGTATTCGAGCTCAGAAGCAACTTAATTCAACTCAGGCCCCGCTGCAGCAGCCTATCAATCAAGCTCGGCCTGTGCATACTTCTGCGGAGCGGTCGCCACATGTGGATCTTCTACAAGTTAGCTCACCTAGCTTACAGGCTCAACCTAAACCTCATTCCAAGCCTCAAGCTCAACGTAAGCGACAAACGGCACATCGCGTTGTTAATCTCCATGCACCCAACATTCAGGTGTATTCGGATGATAAGTCTGGCTCTATCACGGTTCCTGATAACCAGGTTGTTACACAGTGCAATACTCCGCCAATACCTGTAGCCTTGCCTCAACTCAGAATTTTCGTAAGTCGGGTAACTTATGGAGTATCTGCAGAGGATATCATGAAATTCATCACGTATAGGCTTGGTTTTTCGCCTAGCATTTTATCCTGCGTTAAACTCACCCCTGACAACTTACCGGACAGAGTTATGGCCTTTTTCAAGATCGTCGTATCTGCTGGTATGGACATCGTACTTGCGCCGGAGTTTTGGCCTGCTGCAATCCTCGTTAAAAAGTTTAAACAGCGAAAACAAAAAAAATTTAGAACAACATCAAAAAAGTTTTACATGCCTAACTAGTAGATCTACTTCGCTTTGTATTTTTTACCAAAATGTCCGTGGTTTGAGGACCAAACTTAAAGAAGTTCTGCTTGTGACTACTTTAGGTTTTCATCACATTATCTATTTTGCAGAAACATTGCTTAATGACAATATTCTGAACAGAGAATTCCTTCCATGTCATACTATTTTCCGAAGAGATCGTGATCGCGTTGCTTCTTGCAAAGCCGATGGTGGAGGCGTTTTAATTGCCATCCATAACACTCTTGGTGGAACACTTTGTGCCGAGTTTGTCCAATCTCTTCTTATTGAGAGTATTGTTGTACGTGTTATCCTTCCCCCAACTTTCGATCTACTGGTCTTCTGTGTTTATATCCCCTGTAATTTGTTTGTCACTGCATATGAACGTTTTTACGTTGAACTTTCTAGTGTCATCCTTTCTCGGTTTCCTTTAACTCCCCTCCTAATTTTAGGCGACTTCAACATGCCCATTGTGGAGTGGGACTCCAATAACCTCAGTTTACTGACCTACAACCACCTCTCTGTTGCGACTTCTTCCTTTCTTTCACTTTGTTCTTGTTTCCAAATTAACTAACTTCGTTACCCCAATAACAGAATCCCCGATTTAGTACTTACTAGCGTCCTTACTCTTGCTTCTTTGCATATGAGCAACCCGTAGGAATTGCTTCAGGCCAATTGGTTACTAAACTGATTGAAAATGGACCGACTATTAGATCGACAGTTGAATGGAAGAAGGTAATCGTTACAGATGTGTCAAATACCTTTCAATTGATTTCATATACTTTCAGGTATGGGCTGATTACAAATATAAAATCAAAAATAAACTTCGATTTAATAAAAACAGTAATACATAAACAGGCGGGGGTTTGTATGAAGAAAAACCGCTTGATCTATTTGAGAGTTGGTTGAGTCAGCCGGCTTGGAAATGACAGTTAATGGGATACCATCGACACAATCCTACGGCTGCAGCTCCACATCTATAGCTGAGACTACATTAACAATGGATGAGCATTATGACTGGGATAATGCAAGCATCAGTAATCCCAACGATGATGTTCAGTTTGTTACATTTGGATTTAATAAATAATTTTTGATTCCATCTCGTATGCTTTGAACGAGTCTTGTTAAGTTTCTCTCCGCAGTTTCTTCTGTTTCGAGATTTAAATCAGTATTTTCTGTCCGCAAACACACATCAGCTGCATTCAGCTCCACATTGAAGTGTATGCAGATGTTATGTAAAGCAGCACACACATTGATTGCAGATGCTGCCTTTTCTGGTGAATATCGCATTCTCCTTTCATCTTGCAAGCATCGCCACCATTGGCCTTTCCAGACACCTATAGTCATCTCTACGATGCTTCTGGCCTGAGCATGAATGGCGTTGAAAGTTATTACCTTATTATCTACATCTACCATCCGATAGGGCGTAGTCACCCCATTTCAACTTGGCACGATCCGATACCCAACAAGTTGAGCATAGCAGGCAATCTTAAAATAGCTGGAATGCCTGTGCTTCTTTATTTCTCAAATATATTGCTCAAATCAAGAACATACTCGAAAGTCTCTTTATTTATCTTAAATTGCTTGTGGAATCTAGAAATCAGTGACAGATTTATAATTATTTCGTAACAACAAAAAGATTTACTCGTTTTCTTCTAGGCATAATGGGTTGCTTCTATCTCTTAGCGCACGACGCCTTATCCTCATTATGATTTGTTCTTCATGCTCGCTACTGCTCGAACATAAACTAAGATCACTACACAAAATTCAACACGTTTAGTTGCACCGATGTTTTATTTATTTATTATTTATTTGGGGTCCCATCATAATTATTTAAAAACATTTCCAACAGGAAATTTGAATTCAGGCGTTGCCACAAAATATCTCACAGATAAGTTTAAAATGTTGGAAACCCACGAGAAATATGTCAATCTTTTACTCGATGAAATATATGTAAAGCCGGTTATTTGTTTTAAAGGGGGCAAAGTAGAAGGAATCGCTCATAACACGCAAAATGACATTGCAGATCTGGGCCCTGCTACAACTGTCCAGGCATTAACTTCACTTTTATCCAAAAATAAGGATGTAGTAGGCCTATATCCAGTTAAAGACATAAGTGCTCTTTTCTCTTCGAAACTACTCAAACTATTTTGAAAATTTTGCACGAAATCGGCTATGAGGTAGTGTGTGTGCTAGCTGACAATAATCAAGTAAATAGAAAACTTTTTAAACAATTTTCTCCCCACAAAGAATTACAGCCTTTTATTAATTCTCCATTTATTGCTGGCAAAAAAATATTTTTCGCTTTCGATACCGTTCATATATTCAAATGTGTAAGAAACAATTGGATAAATGAAAAATCGCAGTCTTAAGTTTCCTTCAATCGAAGATGCCAATGAAATAGCTGACGCCGGTTTCTCATGTTTAAAAAAAATGCATGATCAGGAAAAGTTTTCAACATTAAAATTAGTTCCTTCCTTATCATATAAGGCACTTAATCTGAATAGCTTTGAACGGCAAAATGTTTCCCTTGTTATGAGAATTTTCAATGAGAAAACCATTGAGGCTGTTAAAACTTTTTTCCCCAAATCCACTGGGACAATTGAGTTTCTAGAGAATATATTTACTTGGTGGACAATTGTCAATGTTAAGACCCAAAAAAAGGACATAATTCAAGGCAAAAATATGCGGAGCCCTGTTACGGCTCACAGATTTTTTCTTTAAAATAAAAAAATAAAAAAAAAAATCCTCCACCGTCCTCCCAGAGGGAGTACGATGGAGATGGTTCGCGAATCACGGCTCTCAGAATTTTACATGAAGCGTAATAAACCAACATATTGTAATTTAATGAGAGTTTAAGATAAAATTTTCTATTTAATTGAATATCAGTATGTATAGCGATAAGACAATTTAGTTGTAAGTTGGATAGCTACGAGTTTGCGAAGTCAAACGAAGGCAGAGAGCAGTGCCAGCATCGCACCCGAACGCACGGCGGAGCAACGCGCACTTTTGACGTCAGCTTGCAACATCACTGACCTGTGTCAACAGCTGACCTAGTTTTTACTAGAATAGCAGCAACGAAAAATCCATTTATAACTTAGGCGAAATCTAAATGAAGACATCACTTTCTGCGCAAAACGTAATTTGGTTGTAAATGACGCACACCGCATTATCAAATTCATATACGCACCACAAATTCACATGCCAGGGGAGACGCCGGCGCCCGACAATCGAAATCGAGTGCTATCAGCACAGATTACGCAGCCATCGTCACCCAGGAAAAATTCGAATCGTAAACTTAAATTGCAGCTGAATGCATTTTAGCATTGCTGCCACAGAATCGAGATTGACGGAAATTCATTTTCTATGCGTCCGACCTTAGCGAAATTTCGTTTGAACTTCGTATTAAGATTCCATTCATTCACACAACACCGGCCGAAATCTAGGGAACTTCAACAACTTTAACAAGGAACTTTTGCGAATAAAACGCAAAGTGGGATGGTCAACACATTGAATTCAACTTGAGGAAACTTACCTGTGTAGTATTACGGACACTTCCGAAAGCGTATGGATCCCTGGAAGCCTCGACACTTTTGGCAAAACTATTAAACACATCGCGTACATCTTTCGCATTTAAAGTGACGTTTACGTTAGAAATGTCAACAAAACGTCATCGGACAGACGAGACAGTGGTGAGTTGAGTGTCCCAAATGTGGGCCGTGTGCTGAATGGTCAACTCAACACCCTGGCGCGTGTAACTGCCAGGGTGAATACGCCCAACGGATTTTGAAAATCCCGCTGCCGCCAAATAGTTTTCCTGCGGGCGAGATGATGAAAAAAGACCCTCTTTTACGGCGATCAGGGTGGGTGATTGGACGTGCATCAGGAAGCGAAAACTTGAATCGATTTCTTCTTTCCTACATATTTTTTCGGCTGGTATTTGGGACGAGCGCGAGCAAGGAGAATAAACCAGAAGACGAGTAGTAGTTCTTTTTGGCGCCGGGAGTTTTTTTTGGAGAACAGCATCTAGAAAAAAAAAAGGCAACATCGCTTAGACAAGGGACGGCCGCATACTGTGATTAAATAGAACGAGCGAAATCAGATACAACTCGAACGATTTTGATTGCGAAGCGCCTGGAGTCACGAACGGCAGAATTGATTGCGTCGCGATTGTGGACGAGACCCAATTGAGGACGAGTGGCTGTAAGATCCAGGTAGTGTGCACACTTAGATTAAGTAGCAAATAAGATATTTTAGAGCGCTATTTTTTTATTTCGATGAAGTGTACGATTGTTTAACGTAGAAGCGAATAATGGTATTTGCAATAACAGTGTATTGATGGAAATGAGAGAGTTTTGATTCAGTTTCGGAGTAAAACGGGTTATAAAATCCGATAGAAGCATCTTAGATACGATTTGTTTTGAAACCGGTGAGTTATTTCGTTAAAACGGTCGCGAAGTGTAAAAGGGCATAACATCGCCGACTTCTCGCTTCAGAGCGACGTCCACGAAGTGATTTTGGGGTTCGAAGCGAGTGGCGCCCGAACCACCCCATCTCCGGTGAGTCAGCCCCCCGAAATTGCTCCTTTGGGTTCAGTCAGGAACCTATTGGTTTTCTTGTGATACTTTTCGTCGGTTAACTTAATTACCAGTTCTAAAGGCGACAATTATGTTTTCCTTGTTTCTTGCTTGCATTGGCTAATTTCATGGGATAATTTCAATGAGCGCAGCATAAGAGGTAAACTTTATACTGAAACTCATTCAGCAATAATACATACAACGGCGTCATTACTTGATCTTTGCAATTATTTGCCAAATGACTTAAATTTCCAATACGTTTTGCTAGGTGAATTCCAAACAGATTCCCTCGAAGAAAGTTTTGGAAAATATCGAAGAATGAGCGGTTATAACTACAATGTCTTTTCATCAACTCCTCGAATCGGAAAAAAAATTACGCGTGATCAGTTTGTTAAAACTGCATTCACATAGCCGGGGGGAAATCAAAATTAAAGACATTTTCGTCGACGATGACACGTTCAATATTCATTTAATTGACGCAACTTTAATTTATGACATTCTGTCCTCGTGTGAAGTCGTTAAAATCGACGAAAAGATACATTCCGTAATCGTTTTTATTGCCGGATACATGGGTAGGAAAGTCAGTGAAGCAGTAAAATGCATTGATTGCTCAAATTTTGTACTATCTGATAAATATATTTATTTGTGTCACATTTTCTAGTAATACTGATTGCCTTTGTAATCTAAATCGTGGTGGTTTAAAATTTCCGACACATTTTTCATTATATATGGGCGCTGCTGCATTTCAGTTATTCGAAATTTTAGTTTCAAAAGATTTCGAACATTTGTTTTTAAACCAAAACTACCATAAGCAGTTCGTGCTCTCGTTAATTTTTAAGAACATTGAAAGTACTTTAAATGAAATTCGAAATTAGACATGTTCACCAGCAGGGTGCTTTGATAACGAAGACCTTAGTACCGGCGAAATTGTTGCAGGATCCTGGAGAAATGTTACCCCCAATGATGGTAGTTTGATATCTCCAAGCATCCTCAAATGTTAAAAATCGCTACAAATGGTGCGCAGCGTGGAGTTTGAACCCATGACCCTGAGATTAAGTCTCATGCTCTACCGACTCGAGTTATATTATTTAAATTGCCTTAATAGTTAAATTTCTAATTAGTTTTTTTGTCGAAGTTGGTCGCCGCGTAGGAAGATTACAAACACTAGTGCCATCGAATTAATAAAAAAAACTTGGCTTGTTTAATTTGACCCGTCTGTATGGTCGCCGAACTGAGCTGGCGTTCCAAGACAGACTAACTTTAGTGTCTCATGTCCTATCTTAAATAGTAACATTTTCGTTATAAAAATACAGAAAAGTAGATAAATATGTTGACTCTTGTTTCAACAGGTTATAAAAGGGATATTATTTTAAAATTATTTATCATTCTTAATGCTACCAGTGAGTAAATCGGTTCAAGAGCAAAATTGAGAAGAAAATTGTGTTGAAAAATGGGAAAGTACAAGCAGTTAAGTTCTGATGCAAATGCAGTTATAGTTTGTTTATCACGGGAAAATTATTCAAATTGTGAAATTGCACGTAGAGTAAAATGTAGTGAGTAGAGTGTTGAAGTATTTTATAAAAGTATGAACAAACCGGTAGTGTATGTAGAAAATCACAAATTCTAGGGAAGACTCACATTTAAAAAGGCTATATTTAAAAAGCAGATTTACTACAGCTCGTGAACTTCGTAATGAATTAGCAGATGTTGGAAATAAAAGTTTCAGTACTAGAACTGTACAAAGACGGTTCCGGGAAATGGGTGAACACTCCAGAAGACCAGCAAAAAAAAAACCTCTTTTAACGAAGTCAATGCGGGTCAAAAGAGTTCAGTGGTGTAAAGAACACCGAGATTGGACACTGAATGACTGGAAAAGAGTCATCTTTTCCGATGAGTCCAAATTCAACTTTTTGAGACCGGACGGTACCGTTAATGTAAGGCGCAGAAAAGTAGAACGTTATAAACAGGAGTGCATCCAATCAACGGTAAAACATTCTCCTTACGTCATGGTCTGGGGCGCTATTACTGCTTACAGTACTGGCAAAATTTTAATTACTGAGGGCACTATAAATGCCCAAAAATATAAAGAAATTATAAATGGCGGTGTCGGTGACGGTTCCCACCATAGAGGAATTTACGGGAGAGACATCAGAACCACTGTTTCACGATGATTCTGCGCCTTGCCATCGGGCTAGATCTGTAAGTTTATATAATGCCTTTGAGTTATAATTTTTTAATTTCTGATTTTAACCAAGCTTTTTCTTTTCACAGATAAAAATTTACAAGCAAAAGTTGGTAATTGAGTCTGTTCAATAGCAGGGACGTTCAACGGCATCGTATTTTAATTGCAATATACTTTTATCGATCTAATTGTTTTCCAATATCTAAATCGTAACATTTCTCATTAACATTGTAATCCAATCGTTTCCAACATCTAAGTTGCAACATTTCTCATTAACATTGTATAGTCAATATCATCATGTGCAAACATCAGCAAAATCGTAAAACAGTCAAATCGTATTCTACACAATGTAAGCAAGGCATCACTTTACCCGCCAGACGCTATGATCAGCATTTTTTATCTTGCAAGAAGTCGCGATTTAATACCGATCTATTAATGCACGCTGTTACGTTGATTGCTCCTGCAACCCGCCAAAAGCCCTTCGCCTCCCGATGGAGTGTAAAGGGGACAGTTCCGGTCGGCTAACTCCCGTGGAAATTGGGGTGGGTCAATTTTAGGCGCCACTCGCTTTAAATTTACGACCGAAACTGTCTGTAAAATCACCGTCTCGAAGCGAGAAACTGACGGCGACGTACTTGGCTATCGCGATTATTAAGTTCCCGCTAGAAGTAATCGAAATTTCTTACGCGATTCTGCCAGAAGGGCATAAAATTAACACCAGCGATTACACCTTTGTAACAATTTTATTGGTACACTATTTGCCCTACTCTGTTCTTACTGACGGCAAAAAACTTAGCCTACCTTCGGTCCTTCTCCTCGAAATAACCGCCTGCCCATGCTCGTTCGTTCGACTTCGAAGGCCGCCTACTCGGTACTTCCCCGAAAAGTTGTTCTACTGCCGCCGCGTTCGGAATTCGATCTTCTATGCTGTATCTGATGGTCTCTGTGGTTTTCTTTATCTCCGCTGACGCTCACCCGTTTCGCAAAATGCTAGCCGCGTTCGACTTCCCAGTCCCGTCTACTCAGCTATTATCCGTATCGCCTGCTCGTTTTCTGACTCAAGCCAGTTCGTTTCGGACCAAAAACACTTCCGCTCGATCACCAGAGTCACTCATCTCCTCGTTAGTGGCCAGGAAGAAAAGAATTATGAGTTACCCAGGAGCTCACGCCAATGCCGTGTATATCTCACCTCGTTCCAATCCAAAAAAAGAAAGCTCCCGACCTCGTCGACTTGCCGCGAAACCTTCAATAGCGGTCCTTTCAATTGGATCTCCGGTATCAAAAATGCCGTTGTCGCCACCTCCTATTCATGTTGGCGGGTGCATTGGCCCTTGTACTGATGCACGCGCATTCAAAAGTGTATTTTCCCGCAGTTGTAGACAATGGTTAGCGGAACGCGCCCCTTTTCGTTTTTTTGCCGTGTGGTGGCGGTTCGATCGTCTCTTGACATCTCGGGCATCCTGTCAGTGATGTTTACCACCATCATGTCAACGAATGATGTTGACATGATTGTAAATTTAACTAGGTTGTTTCCATCGGATTCTGCCTAGCAGATAGCGGAGTGTTCACGCGGCGCGACTAAACGGTCAACGGCGGACGTGCGCCCCATTTCACCGGGCATTTTCAGTCTATTTTCATTCGTGTGCGTGAGTCGGCGTTCCCTTCTCCGACGGGATTCCTGGCTCCTTAGCTGCGCTCGTTCCCGGGTCCGGGTAATCGTCGGCCGTTTAATCTGAGTCGACGGCGATGCTTTGACCCGGTGGGGAGTACCCGCTCGCATCGGTGGAGCGCCTGATTTCCGTTGATTTACCTCATTTACAATTCCTTTACATTTCATTTCATTACTTTACATTTCCAATTCCCTTACATTTCATTTCATCACATTTCATTTCTAATTCCCTTACATTTCATTTCATTACATTACATTTCCAATTCCTTTACATTTCATTTCATTACATTTCATTTCGAATTCTTTACATTTCATTTCATTACATTTCATTTCTAACTCCTTTACATTTCAGATTCCTGACTACTCGCTGGCGTTACAACGCAACATTGTTGCGCTCCCATCACGAATAAACAATCTGGTCGTCGTAATGTGATGCGTTGTGAAAAATAAACAATATTACTTTTCGGATATCATCACTGTAAGCTAAAGACACAATAACATTCATTCGTACAAGAGAGCTAGTTATGTATGCGACACTTCTACATTCCAACATAATTGCAACAACAATGCAACAGTGCTCAGATTTCGATTCAAGCCTGGTGCCCAATTCAGCGTCTGGGACATCTGATACCGCATGGGAAGATCTGCGAATCTTCAACGCGAAATTCCACAATAATGTGAAACCAGACGCTGACTCAGCAGACAAAAGGCATTAAGTACGCGACAACATAATTTCTCGCCCCAGTTGAATCCCGCAATTAAGCTAGTAGATTCTATCGTTGTACGTACGTAAAAAGAATAAAGTTACAATTACAATTTGAAGATCGGTGTTTGATTGTGCTTGCAAGTGGTGTGTTAACTTATTTTTTTTTAGATCCGCTCACCGCCCGCTACAAAACTAGATCGGCCTGGAAAGGTGTTATTTTGAATTCAAAGGGAATTATTTTTTTTCTATCCTAGCAGCAAGGCGTCGTGGCGAACGGTTTAATACCAAGGAAGAAAGGCGATTGTTGTAACGATAAAGTATCGTTGCAACAGTTACATCGAAGGAGCAAAGGTTCAGCACCTAGGCTCCAGGCCAACGTAAGGAGCGTCGACCTTAGACAAGCGGACATCCAGGTAAAGGTGAACTGTAGTGTTTAGGGTGGAGCAGCTGCTTCTGCCAACGATCTAAGCATCGTAGGCAGTTTTCCAACGCGTAGCAACCAGGTACAGGTACCTCGGCTGTAGGTCATCGCAAAAGAGCGTTGACATTAACAGAGTCCATAGCATGGCCAGGAAATAGTCCTGACCTTAATCCCATCGAAAGCCTTTGGGCCATTATGGGAAAAAAATAAGAAGGACCTAAGACGATAACTGATTTAAAAAAAATTATTAGAAATGTATGGGAGAATCAAATTAACCAAGAGATGCTAAATAATTTATATAAATCGATGCCGGAACGTATAAATGCCGTAATAAACGCAAATGGTGGGGCCACAAAATTTTAGTGCGAAATAAAGATAAAAATAATACAGATAAAAATAAATGTTACAATAATCTGATGTTTACAATAATTCCAAATATAAAAAAAAAACAATTTATGCTTTTTAATATTCATAAAATTTTTACTCTTGTCAAGCTTAAGTCAAACTGTGTCATATAAATTTATAACTCTTTTCATACACCCACATAGTACCATCTTTCAGACCTGATCCATTTTTTCATCAGTACCTGAAAAAACTTTACCTCAAAATAACCTGCCTATTACAAATATTAAACTTATAATAAACACAAATAAAAGCGACTTGTATCATTCTTTTATCAAAAGAATTACAGCATAAATAGTCAAACACACAGAACTCACGCTAAAACGTTCAAAATATTTTTCAAAGAAAAATAATAAATTGAAAAAAATAAAGCAAAAATATGAAATGCACTTTAGAATCTGCAGCAATGCATTAAAAATGGCGAGATCTGATCCGGATCTATAGAGGTTTGCAGTTTAAATTCATCTTGGATGAAACAATATGTGGACCTAAATACTTTTTACCGCAAAAGAAAGTACAAATTGGTTTGAGAAAAACTTTTTCAAGTTGACGAATAATGCAATAAAAGTCCAGGTAGACATTCGGGCGCTCGAAGTTTAATATCGAAACCCAATTTTCATAGTGCAGTCGCATTTACTGACAACATGGCCGCTAGCCAAATGGATCGATTATTAACATTTTATAATAAACCTATCTATCTAGGGTTCAAAAATGTATGATTTTCATTAAAGTTTCATGAAACCTGTTGCGCCTGTCTTATATCCCTTCACAACTGGCAATGCACTTGCATTCAAACAGCCCGTAATTTATGTATCAATTTTCATCAATGATAGCTCGAACGAAGAGGTTATTGCCGAAACTAACGCCTATTTTAAGGCCAAAGATAAATCGTTTTACAAGAAATTCGAATAGAAAAATTAAATCGCTGTAGAAAGAGAGTACAGGGTGCGCCACCAAAATCCGGACAAAAAACCATTCAATATTCCCGCGATAATACGCTTCAGAAAGATGTCGCTTTCAGTGTCTGAATACCTTGTAGACTAAAGTTAATTATGTCAGTACGAAAATTGTCACCACGTCGGAAACAAGCCCAGAGTTTATTCGAAGAGCCGCAATCATCGAATGCCACCGCGCTGGACGGTCAGCGACGGAGATAATTAGATTTTTCGGTTACCCAAAATCAATTGTCTACGATGTTTTATCCAAATACACTGATAAGGAAAAGTACGGAGAGTGTTCCGAAACACCTGCAAGGAAGACCCACTCAAAAAAATGTTCGTCAAGAACCCCAGAAGCCATAAAAAGAACCCAAGAGCTTATCTCGGAGGACCCAGGGCAGTCTCTAAGAAAAATATCATCAATAGTCGGTGTGAGTAATACAACAATGAGAAGAATAGTCGAAGAAGATTTGCGGCACCACTCCTACACGATTAAGATAAGGCAGATGCTGTCTGGAGATGCCAGAACCAAGCGAGTGGCTCGCGCCAGTCTGCTTATCAGTTCCTTAAAAAATGAAGCGGCAGGGCGGATCAGGTTTTTCTCCGACGAAAAAATTTTCACTGTGGATGCAAAAATCAATAGAAGAAATGATCGCTGGCTTGCCCACGATCCAGAAGATGTTCCTGTTGTTGCTAGAACGAAATTTCCGGCGAGTGTTCATGTGCTGAGTGTTGTGTCTAGTGAAGGTGATAAAATGCCACCTCATTTTTTTTCAAAAAGGTGAAACGGTCACCAAAGAGGTGTACCTAACAGTTTTGAAGAACATAGTTAAACCTTGGATGGAGGACATTGCATCTGGAAGACGATATGTATTCCAGCGAGATGGTGCGCCGGCCCACACGAGCCATTTGGTCCAAAACTGGCTCTCGGACAACGTCAGCATGTTTTGGTCCAAGGAATTCTGGCCTCCTAACAGTCCAGACCTGAACCCCTTGGACTACTACGTGTGGAGCGTGATTGAAAGGATCACTAACAAGTCTCGTCATCCAAATTTGACATCATTGATGGTCGCTATTGAAGCAGCATTCCCCGAAATGGACCGCGCCACACTCCAGAGGGCATGCGAACGTTTTCGACCAAGATTAGAGGCCGTTGTAGCAGCTAATGGAGGATATATCGAATAATTATTATCTCCATAGATATATCGATTAGCATGTGAAAAGATTTTTATTAAATAAAAAAAAAACATGACAAATATTTGTAATGAATTTTTTGTTGAATTTGTCCGGATTTTGGTGGCGCACCCTGTATATTAATGAATAAAGTTGAATTTTGCGAAAAAGTTGTGTTTTTCTTGGTTCGTCCCGGGACTCTTTGATCCACGTGTTACTTAATCCGCGTTTTATTATTTTCATTCTTTTCATTCATTTATGTATTTATGTTTCATTTATAATTTATCTTTATTTTATCTGTTCCCTGTTTGGTTTTCAACTTTTGGTTACCTTATAAGGAAAAGAACAAGTCGAAGCAAACGGAGAAAAGATTCGAAGTAATAGGCTTTAGCCTGGCAGAGAGAAGAAGAAAATTTAAACGAATGCACAAACCATTGGCGACACCGGAGGTTTCTCAGACTGAAGCAAATATGAATGACACCCAAGTTGAATTTCTGACAGAAGCAAAAAACTTCTTGCCACCAGAGCTTTTTGTGTTCGTTGAATCATATGTGCTAAACTCGAATCGGCAAAAAACAGGGGCTAGATATACAGACGAGTTATAGCAACTTAGTTTGTTAATATACCACATTTCACCGCTTGTTTATCGCTACTTACGCTATACACTAAAAGCAATCGTACGGACCAGGACCTGGAGTTAAAGATATTTACTTCCAGAGCTTACATCTGAAAACTCAAAACTTACCCGCCATTGCAAAAAATTGTATGATATGTATAGATGAAATGGCATTGCATCCTTATACGGATAACGATAGGCGGAGAGACATGATCATTGGATTAGAAGACGATGGTAAAAATAGAAGGCAATTAATCGGTAAATCACCTGTAGTATACATGGTGGGAGGAATCACGCACCAACATAGGCAACTTGTTAGCTATGCTTTTGTGAATACATCATGACCTGCCCAAAAATTGAAGGAAATGCTGTTCGACATAATAAAACAGTTGCGCCAAGCTAGCATGCAATGAAGAGGCACTGTATTCGACCAAGGATCGAATTTTATTTCATTGTCGAAACTGTTGGGTATTTTCTTTGAGTGTTCACATTTTCAAGTTAATAAATGTGATGAAAAAATATTTTTTCTTTTTTGATGCACCGCATTTTATCAAATCGAATTTGTCGAAGTCAAATATTGAATTCGGGGATGGAAAAGTAGGCAGCTGGGACCATGTGGAGGAGTTCTATAAAAAGGTCAAGCAGCAAAATATTCAATTCGCATCGAGACTTACAAGGCACCATATCACATCGTTCAATAAGTCTCGAGCTAACCCAGAGATGGTGCTAGTAGTACCAGTTCCATAGAGCGCGAACCTTTACATGAAACATGCAAAAATTTCACGTCGATCGGACCACAGACAGCAGAGTTATCGAGGTTAGAATAAAGTCACTTTGTAATTTGTTTGAAAAATGAAAAAAAACGAGTTTCGCGTGTTGATAAAGCATTGTTTTTTAATGGGTAAAAACACCGTAGAAGCCCAGCAATGGCTTGAAAAACATTACCCGGACTCCTTTCCATCCAAACCAACGATTTGTCATTGGTATGCTGAGTTTAAACGTGGTCGAACGGACACAAACGATGCGGAACGTTCGGGTAGGCCATTGGAAGCCGTTACACAGGAAAATGAGAGTGAAGTGTTAAAGATTGTAATGAAAAATCGCACAGTGAAGGTCCGTGAGATTGCAGAAATGACACAGATATCATCTGGAAGCCTATTGACAATCCTTCATGAAAAAGATTTTTTCCAAGTGGGTGCCGCGATTGCTTTCAGTGGAACAAAAACAGCAGCGAGTCGACGATTCAGAGAGCTGTTTATCGCTATTCACTCGCAATTAAAAGGATTTCCTGCGTCGATACGTGACCATGGATGAAACATGGATACATCATTTCACTCCGGAGTCGAATCGGCAACCATCTGAGTGGCGCATGGCTGGCGAAAGCCGCCCAAAGCGTCCAAAAACGCAGCAGTCTGCTGGCAAAGTCATGTCGTCTGTTTTTTTGGGATACACATGGCGTGATTTTCATTGACTACCTGGCAAAAGGTAAATCGATTAGCAGTGATTATTATATTGAGTTGTTGGTACGTTTGAAGGAGGAGATCGCAGCAAAACGACCGCACATGAAGACGAAAAAAATCCTTTTTCACCAAGACAATGCACCATGCCACAAGTCCATGAAAACAATGGCAAAATTGAAAGAATTGGGCTTTGATTTGCTTCCTCACCCCCCGTATTCGCCAGATTTAGCTCCCAGCGACTACTGGCTCTTTGCTGATCTCAAAAAAATTCTCCAGGGAACAAAATTTGGCTCGAATGAGGAGGTCATTGCCGAAACTGAAGCATATTTTGAAGCAAAGGATAAATCCTTCTATAAACATGGTATAGAAATGTTGGAAAGGCGTTGGAAAGATTTTATCACTCTAAAAGGAAATTATATTGATGAACAAAAATGATTTTTGAAAAAAAAAGTTGTTTTCGATGTTAGTCTCGGGACTTATTGAACGATGTGTTATATACCCCTCCAATTTAAAAAAAAAAAAAAAAAGAGTGAAATTAGCCACGCAAGTGTTCAGCTATACTGTTGTCGCGGGAATATACACAAGGGCTTCCAACGGGCACGTAATTCAAGACGTATTGGATACAGTAGAATTTTTAAAAAGTTTCGACGGTTTATTCGACATTTTTAATTCACATCAATTTGCGGAGAAGAAAATGTTAAAAAGACCTTTCAAAGCGACACCAAAGCAAATGGATCATCTACTGCAGGGATGAGCAACACTCGCGTTGGCCCGCCAAGCATTTCGAATATTGAATTTATTTTATCGACTTTCTCCCATCAATATATTGTTATCAAATTAATTATAATAAAATGGTAGTGCATACTAAACCGAAACAATTTTTTGTGAAGAGTTACTCACTTGTCGGCGACTTATTCAAACATGCAATACGAACGCGCCGCGTCTGTGCTTGTTTGTGTTTGCTTCTGTCACACAATCAGTCAGACTGGTAACCTGTTAACTAGCAATTTTAGCAATTCTTGTGTTTCTTGAAAGGCGTGAGTGCAATATTATTGCCAAAAAGGTAATTATAGATTTTTTCTCATTAAAAATTAAGTTTTGCTACAATTTTTTTTCACTTTCAAATTTTTAACCCATAATAGCATGTCGGAAAAGCAAACATAACAACGGAAAGTTGCCGATGAGCACAGATATTTCCAAGAAAACTGGAAATTGATTATTTTTTCACTTTCGTCAAAGATAAAGCTGTATGCTTAATATGCTCAGAGACTGTGTCGTGAATTTATGGTTTTTTTCCGTGATCGCCGGGATAAGCTAATATGGTGAAAGAAAGATGTTAGTACAATGTAGTATAATGTGACAAAAATCTTTTTCACAAATCAAATAACTTTTCAATAACCAAAAATTATGGTGTTGTTACGTAACTTATATAAATATCAATATGATAATGTTAACGATCAGAAGAACAGTCCAAGTTCAACTAAATAGCGAGTCCAATGACGTTATTTTCAAAATAGAAATCCTCATTTAGTCCGTATATCTAAAATATAAGTTTTATAAGTCAGGTATACTTTCTCTTACATGAAAACCTTGAAGGTGAGTGATGACGTCATCACTACGGTATGAAATTGCATTTTCGAAAAAAAGGCAAACTATATCAATGACTTCCATTATATTTCAAACTTAAAAAACTAGAAACAGATTCTTCAACGTTCTTCTCTTGTTCGACAGCTTTAGGCTCATCATTAAATGCGTCTGCTGATGCGGTACCCGTCCCGCTCAAGCATGGCATCGATCAAATTTCTGCGAATGAAATCAATTGCATTTTCGGGTTTTTCAGAGCAATCCAAAAAGCTAGCTTAGCACCTCTACGACACCTTCTTGCTCCAGGTATTTAAGGTATTCGTCGCGTTTCACATCAATTGGTTTGAACGACAGGTTGCTTGTTTCTATTTATTTCGAGTCAGATATGAATTCAACCGGCAGCACCAATTCAAATCTAGATGTTCAGACAGCTTTGTTGCGATCGTCACCTCCTGTCACTTTGAAAGTAAACACGGCCTATGTCAGGAAAAAAGCAGAGCAGCGAACCTGGTGTCGGATTTCTGCATCTACTGTTTTGGGGATGCCCTAGTTGCGTCGAAATGATAAGCAATTAGAATTGGAAAGAAACCGCTCTAGCGGGATAGTGAAAAATTTTTCGATTGGGAACAAAGAAAGGAGGATTGTGATATTAGCTGCGGATGGAGAAGGTCGAAAAATTTTGCGGTTGGTGCAGAAATTTGAATATCAGAAAAGTGTTAGAGTAAAGTGTTGTTTAGTTATTTAGTAAAGTGAGAAGTTAGTTTGATTTTCATTAATTCAATTTTCCGATTTAAACACAAACTGTACCAGCATGCACTTCTGCACACCTGGTATTTGGGTTAAGTCATCTTAGAAATTTTTACGTATTTAATAACCTCACACATTCATAAGGTCATACTGAACGATAGAAGGAAAATGTCGGTTTTTAATCATATGTTCATAGACGGTAACAACATCATGTTTGATGCGGTACAAAAATACATTCCAGTTATCATGTTCCGTATAAATAAAATCACACAGGACCTTGTTAATTCGGAACATAAATCAAATAACGTCAAATTGTTGGACAGGGTCTATAGGAGAATCGGTTCAAAAACAAGTCTGGTACAAACAACAAACTATCTACTAACAATACAAAATAACAAACAGTTTCATGATAGATACAATCGAATAACAGCAATACAAAATACTGCATACAATATTAACAACGACCTAAACAAAATAGACACACTGATGAAGAAAATTGTGGATAAAATGATAAACGATACGAACATAGCACTACGTTCTCTCATTTTAGCATATATTCAACAAGAGTTCAGAATTGATTAAGGCATGCCAGCGGATGTTCGTCACTTCATTATAAATAAATATATTCACAAGCATCTCCCCACTTCCCATTTACTAAAAGTAGACTTCAACAGCATTACAAATAATCTGGATAAAATAATTATAGACCTAATTGAAGAACAAGACAATGACCACTACCTAACAAATCTTGACCTTACCAACATTATACTGAATCAAACAACTGATGAGGAGGATGAGTACAACATAATGGAGAATGAATGGCCCCAACAGTGAATATGAAAACCAAATGATTAAGGAGTATGGTACCATCGAGGATATTAACTTTGAAACAAACGAACAAGTTAATACAATTGAAGCAGCAAAAACAATTGTACAAGAAACCATGGACAGTGGGTTCATGGAGGATAGGAAGAAGGAGGTGGTAAAAGAAGGGGGAAAGGGAGAAATAAGTGCGGTCCAGAGGCGAGAAAGGAGGACACATCGTAAAAACAAAAATAAAAACAAAAATAACAAAAGAAGAAAACTGAATCACACCAGCAAAAACAGAAGTATCAACTGACTTTGTTCCTGATCGTCGTAAATATGGATGCCATGCTTAAAAATTTCCGGACTGTGTCTTCATTTTAATTTTTGTTATATACATTTATGCAGTGTAACCACCATAATTACAACCCCCGATAATTGCAATACTCGAAATTTGCAACAGTCAATATTTTTCTATTGTAGACTCTAAAGTTGCAACTCTTGTTGCAATTTTAGAGTCGAAATCAAATCAAGACCGTTACTTTAAAATTTCTTACCCTGTTGTACGCACTCACAAGATATTTATTTGAAGTCTAGTGGCAGAATAGTATTTTCCGGTGCATCCCCCAATACGCTAGTTACATCAGACAATTCCCACGGAATTGTTAACAAAACGCCAGCCTCAGCAAGATTTCCAGACGGCAACCTAACACCGGAATGGGAATCATTCAAAACACTTTTCAGACTAGAAACCTGAATTTCGGTCATGTTTCGCACAACTAAGATATTTACCTGGCAATTGTCTGATGTATCGAGTATCTATGCTTAGCGAAATAAAGTTAGTCTAAAGACCACTGTTATACGATTAAGAAGTGCAGTAAATAAAAATTTATATTTCCGAAGAAATAATGTCTTTTTATTATATTTTTTTGTGATACCTGAAGGTATACTCAAGTAAGTCGCGTGCTTGTCAAAAGGTATGTTCATGTGATTTTCGTTTGAATTTAGAAGTATTAGAGAAGTATTAAAATTGGAACAATTCGCAGAAAGTGAAGCCACCAGGAAGTTCATTTGAATATTCAATGATGTGTTCGATGTCCTAAATAGTAGAAAGCTGTCCGACTCTCATATAAATACACATATTCCACACACAGTTCACTACTCTCCACAAACACTTAACTTTTCAACACACATCAAAATTATAAAACACAGTAGGCTAGGCGAGTAAATGTTTTTTTTTTTTTGAAGTTAGAAAAATATAGTAATTGTCAATCATAAGGAGACAATTAATTTTCGAGTTGAAAATTTCAAAATAAAACAAGATGTTTTAATTTTGTGAAATAAAAAGGATTGTTTGTTAACATTTTGAAACGTGTTTTTAATTTTAGGATAAAATTCTACACCTTCATTAGAAATTTCTTCATTAGCGCTATTGAATAAAGAAAGCAATTATAGTTCCCATTAGGAACGCCTACACAAGTGTAGGATTTATCGGCATTATGACATGCCTGCAAAACGTAGAGGTTTTATATGAAAAATGCAGAGCCAACAACTTTAAACTTTATTCCCCTCTACGAACTTAGCCAAGACCAAGTAGAATTGTTTTTTTGGGGTCAATAAAAACAGGCCTATACAATAAAGATAATCCTCCAGATCAATTTAATTCATGTTTCAAAAAAAAACTCCTGTACTGAGTTCAGATAAAAGAAGGAGAAATATATAACTGTTTACCTTCAGAACGCAATTTGAATATTCTATGACAAGATTGTCACACACTTGGCATGAATTGCGCACAGATTTGTATCTTCGAACAATCCAACTAAATACGCCTGGCTAGCTTCCTGCAATTCCATAACAGCTGGACTCTGGAACCACAAATCAGTTTTGAAATCTTGCGCGATTTGACAAACTAACCATTAGAACGGCAGTATACGAATCAAGAGCTCTGTTCACTTTTGGTAACGACGAATTTCACGAAGAGTAACTGTACCAAGCCGATAACCATGCGGCTTTTTAACACCACCAGTAGCTGGAGCACTTTAACGTGCGGTTATTGTGGGCAATGGTTTGCGCAGGGCCTTGCCACTAATTGATTTTCGAGCAGTTTGCTTAGTATGTGCTATATTTTAATTTAACTTCAATCGCATCAAATGCTTGTAGAGGCCTATGGCAACAGCGCCATATCAGAAACAACGTGCAAAGATTGGTGTTGCAGCAACTTCTTAAAATAAAACGAAACAATCTTTCAACACAGTTGCAATTAGTATTATATACATATCACTGAAATATATTCTTAATTATAAGTAAAATCATGGTATCAAATCAAATTACCATTTCAATATGATACGCTACCAACATTAGCAACGAGATACATAACAACCAAATTCATAACCTGACACATGAATCCTCCTGCAGCACCCCATTTTGGCGAATTCTGGGAGGCTGGAGTAAAATCCATAAAATACCACTTACGCCGAACCGTTGGCAATTCAACGCTTACATTCGCAGAATATGCCACTATTCTCGCTCAAATAGAGGCATGTTTGAACTCAAGACCATTGTGTCAAGTCAAGAACGATCCAAATAACAATTTCGTCTTGACACCTGGACATTTTCTGGTTGGACAACCGCTCAACGCAATACCCGAACCGATACATACTACAACCAGCATGTCATCGTCTCGTAGATGGAAGTATCTATAACACATTACACAACAATTCTGGAAATCGTGGTCTCAGGATTATTTAAATCAATTACAACATCGTCCAAAATGGTTGAAACCGCTTGATAACATTAAAAAAGGGCAAATCGTTCTACTGCGGATTGAAAACACGTCACCGACACACTGGCCAATGGGGATAATTGAAGAAGTATATCCAGGCGCAGATGGATTCGTTCGTGTAGTACGAATACGAACAGAATCAAATACTTTCACCAGACCTATCAACAAGCTTTGTCAATTACCAATCAGCAACTCTTAATACTAAACCATTACGTTGCTCTCGAAGTTAACATTTAATTTGGCATGTTAACGTACTAAAACCTGTGTCGTCCTAAGTAATAAGTTCAGTATTACTCAAATTCATCTCCGATATTTCAGATGTCAACTTACGAGTCAGAAGAATTCTTACAACTTTGGGAAGATGTCCAATTGGCTCCAAGTGTTTCAGCAAGACGGCTCACGGATATCAAGCCCAAAAACCCTCCATCAGCAGAAGCTACTGAGCCAGGTCCGTCCACTGCACCAACAAACAGCTCTGGGGTTCAGGTGCTAGAAGATATCAGCTGAAAACCCGCAGAATTCAGGCAAACTACACAAATGCAGATCACTCCACACACGCATCCAGTGTTCACTGATCCCATTAATATAAATGGCAAAATCATAAAAGACGAAGAAAAGCTGCGACCGACGACAACCGTCCACGAATTTCAAATGCGATTGGACAACTCAGTCCAAAGGTTGGTGACCAGGGAAGGCGTCGACATCTTCTTGCCCAGCAGACTATTGAAAAAAAATCAACTTGCAAGAAATTCAGAAGCGACGCAATAAGGAGAAAACTATAAATTTACCTGACCGATACCAGGCGGTACTAAAGGTAAGAGCGGATGATACGCTAACGTTTCACCACTACCATAAGCGCGGCATCCAGAAAATTCGAAATCGGTTGAATGCAAGCATTCAACAGGGGGGACTATGTTGCAGCAACTTCTTAAAATAAAACGAAACAATTTTTCAACACAGTTGCAATTAGTATTATATACATATCACTGAAATATATTCTTAATTAAAAGTAAAATCATGTATTAAAAAATAAACTAAATATCGTTTGTTTTTTTTCAAACTGAAATTGGCGCCTCGAAATCATACATAAAAACATATGGGAAATGAAATACATGAGAATCCGCCAACTTTATAGTAAAGCGAAAGTGGAGACTAGGCCGCCATTTATTGTGTGAATAAAATTATGGAACCATGAAATTTTATTCAAATTCAGTTAAAATTATTCAAATAATGTTATTCATTTGATAATCAAGGAAAATTAAATTTACCAATTTCTGAGATAAAATTATAAGAGGTTCAAATAATAACAACTTCAGAATTAATGATTATCATAAATGTGGAGAATTTCCCCACTCAAGTTTGAGAACAAGAAAACGCAATAAAAGGCAGAGCCAACTCGACAATCGTTCTATTTGCGATTAGACTCATCAAGGCAACACATTCTTCAAGGTATTGTGCTTTAAACATGCTAATTGCTTCTTCCTATCCTCTTACTAACCGTTTGATAAGGAATTTCGAATAGATGTAAACACATGCCGATAAGACTATCTTTACACAACATTCAAATTCCAATTTACTCTCTTATAAATTTAATAAAACATAAAAAGTGTAGTAAATAAGACAATAACAATACACGTGTAGTAAAGGTTGTGTAATACTAATGTACGGTACACCTAGAAATTACCGTTTTGTATGGTATGTTGATATGCTACAAAGCTCATAGATCTATTCTTTGAGAATAGAAATTCGAGCTGGCGACGAGGCTGTTTCGCAACAAAATGCTACATCTTCAGTAATATTCTCTTCGAATTACTCAATTTCTTCTACCTGTGGTGAAAGGGGTAAATTACCAACGGTAATTTTAATCCCGTACCATTTTGATATTTGTGATTTAGTGAATTTCATTGAAATTGTAAATTAAGTTATTGTTGTAATTTTTTGGTTAGATGGAATTGAATTTGTTTGCAATAAAGTTTGTATGAATAAGGAACGAAGTGATATTTTTCATACCGCTACACACCTCAATTATTTCGTATCCAAGGATACTATTTCTGTGCATTGGTGCATAAAGTTTGTGAAACATTTTCTGGTGGCTCCATATTTTGACAAAGACGGCATTTTCGACCTGAGCGACAAGAAGCGTGAAAATCGGCCCAGGAAAATCGAGGACCATTAATTGCAAGCACTTTTGAATGGGGACGATACTCAACCGGAAAAAATTTTGCCGAGCCATTAGGTTATACTCAAGCAGCCACTTCTCTGTGCCTACGATCCATGGGAAAGAATCATAAAAACCGAAAATGGGTGCCCCATGAATTGAACAGATGGCAGATGAAGCGACGGCAAAACATATGCGAAATCTTGCTCGGCAGACAAAAAATAAGTCGTTCCTGCATCGGATTGTAACTGGGGATGAAAGTGGATATATTTCGAGAGTCCGAAACGCTACAAATAATAAGTATATCCTGGGCAACCATCAACATCTTCCTCTAGACCAAATCGCTTCGGTGGAAGACAATGCTAAGCGTTTGGTAGTATCAGCAGGGTGTCGCCTACTATGAGCAATTAAAACCTGACGAAACTGTCAATGCTCATGGCTACCACCAACAATTGATTAAATTGCATTATGCTCTGAAAGAAAAAAAAGCCGGAGCATAAGCAAAGACACGAAAGGATCGTTTTGCTTCACAACAACGCACCATAGCACAGGTCACGAATTATTCAAAGCTACTAGGTGAGACTCAACTGGAAGGTGCTATTCCATTCCGCTTTTTTTTTTTTTTTTTTTTTTATTGTGATTCCCAGACAACTGGTTTGTTGGTATAAGGGATAGCACTAAGTTTTTTTTTTTTTTTTTTTTAACGTTCCAACGACACGCGGTGTTCCCAAGTGGTCCCCCATCTAGGTACTAACCGGCCCAACACTGCTTAACTTCGGTGATCGGACGAGAACCGGTTATTCCAGTGTGGTATTGCTTATTCACCAGACCTGGCCCTTTCCGACTATCACTTGTTTTCGACGATGGGCCACGTGCTTGCTGAGCAGGACTTTGATTCTTTCGAAGACATCCGAAAATGGCTCGATGACTGGTTTGCCTCGAAAGAAAAATATTTTTTTTTTTTGGATGGTATCCACAAATTGCACGGGAGATGGGAAAAATGTATAGCCAGCAGTGGCCAGTACTGTGAATAAATTTGTCCATTCTCTCTATTGAAAAAAATGTATTTTCCCTACCAAAAACAGCGGATTTTACTTTATACCCATGGTATAAATTAACGAACGAACGTCAGCACTCAGGTAAAACGTGCGATCGCCAGACACCTAATCAGCAAAATTACACTTAACAACGGAAAAGCTACGACAGCAATTAATTTCCGATAAATAGATTAAGCCATTGAATTGTACTTTAGTTCTAAGTTTGCGATACGGGAAACCTCTGCCCGAGTAAATAAAGATTTTTTTTGAACAAATTGTTTGGAATTATTTTAACTGGCGCCCGAGCAGGGACCGCTCGAACGTGCAAAGTATAGTTAGTTTACGGATCAAGCTACTTCACTTTATAGTGTAATAACCAAGTCTTACTTAGATCCTAAACGCTGATTATATTAACTGTGCAAATTAGTTGCGTGAAAGTTTCGTGAAAAGTATGCGTTCGTAGTTGAAATTAACCGGAACGCGTAACGCAGATCGATCAATCACCCGAATTGTTGAACCTCAACGATAACCAAGTTGTGAATTGCACGGAGTGCCAAAGCAAGGCCCCTTAGTAGCCCGGCATAAACCAACCCGGATAAACAGGACGTCGGTGGAACGATCGACAGCCATTTGGACAAGACGAGTGGATTACCCAATAGCAGAGCCCAGCAAACATAGAAACTCGAACAACAGAAGATAGAAATGCTGATCGCCAACTACATAATTCTCGCACAGCACCTACCAGCAATCGAAGACGTCGGCCCTGACATGATTTTACCGTAACCATAGACAACGAATTTCGCAACCTAGAAGGAACGTACTTAATTAAGTTCAGCAATGCTACCATTACACTGCTGAACGAAACGTTCATCTCCAAAGAAATCTCGAATTTGGAAGCCCTTCCGGCAGTGCTGCAACCGACTCCCGCAGAAAACCAATATCGGGAAATATTATCTCTGGAAGCTATGAAGGAACTCCACATTAATAACACCAAAAGAATCGAATTATTGAAGAACTCCAACGAATGGGCGAACTACGGAACCAGCCTCATGTTCTTTCTTTTACTAATCATAATCGTACTTTTCAAGTTTCTTCCCAGAAATAACACAAAAGTCACCATCAACTCCTCCTCGGAAGATAAGCCAAAGGAACTTATCAATGGGCCCATGACAAAAATTAATGTCCTACCATTAACATCTCAACATAAGCAACATCCTACAACTGGATTTTATGACCAGCCATTCTTTTAACCGACTGAGGACATTCGGATCTCAGTGGGGAAGAATTTACGAACGAACGTCAGTACTCAGGTAAAACGTGCGATCGCCATGCACCTGATCAGCAAAATTACACTTAACAACAGAAAAGCTACGACAGCAATTAATTTCCGATAAATAGATTGAGCCATTGAATTGTACTTTAGTTCTAAGTTTGCGATACGGGAAACCTCTGCCCGAGTAAATAAAGATTTTTTTTGAACAAATTGTTCGGAATTATTTTAACTTATATGCCCGACTTGCATGAAAATTGCCGCCAGGTACAGATTCCGACAACAAGCCGTTAACGACATCATCCGTTCAGCTGTGCCTCAATGCTGTACAGCATACGCAGCCAGAACTCAACACATTTCTTGTTTCGCTGGCCTAATAACGCAGCTGATGCAAGTATTGTTGAGATCAGCTGCTCTACTGAGCTTTGCAAACGTACAGTAAGTTTACATGAATTGCTGCATATTTATTAGACCACATTGTGTAATAGTGGAAAGCAATAGCAGAAAAATTTGAATCCCTCAGGAATTTTTCCAATTGCATTGTTAAAAGTTATTTTTGAATTACTTGCACTTATACTTATACATAGCCGAAGCTATTATTTCTATGATTGTATTGTTAAATTGAATGAACATTAGTCTGAATTTGTCGCTCCATGCGTATGCTATTTAATTAAAACAACGTAAGTTAAAACTTTGGGTTTAGTTTTAACATTTTGATGCCGAAACCCGGGAAATGAACAAATCGATCGAACTTAGCTACGATGGATACTATGACTCGTACTGTGTATCGGGGTAAATTAACGAAATTGACGAATTCGACCCGCGATTAACTAACGAGCTCAGACTCTAAAGTGTGCGAGGAAAAAATGGACGATTTGGATAATGTTGAAGAGGAGTTAATGTCATTTATCAAGCGAATAGCCGTAGCTCGCGATGGTTTAAACAAGGTAAATGCAGATTGTAACCGTTTTTCTTCTACGGTGGTATTTATCAAGCGTTTAACTTTCTTGAACCCCAAGTCGATAATTTCGGGGGCCTATGCTCACCGGAGATGGGGGTGGGTCGGGCGCCACTCGCTTCACAACCCCGAAATTTACGCTTGCCGACGCTCGGAAGCGAGAAAATGCGACGGTTCCGCGCTAAATGCAGAGTGCAAGAAAAATACACGCTAGCGGTTTCCAACAAAAATAACACTACCGTTTATTAGCGAAGGTTTTTAGACTCACAATATCGGCACTTACGCACTATCCTAAAACGGCGCCGCGAAAGTTAGACTTTAACAACTCTACTAATTTCCTCTATGAATAACATTTACAATTTTTCTTGTTTTGCAAATTGCAATATTAGGAAAAAACTTAACCTACTTACAATTTAAGATCTTCCCTCGGTGGACTCGTCGCGGTTCGCCTGATTCAACGTCACTTCGCCCGTACCTCCACACTAACCCGTTCGGGAAACTCGACCTTCTCCTCAATCCTTTTCGTTCTACAGCCTCGTCAAGCTACACCACTCGTTTCCGTCCGATCCTCGTTTTCTTTTTCTCAACCCTTTTTCCGCAGTTGTCGCCCTCGATGTCTATTCTTTGTCGACCGCCAACTGACCAAGCTTGTTCCTCGCCAAGTACATGTAATAAAGAATAATTCGACTCTTCGTATTTCGATTCTACCACTCTGCACACTCGTCTGTTCCTTACCGAGGTAGATTTGAAAAAGAACCTATCCATCGCCTGTCCAGCTCGCAGGCCACCTTCGATCCCACTTGTTGCACTAGCTTGCGGAATTTCGGGGAAAACCGTATTTTCTCCCACAGTTCAATTGCACTAACGTTCTTAATGTGCATTGCCGTGATGTGCATGTGCAGCCCAAGTGCATTCGGTCATTGCATCTGGCATTGCGCTCGATCTGACGAGACACATGCATGGCAACGCCTTGGTACATCCCGGAACGCGGTCCATTCCTCTGGCGTTCCGCCAAGTTGCAATTGACACATGAACTGTCAAGATCATGTTTTTCTTTCGCCAAGACACGGCCTAGTTTTCGAGTGATCGATAGTTCACCAATTTCGGTTGAAATACAATCTCAGCACGAACCAGAATTTCCCAAACAGATTGGAGGATACTCAAGAATCTTGCCCGAATAATCGGGCCGGCAGAATTTGTTGTGATAGGTCAGTTTCTCGAGCTAGATACACCTTGTATTGCCGTTCATGCCACAGTGAATGATCAGCCTGGGATTCTTTTTCCTAGATTTCTTCGAGACGTCTATCCACTGCATTGTACCCCCCGGGCACAAGGCCACAAAACGGATATTAATTTCCTTCCTAGTATTAATCGGCCGTTTCATCATATTATTGTTATCGCAACAGTTATTATGTTCGATATTTGTAGATGATGTTGATGATGACGATGCTGACGACGACATAGATGCTGCTGCTCCTGATGATGATGACACACGCGCCTTTCGAACATTCAAATTTATCGCTGCAGATCCAACCGCAAGTCGATTTGTTGCATAATTATTGTTCGTGTGATTATCAGTCGATGAAGACGACGATGGCACCAATGACGATTCTTCTCCAAATATACTGTTGGCGGTCATCCACGACGATGAGGCGACGAACGATGGCATTGGTGATTTTTCTTGCAGGCAAAGATGAAGAAGTGATTTTATAAGTTTCGACATTGCATTCGATACTGTCGGGAAGTAGGCGGACCCGAATCTCGTGGCCATTATCGATTTTCCATCCATTTCGCGCCAATTTCACTGGCCCAGCAAGTTAGGAACACGACCACTGCTAATTTTTGCCTTCTCGGATCGGACCTCGGTGCATCACCTTTCGATGATGGTAATATCGATTTCGACGTCTGTCGGGTGAGTACTATGACGATTTTCCTTTTTCTTTTTTTTTATATCACGACTGACATGGGAGGTACCTCGGCCCCACTATCAGCTTCGAGGAATACCGGGTCCTGGCGAGTGCGCGCCTTGGTTCTGATATTGGCCGTTCTTGTCAGGGTTCGCTGAGACTCGAAGCCTAATCCACGACTCGATACAATTTGTAATCCTGCACTATGACCTACATTATTACTTAGCCTACGATTCCATTGCTTACAACAAACCTTCGTCTCTATACCGTAAGCGTGTCCGCGTCTATAAATTAACATGAACTTCCATCTGCCACCGATACGACTCGCGAGCATGATCGACCGTGACAAGATATACGGGGCAATATTAAGCCAGAAGACTCGCAGAAAGAATTGGAGGTTATCCTTGAATACGAGGATAAAGCTGCTGGTATATTGGCCCGATTAAAGCAGCGTCTAAAGAAACTTCATGGCCTTCAATACGACAACATCAATTCGGCAAGTGCAGGAAATCCCACCGGTAAGGCCAGCTCAGTTAAATTACCGAAACTCAGGTAAATTACCGCGCTTAAGGGGACATTTACTTTCTAAATTAAAAAAAAAAAACACGCTTTTTTTATTTCATAAATGTGTTCTAATATATAATAGGAATGTTTCCCCAAAACCGTTTTGAGAAACTCCGTATATAACCAAAGTTACACACATAAATGTAAGGGTATCGTAAAACTAGTTTTGGAGCGTGGAGCGCAGTGTGCGCTGCAGCTGCTTCGTCTCTTATGTAAGCGGCTTTTATATGTGTATGTAATATACCTATTGTGTTTATATATATTATCCAGTCGCTTTGTATCATTCGTGAGAGAAGCACGTGTTACACCGGTATTTTCTTACGTTTTTAACTATTTTTTTAAGTTTTTAAAACTAAGTGTGTAAAAATGGTTGGTGGAACTAAAAAAGGCACTCGAGAAAGCCAACGACATAAAACAAATAAAAAAAAGAAATTCCAAGGCAATCAGTTCACTGCCGAAAGTAACCCTGAATTACCGAGCTCATCTGCAAAAAAATTAAAAACCAGCGATGAACTCACACCGCCTACGCATAATTCCGTAAATTATGTAGTACTCTGTTTTAATTTGGTTTTTACGTGTCTTGCTCAATATATAAAGTGCAAAGAGTGCAACGGCGATATTTCTTTTTCTCAGCAGAACAACAGAGGTCTTGGTTTTAAAATATGTGTCGAGTGCTCTTGTGGGAGAAAATTTATCGAATCGTCACCAACAATAGACAAAAACTGTTATGAAATAAATCTAAGAGTTGTGTTTGCCATGCGAGTTATTGGTGTTGGGCTTCAAGGTATGAAAACGTTTTTTGCTCTGATGGATATTTCTTCAAGGTTTTCCTCGACACTTTATTATGCTGTAATTTCAAAAATGCATAAGACTTCAAAAATTTGTTTTGCTACGGTTACCAAAAAAGCTGTCAAAGAAGAAGTAGAATTAAATTACACAGCTGGAAATAAAGCTGACCATTTGACAGTTTCTGGAGATGGCACTTGGATGAAAAGAGGATTCACGTCTTTGCTTGGTGTTTTCTCAATCATAGGAAAATTTTCGAGTAAAATTCTTGACCTTAGCGTTAAATCATTATACTGCCAATCCTGTACAATCAAGAAAAAACGGTTAACTGAGTTTGAATTTTCGATTTGGAAGGAAGACCATAAAAAAGAATGCGCGGCTAATCATGAAGGATCTTCCGGTAAAATGGAGACTGACTCAGCCTTGGAAATTTTTAAAAGATCAAAAGATTTATTTAATGTCTTTTATGCCTATTACATCGGCGACGGTGATAGTAAAACTTATACCAACGTAGTAGATGCCAAACCCTATGGAGATGACTTTATAACACATAAATTGGAGTGTGTTCTTCATGTAGGTAAGCGGATGTACCGACGATTAGTTGAAGCAAAAAAAAAACATAACTTTACTCGAAAAAGAAAGAAAAAGGAAAGGTCAAGAAAAAAAAAGAAAGAGCAAAAAACGAAAAAGTTGGAGCCAAAAAAGAGGTAGAAAATCAAAAAGTGACACTGCAGATGCTTCAGTTTCAACCCTAGCCCCCGTCGTAAAAACTGCTAAATTAACCTTGAAATTAATAAGGGAAATTTCGCTTTTTTATGGATTAGCCATAAAAAGATATCCAGATTCCATAGAGAAAATGGAGAAAGAAATTCTTGCTGGTTATTATCACAGAATTTCTACAGATCAAGAGCCTCGACACGAGCACTGCAATAAAGAGTGGTGCAAATATTTGCAGTGTGAAGAAGAAAATAAGCCATTCCAACATAAACCAGCTCTTGATCCAAGTGTGCGAGAGCAAGTTTTGGCAGTATTTACATCACTTAGTAGCCATGATTTACTAAGTCGATGTCTTGGTGGAAATACACAAAACTGTAACGAAAGTTACAACAATTTGATATGGCATATCGCTCCAAAGAGCTCATTTGCTGGCAAAGAACTTGTGGAAATTGCATCCTGGATAGCTGCATGTACCTTTAACGAAGGAGCAAGAACTTATCTTGCCATTATGGACCTCATGGGCATCAAAATTGGCTACACTGCTATGAATTTCGCAGAAACTGTCGATAATTGCCGAATATTGCAAGCCAACAGAAGGAACACCGAATGCACAAAAAAGGCTCGCATGCAGAAAAAAAAGGCTTTGGAGCAAAGAATTTTACATCTCGCAGAAGTTGAAGACCTACAGTATTCACCAGCGATGGCAGAATAAGGTATTAAGTTAAAATAATTGATTTAAATGTATAAATTATCGAAAAAAACTTAAAACTCGTTTTTCTCGAAACAACATTTTTTGAACTTGTCAGACATTTTTCTTAGGTTTTAATCATCTGATTTGAAAAAACCAAAAAGTATTCGATTCTTTATACAATATATTAGGGGTTATACCTCTAAAAACTTATATTTATGTAGATCCACTCCTTTTACAAGGGTAGTTCACCAAAAAAATTCGTCGATTTTTCAACACTTTTTGAAAATCTTGTATAAAGTAACGAACATTTTTTTTTTTAATAATTTTTTAGGTATAACCCTTAGAAAAATGTCTCAGGAAAATAACCCATTTTGAATTTTGACTTAATTTTTTTTAGGAAGCTCAAACAGTGTCTGACCGACAAAAACGTGCCTTTTGGAATGCGCCCTCTACCGCCACTACGAAGAGTCAAAAACCATCAAAAAAAATCTTTTTATGTACTTTAATATATAAATATATAGAATCACAAAACCATTTTTCAATAAATATTATAAATTTAAAAAAAAAAAAGTTTTAAGAGTATGCTTTTTTTCCAATTAAGAAAGTAAATGTCCCCTTAAAACATTTTCCGGGGATTTCAAGGAATGGTTACCAATTTGGGAAATTTTCAGGACCGCAGTGTATGAAAATTTGGATCTTAGCGGTACCGAAAAGTTCAACTACTTGCAGAGCCATATTACAGGGAAAGCGGCAGATTGTATTGGTGGTTTTACTCCCACCGATGCAAATTATGCGGCTGCCATATCTCTTTTGCTAGAGCAGTATGAGAATAACAGCAAGCTAGTGGATTACACAATGCAACAACTAATGTCTCTTCCACACATAAGTTCCAGAAACGATGTGACTGGTCTTCGCAAACTATACAATAGCGTAACTACGCACACAAGGTCTCTCACTGCTCTTGGAATTCCTACTTTTCAATATGCTGTAGCATCCAATAATTTCAATTGAAATTACTGGACCCATTATTTCGACGCACACTGTCCCGTGCTCGAAATTGCTACATTTATTTCAAATCGGAACGGTTTTAAACATCGTTCGATTTGAAAAATAACAAAGTACCGCAAGTCCGCTGTGACTTTGTTATTGCAATTTCAAGGCGAGCGAACATCTAACGGGATTCTCTGCGCTTGTCTCGATATTGAAATTGCAATTCGGGACAGTCAAGTTTGGTTCGCTGTGGCGAGCGGCGGTCTCGAAGAAATCGTGGCGGAAGCAAGTTGGTCCGTCGGGCGAGTTGGTGTTAAAACTTTGCACGTTGTGGGTGCATTCTAGCTTTTAGTTTAAGTACTTGTAAAAAAAAAAGTGTTGTGTATGTAAACTACGGTTCTTGCTAATGATTATCTCAAAATAATAATGCGGTGGTAAAACTTAAACCTTCGGCCTTCTTATTGGGCGAAAGTCCGGGAAGTTCTCTTCCGTTTCAGGGTCCCCGCAAGGCCTGGCTGGCCAATGATCTAGTTTTTCGTGGGTTTTCAGCTCTTCAAAAAGAGGGATACTCGCAATCGTTTTTGAATTTTTCCAATTTTTTTGGTATTAGTTTCTGTTTGATTTTGGATAATGGCAAGTATAAGACCCCAGACCATCGGGGTCAGGGTTCCGCCATCATCGGGGGTCCGGGGCTGTCTGCCTCACCCGGGTTCCTCTGAAAAGAGAGGAGCGTTTTTTCCCGCTTTTTTCCGTTTTTTTTTAGAATTTCAATTTTATGGCTCCGTGCGTCGTCACGAGCACTGGGTCTGCTTAGTCAGCCATGTAGCAGAGCCACGGGTGGTTTCCTTAACGGAGCTATGTCCCCTTTTTGTCCCTTGGGTATTTTTATATACCAGTTTGCGGCTACGTTATTATGACGGATGAAATAATACGTAGAATCCCGTTTCTCTTGAGAGCAAACCATCCCCATTGTTTAAAGAACCCACCCCAGCCGCAGCGAGCTAGCAAAGCGGCACCCCAGCATCCGTTGGGGTTGGTTGAAGGGTGCTCCGCTAATGCGGACGAGGGGCCTTCACGGCCATTTCTAGGGCACCCTGCTCTCGGGGCAATTATTTTTTTTTTAATTTACCTCTTGAATGGCATTAGCCATTCACACTTCTCTTGGACATTAGCCATCTTGGTTCCGAACATCGGTCTGGTTCTTAGTTGTGCTAAGTCCAGCACTCTCCCAATCATAATTCGCTAAAATGCTGTAATGCTGAAAGCTTTTATTATCAAAGCACTTCCACATGAATTGGTAGTAGAAGAAGACACGGCAAGTGAGCTGAATGATAAAACGTCGTCAAATACTCAGGATAGTTTCAATTGTGTTAGTAAGGAACACTTGCACGATATTCTTTATTTGGTTAGAAGAGAGGTCAAGTCTCTTGAACGTTCTGGGTCTAATAACATCAAAAGAGCCAATGTCAACATTCACGCAAAGGACCTGAAAACCGCAACTAATTTCTTTACCCCTACAACTGAGTTATCTTGCATTTTGTCTTGCATATTCGTGTCTTCTACTACTAATGGAAAAGGCAGGTTTCGATTAGCTCGTATTGTATTGGATGGCGGATCGCAACGAAGCTACATAACTCGAAAGTTAGTTGCGCACTTAAGGGGTTACCCCCACTTGTAGCGCAATAAAATAGGTCATTTTCATGAATTTTTTTTGACAAAACTAGGAAATGTTTTTATACGACTGTTATATTTTCTTAAAGTACATACTTTGAACACCTTCCAGTAATTTTTTTATTGAAAAATATTACATGATTTAATTACAAATGGCCGTCAAAACAATGGAATTTTAATTTTCACCTTTTGCGGTGACCAAAATTGTGTCGAACTGGATCATCTGAAACAAAAAATAGCGATGGACTTAGTTAAACAACAGTATAAACTAGTGGTTGATCGAAGGATTTAAAACAATATCCATTTTGCACAAAATGGCGGACAGTCAAAGTTAATATTTCGATTTTCACTTAAAAAAATGGTCGCCTTTTGGCTATAAAACGGCCATTTTTTATTTAAAAAAAAAATCGAACGATCAAACACTAGATTTTTATGTATTAAATAAGCCTGCTAAGTTTCAAAAAGATCGGTTCAGTAGTTTTCGAGTAATTTTGGTCACCGACTTCAAAGATGTCATTTCGAGAAAAACGCGTTTATAAGTATAAGTAACGGTTGTATACGCAACAGTTTCTTCTCTTTCAACGCTCATATCTCGGTTAATTATGTTTGGATCCACTTGAAATTTGAAGGACGTATTCTCAGATAGTTATACTTAAAAAAAATGCAACAAAAAAAAAACGAAAAACTTAAAAGTTACAAGTGGGGGTAACCCCTTAAACATGCCGATATTTGACACAGTCTACATGCAAATAATGCCGTTTGGTTGCTCTCAAAAACTACCTCCCCAGTCGTTTGATCGTGTGAAACTTACACTAACAAGCATTCACACAAAAACCCAGTCGATTTCAGTATTAGCTATCGTAGTACCGGAGATATGTGCAGATATACTACCGTTTCTCGATGTCCAATCGGAATGTTTATCAAACTTGCAGCTAGCTGATGACTACAGGTTCAACGGACACAATAATTACCTGGAAATGCTTTTAGGTGCTGATGTGTATTGGTGCGCAATGCAGGAAGATGTTACACGTGTAATAAGACAATAATAATATAATAAGACAATTTTCGGTTGGACCGTACAAGGGCCAGTGGACAACTTTCCGAACAAAGGAACAACTTCGTCTCTTGTGAATTTAGGAGTGAGTAATTATGAAGAAATTGATGACTTGAAATGCATCGTCGAGAAGTTTTGGAGCCTAGAATGCTTAGGTATTTCTCCAGAAACGAATGAATCCTGTCACTTATCTTACTTTGATAAATATATTCGCTGGAACGGAGGGCGATACCAAACTGCATTGATATGGAGAGATGCCAATTGCGTGCTAGAGAGTAATCACAAAAATGCAATGGTTCGGATACAAAAATTGATTGACAATTAATCGAAAATTCCAACTACTTGAATATGATGATTTATTGTGGGAATTAATAACGTCGGATGTAGCGGAAGTGTGCCATAATGATGCAAATAGCAAAAGAGTGTACTATATGCCTCATCGTCCTGTATATCGATTGGACAAGGAAACAACGAAAACCCGAATAGTTTTTGATGTATCTTCAAAGACCGGTTTCAGTCCATCACGAAACGATCTACTCATACAGGACCACATTTATTGCCAGATATTCTCGAAATTTTATTGAATTTTCGAATGGGCCGTATTGCTTTGACTGCAGATATAGAGAAAGCATATCTACAAATCGGTTTAGCAGAATCAAATCGTGATGCTCATCGTTTCCTTTGGTTTAAGAAGAAAATCAAGAATGATACACCTTTACCTGAGATCACCTCGTACCGTATGAAAGGCATCACTGCTCGAGTAAAATGTAGTCCGTTTGCGTTGTTAGTTAAAACTTAGTGTTTAATTTTCACAAGCATTGTTACGGTTCGCGGATTTTCATGAAGTTTAAAAACAAAAAAAAAAAACATTATCCACCGTCCTCGAGTAGGGAGCACGATGGAGACGAAAAACCACAACAATCGACTCAAGACGTCACAAACAGTGGAACATCACAATCTATTTGAACGCGATAGCTATGAACGACCCAAAACTGCACTCATCCGACAAATAATCGAAATGGATGCGCGAGATGATGGCAAAGACCAGGGCCTGGATCGTTCAATAACGCATGGCAGAGCTACGCGCACTTTTGGCATCTGGGATCAACATCCCTGACCTATGCCAATATCTGACCCACTTCCAAATGACTTGCGACAGCCGCGACAGATATGGGCTATGTCCGCGACCGACTTACAGACCTGACGGCACTTAACAACTGGGACATACCTGTGGCGAAATCCTCGGGCTCACAGAATGCGCTCCAGAATTGCGTCGAGTAGACGATTGACAAGCGATTAAATAATTGACATGAAGATTCCCAAAATAATGCACCTTTTTGTTAGCGTTACGACTCGGCTTTTGGTGTTATGGGCTCGTTTCACTCACCTGTGTTTTAAGGGAGATTTGGACCCGACGCTCTCATATCCATCACGCCGCGTTCTATTCATGGCACCGATTGTCAACAAGATATCGTTTTGCAGATGATAATTCACACAGAATACGTTCTGTAATGAAATTATAGCCTGTCACGGTCCGCGTCTTATATTTCGCCAGTACCGTTCGTGTTACTTACATTAAACTGACTTTCACATCCGAAACGGAAAAAGAAAGGAATATATAAGAAAAACATAAACATTGTCTCAATAGATTAGTAAGTTAGTTCATCATAGCGAATAAGAATAAACGTCACAAACAATATAAAGCATTAGGATATATTAGTAATAGCAATAGGTTAGTAAGTTAATTTAACATAGCCACTAAGAATCGACGCCGCAAACTATATGAAGCATCTGGACATCAATCGCGCGAGACGAATAGTGGAGACGTGGGAATACGTCGCAGTGTGACGCATGGAATGCACGGTAGTGCAGCGTACCAATCAGTTCACGGATGACGGCATCTCCCGACCTGGGTCAATATTTGACCGAGATACGATTGGACGGACATCATATACGTGCCGGAGATACAACCGATAAAAGGGCGATATCAACACTCGAACGCCGCCTCGGCCGTTGCCCTAACGATTGTGGCTGACGGCTTTGAACTGAGTGGAGCTGTAAGCAGATCTCGAAACTACATTTGAATAGCCACGCAAGACACAGAGTTGTGACCAATGTATGAGATGCCCGGAGCAGAGATAACGCATATATTTTCCATGGCAAACGAAAGAAAGGCATTGCGAACTTCATAGCAGACTTACCTCTACAATGATGCAGTGCGTGGAATAATATAGTGCTCGACGAGCCGTCGCCGTTCATCTTCACTAATTTCACGACCGCACTATAAACAAACTGATCTTTCCGATGTTGTTTTGGACGTTGTCAGGGACAGATGACAATTGATCGACAGATGAGATGGTGGAAAATCAAGAGGTGAAATCGAAGTGTCCCAAATGTGGATCGTGTGGTGGGAATGGGATCCAACACTCAGTTGAATGAAATTTGAATCGGGTGAGCGCACCCAACGGCGGTTGAAAAATCCCGCTGCCGCCAACAAAATTTTCCTGCGCGCTGGATGAGTGGAAAAGGGCCTCTTTCTTTACGAACCCGGTGAGTGGTCGGATGTCTGGCGAGGAGTATTATCCGCATTTTAACGAAATTTATTGTTCTTTTCTAGTGAACTTGATCATCATCGACTTGGAGAAATTTTGGAATGCATTCGACGACGTTGCAGACGGGCGAAAATTTATGAGTCGAGCGCCGGAGGACTATCGTACGTTGGAATTTTTTCCGCTGGTCGAGTGGTGTTCGGTGAGAGCTTGGGAAAACGAGCAGCGATCTACAGTAAAAAACAAAAATCTACATGTAAGCAGAAGAGACTTCGAACGAGGCCCCCAACGAGATCGACAACGAGCCATCAAGCGACGAATCATACCAGGTAGTGTGCACACTAAAATATTTAGTAGTAAATTTAGATTTAAGTACAGAGAAAGATTATCATCATAGCTAAGCGCAATAAAGTGGAATATACAAATTGTAATCAAAATTATCGCGTTTACTCGAGTCAAGATTGGTGAAGAGAAGAAAAGAACGAAACAGTGTCGGATGTGAAAGTTTATTTCGGTGGTATAGCTTATATCGGGTGACCATTCCGGTGGTCCTATTTTGTCGGTTTTTGAACATCGAAACGAAACCCGTCGCTCCTTTCTCGCTTCAGGACGACGGCCGTGAGGCAGTTTTCGGATTCGAAGCGAATGGCGCCCACCCACGACCTTTCTCCACGAGAGCGAAAGCCGCCCGAAACTGCCGCCCTTGCATCCCGGTCGGGGATAAAGGGTTGTGACGCGGTCTAAAGTTGTAACGGTGACAAGCCTTCTACACCAAACGAATGAAATTCAACGTCGAAAGCTCAAACTGTAGGTTGACGTTGAGAAACGTCAGCGAACTGTCAGCCATCAGATGAAATAGTGGTGGGTTTGAGTTGCCCCAAATGTGGGTCGTATGGTGAAAAGACAATTCAACATTCGGGCGAATGTAACTGACCCCAGGTAAATACGCCCAACGGATTTTAAAAATCATGCTGCCGCCAAACATTGTCCTGCGAGCTAGAGCGACGAAAAAAGGTATCTTTTTGGCGATAGACGGTGAGTGGACAGACGGGTCGAATTTTGTCAGTATCCTGAACAAAACATTTATCTTTCGTTGTTCCATATATTCCATACCGATCGATGGATCGGGTTAAGAAGAAGCCGAATTGGAGTATTTTTGGTGTTTCGAGAAGGCGAGAAAACTTTACAAAGGCGGCGAAGTGCGGACAAGGAATCGAAGGGAGCAGAGGTTTTTGAAACGAGAAACGAACATATCTTATTGAAGAGATAATTTTGCGGAACATCTGGAAGTGCGGATATTAAATCTTTATGTGGTTCGATCATCGAGGAGACCTGGATAGCAGACGAGTTGCGGAAGATACCACAAACAAAAATAAGGTAGTGTGCACACTTAGGTTAAGTAGAATTGTAAGATATTTAGAGTTTAGACCAGATCGATGAGTTTATAAATATAACGCAGAAGTGAATTATTAAATTGCAGTCAGAATTGTTATAAAGTGTAATTGAGAATTTTGGTTTAAATCCCGGAAACAGTTTTTCACAGAATTCGAAAGTGTGGAAAGTATCTTAGATACTGTTTTTTGAAACCGGGAAAATTTTCAAATTACCTCGTTTCAGAGCGACGTTTCCGTGGGGATATCGGGGTTCGAAGCGAGTGGCGCCCGAACCACCCCATCTCCGGTGAGTGAGCCCCTCGAAATTACCCCCTTGGATTCAGGCGGGAAACTAGGGGTTTTTGCGAATCATTGCGATGGGTTACGGTAATAGCATAGGCGCTATAATACCAGAATTGAGAAATTTCCAAATACCGGCCCTCCTAATTTCAATTATAAATCATATCATTCGATAGTGTTAATGGTTTGCAGTGATGCCAATGGTGTGATTCGAACGATTGAAACGGGTAATGCTGGAAGAAACAGCGAAATCGGCATATTCTGTCCTTTAGCTACAAAACATTGGATGGAAAATTTTTGGCAGCAGCGGGATTTTTAAATTCCGTTGGGCGTATTTACCTGGGGCCAGTTACATTCGCCCGAATCGAACAGTTTTCAAATCTAATAACTAAATAACGCACTCGATGTCGATACGACGGATTCCCATTGCCACTAAACGTGATGAGACTTTGCCCTTTGAAAATTCTTGATAATGTGAAAAAGATTTTCAATTATAGACGCGAAGTAGAAAAATAATTGGCTTAATTGTCGGGATGGCCTTGGAGAAGTTTCCAGCATCATCAGAAGTGGCTGGGTTCTTCAAAACTTTCTAAGAGTAAAAGAGGGACCACAGTATGTGCTAAATGGCACCTATCATGGTACAACCTGTAGAAAATGCCAATTTGAATTTTATTCAAAAATTCACGGCATATAACTTCTGATACGTAATGTATCAAAAGTCCTCTGCTACAACCTGATAGCGGTACCTTGTTTTTCGAGAAATCGAAATACAATCGACGTCGCTTTTCAAAAACAATTTACCGTACCAACGGTTAATTGTTTGTGTAAAATTTCGGGCACGAGACTGGAGACGATATGGAGGCCTGCGAGCGAGAGCTCAGGACAGTCCTTGGGCAGTCGTGGAGAGCCGTAGCGAAGGACAGTGGGAAGAAAACCGCGTGGGGATTGAGTCTTTGATATGCTCGATTCATGATTGTGTCCTGGCTGTGATATGTAATAAATTTGACGCGAACGGTTATTGATAGTGTGCTCGTCTCCATATGGTAAGTGGTGTGTCCCTCAACCAATCTTAAGCCTACGTTACAGAGAGTGGAATCTGATGGCGACAATAATCGGGTGCGTAAAATGCCGGCCCTTCGTTCAATTCAATTAGAATTGAAGATTTAATCGAATTAAGTGTTGAGTGCTAAGGAATCCCCTTCCTCGAATAACCTTAATAGCAATTGTCGTTTCGTAATAGCCCATTCGCACCGACCAAACTGCCACGAGTGTTTTGGGAGTGTCCCTTTCCCTGCGGTTTGAGAGGTGCGGTGCCCGCTAAAATTATAAAGACGCTGCAATTATATGGGATTGTTTGGTGTTGTGTGAAAAACAGGAGATGTTGTATCTGTGACTACAAAACGAACGCAATAGATGTTAAAACAGTTTTCAAATCTAATTCATTGTCTATGGACTTAATAAGCTGTTTCCTGGGCAAAAACTGTCGGATTAAAACATACTTTGAAGGTGACGGCGTGTTCGAAATAATTGATTATACAGTGGAATTTGTTCATCAGCAGTATTCTTGTTTTCTGGGCAGACGACGGCGCGCGGGAACAGCAAACAAAATATTTTTGAATTTCGATTCTGGTTCTGAGTTGTGCTAAGGCCACTCCAATCTCAATTATTCGCTACAAACCACAATCACAAAATATTCCAATCAACGTGAATTCTACGGCAACGGCTCTTAGAAGCTATTAAGCGAATCGTTTTATTAAACCACTTGCATCTCTACCCTCGGAGAGGAAATATGAACTACTTACGCTACATCTATTTCAAATTGTATGTCATATGTTATATGTTGAGACAGGCAGTGACAAGCTTAAACACGTTGTGGTTTGTCAGTCAGCTTCTAGAGCCGCTACAGTGTTGTCGTGTTTCCCGTGTCTGTCATGAAACGTGTACCTTAACAAAGCGTTAACATTAAGTTTTATTTCAATTTGAAAAAAGTACCAAAGAAGCTCATAAAATGTTAAAATCTGTATATGATGATAATGTGATAACTTTGAAGGTTGTTTACAAGTGGTATGAACGACTTAAAAGTGGAAATGAATCAGAGCAACGAGCAACGGTTGAGACGTCCTTCGACTTCAAAAATTGATGAAACAGTGCAAAAAGTGACCGAACTTGTTCGTTCGAAGAAGCAAATGACTCTTCGAGAGTTTACTGAGCAATTTAGCATCTCGTACGGATCCTTGCAAAACAGTTTAACCGATGACTTGCAAATGAGACGAGTGAGTGCCAAATTTGTTCCTGGAAATTTGACAAAAAGAAAATCGTGCTGCAATTTGCACGGAATCGAAAGATCGTCTTCATGCAGATCCAGAATTGTTCCTGGAGATGAAAGTTGAGTCTATGGGCAAAATTTCCAATCCAAGCAATAGCATTTTGAAATTTCTCACATACTGGGTACAATTTTTCTACAACATTGGCAGATTGAATTTCTGTGTAAATCATTGATTAAGAAATTCGTGAAAATCAAGAGGAACAGTTTTGCATTCTACTTGAAAGAAAATGTATTCCATCAAAATGGAAAATTGATGCAAAAATAACTTATGCCTGCTTCAATTGACCCAGCTTCGTGTTAACTACGTAAAAGATTCCGTCACTCGTAAGACGGTCGCTTACTATGAGAATCATTCTGATTTTGATTCCTTCTAATTATTATTATTCCACTTTTCATTGCAATTGCACCGACCAAAAATATCTTCAAACGACATTCGCTCGCCTTCGACTTCGTTAACACCACTAATTATGATAATCAGCCACATACTATCCCATTATAAGTATTTTGAACCCAAGCAAGAAAAGGCATAACATGAATAATACGAATGTGTACACAACACAAATATACGATAGAGATAAACTCACATCATGAATTATAGATGATAAGAGATATGTATAAACAGCCAAGGAAACTGACATACTTTGTAATTATTACATACATATAATCTGAAATAAAGTGGTAATTCTGTCCAACCAAAAAGGAATAATACATTTTTACCATTAAGTCATCCGACTCAATCAGCTTGCGCAACCAGAACACGAGAACGCAATCCAACACTGGAGATGACAATTTCAAATCCGTTTCTTCCATCAAAAGCTTACGGCGGTGACAGCTTCTGCTGCCACCGCAAGTTGATTCCTTACTATCCTCAGCAGTCAACTAATGCATTTAAACGCGACTCCGTATCTATCGTCCGCGATCCTTGATCCTCGAATGAGTTTAATAATGGAAAATTCCGGGCGGCCTTGCTCACGAAGAACGGGGTGGGTAGGCGCCACTCGCTTCTTTCACCAGAATTTCCCGTGTGCCGACGTCGCGAAGCGAGAAGGCGACGACGGCGTACTACAATTGCAAAGTGAACGAAAGTTACACCCAACTTTCGCGAGCTCACTATTCAAATGTCTCACTTCTCACTGAATTGACGGTTATTAATGAATATTTCAATCAGATTCGTTACTTGGAATTTATTTCATTCCGACCGGATTCTAATCTATAATAATAGCAATCTGAGCTCTACCACTGTAGATAGGATGTCTTAACCTGGGACATTACTTCCGCAATTTTACGTGATATCATAAATTCATAATTCTTGTTCAATTTGTTCCAAACTTAAAAAAAAACAATCGTACCTAACTAACCTGACCTTTGCGCGGCAATCAACTATTTCAGAACAGGAACCAGCTTCCGTTGGAGCCCTTTTTGTTGATCGATGTTCGCAAAAATCCTTGTTGTTCGTCCCTTTCGAAATCGCCGCCTCGCACTGTCATAATCTCTCTTCACCCGCAGTCGATGTAAAAGTATTTTTCGCTGAGTTTCACAGCTCCGCTGCCTATTCACCATCTATCGCAGTAGCTCGCTTCCTAGTCAACGCCAGTTACATGCAAGGAGGTAAAAATGTTATCACTGCAATCCACCACTCGCAGTTTTGGACATCCGTCCACTGACCCAGTCGGATCCAAAAGAACCATCCTAGCTCGAGCCACCTCGCTCTAGCCCGGCCTACAGCTCGGCCGCCAGCGGGACTTTTTGGGGCTCCGTTGCATGCACTTGGGTGTACTGCAACCTATCGGCCGTTGCACTTTTCATTTCCCACAGGGCATTGGAGTTTCCATTCCAGCGTGCGCACGACTGGTAATGCCCTCCATTTCGGTCGTTCTGCCTCTGGTGGTTCGATTCCAACATTCCATTGGTCACATTAAACGGGTTGATAGCTGACACTTCGCGAATGTTTGTTTGATCAGTAGTGTTAAGTGTCGTGTTTTGTATCTGTTTCATTCTTGTAGTGAAGTTGAAAATTTTCGTGACATCTCTTCATTCTTCTTATCGTTCTCGTCCAAACGATTTGCCTACTCCAAAGTTTGCTTCTGTTGATCGGCCAGAAGTTTCTGTTGATCTGCGATCTGTTTACCTAGCTCCGATGATTTTCGCTTGCAATTACGTAGCTCGTTGCGTAAGACAGTTAATTGATTGTTGTACAACCTCATCCCTTGCTTGATTTTACGAATACCCTTTCGTAATACCATATTGCTTTGTGGCGGCGACGACAACTGCGATGAGCTATCTGATAAATCGGATGTTGTTTTCCGCGAATAGTTTGGTTTACTTTTAGTTGATAGAGCCCTTGCTAAAGTATCCGATCACGGAAAGATTCCGTTCCATATGCTCCTTAAAATACTCCATTGCCATTGTAGAGAGATAGAATAGTTCGTCAGTGTTTGAGCCAACACTCGTCGTGTTAAAAGGAACGCTCTTGACTAACCGCGGGAGGTTCATTCCCGGGTCACACCAGTTGTGGTTCGCGCATCATCGACCAGCTTTTTGTATCCATCCATCTTCCGACGTTCTGATTCAAATAGTAATTGGCATCTATGTATCTTAATCAATTTAACCGACTTATTTCTTATTACATAAATCTAGATTCATCTATTCCATTTCATTTACACTATATATTTTCTTTTTACTACATTGCAACCTATTTATACATAATTCTTTTTTTTTTAATTAATCTTCTTTTCGTTCACCATTCTTCCCTTTTTTTAGCTCCCACAATATATATTCCATATAATCCGCGACCGCGATACAGCATATGCCCGACTTGCATAAAAACTGCTCCAAGTACCGGTTCCGACAAAAAGCCGTTACCTGCATCACCCACTCAGCTGTGTTCCAATGCTGCACAGCATAGACAGCCAACACTCAACACATTTACTGTTTCGCTGGCCTAATAACGCAGCTGATGCAAGTATTGTTGTAAACCAGTTGCGCGCACTAAGCGTCGCTCAGGCCACCGAACCCGCCACAATGCAACAATAAAATGCAAACATGCAACAATAAAATGTTTTGGTGGCAATGTACTGCATTTGATCGTTGCATGACGAATTTCATAAGCTGTATTTGTGGGTGTTTGAGATATGATCTGGCGACGAGCCTGTTTCGCAACAAAATGCTACACCTTCAGTTATATTCTCTTCGAATTACTCAATTTCTTCTCGTTGTGCTGAAGAAGTAGATTTTCGGCAGGTGTATCTTTGATTTAATATATGCTAGCAGGTATTACAGTACTTTTGCCTTCGCTCTTGAACAATATTTGGATCCTTCCACGTTTTGAGGGGAAAAAAGCACGAAGGTCTTTCCATCTTTCATCCGTCCTCCCCGTTTTATTTTCTTCATTCAAAAATATAAAATATACTCATACATACAGGGCGTTGGGGATAAATTTGACATATTTATAATTGATTTTATTTTTCAGTAGGTTGGAGGTATTAACACACACTACTCATCATTTAAAAGTTTGGACCCTTCTTCCTTCATATACAAGATGACAGAAAGGATGGATGACTGGAACCCACCTTAATCATGGAAGAGAATAACTTGCATCATGATGATTCGTACCGGCCATCAAAATAAGGATATTATGACTGCTGCCGAATGCACCCTGAACACAGTGAAAACAATCAGGCATGAACTAGAGGCATGCAATGGTGACAACGAGGATGTAGCAAGAAGAAAGATCCCTAGCAGACGATCTGATTGCGTTCGTACAGCAGAATTCCTCGCAAATCTGCAAGAACAGGTGTTGAAGAACCCTGGCATTGGAATTCGGGCTTTGTCACGTGAAATAAATGTTGCAGTCTCTACTTTGAAGCTTGCACTCAATGAAGACCTTCGCTACTACTCAAACAATCAGGTTTTTTTTCCGATGAGAAAAACTTTTGCCAGGATCAAAAACACAACCCGCAGAATAACAGATGGCTTGCATACAGTACAAAAGACATTCCTCGTGTAATGCAGACTAAATTTCCCTAAACTGTGATGGTTTCCGGATGTGTATCCTCTGAAGACGATGTGATGCCTCCGCATTTTTTCCAAGAGGGCCTCAGGTTGACTTCAGATGGCTACATGGAGTTGTTAAACACTGTAGTCAAGCTCTGGATAACAAGGGTAGCCAATGGTAGATCGTATGTATGGCAGCAGGATTCGGCCCCTTGCCACACTTCTAGGAAAAGTCAAAAATGGTTGTCTGAAAATTTCTACCACTTCACCAGTCCAAATGTTTGGCCTTCAAACTCCCCAGACCTTAACCCCATGGATTATTATGTATGGGGCGCAGTTGAAAGAGACACCAATCGCACTTCTAGTAATACAAAAGCCCAGTTAACGGATAAAATTAAAACAGTTTTTGAGGACCTTCCCAAGGAGACTGTAGCATCAGCTTGTTCAAGGTTCCAAAGCAGGATTGAAGCTGTGATCGCTGCTAATTGTGGTTATTTTGAGTGAATCTTGTTGATAGTATTGTAATTTACTCTGCCTGTAATTATTTTTGTCAATTCATTAAATTTAATAAATGCAAAGATTTTATTTTTCCTTACGAAACTGTCAAATTTATCCCGAACACCCAAATCATATGAAAATCAGTGCTAGAAATAACGGGAAACATCGAGAAATATATTTTCGAATTATTTTCACTATGGATAAATCCCATGGAAAATCCCGTTGTAGAACTCCTAGGGGCCAAGACACAAACAGATTAGCATAGGGCGAGAGAAATGGAATCACCAAAGACTAATTACCCAACCGAAGTATATATATACGTACATTTATACCTGGCGAGATTTCTCAGCTAAGTTAGTCTTATAAAGCGAGTCTTGCGAAGCGAATCTGGTGAGAAAAGCGAATTCAGTGTTTCCTGGCGAGTTAATTTAAAAGCGAGTCAATTGTAACGGGAGTGATATTGTTACTAGCACGATAAATAAAGTATGTACGCGATTTAGTTGATACAGTAATTATTTAGCAACTGGTTAACCGTAGTAAACGAACTGTTTTATTTCGTAAACGCAGAGAATATCGAATCCACGAAGCGTGTTTCAGCGGAAAACAAAAGAATATTGACAAATTTTAAGTTTCATACAAAAAAAATAAATATTTTATCGTAATTTTATGGAGTTTTGCTAACATAAAGTAAGGTTGCATTAACTCTTAGTGCTATTTATCATTAAAAAGCAATAATGGGATGTGGTAAAATGTTGCACGAAGGCGAAATTAAAACAATTTTGAACCTTAAAAAACAAGAGTGGTCAGTGGCAAAAATATCGAGATTTGTGAAGAGAAGCAGGAAAGTGATAAGTAGTTCGTTAAAAATTATGGGAAGAAAAAAAAGTCCTGGTCGGCCAAATTCAAATTGAACAATTGGTGCCGATCATCTGTTTTCAGTGCGGGCTCTATGTATTGCTAAATACATTGTTTTTAAATACTTTTCGGTTTCGAAACGATTTAATGAAAGTATTTTTGAGAAACAAAGTTAGATTTTTGCAATAGATCTAGTGCGATCAATACGAGACATATATCTCTAGAATTACTATTCTAATTTTCAGGAGAGATCGTAAAAAGTGGCGGCTTCAATTCTCGACAGAGTATACGTTTTTTTTGGACAACTATTTTTCGATTTTAACATAATCTTTGTCTCCAATTTTTCTTCTCTTGGCAGGGAACCACCCATCTAACAAGGTCGCGTATCGTCTTATTGTATTGGCATTGGTGTCAACAGTGAAACTCTGAGGGGTCGACCCGGTTTTCTGTTGTGCCACACCTTGAAAAATCGCATATGGCTTCGGAGGCTTATTCCGCAAAACGATCGAGTTTTCCGTATCAATATTCTCTGCTTTGATAAGCTTTAGAGACGATATACGTTGTCTATGCTGATTTATAGACAAGAAGGGAACCATGATCACATCAATAACCAACCTTTACAAGTAAAAATTATATCGATGGTTATAAGTCGCAGATGTTAAAATTTGTCACAACTAGCGTAAGTAAAAATTAATGATTTCCAACTGCAAGTGGTCACTTCAGTCAAGTATGCACTGTGTGCTATTGTCTAATGAGAATCAGTGCATACTTTCGAAACCACTAAGTCAAATAAAAATTTTCAATGTAAATAAAATTTTTTTTTCAATTTGCATCATCCTGCAAAAACAATTCCAATTAGACCTTTTATTGTTAAACAGTTCATTGACAGTTTACAATATAGGAAGTAGTAGTTAGATGTCTCGAATATGATCCTGCATGACATTGTAAAAAGAATAACAGGTATCTAAAATATTTTTCGTCGATCATTTAAATGCTATTTTTACAGGAGGTAGGAATAATGAGTATCAAACATAATTTCAAAGAGAACACGCGTTGAACAACATACGAAATAATAAATGAACGTACATACGAAATAATAAATTATATAGTATTTTATTTACTTGTATCTTTAAATTACTTACTTTTAAAAAAAAGTACATAAACAACTTATAATGCCATCACACAGCTTTTTTCATTCAAAGAATAACCACACAACATGCTTCAGCTGTCCACTATTGAATTTTAATCTTCAGCAACAAAGACCTTGTTGATGAAATACATTCCGGTCTCATACCAATATTGCTCAAAAAACATTTCTTTCGTACACTTATTTGAATATAAGTACAAATTAAGAGCCTGCACTAAGCCCATCTTTATAGATCTGATAATCTACAGCAAAGTGCCGAGCTTCAGCTCAGCAACAATATTCTACGATTTCTTGCAACAGAGCTATCAAGCTTTGAAGACAACTATATTTCAATTGCAGCAAAATCCTATTCAAATATATTGCACAAATGCAATATGCAAATTCATATTCGCCACTCTGGCGGCAGCTTCATGAAGCTTCACTTAATTCTATTATGGGCAAATTACCCGATCGACTTCAATTGAGTGAATTTTCGTTCAGTTTCAGCGCCCACTTAAGTTCACTTAATTTAAGACTTATCCATTAAAATACCTGGTAATTATACAGCTGAACCCCCTCACCTCCGATTTCCTTGAAATTTTTATATGATGTAGTGTTCAGTATACTGAACAAGAATATGTATACATGTTGGGTGCGGAAATCAAAAATTAACATAGTTTTTTAACTTTGAAAAACCGAAAATTTATTTGAATTTAATGGCATGAAAATTCACGAAAATGTTGACAGTGAAAAAATTCTAGTGCAGCTGTTATTGTAAACAATCAACATACAAAACTTATGTGAACTTCTGATTTCCGCGCTCAACATGTGTACATATTCTTGTTCAGTATACTGAAGTATGCCAGTGGGTATGAATTAACACAAAAACTGTGTTTGTTTACATTTCCCCTTCCCCTTCCCCATTGTCTCAAACAATTTATGAACTTTATCAGTCGCAAAAGTGAAATCAATATGATAACATTGTTTGAAATGATTGAGCTTATTAGCAATCGTGATCGATTGCTTGATTTTTTAATTGCTCACAAAGTGATAAGGGAAGAAATCATTTGTCGAGAATGCGGTTCGGTTATTTCATTAACACGCGAAACATTATCTCTCCGCTGCACTTATAATTATTACACAGTTCCACGTAAACAAAAACGTCGAAGAGTTAGGTGTCCTTTTGAAGCGAGTGCACTAACTGGTACATGGTTCCAGAAAATCCGCATAGATATTGCAATTGCGTGTCGAATCATTGCGTACTTTTTGTACCACAGACCACCACATCAACATAAATTGATGGAAGATTTTCGGATCAACAATAATACCGCTGTTGATTGGATATCGTTCTGTCAGGAGGTTTGTATCATAATATTTCGTCTTCACAAACTAAAGAAAGGTTGACTTTAACTCAATGGTGATATATATAGGTTTGTCAATTCTGGGTGAATCGCACTTCAAAAAAAATTGGCGGTGAAGGTCACACCGTCCAGATTGATGAAGCACTTCTGGGTAGAAGAAAATATCATAAAGGCCGTGTAATTCGTGGAACGTGGGTGTTTGGAGGAATCGATCCCGTAACCAAAATGTGTTTCATCCAGCCTGTACCCAATAGATCTGCAAATGTTCTTCAAGAAGTCATAATGCGAAATATTGCTCCTGGTACGACTGTTATTTCGGATTGCTGGCGGGGCTACAGAAATCTGTCTAAAGAGACGTGGATGCACCTCACAGTCAATCATAGTTACAATTTTGTTGACCCTGAGACTGCCGCGCATACCCAAAACATCGAGCGGCTTTGGCGAGATCTTCGTGATAATATACCTCGATATGGACGAAAAAAAACTCACTACCGACAGTACATTGGGGAATTTCTATTCAAAAGGCGGTACTCATATTCAAATAGAATTGAGGCATTTTTTAATGAATTATCATTAATGTTTCCAATTGAAATTGATGATTTTATTAATGATTAAAGTCAAATAAATTTTCGGTTTTTCAAAGTTAAAAAACTATGTTAATTTTTGATTTCCGCACCCAACATGTATACATATTCTTGTTCAGTATACTGAACACTACAACATATAAAAATTTCAAGGAAATCGGAGGTGAGGGGGTTCAGCTGTATAATTACCAAATACCTATTTACGGCAACAATCCGAACTCGACTTACTTCGATACAACACGTACAAATTTCAAATTCAAACTATCTCGAAAGGATTTACCACACATTAAGCGCCAGCTTCGTTCGTATTCTCACCGAAAATTTTTTCAACTTTCATATAAAAATTGCGTCGGCCACACTACGCACCTAATTTCCACCAAATGTTCGGCTTGTCGCATTTTCACATGGGGAATTTTCTACAAAAAACACCATTCACTTACCTGAGTCCTGGCACTTTCAAAATATCGCAATTCTGTTGTCTGAACTTTCTTCTCTGACTTTAGATGCACTAGCGCTCATCAGGCGCGAAAATATTATGAGGCGAAAATGTTGGCAACAAATTACTTCGCCACGGCCATCTAATGAAAATGGCACTGTAGTCGGTGCAATGCAATTGTATTTTAACCCTCTATCGCATACGAAGCCATATATGGCTTTACAATTTCACAATCCTTTTTTTACCTGAAATTCCACTGCAAAATACCCAAATCATATTCACAAGATAATATGTATCCTTATCTCTAAAACGGTGTACTTCTGCTTTGTTACGTATCTTCGTATCGTTGCATAACGTATCTTTCCCCAAAGAGTGCAAGACGTACTACAAGTGATTGAAAAGTGTTCGTTTCTAAAATATATTGTATTGATTGAAGAAGTAATACATAAGAAATAAAATTATTTTGTAAAAAATTTTTTATTTTTTTTTATAAATTTGTTAATCATTATAGTGTTTTTGATGGTAATTTTACAGGAGCCATATATCGTCGGGTGTACGCCAAAACCATGAATGTGCTTTTTTGGTGATTTTCAGTTTTTCATGTCACTGTACGCGGAATTCTTATGCAAACAATTTGCCAAAACCGAAAATGTAAAATTCAACTTTATGCCTACACAAAGTCAAAATTTCAATTTTATGAATTACCTAAAAACTAAGTCTTTGCCAAATGCGTTACACCAAAATCATGAATGTGCAGATTCATTGTTTTAGTGTAACGGAATAGTATTAGAATATTATCCTCCTTAATTCAAAAAAAGAAGTTTCTTATATTTTAAAACTCATTTATAATATTACGTCAAATTTTCAAATTGATTTTACTCGAAATAGCATTTTAGCACATTCATGGTTTTGGCGTACACCCGACGATATGGCTTCGTATGCATTTAGGGTAATATTTTCGTTATGAAGACCAATCCATGCATAGCTTCGTATGTGTAAACGTATGTTTTTTGTTCATATTTCAGCAATGGATCCTTCTCAATTTTATGGCCACAATAAATATGTGAATGAAATTCCTGGTGATGGTTCTGAAAGTGATGATGTCCTTGCATCAGATTCGGATGATGAGTATGATTTTTCGCAGACTGCTGAATTTGAAAAGCATTCAGTAACAATTTTGGAAACTGAAAGCGAGTCCTCGTATGATGAAATGCAAGATATGGACGTTAACCTACCATCAACTTCTATGCGAAAAAGTGCAGTGAAACAAAAAAGAGAAAAAATTGTGTGGAAAAGTGCAAATTCAAAGCCCTTTGAAGATAAAAACTTTCAATTCAAGGGAAAAGTGGACTAACCTGAGTGTTTCTATGGCCTTGAAACGCCAGTTGATTTTTTTAATTTTTTTTCACAGAAGAGCTGATAACTTTAATAGTGTAACAGTCAAACCACTATAATATTAACAAACCAGCAAACATTACAGAGAGTGAAATGGAACAATTTATCGGCATTGTGATTTTTATGTCGTTAGTGAAATTGCCAGCAACAAGACATTATTGGAATAAAACGGTTGGTCAAAGTCAGGTATACGAAACCATGACTAATGACAGGTGGGAAAGTATAAAAAGATTTCTACATTTTAACACCAATGATAAATTTAAACCTGTTGGTTCACCTGGTTATGATAAATTGTTCAAAATAAGACCTTTAAGGGGGGAAGTACCTTTAGACACTTCAAAAAATCGATTTTTTTAAAATTGTTTTAATCGATAGATATATCGCCTAAGAATATCATGTCAATGTTTCAAAAGCTAATTCTCAAAATTGTGGAAGAGATGCATCCCGGAAGTGCCTGGCGCCGAGCCCGCATAGCTCGCCGAGCGTCAACGCCGCGAGAATCCGCTAGATAACCAATTCCTCAAATTGAGCGTGATAAGTACGACTTCTTCGATGACTGTGCATGTTATTTCTGTTATCTAAATATCGACTTTGCTTTGAAAACCCCTGCTACTTTTCTTTTTTTCACCTACAACTTTTTCGATAGTTTCTACGACCAGTTTAAGTCAGTTTCAGTATTGCCTTGATTCTTGATGAGATAAAATGTATCCCAAGAGCAAAGGCGGTTGTAACAAGCGTAGTTCGGTATCGCGAAAACGTAAGTTTTACGGTAATCGGTATACGGAGAAGAATGATGACGATCTCAATGCAAGTTCTTCTCGAAGAAAACTTGCAAGTTCAAGTGAAGAAGATGTTATTGTGGATCCGCTTTCCACGTATCGAATTTTGAATTTTTTGACTGTTTTTGGAGCTCTCTCGCAAATGTTGATCTGTGGGACTTGCAAAAAAGAAGTGAAATTCGCGGAAAGTGGTAAAAGATTCTTGGGTTTCAAAATCGTGATTTCATGTTCGTGCGGTCGGAGAGAAATAAATTCGGGGCCAACTCTCAATACAGGATTTGAAATCAATAGAAGAATTGTGTTTGTTTTTTGTCTACTAGGTAATAGGTCGAGAAGGAATGAACATTTTTTGCGGTTTAATGGATTTCTGTCAAGGGCTATCAAATAGCTCGTACACGAAAGTGGTGGAGCATATTTATAGAGCGACGAAAGCGGTTTTTAAGAGTCGCCAAGGAAGCAGTTGACCAGGAAATGGAGAAAAATGAGCATAATGGACATCCCAAAAATCATTTGAAAGTCTCAGGCGATGGGTCCTGGAAAAAGCGGGGATTCACGTCATTGTACGGTGTAACAACACTCATCGGTCATTACACCGGGAAAGTTCTTGATATGGTGGTAAAAAGCTCCTATTGTCAAGCTTGCAATGCGTGGGAATCAAAAAAGGGCACCCAGGAATATGACGACTGGTTTGAAAGCCACGAGGAATCGTGTTCAAAAAATCATGACGGTTCCGCGGGTAAGATGGAGGTGGATTCCATCAATGAAATGTTCGCAAGTTCCGAAGAAGTGTACGGAGTGAAGTATTTGAACTATATTGGTGATGGTGACTCGAAAACATTCGCGAATATTGTGAAAAACAGTCCGTACGGGAATGACTTTCCGTATCCGGGAATGACTTTCCGTATCCGGGAATGACTTTCATAAAAAGTGAATGTGTGGGCCATGTGCAAAATAGAATGGGAACGCGACTTCGAAATATAAAAAAAAGGACAAACTTGGTGGCAAGGGACGGCTCACTGATGCGCTTATCAAGAAATTGACAATCTATTACGGCTTGGCGATAAGAAGAAATGTGAATTCGGTGGAGAACATGAGGAATGCAATCATGGCGACACTCGATCATTATTGTTCAACCGACAAGGAGCCAAGACACGACAACTGCCCCGTGGGTGACGATACCTGGTGCGAGTGGCGTAAGGCCGAGGCCTCCAATTCCTTAAAATTTTACAAGCACCCACCACGTCTTATTTCACCCGATGTCGAGTCCAGCATTCTCCCGATCTACAAAGATCTTTCTAGGGACGATCTCCTAACCAGGTGCTTGGGGGGGAACACACAGAACGCGAACGAATCCTTTAACGCCACCGTGTGGCGCATGGCGCCAAAACACCTGAATTCGGGGAAGAAAATTGTCGAGATTGCCGCACACATTGCTGCCGGACTCTTCAATGGAGGCTACGGAACCGTTTTGATGACAATGGGACAGTTGAAATTTAATATAGGACATCAGTGCAAGATTTTCGCCGATCACATGGACGACATTCGAGTAGCGCGTAGACCGACGGCACAGTGATAGCACGAAGGAGGCCCGTAGTGCTCGCAGAGAGGCACAACTCATTCAAAATGAGTATTTTGAGGAAGCAGAGGGTTCACTCTACGAACCTGGTGGTGCTGATTGAACATCTCCCTTTAGTAAGTTCTTTTTCTCTTGACCAAAAACTTTAAACGGCCTTTTCTCGAAACCATGTTTTTTAAAATTGCGTAAGTGATAATAAAAAAACTAGTAAATCGATTTTTATCATCTAGCATTCATTTTAAAGAGCATAAAAAACTGTTCTATGTAGACTAAAGATTAAAAAAACAAATTATTTTGGGACCATTTTTGACTGGAATTACAACGAAATTTTTCGTCAAAATCGTAAATTTTTTTTTTTGAGCCTGTTTTGAAGGGTTAATTTTCGAATTTCACAAATATTTTAGTCTATCTACTAAAAAAAACCCTTTCGAGTAAGAAAATGTTTGGTTTGTTGATTTCAGATGAAAATTGCAGTCAGCATCGCTTACGCAATTTACGACGTCAGCGACGACATGGCTTTCAAGATCCTTGAAAAATTTGTTAATTTTCAACTTTCACATTTGTTGAATCTGTTTTTTTTCAACCTCGAACATCGCCTAAAATAAATATTATACTGATTTAAAAAGAACTGTCTTCATTTCCCTACAAATCAGTTGCAAAAAAGACCTTTTTTTTCGGCCTCTAAAGGTACTTCCCCCCTTAACGGATCACATAAGAAACCGGTTGCTACTTATCCCAAGGGAAGAATTTTTGGCCATTGATGAACAAATCATACCAACTAAATGTCGTCATGAATTGAAACAGTATAATCCCGCCAAACCTCATAAATGGGGATACAAAAATTTGGTGCTAAGTGGCGCGTCAGGTTTCAGCTACGATTTTGATATTTTTGCGGGCGAACAGAGTAATACTTTTCCGGCGGATGCCCCTGATTTAGGTGTAAGCGCAAATACAGTGACAAGACTGACGTCAACAGTGCCACGGAATAGAAACCATAAACTTTTTTTTGATAATTCGTTTAACAGCCCATACCTACAGGTCTATCTAGCAAAAAATGGCCTATTGCCTTTAGGCATAGTAAGACTGAATCGAGTACCAAACTGTCAAATGCCTTCTGAAAAAGACCTGAAAAAACTAGGCCGTGGAAGTATGGTAGAAAAAGTAGCAACCATTGACGGAATTAATATGAGTGTTATCTCTTGGTACGATAACAAACAAGTTAACTTGCTCTCAACGTATGTTGGTAGTTTGCCAGTTATCACAAAACGAAGATATTCCCGCAAAGACAAGCGATACATACAAATTCCTGCTCCAAAAGCCGTAGAAGTATACAACTAGCATATGGGTGGTGTAGATCTACTCGATTCTATGCTTGGCCTGTATAGAATTCATTTACGGTCTAAAAAATGGTACCAACGCATCTTTTTTCACATGATCGATATGTCTGTTGTAAATGCATGGCTTCTTTGGCGTCGTAAATGTAATAGTGAAGTTTATATGCCCTTGTTCGATTTTAAACTTGCAATTGCGGAACATTTATGCAAAGCAGGTAAAACACCTTCGAGCAAACGAGGTCGTCCTAGCAGACTACCTGCCCTAAAAAATCCAGGCAGCCAAGCCACTATACAATCAACTGCTGGCAAAACATGTGCTAGGACATCAAGAAATGTAAGACAGGCCAGAAAACGTCCCACTAGGCATCAGGACTTTATTCTAGATTCGGTGCGTTCTGATAATCATGGACATTTACCTGAGTGGGTGAAAAATCGTCAGCTATGTCAAAACAATTGCACTTTCAGATCCTACACAAAGCGCAAAAAATGTAATGTACATTTATGTTACAATGTACAAAGAAATTGCTTCACTATATTCCATAGCATCTAAGTTTAGAATATGTTAAATGTATTAATCACATAAAATATATGTTCCCATTATTGCATACGAAGCCATATATGGCTTTAAGTTTTTTTTTTTCTTAATCAAAAAATATATTTGTATTTTTTGTTATTGAATAGTGTTACTTATATTAATAAACGTACATTTAAACATCCCTCGTATTTTCCCCCCGAATAAATCATATTTCATGCAGTAGAGGGTTAAATCGATCGGCTGCCTTAGTTTGAAGAAGTGATCTGGCCCTGGGTGGAAATCGTGATTCGTGGAAATACATTCCATCATAAACAGTTCATTATAACTGTAACTGTCGCTCGCGTATTCGCGGCGTCGTACGTAGCTCAGTTTAGAAAGAGAAAGATGGGCTGGTTTTCATGTGAAATTTTTTCAGTCACATGTCGATACGATACCGGCATCAAAGTATTGATATGAGTAAAATATCGAACAGTTTCGATTCAGTCTGTCCCTAGAAACAGCGTCCGGACCGAAACTGAAAACCGTAAGCTACGTGAAGTGTAAAGTGTCCTAAAGATAGGAAAACACCATCAACATCAAACAACAACCATCAAAAGTGACCCCTAACGAGAAAAACCTGTGAAGTGGAAAATGGTTTCTATGGAAAACAACGATAACGGAAGTGAAAATAAAAGCGGAAAATTATACGCAGAGTGTATAACATATAAATGCAAAATTCAACTTTAAAGGAAAAATCGCTTACATTAATAGCAGTGAAACATACCAGTGCACCACCGCCATTCTTTGTGGAGAATTTCCAGAAATTAGATCGGAGAACAGCAAGTACCACAACATCATCCAACATTTCTTATTTTCACATTGAATTTTCTATTTTACATATATGGGGCATTCCACCTCAAGTGTTCCCACCTCAAAAACGAAACATTTCCGATTTTGATGATATTTGGTAGAGTTGTTCTACTATCAGAGTACATTGATTGTGGAAAAGGAGGGGCGGATTTATGCACGGGTTGCAGTGATACAGGGGCTTGAATTTTCGCCCTTTATTTCGGACGTCGATTTTAATAAAATTCTCAGTCCAAAAAGCTGTTGCTGAAGAAAAAACAACATGCACGTATCTTTAAGTATTTTTTCCGTACTTTCCAAAAAAAATATATAAACAATTTTTTATGAAATTTAATAAAAATTTTTTTTATTTAAACTTTGTTAATAACATTTTTTCAACAAGAGCCTGTTGGGATTTTTTTCAGAGTTAGCTTATAATACAGTTCATTTCCTCCCCTACAAAAGTGTATATGGTATTTTATGGGCAAAGTTGAGTTTCTTGTTTTTTTGAAGCACCAAACCCAACGCGTTTACCGCGCCCGATGCGCGACTCAGCCATGTGTGAAAATGTGAAAATTTTAAACTCTGGTCAGTTTTCTTCGAGAATCTGTTCCGTTCACATCGCTTAGAAATTGCATCGCCATGAAAAAGTTTCCCGTAGATCGTTGTTGCAATCCGTTCGAAATTCACAAACATCATACGTACAGTAAAGGATTGAGAACAATATCTGATAATCTTCTAAAGAAGTTTGTTTTCTTATGTCATACTGCTAAAGTTTGTACGAGTTGCCGCAAGGAAATGGGCAATATTTCGGCTCTATCTCCACTATACGATGTGAATGAAGCGAATTATGTGAATACAGAGCAGGTACATTGAAAAACAATTTGAATTATAATTAATCTATTATAAAAAAATTAATACTTGATGTATGAAATATTAACTTAACCACTTAATGCACTAACCCGTGTCTGACTCGAGCGTTCCTTTCCGGCAAATTTTGAATATGCCCGTGTCACACTCGAGCGAACGTATTTTTATTATATGCTAATGCATTATATGCTCGTTCTCGACGCGGGTACTTATTCACAATATATTTATCTACTGAATATGTCACAGCGTGTTTCGATTTGCGTATCGTAGCTTTGTTTACAGTAGAAATTCTTTTTCAAGTGTTTATCTTTACGACTTGCGCGTTCAGTGTGATCAATGTTTATGTGTGACACAGTTTTTGTCTAAGAAGATATTTGCAACTTATATTTCATTCATTATAAAAACTTGGTAATATAGAATTTATAATTATATTATATATTTTTTTTTGAATTGTTTGTGTATTTACTTTAGTAATACAGCCCTAAAATGAATGAAAGCGATAGCGACGATACTGAATTTGAATGCGGTAATTTATCAGAAAGCGGTTCCGATGAAAGCGATGAGAGTGATATAGAATCTGATAAAAGCAGTGACGATGGTGATGCTGATTTGGCATTGGCAAGAAAATGGTATGCTCTAAGCACAGATCATCCACCTCCAGCACCACCCAGATTTCCGTTTATAGGAACTCCAGGTTGTACATTTTCATTACCTGATGAAGAAAATATTTTGGCTTATTACCAATTATTTATTGATGAAGATTTTATAAATTTGATAGTAACTGAAAGTAACAGATATGCCCAACAATAACCAGGTTCATCAACAGGGTCATGGATACCAATAACAATTCCAGAAATGCAAATTTATTTGAGCATCAAAATTCTTCAAGGTATTATATCAAAACCGGAAGAGAGATCATACTGGACAAAGTCCGAAGTATTTCAAACACCTATTTTTCCGAAACTTCTAAGTTATCGAAGATATAATCAAATTCAAAAAAACCTACATTTTGCAGATAATGCAAGTTATAATCCTGAGACACATCCACACCCAAAACTAAACAAGATTTGGCCTGTTTTTGATAATCTAAATAACAAATTTAGTTCTTTCTACATTCCCGAAAGGGATATAACTATTGATGAAAGCTTGATGCTGTATAAGGGCCGTCTAGGCTGGATTCAATACATTCCATCGAAAAGAGCTCGATTTGGTATAAAATTATACCTACTGTGTGAGTCAAAATCTGGCTATTTATATTCATGCATAATATATACAGGAAAAGGCACTCTCATTAGCGACACATATAAAGACTGGCCTATATCTTCCCAGATTGTTTTATCTTTGATGGATATGGGATATTGCCTCACGACTGATAATTTTTATACCTCTCATAAAACGGAAAACAGATTTATATGGGACTTTGCGAATGAATCGTCAGGATGTTCCTGCAGAAATTCAAAACAAAAAATTAAGAAAAGGAGAAATTACTGCGTTTCAAAAAGGCAAAGTAATGCTTTTGAAATGGAAAGATAAAAAAGTTGTTTGTCTCCTGTCTACTGTACATAATCCGATAATGGAAGCTACTAAAAAAAAAGACAGGGATGGCAATGCAATAAAAAAACCAAAGGTAGTGATTGACTACAACGACACAATGGGGGGCGTTGATCGATTGGATCAACACCTTCATGATTACCCTCTTGCAAGGAAGAGAGGGAAAAAATATTATAAAAAAGTATTTTTCCACTTCTTAGACATAACATTATGGAATTCATTTGTTTTGTATAAAAAAAAATGGAGGCAGGAGGGACAATTTAGAATTTCGACAGACACTGATTGAAAAGCTAATTGAAAAGTTCCATTCAACGTCAAAGAAAGGTAGACCAAGTTCTCAACCTGGGCCCTTACGACTGACCGAACGCCATTTTCCTGAATATGTGCCTCCAACAGAAAAAAAAGCTGCTCCGTGTAGATACTGTGCTGTGTGCTGCAGTAAAAGGGACGAAAAAGGGAAGAAAAAAAGAAAAGAAACCAGATATTATTGTAGAAAGTGTGACGTAGGATTATGTGCTGTGCCTTGTTTTATGATATACCATACAATATCAATTTTTTAATTTTTTGTAAAGATTTTTATTATTTTTTTATATATTATTATGTACTTATATTATATCTTTATTCTATATACCTAAAAAAACAGTTATTTTAAAAAAATGTCACTTTCTTATTTTTGCTCCTACTAGAAAAAATATCCTTGTTACGCCACTGAAAATGCTTTTTTCTTTCTTCCAATTATACATAAATACTAAATCAACGAACAAAAAAAACTGATCATTTTTTGATAGAAAATTCCAAATTAATGTGTGCATTAAGGGGTTAAACATATTGTTGATTATTGTAGAACATTTTGGAAGAAAACCACAATCAATTTGTTCTCCACAATGATGACGATATTGATAAGGAAATATTTGATGGTCCTCCACCTCCAAAGTTAAAAAAATTGGAAATGTCTTGCTCTAACGAGGAACATCAAGCGGCTGTAGAAGTTTTCAACCAAATCAAGGAAAAATCTAAAAGCAGCACGGATAATTCTGAACGGTTACTTATTCTCACGCTTGCACCACAGTCTTGGGGTCGTAGGAAAATTGCCGCCGAATTCGGAGCGTCTGAACGCCAAGCACGAAAATCAAAAGAATTGGTGAAAAAATTCGGTATTTTTACTTCACCGGATGTAAAAAAAGGTAAAACCTTATCTGATGACACTGCTAAGTTGGTTTTACAATTTTACGAAAATGATGACAATAGCCGTATCATGCCAGGTAGAAAAGATTACGTTTCTGTAAAAAATTCTGATGGTTCGCGAAAACAAGTTCAAAAAAAGTTGATTCTGGGAAATCTTTCTGAATTGTATCAAATTTTTAAGAGCGCTTACCCGGAAATCAAAATTAGTTTGTCAAAATTTTGTGAGTTGAGGCCAAAAAACTGTGTTCTTGCTGGTGCCAGTGGCACCCACACAGTATGTGTTTACCACGAAAATGTTCGCCTCATGTTTGAAGCTATGAATTTTAAAGATCTTTCTCTTGAAACTGAGTGTACTTTCGAAACTTATCACGACGCATTCAAAATTCTCAATTGTGAAAACACAACACCAGAATGTCATCTTAATGAGTGTAAAAAATGCCCTGGCGTAGAAAAATTGAGAGACTTTCTGGGTTCACTTTGTGAAGATCAGGACTTCGAAAATGTACAATATCGAACTTGGCAAACTACTGATAGGAGTACTTTACGCACAGTTACATCGAATGTGGAAGAGTTTGTCGAATCGCAAAACATCTGTACAAATTAAAACCTCATTCTTTTTTTGCCAAGCAGCAGTCAGATTTTTTCAAAGCGTGCAAACAAAACTTCCGATCTGGAGAGTTTCTAGTTACATGTGATTTTGCAGAGAACTATGCATTTGTTGCACAGAATGCTGCCCAATCATTCCATTGGAACAATGACCAAATTACCATTTTCACTATTGTTTTCTATTATAAACATGAAAATAATATTGAGCATGGTAGCGTCGGTATTCTATCGGACAATCTCAAACATGACACAGTCGCCGTTTATTCTTTTCAGAAATTGTTCATTTCGTACTTGAAAGAAAATTTTGAGGTTTCAAAATTTTTTTACTTTACTGATGGAGCGACGCAGCATTTTAAGAACAAGTTCAATTTCCAAAATCTTTTAAATCACAAAAAAGATTTTGGTATCTCTGCTGAATGGCATTTTCATGCGACTGCCCATGGCAAGGGGCCTTGTGACGGAATCGGGGGAAATTTGAAAAGACAAGCAATGCGTGCCAGCTTACAAGCATCCTCGAAAAATTCGATTTTGAATTGCAGTGCTTTCTATGCTTGGGCAAAAGAAAACTTCAAAGACACACTCATCATTTTCAGTTCAAAAGAAAGTCACGAAATCGTTGCTAATGAGCTAAAAAGTAGATTTCAACAATCGAAAACGATTCAGGGTACGCAGAAACTTCACTCCTTTGTGCCGATTTCACAAATCAGTATGGAAGTAAGACAATGTTCCTCTCAAGAAAAATGTATGGTTTTTCCCAAAGTTCGTGAAAATCGTAAGAAAGTGTAAAACAGTATGACTTTTTTTTCGTTCTGTATGTTATTATATGTATGTGCATGATAAAAACTCACGAAAGAAAAAACATTTTTGTATTTATGTGGAATAGTGTTCTATGTATCAGTAATTGTAAATATACATTTTTCCAAGGATACCAGCATTTTGATTAAATTTTTATACTATATAACATTATATACTATAAACTGTATTTTTTTACTATAGTTTATAATATAGAACATTTTTTCTACTATACACACACACTTATGCTAAAAATAATAAATCCGCGCGCCACAGCTACGTCGCGCGTCGGGCGCGGTAGACGCTTTGGGTTTGGATCCTCAAAAAGAGAAGAAATTCAACTTTGCCCATAAAATACTATACATACTTTTTTGTAGGGGAGGGAATGAACCGTATTATAAGGTAAGTTTGAAAAAAATCCCAACAGGCTCTTGTTAAAAAAATGTTATTAACAAAGTTTAAATTTAAAAAAAAAATATTAAATTTCATGGAAAATTGTTTATATTTTTTTTTTTGGAAAGTACGGAAAAAATACATAAGGATACGTGTTCTTTGCTTTCCATTATCAACAAATCTTCGGACTTACAATTTTAAATAAAAAATGTTTCGTTTTTGAGGTGGGAACACTTGAGGTGGAATGCCCCATATATTGAATAGTCATATTCCATACATTAAACTATTTATATTCCATATATTAAACTATATCGAACTATATCTCTTCGCTTTATTCATATATGAACTTACATTTAAAATTCAAAAGTTAACTCTATATTCTTTATATATTAAATTATATCGAATTATATTCTATATTATAAAAGAATCTTAACTTCGTTCTACGCATACATGAAATTACGACAAAAATCAAATTTTCGCCCCAAATTGAATTATTACACATAAAATCCTATCTCTGACCTAAAAATTGAAACAAATTGAAATTAGTTGAATTCACTTCTGTATCTTAGTTACATTGAAGTAATCCATTAGAATATTAAATCATACAATTATATCAAATAGTAAATGCCAAAGAGATTTTGTGCATTTGCCGCATTAAAATTGAATCTTAGGCGGGTGGTTTGGAATTCGGAATAAATTAACGATTTTGCTTTCTCTGAAAAAATGCCAAACGCCGAAGCAGCCCCTGCCATCCAAATTGATCCTCTCAAGTATCTCCATAACCTCCCTGAATTTGACGGCAGGTCCGAAAACATTCAAAATTTTGTAAATCATGTGGATAGGGTTAGTCCTATACTACAAGCCTACAACGAAGCGTCACAGCTTCTTTTTAGTGACATTATCAAAAGTAAATTAAAACGTCGAGCAAAGGAAACCGTTGCCATAAACTGCCATGCTATTCTCTGTCATGACGTAAGGTATTTGAATTATATTACTGTAAAGATTTCGATGAATCATGTTAAAGTAAAGTATCTGAATTATACAGGGTCCGGCAATAAAGTATGGTGTTTTTGCAACGACCGTTATGTGCAACACTGTCGACCCAATGTTTTCACGATTGTTGATATGTACTCGTTCCGCGATGCCATTTCAGTAGCGATGGAGCCGTGGTCTGTGGCACATCGCGTGTTTATTTACAACACTTTTATTGAAACTGGTCGTTCTGTTGTGCTCACACAGCGACGATTTCGAAACCATTTTAACGTTGGTCGGCATGGTCGCGTTCCAAGACGCGGTACCATTTTGAAGTGGGTAAATAAATTTCAAACAACCGGATCGTTGAGACCTGGGACTGCAAGGAGAAGAGATCGAACAGTGCGAACCCCGGAAAACATTGAAAGAGTGCAACAAGCGGTAGAAACTAGCCCTCGCCGTTCAGTGGTACGTCATGCACGCGCTCTTGGAATGTCAGACCGTTCAGTTCGCAGAATCTTGCATTTGGACCCCCATTACCATCCGTATAAAATTATGGTTTATCAGAAGCTGCTCCAAAATGACTTTGTGAGACGACACAGGTTCGCAGAAAGGATGCTGGAAATGCTGCACGGCAACATTGTTTTGTTCATGAGTGACGAGGCCCATTTTCATTTATCGGGGGATGGTAAACAAACAAAACTTTCGATACTAGGCACACGAAAACCCTCGAGAACTGCATGAACAACCTCTGCACTTTGAAAGGATAGCTGTTTGGTGTGCCGTAACTCGAAATTGCATAATTGGCCCGTATTTTTTTCGTGAAAACGGACGAACAGTGTCAGTGAACTCAGATCGCTATTGCACCATGTTGCGTGATTATTTTCTACCCGAACTAAGAAGACAACGCATTGACCTCAATATAGTTTGGTTCCAACAAGATGGGGCGACTTGCCATACATCAAGAGTTGCAATGGCCTTTTTAAGGAAACATTTTCCTGGGCGCCTTATTTCGTTGCATGGAGATATGGAATGGCCACCACGGTCACCAGACTTTTCATGTTGTGACTACTTTTTATGGGGCTACTTAAAATCCAAAGTTTACATAGACAAACCGCTAACTCTTGAGGCTCTTTCAGAAAGCATAACGCACGAAATTGAAAGGATTCCTCGTGCCATGCTCGAAGGGAGTATGGACGATTTTGCAATCCGTCTCCAAGAATGCTTCGACAAGAATGGACGCCACCTAACTGATGTAATTTTTCGCACCTGACTATGTTATGTTACTTAAATGGCATAATTCCACTAATGTATTAAATTAATAAATTTTGATGTATGTTTAAAAATGAAAATGTGTCAATTTTTTCAAAAACACCATACTTCATTGCCGGACCCTGCATTAACTTAAAGTATTAGATTGAATTACAGTAACCTTGCTTGAAATACAGTAACCTGTTGTCACGGGTCGCGGGCTTTTGTCTTTAGTTTTAGCATATATATAAAAAAACAAATAATCTCCACCGTCCTCTAAAGGAGAGAATGATGGAGATTGGGTCGCAATGTCAGATTACAAATCATCGGATCCTACGCTTTAGTTTTGATATTAAATAAGACTAGGTTGAATAAGACTAAGAATTTAATGACAAATTAGCTAAAACGAACATTGTACTAACACGGCGACGCAAACGAACACCAAAAGCACAGTAAAGGTGCCATTACACGGTTTGTAGGATCTACAAACGTTTGTAGATCTACAAACACCTACAAATTGTGTTCGCATCGCAGATGTTTGTAGCACGTTTGCAGGTAGGAAATTTCGTTATCAGACGATTTGTAGATTTCAGGTAGTGCGCGCATCTAAAAATCCTTCTACAAACGATTTTTGGCATTCTTATCTACAAATGTTTGTAGCTAATAATTATAGCGATCAGACGATTAGTATATTAGTATACAAAGATGTTAAGTTGAAAATCAGGTATCGTCGGGTTTTAAAAAGGAAAAACTTTTTTCGATCAAGGGTTCAGTTGTCGGTGATAAAGTTAGTTTGGTGCTGTTCTGTCTCGTGATAGATTTTTACGAGTGTTTAGAGTTAAAGTTGGTAAGTGTAGTGTATAAAATTTATTTAGTGGATTGAATTGTTTAGCTTGGTTTTTGTTTTCATTTCCAGACTAAATGGATGCTTTGAATACCACCATTGGCGCAGATTTGGAGGTGAACATGGCACCAACAGCAAAACCTGCTGAAACACGTGTTCATGGGAAACGAAAATCATCATACACAAAAAAAGTTGAAGGGGATTGGACGGATGAAGAATCTGTGAAATTAATCCAGCTAATCCAGCAACAGTCTATAATTTGGGATAATGGGTGCGCCGAATACAAGCTACCCAAAGAAGACGTCTGGAAGGAAATTGCTGCGAGTTTGAATGGCAAGAGTGTCAACAATTGCAAGGGTAAGTGGAACAACTTGCGCACTGGATTCAGGACCAACCTTGCGAAATATCGAGCGCGGAAGTCTGGTCAAGGAACTGACGAAAAAATTCCAATTGTGTGGAAGTTTTTTAAGGACATGATGTTCTTGGAGGCGCATAGTCTTCGCCAATCAACTCAGTCGACCACATCTATGCCAATGGTAATATTTTTTCTGGTAATATTTCAATATAATGATCATTGATAATATTATTTTACAGACCACCACCCACAGCGAAGAAAACATATTTGAAGACTTAGAAATGAGTGACATGTTGACGCAGGAGGCTATTGTTCAACCCACACAAGGTAGGAAGCGTCATTCAAGCGCCAGCGACACAAAACGATCGTCAACGCATCAGTCGCCGGACACTTTACCGTCCACTTCAAGCGACTTTAAAACAGAATTGCGGGAGATGACGGTGCGTGCACTAGGAAATATTTCAGCAAACGTTCGGGTTAACGATGAATTTAGCGCGTTTGGTGATTACATCGCTTCTGAACTCAGAAGCCTTAATGCAGACCAGGCAAAGTTTGCCAAAAGAAAGCTAGCCCGCGTCTTTAATGATGTTATAGACGAAGCGTTATCCATGGTACACTCCTTCACTTTATGCATCTTTACATAATAATTATTTTTCATTTCCTCTCTTTCGCAGCCTTCACATCAGGACACCGTAATTCATGTGATACCAAGTGAACTTTCTACCTCTGAGGATCTGAATTTTACCGAAGAGTTTTAAGTCGAGTAAATTGTTTTGCTAAGAAAATAAAAAACGCTTTGTTATTTGATCAATAGAAATATTTTTTATTCGATGACATACAATAACATACAAAAGCAGCTCATACTTCTTAAACTGTTAACTGTTAAACTTACTGGTTAAACTTAAACTATTACTACTTAAACTCACAAAGCATTCATATGTGTTTATATTGCCAATCTAATTCACCTTCTTCAACGAAGTATGTTTTAAATTCGTTTTGTATTTCATGCGCACTTGATGTCGCTTCTGTGCGTGATTGTTGACGTCGAAACATTGTTTCCACTGAAGTTTCCTCCACGCGCCAATTACCGGGAATAATTTCGCCAGTATCGCTGTATCGATCGAATGTTCTTGGCGGTGCATATCTGCTTTTATTAGTGCTCATTAAATAATTATGAAGCACACAACACGCTAGTACCACTTTCTTCGCCTTTTCGGCATTTAGTCTGATAGGCGTTCGCAACACTCCAAAACGAGCCCACATTATTCCAAACACATTTTCGATAATACGGCGACCACGACTAAGGCGATAATTATACACGCGCTGGACCATTGTCAGACCCCGCTGGCTGAACGGTTTCATAATATTTGGCCGCAAAGCAAATGCGTCGTCAGCTAAAAGTACATAAGGAACCGGAAGCTGTCTACCTGGCAATGGCTTTGGTGGAGGCAAACGCAGTAAACCATTATTTAATGCTTCCGAAAACGTGCACCGATTAAACACTCCTCCATCAGAAAATCTACCGTTCCGCCCAACGTCAATGTATAAAAGTTTATATTCGGCGTCAGCGATTCCCATCAAAATGATACTAAACGTGCCTTTGTAATTGTAGAACGTGCTGCCCGAATTCGCTTCCGCTATCATTGTGACATGTTTGCCATCTACGGCACCGATGCAGTTTGGAAACTGCCATAGATCGTTGAATTTTTGGGCAACCGACTCCCATTCCTCTTGATTTTTCGGTACCTGTACAGAAAAAAATTATCAATATAAATTTAAATTTTATGTAAAAATAATGTTTACTTGTAAATAATCACCCACAAGGACAGTATAGATAGCATCCAAAACTTCCGGAATGATGCTAGAGATCGTCGGCTGCGGAATGCGAAATAAATATTTCAACGATTCAAAACTTTCACCGGTGGCCAAGTATCGTAATGTTAACACAAGCCGTTCCTTCGCTGTAATACTTTCCCGCATATTAGTGTCTTTCTTTTTTATTAAAGGTGTCACTTTTCCCAATAAATAATTGAACTGGTCCAATGTCATTCGAACAAAATTATGAAAAAGTGACAAATCATTACTTTCCAATTCCTGAAGTAATTTTTGACAGAATCCTTCGGTTTTACGTCGAAGAATCCAATCTCTTGTCCAAAAGCGCCGTTTCCGCCTTGGCACCATTTCAATTTCTTCATCACTATCACTACTGTCCAGCAAATTCATTGCCACCACCAACGTCAATGCATCCTTTGGATCCATTTAATCGGTCTAAACAGTTATAATTATATCACCGAAAGATAGCACACAGTTAAAAACACACAAAATTTCATCGAGTTCGCTCCCACCGTCCAACCGCTTAAATCAGATAATTTAAATGTCTACAAACAGTGGTAGTTTGTACATGTCAAAATTCATGCATCTACGAACTACAGATTGGTCTACAAATGTTTAAAATCTACAAATTCAAAATTCGTTTTCCTATCACACGAGTCGCATTTTCCACCTACAAACATTTGTAGACAATCATCTACGAACCGTCAACAAACTCTTTCTACAAATGTTTGTAGCTAAAAAATTTTGACATTACACGATTTGTAGACAATTTGTAGCGAAAAAACTCGATGAACCTACAAACATTTGTAGATGCTACAAACCGTGTAATGGCACCTTAAGACATATAAGCAACAGCACAATAATCATGCAAGTAACATCACCATCATCACAAGATCAACGAGACACCAGACTCGAGATACCTGCAAGATAAACGCGCGAATCAAATTGTTGAGTAGAATTCGAGACCGGCGACGGAACGTAAACAAACGACAGAGCAGCGCATGGGGCCGAGACGCTCATATCGACGACCCCGGACCTAGGCCAATGTTTGGCCTACATACGACTGATGCCAAGCAGATGTCCGAACTACCGATGGTCGAACTCCGAACTGTTGACCTAAGCAGGACTGAAACAATCGCCAAGATGCTACGAGGATCTATCCCAGTACAAAGGACGACCTAAATACGCGGATGATAGCGATTTGGCAGCCGAAAACCCTAACGATTTACTATCCAAAACACTGTCAATTCATCAAATGAAACACAGACAAGCGACACTTGGACGCCGACAATCACACTGATTGAATCAAATTCGCGGCCGCAGCGAACCATCGTCCGAAGACGATCAGACGGATCACTATGGCAAGGATCGTTTTCGACTTAAGCACTATTATCGGAAAGCAGAAATAAAGATTGCAGCTTACCTGACACAGGATCCAAAGCGCCCTGGAATACACCGAAATGTTATTATTTCCGAATTGTCAACAATCCGTCAGCTGTTGACATTTGAGTTTTCGTTTGAGTTTTTATTGTCCCAAAGTAGACAGTGATTTGCATGTGGGACGTGAAACTCGGATTGAGTAAAATATTGAGTCAGGTGTTTGAACTCAACGGGTTTGAAAATCCCGCTGCCCCCAAAAATTTTCCTGAGTACCGGGAAGTGCAAAATGGGTCTCTTTTTCTGGCGACCGGGTAAGCGAGTAGATGTGGAGTTAGGCGGCAGGAGTCCTAAAAATTGTTTTTCTTTTCATACGATTTTCTTGGTTCGGCGGTTGGAATGCACGAAGGATAGCCGAGAGTGAACGCAGAGATTTGAAGATATATCCAGTCATTCTGTCAGTGAGGATTTTGGGATTAGAGCCGAAGAAGATCCAGTATTGCGGCGGTTTGAGTCTAACAACAGGAGTTCCGGCAAATTCTCGAGGACGAAGGGCCCCGTCGAGGGAGAAACGCAGCGTTCGACGAAGCGGCATCTCAAGATAAACGTCAGAAAACTAATTTTATAATTAACGATTTGTAGATATAAGTGTCGAATTTCATTATTGTGAATCGCGATTTTATTCTAAAATTTCGGTGCAGATATATAACGACGATCGAGAATTGTAATAGTGAATTAATCTCAACTATTCAAATTGTGTATTCGAATAAAATCTTCTACCATTCATGGTAGAACACATTTAGTGAATAGGGTCGTTCGTGGAATAAAGCGTAGTTTTACACGAGTTCTATGTAAGTACATTGTCTTCTTACGCGGATTTCAGCAGAAAATAGTTTGTGCCAGATAGTGAACCCGTCGCCACCTTCTCGCTTCGGGGCGACGGCTGTGAGGCAACTTCTCGGTTCGAAGCGAGTGGCGCCCACCCGCGACCTTTATCTCGCGAGCAAAAGCCGCCCAAGAATTGCCGCCCTTGCATTCCCGACTGGGAAGAAGGGTTATTAGAGCGTGTCCGAGGATAACGGTGGCACTGTTTTGTCACAGTATCGTGCATACATCCTGACTTTACACTGTACAGACTTGTATTACACTTGTATTGTATATTAATTAGTGATGCGACGATTCCTGTCGACTCGATTCTAGAATCGATTCTCCCGAGTACTCGATTCTACTCGAGTACTTATTTTCTCAGACTCGAGTCTGAGTAGCGAGTCCGGACTCGAGTACAGCTTCGAGTCCGAACTCGAGTACAGCTTCGAGTCCGAACTCGAGTACAGCTTCGAGTCCGGATTCGAGTACTGCTTCGAGTCCGAACTCGAGTACGGCATCGAATACGGCTTCGAGTCCGGATTCGAGTACGGCATCGAGTCTGATTTCGAGTACGTCTTTGAGTACGGCATCGATTCTGATTTTGCACACTGTATTTAAGCCAATTTCGTAGTTTGTTGCCACTAAGACGAGATTTGTTGCCACTGATGTGCACCATGGAAAGTTCATTTGAATTGAATCAGTAGCATGCATTGTGTATGTACATACATAAATGCTATTGGCAACGAGTCGGCGATTTGTGTTTCGGAATTGTTTCGAATAGGTCATGATAAATAAAATGTATCAATGAATGCTGTACACACGTTTAGGCAAATAGAGTGATGCCAGAAATTGTTTGTGCAATGTTAAATGCTTTAGGCGTGACTGATTAAGGGGACATTTACTTTCTAAATTAAAAAAAAACACGCTTTTTTTTTATTTCATAAATGTGTTCTAATATATAATAGGAATGTTTCCCCAAAACCGTTTTGAGAAACTCCGTATATAACCAAAGTTACACACATAAATGTAAGGGTATCGTAAAACTAATTTTGGAGCGTGGAGCGCAGTGTGCGCTGCAGCTGCTTCGTCTCTTATGTAAGCGGCTTTTATATGTGTATGTAATATACCTATTGTGTTTACATATATTATCCAGTCGCTTTGTATCATTCGTGAGAGAAGCACGTGTTACACCGGTATTTTCTTACGTTTTTAACTATTTTTTTAAGTTTTTAAAACTAAGTGTGTAAAAATGGTTGGTGGAACTAAAAAAGGAACTCGAGAAAGCCAACGACATAAAACAAATAAAAAAAAGAAATTCCAAGGCAATCAGTTCACTGCCGAAAGTAACCCTGAATTACCGAGCTCATCTGCAAAAAAATTAAAAACCAGCGATGAACTCACACCGCCTACGCATAATTCCGTAAATTATGTAGTACTCTGTTTTAATTTGGTTTTTACGTGTCTTGCTCAATATATAAAGTGCAAAGAGTGCAACGGCGATATTTCTTTTTCTCAGCAGAACAACAGAGGTCTTGGTTTTAAAATATGTGTCGAGTGCTCTTGTGGGAGAAAATTTATCGAATCGTCACCAACAATAGACAAAAACTGTTATGAAATAAATCTAAGAGTTGTGTTTGCCATGCGAGTTATTGGTGTTGGGCTTCAAGGTATGAAAACGTTTTTTGCTCTGATGGATATTTCTTCAAGGTTTTCCTCGACACTTTATTATGCTGTAATTTCAAAAATGCATAAGGCTTCAAAAATTTGTTTTGCTACGGTTACCAAAAAAGCTGTCAAAGAAGAAGTAGAATTAAATTATACAGCTGGAAATAAAGCTGACCATTTGACAGTTTCTGGAGATGGCACTTGGATGAAAAGAGGATTCACGTCTTTGCTTGGTGTTTTCTCAATCATAGGAAAATTTTCGAGTAAAATTCTTGACCTTAGCGTTAAATCATTATACTGCCAATCCTGTACAATCAAGAAAAAACGGTTAACTGAGTTTGAATTTTCGATTTGGTACGAAGACCATAAAAAAGAATGCGCGGCTAATCATGAAGGATCTTCCGGTAAAATGGAGACTGACTCAGCCTTGGAAATTTTTAAAAGATCAAAAAATTTATTTAATGTCTTTTATGCCTATTACATCGGCGACGGTGATAGTAAAACTTATACCAACGTAGTAGATGCCAAACCCTATGGAGATGACTTTATAACACATAAATTGGAGTGTGTTCTTCATGTAGGTAAGCGGATGTACCGACGATTAGTTGAAGCAAAAAAAACATAACTTTACTCGAAAAAGAAAGAAAAAGGAAAGGTCAAGAAGAAAAAAAGAAAGAGCAAAAAACGAAAAAGTTGGAGCCAAAAAAAAGAGGTAGAAAATCAAAAAGTGACACTGCAGATGCTTCAGTTTCAACCCTAGCCCCCGTCGTAAAAACTGCTAAATTAACCTTGAAATTAATAAGGGAAATTTCGCTTTTTTATGGATTAGCTATAAAAAGATATCCAGATTCCATAGAGAAAATGGAGAAAGAAATTCTTGCTGGTTATTATCACAGAATTTCTACAGATCAAGAGCCTCGACACGAGCACTGCAATAAAGAGTGGTGCAAATATTTGCAGTGTGAAGAAGAAAATAAGCCATTCCAACATAAACCAGCTCTTGATCCAAGTGTGCGAGAGCAAGTTTTAGCAGTATTTACATCACTTAGTAGCCATGATTTACTAAGTCGATGTCTTGGTGGAAATACACAAAACTGTAACGAAAGTTACACCAATTTGATATGGCATATCGCTCCAAAGAGCTCATTTGCTGGCAAAGAACTTGTGGAAATTGCATCCTGGATAGCTGCATGTACCTTTAACGAAGGAGCAAGAACTTATCTTGCCATTATGGACCTCATGGGCATCAAAATTGGCTACACTGCTATGAATTTCGCAGAAACTGTCGATAATTGCCGAATATTGCAAGCCAACAGAAGGAACACCGAATGCACAAAAGAGGCTCGCATGCAGAAAAAAAGGCTTTGGAGCAAAGAATTTTACATCTCGCAGAAGTTGAAGACCTACAGTATTCACCAGGGATGGCAGAATAAGGTATTAAGTTAAAATAATTGATTTAAATGTATAAATTATCGAAAAAAAACTTAAAACTCGTTTTTCTCGAAACAACATTTTTTGAACTTGTCAGACATTTTTCTTAGGTTTTAATCATCCGATTTGAAAAAACCAAAAAGTATTCGATTCTTTATACAATATATTAGAGGTTATATCTCTAAAAACTTATATTTATGTAGATCCACTCCTTTTACAAGGGTAGTTCACCAAAAAAATTCGTCGATTTTTCAACAATTTTTGAAAATCTTGTATAAAGTAACGAACATTTTTTTTTAATAATTTTTTAGGTACAACCCCTAGAAAAATGTCTCAGGAAAATAACCCATTTTGAATTTTGACTTAATTTTTTTTAGGAAGCTCAAAAAGTGTCTGACCGACAAAAACGTGCCTTTTGGAATGCGCCCTCTACCGCCACTACGAAGAGTCAAAAACCATAAAAAAAAATCTTTTTATGTACTCTAATATATATATATATATATATATATATATATATATATATATATATATATATATATATATATATATATATAGAATCACAAAACCATTTTTCAATAAATATTATAAATTTAAAAAAAAAAAGTTTTAAGAGTATGCTTTTTTTCCAATTAAGAAAGTAAATGTCCCCTTAAAGCGGATGATGATAAACTTGATAAAAAAAATGTTGCAATAATTTTTCTTTAACTATTTTTTCTTTTCTAACTATTAACTTATGCACAGGAAGAAAAATTAAACATAAAACCAACGATTAAAAAGTGAAATACTTAAAAAAATAAATTGTCGAATATAGTTTGTGCGCAATTTTTTGATAAAAAAAATGTTGTTCAATCAGCTTGTTAATAAGAAGGGAGTGAATTATCTAATGAATCGAAATCTTCGCACGCTTGAAGAAAATACCACAACACACTGCACTACGAGTGTCAGTCAGATCTACATTATTGTCCGAATACAAAATCTGCCTAACTGCTAAAGAAATAGGAAAATATAACTGTCGTCGAAATGCTATGTAGTAACAAGTCATAAAATAAAATAATATGGTTAGCTTGAAAAATGCCACTGGAAAAGAGTGGAGAAGTAAAATGTGTAGTAGGGACAATAGCAAATTAATTATTTCTATGAAGGTAGCTTGTGCATAAAAAATCAAAGAGGTCGGTTGTATCATACAATGGTAGGTCCGTTCGTACCATTATTTGGTCGCATCATACGATATGACACTGTGCACAGTGAACGATTTAAACAATAATAAATTCATTTTTCAACAAGATAACGCACCTATACATTATACTATATATTATACAAAAGAGAAGAGGAAGAGGTAAACTGAAAAAATGTTTATTTTCGGATATAATTATATATTGCAGGTAGATGTAAAATTATACCACTAAAGCAGTGAAAACACCCCTAATCCCTCAAAAAGGTTTATGCCGTACCATAAAACTAAATATCGAGATAATTGCCAGGAAAAACCCTGTCGTTGTCACGACTGATCAGTATCTTGCGAAAAATAGAGTTAAGTACGGCAGTCTTTTCTTGACAGGCAAACGGAAATTTTCGGTTGATAAAAAAAAAGTGTTTTGAGAAAAAGTGTGAGGAAAGTGTGGAAAAAAAAGTTAAAAATCTGTGTTACGAAAGCGCTTTTTAGTTAGGCATTATCTCTCTGAAATGTCCCCTCCAAAGGCCAAAAAATCATCTGTTTGGGAGTATTTCGAAAGAAGCTCCAGTAGTGGTGCAAAAGTGGTTACTTGTAAAACCTGCAAGAAAACTTTTAAGGACTTTGGAAATACTACTAATTTGATGAAGCATTTTAGAAAAGTGCATCCACTTGTATATGCTACGTCTATTGAAAAACAGACTGAAACCGAATGCCAAAGTGCAACGCCACAAACTTCTGATCTGGTAGCTAATGCTGATCAACCAGTTTCTACAGCGAGCTCTAGTGCTAATCAAGAAGCTAGTAGCAAACTTTCCTCCGATGAAGGTCAACCGCCTCCTAAACGGCAAATGCAACTGAAGTTGATGAGCAAAAATGCGATGCCAATGAATAGTAGACTAATCGATAAAGCATTAGTAGATATGATCTGTTTAGATTTTCAACCACTTCAAATAGTGGAAAATAAAGGCTTTAGGGACTATACTTTTACACTGAACCCTATGTATGAGCTTCCGTCAAGAAAAACACTATCCGAAAAATATTTGCACGATCGTTATTCCGTAGCACGTGCAGCGATAATGGAAAAATTAAAAAGTGTACAACATCTAGCTGCTACTACGGACATGTGGACTTCCGACAGCAATCGAAGCTTTATGGCGCTGACAATTCATTTTGTGAATGAAGGAAGACTACAAAGCTTAACATTGACCACATGTGAGTTTGAAAAAACCCATACCGCTGAAAATATAGCTGGAGCCATAAAAAGTTCCTTTGAAGAGTGGCATCTCACGGGCAAGATAACTGCAGTGGTTACAGATAATGCCGCCAATATTAAAAAAGCAGTTACGGAGCATTTACGATTAAAAAATCTTCCATGTGTAGCTCATACGCTCAATTTGGTTATTCTAGATTGCTTAAAGCAAAACAAGCAGCTGTCTTCACTGTCAGAAAAATGCCGGACTATTGTTGCCTATTTCAAACGTAGCAACACTGCGAGCTACAAATTGCGTGAAGTACAAGAGCAAATGAATTTTCAAGCTCTTAAATTGAAGCAGGATGTCCCAACTCGGTGGAATTCATTATTTATTATGCTAGATCGTTTGGAAAAGGTTAAGATGCCTTTGTCTGCTGCATTGTCATCTTTAAAATCTGCTCCTGATAATCTTAGCTCCGTTGAATGGCAGGAACTAGCTGATTGCTTGTCAGTTTTGAAACCAGTGGAGGAGCTAACAGCTATAATTTCTGGCGAACAATATCCAACTCTTTCAGGCATAATACCGTTGGTTCGAGGTTTGCATATTACTCTTTCAAGTTTTTCTCCGCTTACTGACACAGGAAATATATTAAAAATAAACATTTTGGAACCAATAAAAAAGCGACTCGGTATTATAGAGTTTGATGAAACTGCATCCAAAAACACTTTCATAGATCCGAGATTCAAGAAAGCAGCGTTCCAAAATGAAACCAATTCGAATTTGGCTGAACATTGGCTAATTGAAGAATTAGTCCAATATGAAGTAACATTGGTTAGTGAGGACCTCCCGGAAGATGAGCCAACCAGTGTGGTCGCGCGAACAGAGCACAATCTTTGGGGATATTTGGACGAACAGGTGTTGAAATATTCCAAAACTACAACGCCCACTTCTTCCGCAGCAGAAAAGATGCAACAATACATTAATCTGCCTTATTTAAATAGACACAGCAACCCTCTTCAATTTTGGGAGGAGCGAAAATGTATATATGCTGGTCTATATCAATTATCCGTTAAATATTTATGTATACCAGCCACGTCTGTGCCATCAGAACGAGTTTTTTCAAAAGCTGGTCAACTCTGTAATTTAAGGCGCAATAGGCTAGAACCAGCAAAAATTAAGCAGATTTTATTTCTTAACAGTTATTTGAACAACTCTAAATGATTTTATAATTTTGATATTTGGATAATGAACTTACTATGTTCATTAATTTTTTAATGATTTTGAATATGTGATCATCTTTGTTGATATTTTAATAAAAAACAAAATTATTTACAATTTGGCTTTTCATTCAGTTTGGATTTTCATAAGTTTTATAATAGTTATGCCGTGCTCTACCGAACTACAGCATAAATATTGAAATTATATTCAATTATAAAACAGATTTTTTGTTAATTTGTAATTAGTGTTAAATGTGTCATATAAAAAGAATTAATTAGCTTTTGCTTTTTTTCATATCTGAAAGCATATATGTATATTTTTTCCGCAAAGGTATTAATTACGGAAACTAATGTTACGAATACTCGAGTCCTGACTCGATTCTTTTATCAAAGTACTCGAGTCGACTTGATTCTCAAAACTGGACTCGATTCGCATCACTAATATTAATCATCTCTGAATAAACAGTTGTCTATAACTCACGTTGGAGTTCTGTTCATCTCGTCACATTCTTAAGAACATTTTCAGTGGAACCAGGAAAATTTGGCTCTTGGCGAAAAAGTGTTGATAGAATTCTCAATATCTACGACCATGTGAAAGGCACGGGTTACGATGGACAATTGCAAAAACAAATATTTGATTTTCTAATCATCGTCAGCGAAAATTAAGCTATCACGTTGCAACGAACGTTCCATCGGCCGTTCAACTGCAAGAGAAAAATGCGAGATCATCGATTGTTTATGTTCTGTTAGTTCTGTTAAAAAAGAGGAAATGTGTTAATTAGAGTTCGTTAAATAATAATATAATTAGAATTTTCTTACGGACAGCTGTTTGTCGCCTCTCACTTCAATAGAAAAAAAACAACAAGGCGGTGCAGTTCGAGTGTCATTGCACTCAATTAGTGCCATTGACATGCCATTCGAGTTGCATTGCCTGTACTGTATAATATGTGTTAGAGATAGATCAGCTGGTTGGGAAGTGCTTTACGATAGGAGTTGAGATAACATTAGTAATCTTGGCGGCAAACAGGTTTTTAACTTAGCAGCAGAGACTGGAGTCTGATCTGGCTGGACAGTGTGGGGAGCGATCGTGATTTATTGGATCGCGTATTTTTGAATTGTGTCTGGAGGTGCCGTATCGATATTAGAATTGTTGAGTGAAGATAGAACGAATGACGATTGGTCTTATTAGGAAAAAGGCGATTGCTAAAATGGAGTGCGGTAAATAGAAAATGTGATAAAAGTGCTAGGCGAGCCTGAGCCGTTAAAAAGGAAAAATCGTGAGACTTAAATCAAAAGTCAGTGAAGGCGGTAGTACAAGAGGAGAAAATCACTGTGTAATTTGTGATGTACGCCGAGCGAAAAATGTCAATAGATAGAAAGTGTTGCGATTATTATTGCGATTTAAAGTGAAGTTTGGAAATAATGCAAAGTAACATATGTTTGATAATATTGTAAATCGCTGAATAATTTAGTGATCACTCAGTGAATAGCTTCAAACCACTGTCGTCTTGGTTTTTTTTTTTGCTGTTGATTGCTATACATTGCGGTTTTGGATTTTAAACATATGCTAGTTTCGACGCTGTATGTATGAATTCCTGTTAAATTACAAGAGAAAACGAAACTGCCAGGAAGTGATCAGTAAAACGTCATTCCGTGCAGCTGAGTAATTTTCGATTAATGATCGTTACAGAACTCTACAAGGTGTCTATAGCTTTAACACCAGTGTCAGGTTCGATCGGCAAACGGCCGCATTACTGGTAAAAGTGCAGCTGGGCTGAAAATAGCTAATGTACCAGCTGTAATGAAGAAGGCAGCAGGCACAGTAAGTTTTAAAAAATGAACATTTATTCTTTTGGAGCATGAAGGGATGGACCCAGGCAACATATTGCACTTATACATTCTTTTGTTTGGGTAAGTTAGCATACTTATTTTTGCTTCTGAAGCTCACTTGATTAGCTAGCATGCACTATGTGCGTACTTTCGTTTTCGTTTTTTCGAAATGGATGGAGTTTTGGGGTGTTCAATACAAGATGGGAAAATTTTGGTGATAAATAAATAATTAAGATATTAATTTTTTTTTTTTTTTTTTGATAGAGAAGTAATATATTTTACTCGGATGTCGGTAGCGATAAAAACTAAGTATCAAATCAAATATTATTGGTTAATAGTACTTTTTTTTAAGTCTGACCAAAAACTACTCTATAAAGCTATAATAAAAACATACACTAGGAAACAGAATATCCTCCCTCCAGTAGCAAAGTTTGACCGTTTATGTAACGAGATTTATCAGACAATTAAAATATTACAGCATCGTTAACCTCGTCGACTTCGCCAAACCTACGAAGTGGAATATGATTAAGTAGAGGTTCGGCTTTAGCAGGATCAGACCAATTATCAAGGCCCATTTTAGTTAAAATTACGGTTGGATTAACGGCATTTACACGAATTTTGCGAGGTCCCATTTCCAAAGCGAGACTCTTTGCCAAAGAATCAACAGCTGCCTTCGTAGCGCTATAAGCGATGTGGCCAGCAAATGATCGTTGTGCCGTCATCAAAATCCTTCTCTGCAATTTCTTCGAAAGGTTTAATAATGGCAATGCCAGCATTATTTACGAGCCCATCCAAGCTAGGAACATTTGCCAACGCCCTGCGAGTTGCGGTCCAATCGCTCAAATCGACGCAAATCGTTTCAATGTTAGAACATACTGCCTTCAATTATAGTGCGTGGTGAGCCATAGTTTGTTTCAGTGTTGCAGAGCCGTCACCACAACATAATATTTATATACCCACGACACCGATGAGTAGCCCGACCCAACTACTCATCAATCCCTAGCTGGGCAAAATTATGGGATGGAGAAAACGGGAGCCCACACCAACTTTTTCTTAAAGAATTTATCAATTCATTATGGTGTATTTCCAGATAACGGGACTTACTTTACAGGCGAAGACTCTGGCTTCGAATTCTTCGTCGAGAGCACCTCTACTCCAGTGAACGGCGTCTCCTGGTGTGCAGCGATCATTTTCGTCCGGAAATGTTCGGGCCATCAGGAAAGAAATTGAAGACAACGGCAGTGCCCTACTTTGAAGGGAGTCTAGGTAGGGATATTTGCCAACCTAATTCTAATATTTATTTTCAGGCACCTTAAACGTCAACTTTTAAGCCAGAAACCAGTCTTTCTGAAGCGGAAAAAAAGTAATAAATAAGCTGAGCTGGGTCTTAAGATTATTAATTTCAATTTTACTAATTTTCTTTTAATTCACTTATTGATTATTTTAACTTTTCTAACTGTCCTTATTTATGTTGCATCCCCTTTTTTGTTTTTCAACTTTATGTTACTTTATTAGATAGAGATCAAAGGAGTTCAAGTTGGAATTTCCCTTCGAACTGAAAGCACGTTATATGAAAGGATACAAAGGCTCCAAGAAGATTTAGAGAGAGAAAAGGCTTTGCGAACGGCAATCGAAACACGGAATCTGGAAGTAAAACAAAATCTTGAAAAAGAATTAGAGAGAGAAAAGGCTTTACGCATGGCGATGGAGAATAGGGATATAGGAGATTAACCAGAATGGGAATTTATGAGGCTAATTAAAAATGAGCTTCCTCAAGAGCTGGCAACTTTAGGGGAAGCATATTTATGTAACAAAAAGAGAACAAAGAAAGGCGCGAGATACGCCAATGAACTAAAGTTGTTCGCTCTATCTATTTACCACATTTTACCAGTTACATACAAATATTTTGCCAAAAGCATCGGGATATTCCCAACAATAAGACTTTTACGCATCATTGTAAGTGGCTTACTGGAACAGGAATAAAGGATACATATTTTAGGTGCCTGCAAATAAAAACGGCAAATTTTCCCGAAATAGGAAAACACTGTATTGTGTGCTTCGAAGAAATTGCAATAAGACCCCATATAGACTATGATAAAAAGCAAGATTTGAAAATAGGCATAGAAGATGACTGAATAGTAAGAACAGAGCTCATTGCGAAATCTGCTGTCGTATTTATGGTTAAAGGGATAATACAAGCAATTAATTGGTTATGCATTCATCCATAGAACCTGCCGAGCAAAAGACTTTAAGACTTTACTTTTTGATTGCGTGGAAAAATTAAGAGAAAATGGCCTGAAGCCTAGAGCCACGGTTTGCGATCAAGGATCGAACAAAATTGCCTTGTCTAAACTTCTTTGTATTTCCCCAGAGCACACATATCTCAAAGTTGGAGAATCAGATGAGAGAGTTTATTTCTTTTGTTGATGCGATTCTCTTTTTGATTCTCAAATATCTATCCAGATGAGAGTTTATTTCTTTTTTGATGCCTAATAAAATCAGTCAGAAACAATTTAAAAAAAGGAAATATACAATTCTACGATGGAAAAGAAGCATCCTGGAAGCATATTGTGGACGTTTACAGAGAAGATAAAAAGCAAAATTTTAAACTGGCACCGAAATTGACCAAACACCATGTGTTCCCGTCGAATTTATACATAATATACACTAGAGCAAGCAACAGGCAAATTTCGCCCAAAGCAATGGAAACTTCAGAATTTTTGGACTACTTCGACAAGCTGTTTGATATCTTCAATTTTAGCAGGTGTGCGGCGATAAAAATTTTGAAAAACCCTTTTAAAGGTAAAGAAAAGCAAATTGAACATTTGCAGAAAATTAAAAAATTGTTACAGTCAATGAAGATAATTGAAAATGGAAAAGATGTGTCAAAAAAAAGTTAAATGCTTCAAACGATGGATTATTTCTATCAACAGCTTGATTGAACTTTATAAGACGCTCAAAAGCTGCAGTACTAGTGTCGAATACATTTTGACAAGAAATTTGAACCAAGATAGCTTGGAATATACGTTCGCTTTGATAAGGAAAATAAGGATAAGGATAAGGAAACAACTGGATGCCTACACCGTACCAATTCGTATCTGCCTTTAAAAAAAGCCTTTAGCTGCAAATACATGGAAATACTTCAGGAAGGTAACTGCGAAGAGCAAAAGGAATGGTGCTTGTCAGCGGTAAATTTGGATATCACAGAGGAATTGTCACTTCCAACAGCAAATCAAATTGATTCAAATACAGCATTACCTGAAATGAGCATTAATGAGGCTAATGCTTTCTCTGATGTGGCTGGATATATTTTTGGACGCTTAATAAAGGGCCACGTGAGCGCGCTTTCGCGAGAAGCCTTAGAGCAAATGGGTGGTACAGATGCCGTTTACATCGGTTTCAGAGAGTTTGACGGCTGCAGATTAGTGACACCTCCGAATTATTTTACAGAATACCTGAAGAAATTGGAGGAAACATTTAAAATGAAATTCGAAACCGCGAAGACAGAAAAGAGAATTTGCTCTGCATTGATATCTTTTATGGATCAAATACCATATCTGCCCTGTTGTGAGAATGGAAGCAAAATTCTAGGTATAAAAATATTTTTGGAAATTCGCATCAAAAATGCCCTTAAAAATTTCAACAGTGTGCTACAGGATGGAATAGCAACGCAAACATTTCGTGTGGAAATAGATAAAATGCTGCAAGGAATCATTAGCAAAGAAAATAAAACGGCTTCGGAATTATTGGTATGAAAACGATGACTTGGAGAGATATTCGAAACACCAAAAGGAAGAAAACACAAACATGCAAAAGCTTGGCGAGAGTTGCAACGAATGCAAAGGATCATCTTCTTAACCACTAATTGGAGTGCGAATAAAGTTTAGGTTAATTGAAAGTAGAACCAACAATAGCGATAAATCTATAAGGTTGCGTGTCATTTAGTTTATGTTTCATACACCTGTGTGCTAAATAATAGCAGTGCACACTGTGACAGACAAACAATGTACCTGAGACGTTTCGCCAGAAAGGAAGAGAAAAGTAATACAATTTCCTATATTATCAAGAATTGATTTTCTGGCTAATTCGATATTTTTGAATCCAAACGTAAAAGATCACGTAAAACCGCCTGATCAGTTTCGATAAATTTTTGTGCAAGACGATGATGAGAAAATTTGACTGGAAGAGTTACATGAACAATAGGCATACTAGTATTTACGTTTTTATAAACTTTTCAGTATCTGGTAAATTGATATTTATTAAGTGCACAAGTAAAATTTCAATAAAATTTCAATTTCTTTCAGCACAAACGAAATAGAAAATTTATAAGAGCAATCAAAATTTATAAGAGCAACTCGTAAATCTACTTATCAATAAAAATTTACAAAAATATGTAAACAATTCATCTACCTCCTCACTGATGGACAGTTTGCCGTGTTGGACGGGTCTCAGCTTCCACTTCATATTCGATTTCGACTCTCGATTTTCGTAATTTTCTACGTGATTTCGTTGATTTAGCCGATTTCGATGTGCTGGGTTTCGCGTCTTTTGCACTTTCGTCGTCTTTCGAACTTTTTGTCACTTTCACACCAGCATCCTCTATATCTTCACCATCAGAAGACTCAAAATCACTTCTAACGCTCGCGTTTCTCTCTGCCCAGAATCGCGTTCTTCTGCTTCTGAATCATATTCCACTTCAGCCTCCTCCGCCACCTCATCTTCGATTTCTTCGGCTTCCAGAGCCTTATTGAATGCAGTTTGCGGGAAATTATAAATATCTTGATAAGTGCCTTTCTTCAATCGTTCCAGCAATTCTTTTTCAATCGCGTTATCTATCTTAGCTGCTACCAAAGCCTTTTGTTCTCGTCTAATTTCTCGGCGTTCGATCTTGCGCGAAAGTGGCACCAATAGCTTTTGTCTGCGTAATTTCAGTTTACGCATTCGTATCAGATATTGGGTGATCTTTATAAATCTGTTTACACTTTACTAATAGGTATTTATTCCAAAATACTAGATTTTCATTGATCTGTTGAATCGCTTTCTCGAAATTTCGAGATAGTTTTACTTTTTCCCAAAGTTTTCCCGGGAAATGTGAACGTTCGGCCGTTTTCATGTACAAGTAGATTATGCCTTTTTCTTTGCGAACGGTGGCTTATTGACTGTTTGCTAGGGGACATGTTGAACGATTACAAAGGCCAGTTGTACTACAATTGTACAATTGTACTCGTTTCGGCAGAAGTTTTGTGTGTCTGTTTTGACTTTATGTGAGCAAAATGATTTGTTAATGATGCTCCAAACCACATCGTCGTGCTGCATTTTAACTAATTATTTACAGCTCTAACTCAGTACCAGCCTTAATTCGACATCGGCTTTGTCAATTTTAATCTGACAGATGGGATATATAATATCCCCATGTTTTGCCGAAAGTCATACTAAATGTCCCATGAGTGGAAATTATTGTATGGGACTGTACAAAACTGGGATGAGTGATGCCATACTTGTATGAAAGAATCACGTGGAAATGGAAGTTTTGGAAAGGAACCGCTGTAGCGGTACCGTGAAAAATTTTTCAAAAAGGTAGAAAAGGGGGATTTGGTTCTTCTTGGTTGAAAAGTGAAAGTGTGCGGAGGTTATTTTTTATGGGAAAACGAAATGAAGCTGGGAGCAAATAATAAAAAAAACAAAAAAAGAAGTTTGAAAAGATAAGATCGCGCACATTAAAGTTAATTGAAGCAGATTAAAGATTATAATAAAGAAATGAAGAAATTTATCGAGTGGCTACAAAATGCTGAAGAAGGTATGTTAATAAAAATTCGTTATTTTTATATTAGTAAGATTTCAAGTATGCACGCTTTGGATTCAGTGAAACCTATATTCTTTAGTAATAAACGTCAGCATTAATATAAAAAAAGACGATCTAAAAGACGTCAATTTAGAAACCAATTTTCCCTTTAGGAGATAGGAAACAATTTTTGTTTTCCATTTTAATTTCTTGACATCTATAGTTCTTGATGTCCTGATACAAGATGGTATAAAAATTCCCGTCAGCATATCGCGAATGATTCGTCATTTATGACGAGTTTTTTGTCTACGGCTATGTCTCTGAGACGAAACGTCAGTCGTCAAAAAACTTCCCCAAAAAAAGCAAAACAAAGGCGCTGTTCATTCAAAATAAATAATGCAAATAAATTTATTTTGGACATTCAACCATCGAAAATTCGTACCTCCAGATCAAACTATGAACAAGGAACTTATACTGTAATGTTTTAAGACGTTTGAAGGAAAAAAATCGGCTTAAGCGACCGGTCTTTTTCATTTAATTTGGCTGCAGCGGACTTTTCTTTCTTTCTTTTCGGACCTCGGCTTTTCTTTCGTCTACCTTCTTAATTACACGTCCATTCACTCCCCACAGTCATTGCAGCGTCCTGAGTCATGATTGTGATGGATCGTCAAATAGTTTTTTCTTTGTGAAATAAATTGTGTATGAAGCAAAGCGATTTTGGTGGGAACGTTAGACGAGGAAAGTTCGAAAAAAATTCTGATCTGGTGCAACAGTTGGTTGGTTCGTTTTTTTTTTTTTTGAAAAAAAAAGAAAGTGAAAAGTTCGTGTAAAAGCAAAGAAGAAAAGACAAGAGGACTAACGTTTGGGTTTTTGGTGAAAAGGCAGAAGCACGCTCATTGCGAAACTTGAGGAAAAAGAAAAAGATGAGGCTTCTTTTTCTCATACAAGAAAAAAGTTTAAATGTTCTGAGACAGTGTAGCCATTTGCTGGGTTTTGGATCGAAAATGGGAAGTTTGTGAGCGCTGTTTCAAGCAAATAAGTCGCCAAGCGGCAGGTCGTGAAAGAAGAAAAAACTGGTGAAGCAAGGGAGTCTTTGCAAGGAGTGTTATTCGATACAGGATGGTTTTGGCTCCTGTGAATGAAGGGTTCCTCTGAAATACGTAATACTGTCTGAATCCTAAAATTGTCAATGACCGTTCAGGACCGAGCTCAGATGCTGTGTGAAGGAGAAAGGGTAAAGGAGTCAAGCAGGAAGGCGGATTGGACCGATTATTAAAGCTTTATCCGAATCGTCACTCACAAGATAATATCGCTTGCAAGATAAGGAACGTACAGCTGGACTAAATTCAGCGGTAAATTTGGATATCACAGAGGAATTGTCACTTCCAACAGCAAATCAAATTGATTCAAATACAGCATTACCTGAAATGAGCATTAATGAGGCTAATGCTTTCTCTGATGTGGCTGGATATATTTTTGGACGCTTAATAAAGGGCCACGTGAGCGCGCTTTCGCGAGAAGCCTTAGAGCAAATGGGTGGTACAGATGCCGTTTACATCGGTTTCAGAGAGTTTGACGGCTGCAGATTAGTGACACCTCCGAATTATTTTACAGAATACCTGAAGAAATTGGAGGAAACATTTAAAATGAAATTCGAAACCGCGAAGACAGAAAAGAGAATTTGCTCTGCATTGATATCTTTTATGGATCAAATACCATATCTGCCCTGTTGTGAGAATGGAAGCAAAATTCTAGGTATAAAAATATTTTTGGAAATTCGCATCAAAAATGCCCTTAAAAATTTCAACAGTGTGCTACAGGATGGAATAGCAACGCAAACATTTCGTGTGGAAATAGATAAAATGCTGCAAGGAATCATTAGCAAAGAAAATAAAACGGCTTCGGAATTATTGGTATGAAAACGATGACTTGGAGAGATATTCGAAACACCAAAAGGAAAAAAACACAAACATGCAAAAGCTTGGCGAGAGTTGCAACGAATGCAAAGGATCATCTTCTTAACCACTAATTGGAGTGCGAATAAAGTTTAGGTTAATTGAAAGTAGAACCAACAATAGCGATAAATCTATAAGGTTGCGTGTCATTTAGTTTATGTTTCATACACCTGTGTGCTAAATAATAGCAGTGCACACTGTGACAGACAAACAATGTACCTGAGACGTTTCGCCAGAAAGGAAGAGAAAAGTAATACAATTTCCTATATTATCAAGAATTGATTTTCTGGCTAATTCGATATTTTTGAATCCAAACGTAAAAGATCACGTAAAACCGCCTGATCAGTTTCGATAAATTTTTGTGCAAGACGATGATGAGAAAATTTGACTGGAAGAGTTACATGAACAATAGGCATACTAGTATTTACGTTTTTATAAACTTTTCAGTATCTGGTAAATTGATATTTATTAAGTGCACAAGTAAAATTTCAATAAAATTTCAATTTCTTTCAGCACAAACGAAATAGAAAATTTATAAGAGCAATCAAAATTTATAAGAGCAACTCGTAAATCTACTTATCAATAAAAATTTACAAAAATATGTAAACAATTCATCTACCTCCTCACTGATGGACAGTTTGCCGTGTTGGACGGGTCTCAGCTTCCACTTCATATTCGATTTCGACTCTCGGTTTTCGTAATTTTCTACGTGATTTCGTTGATTTAGCCGATTTCGATGTGCTGGGTTTCGCGTCTTTTGCACTTTCGTCGTCTTTCGAACTTTTTGTCACTTTCACACCAGCATCCTCTATATCTTCACCATCAGAAGACTCAAAATCACTTCTAACGCTCGCGTTTCTCTCTGCCCAGAATCGCGTTCTTCTGCTTCTGAATCATATTCCACTTCAGCCTCCTCCGCCACCTCATCTTCGATTTCTTCGGCTTCCAGAGCCTTATTGAATGCAGTTTGCGGGAAATTATAAATATCTTGATAAGTGCCTTTCTTCAATCGTTCCAGCAATTCTTTTTCAATCGCGTTATCTATCTTAGCTGCTACCAAAGCCTTTTGTTCTCGTCTAATTTCTCGGCGTTCGATCTTGCGCGAAAGTGGCACCAATAGCTTTTGTCTGCGTAATTTCAGTTTACGCATTCGTATCAGATATTGGGTGATCTTTATAAATCTGTTTACACTTTACTAATAGGTATTTATTCCAAAATACTAGATTTTCATTGATCTGTTGAATCGCTTTCTCGAAATTTCGAGATAGTTTTACTTTTTCCCAAAGTTTTCCCGGGAAATGTGAACGTTCGGCCGTTTTCATGTACAAGTAGATTATGCCTTTTTCTTTGCGAACGGTGGCTTATTGACTGTTTGCTAGGGGACATGTTGAACGATTACAAAGGCCAGTTAAATTGTACTCGTTTCGGCAGAAGTTTTGTGTGTCTGTTTTGACTTTATGTGAGCAAAATGATTTGTTAATGATGCTCCAAACCACATCGTCGTGCTGCATTTTAACTAATTATTTACAGCTCTAACTCAGTACCAGCCTTAATTCGACATCGGCTTTGTCAATTTTAATCTGACAGATGGGATATATAATATCCCCATGTTTTGCCGAAAGTCATACTAAATGTCCCATGAGTGGAAATTATTGTATGGGACTGTACAAAACTGGGATGAGTGATGCCATACTTGTATGAAAGAATCACGTGGAAATGGAAGTTTTGGAAAGGAACCGCTGTAGCGGTACCGTGAAAAATTTTTCAAAAAGGTAGAAAAGGGGGATTTGGTTCTTCTTGGTTGAAAAGTGAAAGTGTGCGGAGGTTATTTTTTGTGGGAAAACGAAATGAAGCTGGGAGCAAATAATAAAAAAAACAAAAAAAGAAGTTTGAAAAGATAAGATCGCGCACATTAAAGTTAATTGAAGCAGATTAAAGATTATAATAAAGAAATGAAGAAATTTATCGAGTGGCTACAAAATGCTGAAGAAGGTATGTTAATAAAAATTCGTTATTTTTATATTAGTAAGATTTCAAGTATGCACGCTTTGGATTCAGTGAAACCTATATTCTTTAGTAATAAACGTCAGCATTAATATAAAAAAAGACGATCTAAAAGACGTCAATTTAGAAACCAATTTTCCCTTTAGGAGATAGGAAACAATTTTTGTTTTCCATTTTAATTTCTTGACATCTATAGTTCTTGATGTCCTGATACAAGATGGTATAAAAATTCCCGTCAGCATATCGCGAATGATTCGTCATTTATGACGAGTCTTTTGTCTACGGCTATGTCTCTGAGACGAAACGTCAGTCGTCAAAAAACTTCCCCAAAAAAAGCAAAACAAAGGCGCTGTTCATTCAAAATAAATAATGCAAATAAATTTATTTTGGACATTCAACCATCGAAAATTCGTACCTCCAGATCAAACTATGAACAAGGAACTTATACTGTAATGTTTTAAGACGTTTGAAGGAAAAAAATCGGCTTAAGCGACCGGTCTTTTTCATTTAATTTGGCTGCAGCGGACTTTTCTTTCTTTCTTTTCGGACCTCGGCTTTTCTTTCGTCTACCTTCTTAATTACACGTCCATTCACTCCCCACAGTCATTGCAGCGTCCTGAGTCATGATTGTGATGGATCGTCAAATAGTTTTTTCTTTGTGAAATAAATTGTGTATGAAGCAAAGCGATTTTGGTGGGAACGTTAGACGAGGAAAGTTCGAAAAAAATTCTGATCTGGTGCAACAGTTGGTTGGTTCGTTTTTTTTTTTTTTGAAAAAAAAAGAAAGTGAAAAGTTCGTGTAAAAGCAAAGAAGAAAAGACAAGAGGACTAACGTTTGGGTTTTTGGTGAAAAGGCAGAAGCACGCTCATTGCGAAACTTGAGGAAAAAGAAAAAGATGAGGCTTCTTTTTCTCATACAAGAAAAAAGTTTAAATGTTCTGAGACAGTGTAGCCATTTGCTGGGTTTTGGATCGAAAATGGGAAGTTTGTGAGCGCTGTTTCAAGCAAATAAGTCGCCAAGCGGCAGGTCGTGAAAGAAGAAAAAACTGGTGAAGCAAGGGAGTCTTTGCAAGGAGTGTTATTCGATACAGGATGGTTTTGGCTCCTGTGAATGAAGGGTTCCTCTGAAATACGTAATACTGTCTGAATCCTAAAATTGTCAATGACCGTTCAGGACCGAGCTCAGATGCTGTGTGAAGGAGAAAGGGTAAAGGAGTCAAGCAGGAAGGCGGATTGGACCGATTATTAAAGCTTTATCCGAATCGTCACTCACAAGATAATATCGCTTGCAAGATAAGGAACGTACAGCTGGACTAAATTCAGCGGTAAATTTGGATATCACAGAGGAATTGTCACTTCCAACAGCAAATCAAATTGATTCAAATACAGCATTACCTGAAATGAGCATTAATGAGGCTAATGCTTTCTCTGATGTGGCTGGATATATTTTTGGACGCTTAATAAAGGGCCACGTGAGCGCGCTTTCGCGAGAAGCCTTAGAGCAAATGGGTGGTACAGATGCCGTTTACATCGGTTTCAGAGAGTTTGACGGCTGCAGATTAGTGACACCTCCGAATTATTTTACAGAATACCTGAAGAAATTGGAGGAAACATTTAAAATGAAATTCGAAACCGCGAAGACAGAAAAGAGAATTTGCTCTGCATTGATATCTTTTATGGATCAAATACCATATCTGCCCTGTTGTGAGAATGGAAGCAAAATTCTAGGTATAAAAATATTTTTGGAAATTCGCATCAAAAATGCCCTTAAAAATTTCAACAGTGTGCTACAGGATGGAATAGCAACGCAAACATTTCGTGTGGAAATAGATAAAATGCTGCAAGGAATCATTAGCAAAGAAAATAAAACGGCTTCGGAATTATTGGTATGAAAACGATGACTTGGAGAGATATTCGAAACACCAAAAGGAAAAAAACACAAACATGCAAAAGCTTGGCGAGAGTTGCAACGAATGCAAAGGATCATCTTCTTAACCACTAATTGGAGTGCGAATAAAGTTTAGGTTAATTGAAAGTAGAACCAACAATAGCGATAAATCTATAAGGTTGCGTGTCATTTAGTTTATGTTTCATACACCTGTGTGCTAAATAATAGCAGTGCACACTGTGACAGACAAACAATGTACCTGAGACGTTTCGCCAGAAAGGAAGAGAAAAGTAATACAATTTCCTATATTATCAAGAATTGATTTTCTGGCTAATTCGATATTTTTGAATCCAAACGTAAAAGATCACGTAAAACCGCCTGATCAGTTTCGATAAATTTTTGTGCAAGACGATGATGAGAAAATTTGACTGGAAGAGTTACATGAACAATAGGCATACTAGTATTTACGTTTTTATAAACTTTTCAGTATCTGGTAAATTGATATTTATTAAGTGCACAAGTAAAATTTCAATAAAATTTCAATTTCTTTCAGCACAAACGAAATAGAAAATTTATAAGAGCAATCAAAATTTATAAGAGCAACTCGTAAATCTACTTATCAATAAAAATTTACAAAAATATGTAAACAATTCATCTACCTCCTCACTGATGGACAGTTTGCCGTGTTGGACGGGTCTCAGCTTCCACTTCATATTCGATTTCGACTCTCGGTTTTCGTAATTTTCTACGTGATTTCGTTGATTTAGCCGATTTCGATGTGCTGGGTTTCGCGTCTTTTGCACTTTCGTCGTCTTTCGAACTTTTTGTCACTTTCACACCAGCATCCTCTATATCTTCACCATCAGAAGACTCAAAATCACTTCTAACGCTCGCGTTTCTCTCTGCCCAGAATCGCGTTCTTCTGCTTCTGAATCATATTCCACTTCAGCCTCCTCCGCCACCTCATCTTCGATTTCTTCGGCTTCCAGAGCCTTATTGAATGCAGTTTGCGGGAAATTATAAATATCTTGATAAGTGCCTTTCTTCAATCGTTCCAGCAATTCTTTTTCAATCGCGTTATCTATCTTAGCTGCTACCAAAGCCTTTTGTTCTCGTCTAATTTCTCGGCGTTCGATCTTGCGCGAAAGTGGCACCAATAGCTTTTGTCTGCGTAATTTCAGTTTACGCATTCGTATCAGATATTGGGTGATCTTTATAAATCTGTTTACACTTTACTAATAGGTATTTATTCCAAAATACTAGATTTTCATTGATCTGTTGAATCGCTTTCTCGAAATTTCGAGATAGTTTTACTTTTTCCCAAAGTTTTCCCGGGAAATGTGAACGTTCGGCCGTTTTCATGTACAAGTAGATTATGCCTTTTTCTTTGCGAACGGTGGCTTATTGACTGTTTGCTAGGGGACATGTTGAACGATTACAAAGGCCAGTTAAATTGTACTCGTTTCGGCAGAAGTTTTGTGTGTCTGTTTTGACTTTATGTGAGCAAAATGATTTGTTAATGATGCTCCAAACCACATCGTCGTGCTGCATTTTAACTAATTATTTACAGCTCTAACTCAGTACCAGCCTTAATTCGACATCGGCTTTGTCAATTTTAATCTGACAGATGGGATATATAATATCCCCATGTTTTGCCGAAAGTCATACTAAATGTCCCATGAGTGGAAATTATTGTATGGGACTGTACAAAACTGGGATGAGTGATGCCATACTTGTATGAAAGAATCACGTGGAAATGGAAGTTTTGGAAAGGAACCGCTGTAGCGGTACCGTGAAAAATTTTTCAAAAAGGTAGAAAAGGGGGATTTGGTTCTTCTTGGTTGAAAAGTGAAAGTGTGCGGAGGTTATTTTTTGTGGGAAAACGAAATGAAGCTGGGAGCAAATAATAAAAAAAACAAAAAAAGAAGTTTGAAAAGATAAGATCGCGCACATTAAAGTTAATTGAAGCAGATTAAAGATTATAATAAAGAAATGAAGAAATTTATCGAGTGGCTACAAAATGCTGAAGAAGGTATGTTAATAAAAATTCGTTATTTTTATATTAGTAAGATTTCAAGTATGCACGCTTTGGATTCAGTGAAACCTATATTCTTTAGTAATAAACGTCAGCATTAATATAAAAAAAGACGATCTAAAAGACGTCAATTTAGAAACCAATTTTCCCTTTAGGAGATAGGAAACAATTTTTGTTTTCCATTTTAATTTCTTGACATCTATAGTTCTTGATGTCCTGATACAAGATGGTATAAAAATTCCCGTCAGCATATCGCGAATGATTCGTCATTTATGACGAGTCTTTTGTCTACGGCTATGTCTCTGAGACGAAACGTCAGTCGTCAAAAAACTTCCCCAAAAAAAGCAAAACAAAGGCGCTGTTCATTCAAAATAAATAATGCAAATAAATTTATTTTGGACATTCAACCATCGAAAATTCGTACCTCCAGATCAAACTATGAACAAGGAACTTATACTGTAATGTTTTAAGACGTTTGAAGGAAAAAAATCGGCTTAAGCGACCGGTCTTTTTCATTTAATTTGGCTGCAGCGGACTTTTCTTTCTTTCTTTTCGGACCTCGGCTTTTCTTTCGTCTACCTTCTTAATTACACGTCCATTCACTCCCCACAGTCATTGCAGCGTCCTGAGTCATGATTGTGATGGATCGTCAAATAGTTTTTTCTTTGTGAAATAAATTGTGTATGAAGCAAAGCGATTTTGGTGGGAACGTTAGACGAGGAAAGTTCGAAAAAAATTCTGATCTGGTGCAACAGTTGGTTGGTTCGTTTTTTTTTTTTTGAAAAAAAAAGAAAGTGAAAAGTTCGTGTAAAAGCAAAGAAGAAAAGACAAGAGGACTAACGTTTGGGTTTTTGGTGAAAAGGCAGAAGCACGCTCATTGCGAAACTTGAGGAAAAAGAAAAAGATGAGGCTTCTTTTTCTCATACAAGAAAAAAGTTTAAATGTTCTGAGACAGTGTAGCCATTTGCTGGGTTTTGGATCGAAAATGGGAAGTTTGTGAGCGCTGTTTCAAGCAAATAAGTCGCCAAGCGGCAGGTCGTGAAAGAAGAAAAAACTGGTGAAGCAAGGGAGTCTTTGCAAGGAGTGTTATTCGATACAGGATGGTTTTGGCTCCTGTGAATGAAGGGTTCCTCTGAAATACGTAATACTGTCTGAATCCTAAAATTGTCAATGACCGTTCAGGACCGAGCTCAGATGCTGTGTGAAGGAGAAAGGGTAAAGGAGTCAAGCAGGAAGGCGGATTGGACCGATTATTAAAGCTTTATCCGAATCGTCACTCACAAGATAATATCGCTTGCAAGATAAGGAACGTACAGCTGGACTAAATTCATGGTATTTATGATGGAACTTTATTTCAAAATTGTTGACTTTTAAAATTATGAACGAAAAACAAAAATATATTTTTTTTTTAACGCAACATTATTCTTCACCATAATTCAGTTATATTTTTAATGAGATTGTATACGAATATATTACATATATGCCAATTAGCTTACATGTCAACGAAAGAGGGCAAATATTTTGTTTTGGTGTGGGTGATATGCGATCAATATTTTCTTTTTTTTGCATACCTATTGTTTTTCTTTATTTTGATTTTTGGTTTTTTTTGCATGTAATTGATTTCTTGCCCATATATATTTCTTTTTTTATTAAGTTGAATTAACATCTATATGAATTTTGGTATTATTATTTATGTTAAGATTGGTGTAAACCAATCCCGGCCGGGTTTGGGGTAGCATTTATTCAAATACCCACATCAATTTTATAATTTTTGTGCTATTTTTGATTTGATTTAAATTATGAATTGATTTTTCTTTCTTTGATGTTCCTTATCGTTGATTTTTATTTTTATTTTTGTTAATTTATTGGTGAATTAATAAAATTGAACAACTTGTGCAAAATAAATAATGATTTGTGCATGGAGTCTTCCCTATCCATTCCGCTTCAGTGAGGTGTAATTGTGTTTGTTCCTTTGGCGTGCCGTAGCACGAAGGAATTATAGCCCAAATGCCCACGACCAGACTGAGCTAGTCGGCGGAGGGCCAAGGCACGCAGGGTAAGTTACTATGATTCCTTAATTTAAACATGCTGCATTGCCGACGGCTCGGTAGAGCTTTGTCGGATGTAACAACACTCGAAGCGTTATAATTTTGGAATTACAACATAAATTTCGATTGCATACTAGAGCTATCTGTTTATGATCGATGGCAATAATTTCCCAGATGTTTTAAATAACCCATTTTGGTGGAACGTCAGCAAAGATCGGGGGAATAACCTAATTTTCGGGGACAAGATGTCATTTGAATGTGCAAAATAATAGCAGCGGAGGTAAACCAAAGTCGTTTTCCGGGAAAAAGTTTGTTTCAATTTTGCAGATAGGATACGGTAAGAGCAAAGAAGGTTGACAGTTTTCATATGTTTCGTTATTTTTAGTATAAAATATACCATTCAGGAATAATGGGCCGCTTCAAACATTGCAGTGCCGAACAAAGAGATTTAATAAAAAAAAATGCTTTTGGATGGCACAACCTACAAATTTATTAAGGAAACACTTGGCTGCTCTAGTAAAATGGTCTCGAATGCAAAAAAGTGGGTGGAAAAGCCTGAAACTCGTGGAAGAAAAAAAATACTTGTACAGTCAGAAGAACTCTTATCAACGCCAAATTAATAGGTAGAAGTCCGAGGAAAACACCCTTTCTAAAAGACAGACACGTTCGAGACAGGTTAAAATTTGCACGAGACCATAAGGATTGACCTGCTTCCAAATGGAGGAATATCATTTGGACTGATGAATCAAAAGTTGTATTATTTGGCTGTCCGGGAAGGAGACAATACATAAGCAGACCCCCAAATGCTTCTCATGCTCCACGGTATACCACGAAGACAGTTAAGCATGGAGGGGCAAAGATCAATGTTTGGGGCTCGTTTTCATGTTACGGCCCTGGCCCCATATTTTGGATCAAACCCACGATGGATGCCAAAATTTACGTACACATAATGGAAAATGTCATGTTACCCTTTGCGGAAGAAAATATGCCCCTGAAATAGGTCCTTATGCAAGATAACGATCCTAAACACACCAGCCGCTTAGCCAAGACTTGGTTGTCGCCAATATAGAATAGAATAGAAGTTATGGACTGGCCTGCTCAATCTCCCGACCTCAACCCTATAGAGAACTTATGGACTGATGTTAAGCAGGCGGTTTTTCAAGCAAAGCCGAAAACAGTGAAAGATCTTTGGCGAGTAGTGGAGTCTGCATGGAATTCTATTACAACAGAACGATGTCAAAGTTTAATAGAGTCAATGCCACGTCGATGTGCTAAAGTAATAGCTAACAAGGGCTATGCAATAAACTACTAATTTAGAAGTTTAATATTTATATTTTTCCCCTATGAAATATATGTTTTTGCATCATTATTAGTTATAAGTTGAAAAACTGCTGTTTTTTGGCACAGCCCATTTCAAACATGTTTATCAAAATTATGAAATTTGAGGCAAAGTGCACCTTACAACACTTTTTTGTCTTTGCTATATTTGTATTGTCACATTTATGAATACATTTTATATTGTTCCCTACAACGAAACTGGTTGTTTTTGAAAATTTAATCAAATTTACCGGCACTGCTATTATTTTGCACACAGGTGTATATTTTAGTTTAGTTTAAATTTAAATAAAGCTTTTCGAAAGTTCGCACTAGTTTTTTGTTTTGTATTAGTAGCTATTATACTAGTTCCAAATTATATTAAATGTAGTATATAGCATATGTTTTAGTTTAAGTTTTAGTTTAGTTAAAATTTGCTAGCGTTCTTCAGGCATTTGAGAGCTTTTCGAAATTTCGTACTAGTTTTTTTTTTGTTTTTTTTTTTGTGTTCCAAAATAGTTCCAAATTAGATTAAATGTAAGTATATTAGAATAAAAATATTAGTTTAAAATAATTTTTAGCTTTTTTGGAAATGATTACGTCTAAAAATTAAGATAATAGCGTATGCAGCTAACATGATAAGTGCAGTTGTAATAGTCGTTTTGGCAACATCGTTTTATATTGGAAAAAGCTTTTGAAAGCGATCAAGCGTCGAGACGTGTGTCTAGTCTGTCTGTCGAAAGTGGGTTATTGAGAGAATTGTACAGTGGTTTAGTGCGATTTCTTAGTTTTAAATTAAAGATTAGTTAAAATCTGTCGAGGTTCGGAAGTGTTTCAGTGCATCCGAAGCGAAACCGAAAGGATTTGGTGAAAATTTTCTTTTTTTAAAAAACTTTGATTTGAATTAACTGTTCGATTTTGTGTGACTGTTAGATTGTTTCGAGAAAGTGATCGAGTTTCCCGTATCAATATTCTCTGCTTTGACAAGCTTTACAGACGATATACGTTGTCTATGCTGATTTATAGACAAGAAGGGAACCATGATCACAATTAAATAACCTTTACATCGTTTTAATTTGACGGACATAGGGCTAAACTGGACTACGTGCCCCCCATAGAGCCGGTTTAGACGAGCGGTTTTTTGCTATGTCCAGCACGAGCTTTTAGGAAAGAGAAGTGAAGGATTAAACGGAACAGCGAGCACGAGTGGTATAGTTGGTCATCGAGCACGGCATCGATTTTTCTGTTGATTTTCTTAGACAGAATTTGAGGCTCAGAAATTTTTTGGTATTTAGTCTGCTTTGAGACGTCCAGTAGAGCGCACCGAATAATTTTCATAAATCAGCAGGCTACAAGTGGAATTCGTCATGTCGGGAAAGTTGATAGGGAGCCGGGAGCTAATATGTATGTTTTTAGTAGAGTATGAGGATTATACAAAATTTTATTTCATTTTTTTACTTGGGTGACGACCGATCGAGGAACGTTCGACGAAAGGGGCCAGCGAAGGCCAACGAATTTGGTGGAGAAATTGGAAATAAATTCGCCGCGGAATAGTCACTGATAGACGAGGAATCTGTGGGACGAAGATTTTGTTACACCAAAAATTGAAGGAGAATTCTGGGAGTACCGACGATCGTATTAGAAGCGAAGGTGGCGGAGGCGCGAACAACGAAGCGAATCGATTTCGGGGATTTACCCGACTGGTGTAGCAAGACCATCCGTGCCAGCGATTTGATCGTGGGAGATTATTCGAGGTAGATTCAGGTTAGTTCAGATTTAAGTTAAAATAATATATAGAAAGAGCAGAAAAGATCAAAGTGTATATCAGAGCGTAGTTTTGAATTTCGAATATAGAAGTGTAACGCGGCGCCGCACTGAGGGGTAATTATCTAAAAAAGTTGGCCAAAAGTCCAAATAGTGAAAGACGGATGGGATGACTCATGTCTCGTTTAAAGCTAGCTGAGACCTGTACTTATATTACGCCGTAACAATAAGCTTGCAGATAAGCAGCCAATTGTTTCTACGCCAGTCGCAAATAGTACCTTTTCCAGATTACTTGTGTTAGTGACTGCGCTCCGAAATAGTACTGTGTTTTCAAAGTGCTACATCTTTCATGTCAAACGTTTCTCGTTCCCAACTAAACATGGAATCGTTTGCTCCAGGTATGCAGATTGTTTGTATTAAAAAACTACTCTAATAAGTAATGTTTTATCAGTTTTTTATTAATTATCGTTCATTGAGACGATTAACACTAAAAACGTAAGATTTTTTTAATTATTTGAGTAGTTTACTTGAGTTACTCGATAGATCTACGTTTCAAATTAGGTGTAATGTATAGCTTATCTCATTACCTGTCTGGAAAACTTTAAAAAGTTTGCGCGTTTTTGCGCCTTTTTAAAATAAATATTTTGAAACACTCGAAAAAGTGTTTTTTAGTATTTTATGTTTTTTTTTTATTTTGTTGTAGAATTTACATGCACTGTCTGGGAGGTGAGTAGGAATGCTCTTGTTGAGAAAATGAAGCGTTTTACTTCAAAAAAGATGTCAGAACAATTAATACTTATACTGGAGTACCTTCAAACAGAAACTAACTGCCCAGATGCCCAGTTACCGGGTCTTAAACAGAAATTCGCTGAATTTCAGAGTGAATATAAAAAAAGGAGGGGCAAAATCGAACCGTAAAAGTGAACGGTTTATGTTACAAAACAAACTATGGCTAGAAGGAACGGTAAAATTTCAAAAATATCTACAAATCTTGGTCGACCTAGCACAAGGTTTGAAGACAGTTCTGATCGTACTAAGCGTAGGAAAACTGTTTCGTTAAGAAGTGATTTTTCTGGCAAAATGTTAGCATATGCCTCACAAATGAACTTAAGAGCATCTGGTCAATCTGATGCTTCTAAAGTAGTGCGTGATGTGATCTTAACTCCTACTCGAGCTTCAAAGTACAGAACAGCATTCACCAGATACCCACAAGTGCAAAACATACATCAGATATCTTGCGATGAGGCACTAGCTATGATGACAGAAGCTCGTTGAACAAGACATCAGTATAATGTCGTACGAGCAAAGGATAGAAAAAAGTTTCCGTGCTATACCTATGTGCAGAAAGCAAAAAAAGAGTGCTATCCAGTGAAGGAAAGTGTTACTATCACATCGACATGCGCTCAGATTAAACTGCAAGCACTTTTAGACCACACTGTTTTGAGACTTATAAAGCTTCAAGGCGAGATGCTTGAAACCGTGGATGAAACTCTTTTTAAAAATGTATTGCTTATATCAAAATGGGGGGTTGATGGCACAAATATGAGTCAATATAAACAGAAGTTTGATAACAATGACGATACTGATGGAAGCTTATTTCTAACTTCGTTTGTGCCATTGCAGTTAATCAGTGGAAATTCCAAACAAAACGATGCGAAAATATTATGGCAAAACCCCCGTCCCAGTTCAACTAGGTATAAGATTTTGTTTTGGCCGGGAAACAGTAGACATAACAGCTACAGAAAAAAACCGCGTCGATGAGGAAATTTGAACCCTGAAACCCACATTATTTAAAATTAAAAATCGTGAATATAAAGTGCAGCATAGATTATTATTTACAATGATTGATGGCAAAGTATGCAATGCTGTGTCTGACACAAAATCTACTCAACGTTGTTACATATGTGGTCTGACTAGCAAGGACTTCAATAATTTAGAGAAATGTCTATCAACACCAACAATAGAAGAAAACTTAACATTTGGCTTGTCTATATTACACGCCTGGATACGATTTATGGAGTGTCTGATTGACTTGTCATACAAACTTCCATTGAAAAAATGGCAAGCTCGTGGAGATCAGGACAAGAAAATTGTTATGAAAAGAAAAAAAGAGCTTCAAAAAGCATTTAAAAACGAATTAGGTTTACTGATAGATCAACCAAAAGTAGGGCTAGGAAATACCAATGATGGTAATACAGCTAGGCGTTTTATCGAAAACGGCAGTGTTTCTGCCCGTATCACTGGTATTGACAAAAACGTAATACACAGATTTTACATAATAATGCAGACGATCACATGTGAGTTTGAAATAGACCCCGATAAATTCAAAGAGTACAGTATGGAAACAGCACAACTTTTTGTTGATACATATCCTTGGTACATAATGCCTCCTACTGTTTACAAAATTTTAGTTCACGGACCTGCAGTCATATCACAAGCTTTATTACCCATTGGTAAACTAAGCGAAGAAGCCCAAGAAGCTCGAAACAAAGATTTAAAGAGATACAGAGAAAGTTATTCGAGAAAAATATCTCGCATCAAGACCAACGAAGATGTGTTAAATAATTTGCTGATTTCATCCGATCCATTTATTACCAGTTTCAGACAATTACCGCGAAAGAAATTTAAAACGCTTTCTAGGGAGGTAGTAGGTTTACTAAAACCTCCTGAAGAACCAAAAGCTATAGATTCAGATTCAAGCCATAGTTCTCATTCATCTTGTGAATCAGAGTGATATTTACTTTTCTATTTCCTTGTATTCACTTTTGTATACTGTGCCAACTGTTACTTTTTTATTTACTTTTTAAATATAATAATAAAATATTTAGTATTAAAGTGTTTAAATAATTTAATTTACAGTTTCCGCACTAGTTAATAATTTCTAAGAGATAAATTAAAGATCTGTTTTATTATTATAAGACATATAAAATTTCATGTTTTTGTTATAGGATAATAGGTACCAAAAGAGTATTTTAGCAAAATTAATTTTACTCAAAAAATATTACTTTTGCTATTATAAAGTAGCTAGATCTTTATGTTTACATTTTATTTGCATTGCATAGAGTTCATATAAGATTTTCGTGACTTTTCAAGCAGAAACATATACGTAAATATTTTTGGCCAACTTTTCATATGAAATACCCCACCGTGCGCCGTAGGAAGTGTTAATTGTTGAATCAATCAATTTGAGTGAATTACTGATATTAAATTGATGTGTTGGATATTGTAACGCTGGCGTTTCTGTCATTCCCGGTCGCGTTAGTTGATTGTACGGAGCACCCGTCGCCGTCTTCTTGCTTCGGAGCGACGTTTTGTAGGCAGTTTTTGGGTCAGAAGCGAGTGGCGCCCACTCACGACCCTTTCTCGTGAGCCGAAGCCGCCGAAAACTGCCGCCCTTGTGTCACAGTTGGTGACGAAGGGTTTTGATACCGTGTTGCACTTAAAAAGGTGACAAATTGAAAACCAAAATTCGTTTTGGGTTACTATTGACAGTGTCAATGAATTCTAAACCACTCTCATATTATAACACTATTTTTTAAAATGAGTTATCGTAACTCTCAACGCGCATCGCGCGGAAATAATAATCGTCGTGTGCCTTGGAATGTAGATTCTAGAAAGAATGATAATCGCGATAGAGCTCGTGATGAGCATCGTGAACACTCTATTGAAAGGGAGGAACCTCGTAATGTGGCGCCTCGACGTCGACAGTTTCCCCAGAAGAGGAGAGAATCTGTACCTCAAGTTAGGCAGAATCTCCCAGATAGACCCGACCTACGACCTAAGCACGTATCAACTAATTATTCATCTGAAAAGAACGATTGTGCTTTAGCCATTGACGCCGTATTGGTCGCTGGTGCGACAGGGTTTTTGGAGAAGGACCAAAACCGTAACTTCGCTGTTGATACTTCAGGATTCGTCCTTCTACTTAGAAGTGGATACGATATACAAACACAGGAGACTGACCGAGCACTTAGGAAATATGTATCATTCGGAATGTGGGCTTATTACCACATTGTAATGTTGTGGAAAAGAATCTACACCATTGAGCAGGTGAGGAGCGACCTAACCAATGAAGTCACGAGATTGTGCTCTCTCGTTCCCGACGACCTTCCATGTTCCGTGGAAATTGCTAATTACTTGGAAGGGTTAGGCAACATAACCGACGATTGTGGGAGAAAGTTCTATTTAGAACTTTTAAAGAAATTGAATACCACTGGATTGCACTACGGAGCCCTAGGACATTACGGGCGCGTAGGTCCAGACACCCACCAAGTCTATGAGACTATGATAGCTCCATTGATCGCACTATTGAAGATTAGAGCTGATCTGGAGTATACTAGAAATAATGGTCCTGAGACCTGGGACTTGCCCGAAGGATTGAAGCCTACAAACGCACATGCTCTCCAATTTACTGGGATGGTGTAGAGCGGAAAAGCTCACCGATAACCAGTGCGATTTGTTAAGCGGTGCAAATTTTGATGCCACACAGTTTGGATGTTTGAATATACGATCAGTACCTATAAATGCTGGTCTAATACAGGCAGTAGCTAGCTATATTCGCGGAGGCAAGAACCCTGCCTATAAATTTGTCACTCCTTCTACGCTAGGATCTCTAGCTCAAGTTCCCTACAGTATCCGAGTTCGCGAGGATACCAACGCTGACGGAAATAGTATCGTCAGAAAACAATTTATTGAGGCGTCTGTTTCACAATATTCCTGTAACGTTGCGATGTTTGCAGGTATTAATCATTATCGTGTGAATCGAGTACTGCCAGCCACACGTGGAACTGCTATTGGTATAGATTATCTGTGCTACAACTTCGAAGGCAACCCTCCACAACCGTGGATAAACAACGCCAATTCAGCCTTCATCTTCGGCACAGCGGCTGAATTATGGAATTCTGAACAGTTTACAATTGGTGAGCTGAATGGTTACGCTATACAGCAGGAATACTGTCGTAACCTAAGAAAGAGGTAAACAGTTTAAGTCGGCGGTGGAAGATTACGGAGTAAGGATATGTTACACCGCGCTATATCATCCCCAGGTCAATCCAACCGAGAGGCACAATCAGGATATTAAGTGCCTGCTAAGATGTTACGCCTCAGATAATCACCGCTCGTGGGACAAGTTTCTACTAAAGATTGCGTGCGCGTTACGGACATATAAGCATGAGGTTACGGGTTTCACCCCTCATTTTATGAATTTCGGCAGGGAAATGATTACGTTCCGAAAAGAAGTAGAGTGGTGGCGGAGGCGGGAGCAACGAAGCGAATCAATTTCGGAGATTTTCCCGACTGGTGTAGCAAGACCATCCGTGCCAGCGGTTTGATCGTGGGAGATTATTCGAGGTAGATTCAGGTTAGTTAAGATTTAAGTTAAAATAATATATAGAAAGAGCAGAAAAGATCAAAGTGTATATCAGAGCGTAGTTTTGAATTTCGAATATAGAAGTGTAACGCGGCGCCGTAGGAAGTGTTAATTATTGAATCAATCAATTTGAGTGAATTACTGATATTAAATTGATGTGTTGGATATTGTAACGCTGGCGTTTCTGTCATTCCCGGTCGCGTTAGTTGATTGTACGGAGCACCCGTTGCCGTCTTCTCGCTTCGGAGCAACGGTTTGTAGGCAGTTTTTGGGTCAGAAGCGAGTGGCGCCCACTCACGACCCTTTCTCGTGAGCCGAAGCCGCCGAAAACTGCCGCCCTTGTGTCACAGTTGGTGACGAAGGGTTTTGATACCGTGCTGCGCTTAAAAAGGTGACAGTTGTTTACTTCACACTTTAAGCTTAATTGTGAAGGACGGATTGAAAAGTGTGCAGCCTCTTATAGAAAAATCTGATCAAATTGTGTCGCATTTTAAAAGGGACAGTGCAGCCAACTCGAAACTAGACAGGTATCAAACACAAAGAGGAAATAAACCGAAGAGATTAATACAATCCGTTGCCGCTAGGTGGAATTCGGTATATTATCTGTTCAAAAGAACATCAGAGTGTAAAGAAGAAATAAGAGCTACTCTTGCAGCGCTCGGGAAAAAAGATTGACTTCTATTCGAAACGAATAAAAAGCTAGCCAATATTGAGCACTTATTGAAAGTTCTCGCTCCTATGGTACTAGCTATAAAAGAATTAAGCGGTGAGAAGTATGTCACGTTATATTCAGCCATTGTGATAGCAAAAGGGTTACACATTATATGCTAGTTACACATTGAATGCTACTTAAAAGATCGTGATTTTTCAGATCTAGCGAATGAAGTTTTCAATAGCATACACACTGGGATTAGCGTTCGACTGGGAAACCTGGAAACCAGTATTACTTATGTGGTTGCAACATATTTGGATCCCCGGCTTAAAAGTGTAAGGTTTTAAAATGAAAGTGTCGCTGATCGCGCAAAAGCCACGGTGTCAAATTTTTTCACTCAAGCTGTCGAAAAAAATTTGACAGAACATCAACAACAAATGGAGAAGTCTGTAACATTAGACGGGGAACAAGAATGCTTTTGGAGCTATTTAGATAAAAAAGTTGATTCTTTTCAGCCAGAGAGGAATTCTTCATCACGGGCTATAATTGAAGTACAGCGGTGTTTGGAAGAGCCACTTTTACCACGGAACCAGGATCCTTTGTTATAGTGGAAGGTCCATGCTTATAATTATCCCTATTTAACCGAAATTGCTAGGGAAAATATTGGCACTGTAGCGACTTCAGTGCCATGTGAGCGGATATTTTCCAAAACGGGTCAAATTATTTCAGATCGTCGTAATCGGTTGGCATCTGGCAAAATAAAGCAAATTATTTTTATAAATGGAAATACATGTTAATGCTAATGATTCTTACAGATCTTCTTCCTTTCCCTTTTTCAGTTTTTTTTCATTAAATGTATTTGACTTTAAGTGTTGTGTCGTCTGCGTAGCGTAGCACGTAGGAGATCTTCATGCCCGCAAACCACGCCGGATTTAGCTAGCCGGATAGGATAAGGCACGCAGGGCAATTTAACAACGAAGATCTCCTAATAAAGAACATATTGCACTGACGACAGCTCGGCTGCCTTCAGATTTCGCAACAAAACGGTACGTGGCGGCAACGGGAGCTTGATGGCTCGTGAAGGGAGCGCTGGGTTTCGGGAGATGGTGGCGGTGCGTCGAGGTAGCGAATTCGGGTTTGGGCTAGTAGAAAAGTATCTGGAATAATTTTTGGAGTTTGGGATGTGATTGATTTTTTCGGAGTTCAAGTAAAAAAGTTGAAATTCGAACAGATGCCAATGCTTTAATACCTAGTTTTCAATTCGGGTTTAAAGCGAAACACTCAACAAGCCACCAATTATACAGGGTCACAAAATATGCCAAAGATTCTTTTCGTGCCAAACAATCGGTTGGCTTGGTTACATTACATTGTCGTTTTAACACACAAAACCTTAAAGCCCTTAGAGCTATAAATCTAATGCTAAATATGTCTAATAGGAGACAAGAGCGTAATACAACTTCTAGGCGTGAAATACCACCCAATGATGAGGTTGCACCACAAAACCAACGTGCCAATCGTACCCCCCCCCCCCCCCCCCCCCCCCCACGACCAAGGGATTTACATCGAATGCACCGCTACAATGATCAGCGAGCAGGCCCTTCATGGTCAAGCCAGACTGAAGCAGATTGGCGTTTCGAACAGGCTCTCGAAAAATTTCCAGAGAATAAGAGAGATAGGGTTAAGAGTCTACAGCCCAGAGTTCGAGCTCCGCGGCCTTCGGAGCAACTAAGCCAAACGGAAACACCACCACAGGACGAGCCACTGTATGACGGCGCCTTTAATGGCAGTAAGCCCATACGCTCCGACTACGCACAGAATATGGAATTTTCCTCATTTCCACTTCTGTGTGAGAGAGTTTGGCAATCGATGGAGACAGAGGATGGACGACTCCGTCGACAAATGATGTCCATTAGATGTCGAAAAGGCATTGGACTCAGTATGACATGACGGTCTTATCTACAAAATGATACAGTGGTCGTTTCCTCAATACTTAGTCAAACTAGTTCTATCATTTTTAAATGGTAAACAGTCCAAACCGCACGATATTCCTGCCGGAGTACCACAAGGATCATGTCTGAGCCCAATACTGTACACAGTAAAATATATGACGGAGTGAATTCAGTTTTATCCAAATTCATTTAAATTCAATACTATTATAGTATAGTTTTATTAATTATTACACTAACAGCTTGGATAAAATGATAGTAACATCAAAAATTAGTAAACTAAACTTCGAGTTGATAAATATTTGACAATGGGTCGAAGAGGCGTACATTTCACATCAATACCAGACATTTTAAGTGTATTTCAGTATCAAAGGTACGGATTTTCACTCCCATCGAATAAAAAGTGAATGTGTTCAAACATGAGCAGGTACAGCTCAACCTTAGCTGCTACATCAGAAAAATATTGTTTCAAAGGAAAATAAACTCCGAACGGATAAATTTTCAATAACATGTCGCATCTTGTTTAAGTTTCCAAGAACCTTAGCATTCGGTTCTTGGATATGTGCATATTTATATAGTGCACATTTGTTCTAAAAGTCGTAGTTCGGGAGTTGTGAAAACGTTCATTTCAGTTTTTGTACTCGTTACGTTTGAATCACGCGATCAAAATATTGGAAGTGATGCTAAGTGTTATGTACAACAACATTAAAAATATGTGTTTGTTCCTTCAGTGAATGAGTGTATAAGTGTCGTAGATGTCCTCATTTATACCTCAATAAGCTCAATAAGCTTATTTTTGAGATCCTAATGATAACATTGTTTAATGATAACATTTCAAACCCTTACCTCATGTTACATATATATATAAATACTCACTATATCCAACACTTATTAACCCATTAGTTGCATCAAACCCTTACCTCATATTACATACAAATATGCATAATACCCAGCATTTTAGAGAATTTTAGAAGTTAAACTTTAGATCTTAATGATCATCCAACCATGAAAACATATCATTCCATTATTCGCATCAATCCCTTACCTCATATTACATGCAAATCCGTACATTCAACATCTCAGAGAACTTAGAATGTTAAAGTCTTGAAATCTTAATGATCACATACTCTCACCTGGTCTTCTCATCCAATTCCAATCTCAATCAAAACACATTAACTTCTCATTCTTATTGTCATCATCTTGATGATGACTATTAGCATCATCATTAATTTTAAGTTCATCTATCAAAACAGGAGAATAATACAAATACAAAGAACAATAATATATAAGTTTCGTTGAAAATCTATTCACTTGTCAATTGGACATGTGTTGAGGATGGAGCACATTCATGTTGCCACCTACCCTCCAAGCCCACTGAAGATTCCCCATTTAGTTGGTAGGGGATGAAAATGCATTATGGGCATACCAGCATTTTAATTCGTTACACTAATATGCACTGCCAACCAACTTCCATATGATGGGCACATTCATTCAATCATGGCCCAAATGAGCTAATTACAATAGGCAGTCAATTAGTCGGTCTTAGCTAACTCAATTCTCTAATGCCCACTCCTCACCTGACTTCACGTCACTATTTCTTACATAAGAGTGGGCCAGAAACTAGTCATGGGTTTGGCGGTGGGAGCTGCCCACGAGTCCTCATAACAGCAGTGGATTCGTGGAGTAGGATCAGCTTTCCTCAGCATTCCCATTCTCATTTGATTTTCTTTCACAGCTCTTTTTGCTCAATCTTCCACATACATCGAATTTTACTAAAGTAACTGATTGTCGCTGTCATCATCATCATCACATCTAATGGACATCACTAACAGGCAACCAAAGGCATCATAAAGAACGATGATAAGAGAATGAAAATAGAGAGTGAGAGGCGGAAACACCACCCAGCGGTAATCGGACCAATCACAACGACTGTTAGCATTGGTTGTCATTGTTTAAACTGTTTGTCCTTTTCTTGTGCGTGATTCTCAATGACGGCACGCACTCACCGGACTCTTTTTAAGACATCACTGGCATTGGACCAATCTTCTACATTCTTATTCTTTCTTCCTTTCTCTTCTACTTTTCATAACAATTAATTAATAATTACTTAACTCTGATTCGCATACGGCCTCACCTTGATCAGGCATTACTGATCGTTAGGAGTAAATGTGATTGGACGGAAATGAAGGAGAGATCTAGTATTAATCTTAATTTCACGTCATGTTGATAAATTGTTGATCTTTCACTATGGCTCACTCTGACCACTTGGACACCTACATACAAATGAACACAGAGATTCCCTGTCATTAACATCTTGTAAGAATTAGATAAAATAAAATAAAATAAAATCATTCAATGTCACATCATTTTACTCCAATCTGGAACATTACTGACAACATTTCAATTCACTTATTCAATATTAATTTTAATCTAGAATACATTAGAGTTATCTTGGCCTCCAGATTTATGCCAATCTTATTTGATCCTTTTACCCTTGCTACCAGAGCCGGCTCTGGAACAGCTTATTGAGAATATAGCGCATTGCTCCCTCTGAGATAGATGACCAAAGAGCTTGACCCGATTATGCCCCTTTCAGGTGGATGGTGGAATACAGCTGACTTCGACATCAGAGTTTGGGCAATGTGGGACAGCCCATTACGGGATACCCTTGTGTGATGAGTCGAAGTTTCGGCATCTCGCATGCATTTGGGCATCGGCTCGCACATACTGAGGTATAAATAAATAATAAAATATTGAAGTGCGCAAACAAGGTTCTGGATTAGAGAATCCAGGGTTCGGCGGATCCTCTCTATGTGAAAGGAACGTGGGAGAACCTATCTTAAAAATGGATACAGTAACAACTTCAACATCTCGTTGGAGCCCACGGACTGTGATAGTACATCGACTGTGGCATGTAGTCATTCCCCACAATTGGGAGCTTGATCGTAAGCATTGAATGGCTCCCGCATACCATGCCGTCTACAATACTAATCAATACAGAGACTCGTTAATGGTCTACAAGTGAACCTTGACAGGATTAGCAGCAGCACTCAGAGCTTTCCATTATCGCACCCCTCACTATCTCTCGTGAATAAGCACTATCATAATTTTTCAAACATAATTTTTCAAACAAAATTTTCCAGGTCTATTTTGATCAACCACTTATGATATTAGTGCAATTACTCAAACCAACAAACTGACACACAGACTTAGAAATTCATGAGCCATTGTGGGATCTTTCCGTTGTTTCTTGAGTTGTCATAGTGCTCTCTCTCCTCCATGGCCCCTTCACTTATTAATTGAATTATCACTCATATTCAAAATCCAACTCAATTTCAATGTTTGAATTTATTCAAGTCACCAAAAGCATAAGCATTTCAGCTGTATTAAGATGCCGTTACTCTTCGCATCATTTAACTAAACTCATACTAAACTAACTTCTCTCACCTATCATTCTAATTAGGGCCACTACCACTCTACCCACAGTTGATCCCCTGGCCCACCTAAACTACACAGGTATCGTGATTCAATGAGGGTAGCCTAGCACTATTCAAATGAGTTACACACCTCCCCAACTCATGTCATATCATGACTTCACTAGTACTCGCTCTTGACCTACGCAACATCTATTAAAAAACCAGAGAAAATAGGTTCACTGGCCCGAGCAAACTCCCTGACCCAGTTCCTTCACTTTCAATTCTTCCATTCGCAGCTAGAATGGAAATAAAAGTAAAAATGAAAATGAAAATAAAAATAAAATAAAAGTAGAAGGCAAAATGACCCCTAACATATCACAATAGGCCAAACGACACTGCATTTAGGCCTTCCCCACCCAATCGCAAGATTGCCACTTCATTCAATTCTCTATGATTGCAAACGCATATCTCGGTGGGCGAGACAGCATGATCTCATGGCCTTTTCGCTCGTTCCACGTCTCTGCGTGGCTTTCTGCTGCCTACCCGATCCTGAACATGGCGGTCGTTTTAGCCATGATACAATGTGTCTCGTTAGAAAGGTCTAAATGAAAAAATAACGTTTTTATCAATTTTCAACTTTTAATTTTTGGGGGGACTTTGAATTTCAACCCCACGAATCTAATGTGGAAACTTGCATCAATTACAAAGGGGTTTCATGCATTGCAGGAGATCTCCATGAGGTTCTATTTGAATTATTGGGTTGTAGTTTGTCTTATTTTGTTAATTCCATCTCATTCGTGGCATCCACTTGGTAACTTGCGTAGTGTTAAACTCTTCCCCAAGACTCTACAGAGTCAATCCCGTTGTTTCATCCATTAAAAAACAGCTCACTAATACTCCCTTGCCGACGACTTGCCACATTTCTCAAACGCCATCCTGCTGAGAGTCTCATACATGTATAAAGTGGTCTTTTCTTATATATTACACATATATTATAATAAAATAATTTTTAGGTAAATCCTCTCGGTATGAGTTTCCAACGGCACTGCTGTTCACTTTGGTCACAATTCTCAGTCATTGTATAACGCCGTGAGACATTGAAAACGTTGGTTGATATTTGAATTCAAAGCGCCGACGCTTAGTAATCACAATTGCAATTAAATTTTTTTAAAAACTGTACGCGGTCCAAGGTTATAGGTGCCCAATCCTCTACGAATATTCAATTGTACGCGATCCAAGACATACGGGATTTAGTTTCTTGCGTGATAAAGTTTTTTAGAATATTTTTTAAAATAGTTTTGAAATCTCACGTGATTAGTGGAACATCGGCCCCAAGCAAGTGATTAGCGGAATATTGGTCCCCAAAAGAAAAGAAAATTAAAACAGTAAAGTAAAGTTAAACAAAACAGTAAAGTAAAGTTAAATAAAATAAAACTTAGCATACAAAACAAAACAGTGACAGTGAGTGTGAGCAGGGAGCCAAGGGATTCGCCATACTGGCAACACGTGAGTTGAAACATTAACACACATTAACACGTTGATTTTGGTTGTTGTTTTGAAAAGTGATTCATAGACGATACTCATCGTATTCGTCAGATTAAAATTAAAATAAATAAAAATAGAAATGGAAATAAAATTAAAGTAATGAAAATAATTGGACACTGATTCCATTCCATTTCATAATGAAAACAGATTTGATTTTGCCAAAGTTACATATCATCTACAAGAGATTTTGGTTTCATAATACACACTTTCAGAGGATTTGGAGGGTTGGGGAGGCCTAAGAATTCTCACATACAGACAGACAAATAAATAAATTAATTAAATATAAAATATATTACATAAATATAAATTTCAACATTTCAGAAGTCCCTTAGAATTTAAGGTTTTGAAAATTTCAGTGACCACACACCCCCGTGCACACCCTCACCTGAGGTAATCATCCAACCCTGGAAACATCTTAACCTCTTTTTCACATATCATATTACATTTAAATATATCTAACATATCAGAGAGTTTGAAATTTGGAAATTTGTATGAATTTTTTGGGGGTTTTAAGGTTTTAAAATTTTTTGGAATTTATAAAATTTTTGAAAATTTTTTGAAAGAACTTTTTGGAATTTTTGAGATCCTAATGATAACATTGTTTAATGATAACATTTCAAACCCTTACCTCATGTTACATATATATATAAATACTCACTATATCCAACACTTATTAACCCATTAGTTGCATCAAACCCTTACCTCATATTACATACAAATATGCATAATACCCAGCATTTTAGAGAATTTTAGAAGTTAAACTTTAGATCTTAATGATCATCCAACCATGAAAACATATCATTCCATTATTCGCATCAATCCCTTACCTCATATTACATGCAAATCCGTACATTCAACATCTCAGAGAACTTAGAATGTTAAAGTCTTGAAATCTTAATGATCACATACTCTCACCTGGTCTTCTCATCCAATTCCAATCTCAATCAAAACACATTAACTTCTCATTCTTATTGTCATCATCTTGATGATGACTATTAGCATCATCATTAATTTTAAGTTCATCTATCAAAACAGGAGAATAATACAAATACAAAGAACAATAATATATAAGTTTCGTTGAAAATCTATTCACTTGTCAATTGGACATGTGTTGAGGATGGAGCACATTCATGTTGCCACCTACCCTCCAAGCCCACTGAAGATTCCCCATTTAGTTGGTAGGGGATGAAAATGCATTATGGGCATACCAGCATTTTAATTCGTTACACTAATATGCACTGCCAACCAACTTCCATATGATGGGCACATTCATTCAATCATGGCCCAAATGAGCTAATTACAATAGGCAGTCAATTAGTCGGTCTTAGCTAACTCAATTCTCTAATGCCCACTCCTCACCTGACTTCACGTCACTATTTCTTACATAAGAGTGGGCCAGAAACTAGTCATGGGTTTGGCGGTGGGAGCTGCCCACGAGTCCTCATAACAGCAGTGGATTCGTGGAGTAGGATCAGCTTTCCTCAGCATTCCCATTCTCATTTGATTTTCTTTCACAGCTCTTTTTGCTCAATCTTCCACATACATCGAATTTTACTAAAGTAACTGATTGTCGCTGTCATCATCATCATCACATCTAATGGACATCACTAACAGGCAACCAAAGGCATCATAAAGAACGATGATAAGAGAATGAAAATAGAGAGTGAGAGGCGGAAACACCACCCAGCGGTAATCGGACCAATCACAACGACTGTTAGCATTGGTTGTCATTGTTTAAACTGTTTGTCCTTTTCTTGTGCGTGATTCTCAATGACGGCACGCACTCACCGGACTCTTTTTAAGACATCACTGGCATTGGACCAATCTTCTACATTCTTATTCTTTCTTCCTTTCTCTTCTACTTTTCATAACAATTAATTAATAATTACTTAACTCTGATTCGCATACGGCCTCACCTTGATCAGGCATTACTGATCGTTAGGAGTAAATGTGATTGGACGGAAATGAAGGAGAGATCTAGTATTAATCTTAATTTCACGTCATGTTGATAAATTGTTGATCTTTCACTATGGCTCACTCTGACCACTTGGACACCTACATACAAATGAACACAGAGATTCCCTGTCATTAACATCTTGTAAGAATTAGATAAAATAAAATAAAATAAAATCATTCAATGTCACATCATTTTACTCCAATCTGGAACATTACTGACAACATTTCAATTCACTTATTCAATATTAATTTTAATCTAGAATACATTAGAGTTATCTTGGCCTCCAGATTTATGCCAATCTTATTTGATCCTTTTACCCTTGCTACCAGAGCCGGCTCTGGAACAGCTTATTGAGAATATAGCGCATTGCTCCCTCTGAGATAGATGACCAAAGAGCTTGACCCGATTATGCCCCTTTCAGGTGGATGGTGGAATACAGCTGACTTCGACATCAGAGTTTGTGCAATGTGGGACAGCCCATTACGGGATACCCTTGTGTGATGAGTCGAAGTTTCGGCATCTCGCATGCATTTGGGCATCGGCTCGCACATACTGAGGTATAAATAAATAATAAAATATTGAAGTGCGCAAACAAGGTTCTGGATGAGAGAATCCAGGGTTCGGCGGATCCTCTCTATGTGAAAGGAACGTGGGAGAACCTATCTTAAAAATAAACTAAACTCCGAGTTGATAAATATTTGACAATGGGTCGAAGAGGCGTACATTTCACATCAATACCAGACATTTTAAGTGTATTTCAGTATCAAAGGTACGGATTTTCACTCCCATCGGATAAAAAGTGAATGTGTTCAAACATGAGCAGGTACAGCTCAACCCTTAGCTGCTACATCAGAAAAATATTGTTTCAAAGGAAAATAAACTCCGAACGGATAAATTTTCAATAACATGTCGCATCTTGTTTAAGTTTCCAAGAACCTTAGCATTCGGTTCTTGGATATGTGCATATTTATATAGTGCATATTTGTTCTAAAAGTCGTAGTTCGGGAGTTGTGAAAACGTTCATTTCAGTTTTTGTACTCGTTACGTTTGAATCACGCGATCAAAATATTGGAAGTGATGCTAAGTGTTATGTACAACAACATTAAAAAATATGTGTTTGTTCCTTCAGTGAATGAGTGTATAAGTGTCGTAGATGTCCTCATTGAGGCATCAAAAAGATTTGGTATCAAGTCTTTTTGAAGCGGAAAAAAAGTAATAAATAAGCTGAGCTGGGTTTTAAGATTATTAATTTCAATTTTACTAATTTTCTTTTAATTCACTTATTGATTATTTTAACTTTTCTAACTGTCCTTATTTATGTTGCATGCCCCTTTTTGTTTTTCAACTTTATGTTACTTTATTAGATAGAGAACAAAGGATTTCAAGTTGGAATTTCCCTTCGAACTGAAACCACGTTAAAAGAAAGGATACAAAGGCTCCAAGAAGAGTCAGAGAGAGAAAAGGCTTTGCGAACGGCAATGGAAACACGGAATCTGGAAGTAAAACAAAACCTTGAAAAAGTATTAGAGAGAGAAACGGCTTAACGCCTGGCGATGGAGAAAAAGGATATAGGAGATAAACCAGAATGGGAATTTATGAGGCAAATTAAAAATGAGCTTCCTCAAGACCTGGCAACTTTAGCGGAAGCATATTTATGTAACAAAAAGAGAACAAAGAAAGGCGCGAGATACACCAATGAACTAAAGTTGTTCGCTCTATCTATTTACCACATTTCACCAGTCACATACAAATATTTTGCCAAAAGCATCGGGATATTCCCAACAATAAGACTTTTACGCATCATTGTGAGCAAGTGGCCTACTGGAACAGGAATAAAGGATACATTTTTTTAGATGCCTGCAAATAAAAACGGCAAATTTGCCCGATATGAGAAAAAACTGTATTGTGTGCTACGATGAAATTGCAATAAGACCCCATACAGACTATGATAAAAAGCAAGATTTGATAATAGGAATAGAAGATGACGGAAAAGTAAGAATAGAGCTCGTTGCGAAATCTGCTGTCGTATTTATGGTTAAAGGGATCAGCCATAACTACAAGCAATTAATTGGTTATGCTTTCATCCATAGAACCTGCCGAGCAAAAGAGACTTTACTTTTTGATTGCGTGGAAAAATTAAGAGAAAATGGCCTGAAGCCTAGAGCCACGGTTTGCGATCAAGGATCGAACAAAATTGCCTTGTCTAAACTTCTTTGTATTTCCCCTGAGCACACATATTTCAAAGTTGGAGAATCAGATGAGAGAGTTTATTTCTTTTTTGATGCGCCACATCTAATAAAATCAATCAGAAACAATTTAAAAAAAGAGAATATACAATTCGACGATGGAAAAGAAGCATCCTGGAAGCATATTGTGGACGTTAACAGAGAAGATAAAAAGCAAAATTTTAAACTGGCACTGAAATTGACCAAACACCATGTGTTCCCGTCGAATTTATACATAATATACACTAGAGCAAGCAACAGGCAAATTTCGCCCAAAGCAATGGAAACTGCAGAATTTTTTGACTACTTCGACAAGCTGTTTGATATCTTCAATTCTAGCAGATGTGCGGCGATAAAATTTTTTTTTTAAAAAAACCTTGTAAAGGTACAGAAAAGCAAATTGAACATTTGCAGAAAATTAAAAAATTGTTACAGTCAATGAAGATAATTGAAAATGGAAAAAATGTGTCAAAAAAAGTTAAATGCTTCAAACGATGGATTATTTTTATCAACAGCTTGATTGAACTTTATAAGACGCTCAAAAGCTGCAGTACTGGTGTCGAATACATTTTGACAAGAAATCTGAGCCGAGATAGCTTGGAAAATACGTTCGGTTTGATAAGGAAAACAACTTGATGCTTACACCGTCCCAATTCGTGCATGAAAAAGTCTCCGTACATGAAAAAGTCTTGGAGTATGGCAATGCCATGCGACGATCTGGACTTAGCCTATTTCCCGTCGTTCCGCGAGTTTGCTTCCAGCGCTGGTTGACATTTCAACCTGTCAGGCTCGTGCCGTGTTGACAAATGTCAGATGCCTGCTTGCTTGGTTTTCATAGAGTTGTTATTATTCATGTTACTTTTAAGACTGATAATTGGTTCCTTAGAGGCAGCCGTCGTGCTAGGCTCGATTCGTTCGCCAGTAGTTTGCAGAATTTCAGCTTCGGGTAAGGTATATTTTATAATGCTTTGTTCGGTCTCTGTTTCGGACTTGATAATTTGCCAGACAACACGAAGAGTTGTTGAAATGGTGGCCGACTCGGATTTGTTTTGGTTAAGGTGTAACGAAGATACTACTTTGATATTGTCAATGCCTGGATTAGAAGTGCTTGTGTCCAGAATGCTGTTCGATTCGATGTTATTGTCAGGGTCAGTCTCAGCCATTGTTGGATTGATCATGCTGGTTTCATTATGATTGGATGCGGTGGTGAAAGTGTCTATAGTGGGGGAAGTTGGAGGTGTTGTTATGCTTGATGTGGCACCAGTTTTCGTTGTAGTAGGTGAAGTGGTTGTAGTTGATGCAGGCCGAAAATGAGGTTCAGCCATTATGATAATTTGATAGCCAATACATCGTTGGTTCGAACATTATGATAATTTGATTATAATAACTTTGCTCGTAGTCAGTTGCCGTTGCGAGAGTATCTGGCTGCAGTTACTCCGATGTCTTCCATATCTAGTTCGTTATTTTGTATTTCATTACTCAAAATTGATATATGACGAACATCGCCATACGTTCGTTTCATCAGGCTTTGGTTTTCATGAACAAATCGTTGAACGACATGCCAAGGGCAGGAATGACCTGGCAAATTGTAATAGGCTTTTTGTTTCAAGTCACATTGGATTGTTGCAAGAAGCTGTGCTCGTCCTTTTCGGGATATTTTCGGATCGCATGATGTGGCAAAGTCAAAATTGAAGGTACTAGTCAACGGAATCAAGATGACGCATATTTTAAGCCATATTATCTGATTTTCTTTTCACCTAATTTACTTGTGCGAGGTCATTGCATTTTCTAACTTGTACAACCTACAACTTTGCGATTTACCTATCTCTGATTTTGGTCCTAGTTTGGTGTAACATTAACCTGCTACATTGGTGAGTCCTTTTCTGACGAGCCAATAGCTAGCCGTTAGGTCTAAATTGTCGATAAACCGTGACAACAAAAACACAATTAATATTTCAAATCCACACGACTGAACAAACAAATGATAACTTTCATAATTTCAATATTTCATTGACTTCCACGCTTCTGAAATTGGTGCGTTCAGTTCGGTAATATTTGAATAGGCTTGTTGGTACATTATTTATTTATAAACATGTTCAATTATTTTAACATGTCGAGTCTGTGCTGTGCTTGTGGTGTTGAAAAATTCTGAATTTTTTCAAGAGGCCTTCAAGTTTCTTGTAAAAAGATCACTTTTTTCCAAAGTTTACATTTTTTCAATGAAGTGGACAAAGGGAACACTTGTACTTTGCCGCATTATTTCATTTTCATTTGTTTATATGAAATGTATTTTGCTTAACACCCGGTTGGACTTATGAGTCACGTATTTTGCGTATTTACTTAATTAGTGTATTACTTATGAGTTTTATCTTAATTATTTTATTCACGAATTTCCGCGATAGAAGTGTGCGGATACATGATGAGAGTATAATAAATGGAGATAATATCCCACAGCGAAAGTAATGCACAGAAGTTTAGACAATGTTCACTTTTCGTCATCTAACAAATGGATCAGTGCCACGGAAATATCACAAGTGGTTAACAGTAGTAGTTTTATACTTTGTAGTAAATCTGTAATTTTTCGATAGTAGTTTTTACATTAGCAATTATTGCATAGAATTTTTAGTTTAAAAGTGCATCGGATATTAAGGCAGGAAGGAATGGAAATGTATATAACGGTAGATGTCTAGAACAATGTGGTTTCTTGTGGGTACTCGGTGGAAAATAAAAGCATTGGAAAATAAAAACAATGAGACGGATGTGCGTAACTTGTTTATTTCTGCGTGATCTAAAACAAAAAGTAGTAACATGACAAGCAGGCACTGAATACAGCAATGTTTGAATGCAATCTACATTATTGACAAGTTTACGCGGGAGTTGAAGCTAGTGGAGAGCTTCATTCACATAGTTCCAATCACTGTATACGAGTGCACAGCCCTTCAATTTTCTTCACAATACTCGTGTGTTTTTCGTCGTATGGAATCTTTCTTGAAATTTACGAGTAGACGCCGAATTTCGATTCCTGTTTCTTGTTGCAAAGTTGGCATGGGTATTTCAATGAAAACTCGAATAAATTATCCCGAAATACTAAGTTATTATTAGCCAAAATTTTAACCGTTAATGTACGTAGAAGAAAAAGATGTTCGTTCTTCTAGCCAGGATTTGGATCCTTCATATATGTTGCCGAGAAGGAAGATGCTGATAAACGAAATGCTTTCTGCAAAATTTATGGAGGTACACAATTCAACTAAGGAAAGAATTGAAAATGAAGGATTTCTTGCAGTTACCGCTCATTGGATTGGACCTGATTTTGAGATTCAATCAGCTTTACTCGAGACCAGTCAATACAATGAAAAACTTACTTCTGTGATTTTGGCGAAAGTATTTCAGGACACGATTATGGAATGGAAATTTGCTGAAAAAGTATTTTTAGCAATATCGGATAACGCGCCCAATATTACTGGTGCGATAAAAGACGTGTTGAAGTGGAAACATTTAGGTTGTTTAGCTCACACTTTAAGCTTAATTGTGATGGGCGGATTGAAAAGTGTGCAGCCTCTTATAGAAAAATCTGATCAAATTGTGTCGCATTTTAAAAGGGACAGTGCAGCCAACTCGAAACTAGACAGGTATCAAACACAAAGAGGAAATAAACCGAAGAGATTGATACAATCTGTTGCTACTAGGTGGAATTCTGTATATTATCTGTTCAAAAGAATATCAGAGTTGAAAGAACAAGTAAGAGCTCCTCTTGCAGCGCTCAGGAAAGAAGATTGGCTTCTATTCAAACGAATAAAGAGCTAGCCAATATTCAGCACTTATTGAAAGTTCTCGCTTCTATGGAACTAGCTACAAAAGAATTAAGCGGTGAGAAGTATGTCCCGTTATATTCAGCCATTGTGATAGCAAAAGGGCTACACATTATATGCTAGTTACACATTGTATGCTAGTTTAAAAGATCGTGATTTTTCAGATCTAGCGAATGAAGTTTTCAATAGCATACACACTGGGATTAGCGTTCGACTGGGAAACCTGGAAACCATTATTACTTATGTGGTTGCAACATATTTGGATCCCCGGCTTAAAAGTGTAAGGTTTTAAAATGTAAGTGTCGCTGATCGCGCAAAAGCCACGGTGTCAAATTTTGTCACTCAAGCTGACGAAAAAATTTGACAGAACATCAACAACAAATGGAGAAGTCTGTAACATTAGACGAGGAACAAGAATGCTGTTGGAGCTATTTAGATAAAAAAGTTGTTTCTTTTCAGCCAGAGAGAAATTCTTCATCACGGGCTATAATTGAAGCACAGCGGTGTTTGGAAGAGCCACTTTTACCACGGAACCAGGATCCTTTGTTATAGTGGAAGGCCCATGCTTATAATTATCCCTATTTAACCGAAATTGCTAGGGAAAATATTGGCACTGTAGCGACTTCAGTGCCATGTGAGCGGATATTGTCCAAAACGGGTCAAATTATTTCAGATCGTCGTAATCGGTTGGCATCTGGCAAAGTAAAGCAAATTATTGTTATAAATGGAAATACATGTTAATGCTAATGATTCTTACAGATCTTCTTCCTTTCCCTTTTTCAGTTTTTTTTCATTAAATGTATTTGACTTTAAGTGTTGTGTCGTCTGCGTAGCGTAGCACGTAGGAGATCTTCATGCCCGCAAACCACGCCGGATTTAGCTAGCCGGATAGGATAAGGCACGCAGGGCAATTTAACAACGAAGATCTCCTAATAAAGAACATATTGCACTGACGACAGCTCGGCTGCCTTCAGATTTCGCAACAAAACGGTACGTGGCGGCAACGGGAGCTTGATGGCTCGTGAAGGGAGCGCTGGGTTTCGGGAGATGGTGGCGGTGCGTCGAGGTAGCGAATTCGGGTTTGGGCTAGTAGAAAAGTATCTGGAATAATTTTTGGAGTTTGGGATGTGATTGATTTTTTCGGAGTTCAAGTAAAAAAGTTGAAATTCGTACAGATGCCAATGCTTTAATACCTAGTTTTCAATTCGGGTTTAAAGCGAAACACTCAACAAGCCACCAATTATACAGGGTCTAAAAATATGCCAAAGATTATTTTCGTGCCAAACAATCGATTGGCTTGGTTACATTACATTGTCGTTTTAACACACAAAACCTTAAAGCGCTTAGAGCTATAAATCTAATGGTAAATATGTCTAATCGGAGGCAAGAGCGTAATACAACTTCTAGGCGTGAAATACCACCCAATGATGAGGTTGCACCACAAAACCAACGTGCCAATCGTACCCCACGACCAAGGGATTTACATCGAATGCACCGCTACAATGATCAGCGAGCAGGCCCTTCATGGTCAAGCCACACTGAAGCAGACTGGCGTTTCGAACAGGCTCTCGAAAAATTTCCAGAGAATAAGAGAGATAGGGTTAAGAGTCTACAGCCCAGAGTTCGAGCTCCGCGGCCTTCGGAGCAACTAAGCCAAACGGAAACACCACCACAGGACGAGCCACTGTATGACGGCGCCTTTAATGGCAGTAAGCCCATACGCTCCGACTACGCACAGAATATGGAATTTTCCTCATTTCCACTTCTGTGTGAGAGAGTTTGGCAATCGATGGAGACAGAGGATGGACGACTCCGTCGACAAATGATGTCCATTAGATGTCGAAAAGGCATTGGACTCAGTATGACATGACGGTCTTATCTACAAAATGATACAGTGGTCGTTTCCTCAATACTTAGTCAAACTAGTTCTATCATTTTTAAATGGTAAACAGTCCAAACCGCACGATATTCCTGCCGGAGTACCACAAGGATCATGTCTGAGCCCAATACTGTACACAGTAAAATATATGACGGAGTGAATTCAGTTTTATCCAAATTCATTTAAATTCAATACTATTATGGTGTAGTTTTATTAATTATTACACTAACAGCTTGGATAAAATGATAGTAACATCAAAAATTAGTAAACTAAACTCCGAGTTGATAAATATTTGACAATGGGTCGAAGAGGCGTACATTTCACATCAATACCAGACATTTTAAGTGTATTTCAGTATCAAAGGTACGGATTTTCACTCCCATCGGATAAAAAGTGAATGTGTTCAAACATGAGTAGGTACAGCTCAACCCTTAGCTGCTACATCAGAAAAATACTGTTTCAAAGGAAAATAAACTCCGAACGGATAAATTTTCAATAACATGTCGCATCTTGTTTAAGTTTCCAAGAACCGAATGCTAAAGTGCATATTTGTTCTAAAAGTCGTAGTTCGGGAGTTGTGAAAACGTTCATTTCAGTTTTTGTACTCGTTACGTTTGAATCACGCGATCAAAATATTGGAAGTGATGCTAAGTGTTATGTACAACAACATTAAAAAATATGTGTTTGTTCCTTCAGTGAATGAGTGTATAAGTGTCGTAGATGTCCTGATTGAGGCATCAAAAAGATTTGGTATCCAGTCTTTTTGAAGCGGAAAAAATAAGCTAAGCTGGGTTTTAAGATTATTAATTTCAATTTTACTAATTTTCTTTTAATTCACTTATTGATTATTTTAACTTTTCTAACTGTCCTTATTTATGTTGCATGCCCCTTTTTGTTTTTCAACTTTATGTTACTTTATTAGATAGAGAACAAAGGAGTTCAAGTTGGAATTTCCCTTCGAACTGAAACCACGTCAAAAGAAAGGATACAAAGGCTCCAAGAAGAGTCAGAGAGAGAAAAGGCTTTGCGAACGGCAATGGAAACACGGAATCTGGAAGTAAAACAAAACCTTGAAAAAGTATTAGAGAGAGAAAGGGCTTAACGCATGGCGATGGAGAAAAAGGATATAGGAGATAAACCAGAATGGGAATTTATGAGGCAAATTAAAAATGAGCTTCCTCAAGAGCTGGCAACTTTAGCGGAAGCAGATTTATGTAACAAAAAGAGAACAAAGAAAGGCCCGAGATACACCAATGAACTAAAGTTGTTCGCTCTATCTATTTACCACATTTCACCAGTCACATACAAATATTTTGCCAAAAGCATCGGGATATTCCCAACAATAAGACTTTTACGCATCATTGTGAGTAAGTGGCCTACTGGAACAGGAATAAAGGATAGATATTTGAGTTGCCTGCAAATAAAAACGGCAAATTTTCCCGAAATGGGGAAAAAACTATTGTGTGCTTCGATGAAATTGCAATAAGACCCCAAATACACTATGATAAAAGGCAAGATTTTAAAATAGGAATAAAAGATGACCGAATAGTAAGAACAGAGCTCATTACGAAATCTGCTGTCGTAATTATGGTTAAAGGGATCAGCCATAACTACAAGCAATTAATTGGTTATGCTTTCATCCATAGAACCTGCCAAGCAAAAGAGACTTTACTTTTTGATTGCGTGGAAAAATTAAGAGAAAATGGCCTGAAGCCTAGAGCCACGGTTTGCGATCAAGGATCGAACAATATTGCCTTGTCTAAACTTCTTTGTATTTCCCCTGAGCACACATATCTCAAAGTTGGAAAATCAGATGAGAGAGTTTATTTATTTTTTGATGCGCCACATCTAATAAAATCAGTCAGAAACAATTTAAAAAAAGGAAATATACAATTCGACGATGGAAAAGAAGCATCCTGGAAGCATATTGTGGACGTTTACAGAGAAGATAAAAAGCAAAATTTTAAACTGGCACCGAAATTTACCAAACACCAAGTGTACCCGTCGAATTTTAAGAAAATGAAAGTCAAATTGGCCACCCAAGTATTGAGTTACACAGTTGCCTCTGCACTATACACAAGTGCAAGCAACAAGCAAATTTCGCCCAAAGCAATGGAAACTGCAGAATTTTTGGACTACTTCGACAAGCTGTTTGATATCTTCAATTCTAGCAGATGTGCGGCGATAAAATTTTTTTTAAAAAAAACCTTTTAAAGGTACAGAAAAGCAAATTGAACATTTGCAGAAAATTAAAAAATTGTTACAGTCAATGAAGATAATTGAAAATGGAAAAGATGTGTCAAAAAAAGTTAAATGCTTCGAACGATGGATTATTTCTATCAACAGCTTGATTGAACTTTATAAGACGCTCAAAAGCTGCAGTACTGGTGTCGAATACATTTTGACAAGAAATTTGAGCCAAGATGGCTTGGAAAATACGTTCGGTTTGATAAGGAAAACTACTTGATGCCTACACCGTCCCAATTCGTATCTGCCTTTAAAAAAGCCTTTAGCTGCAAATACATGGAAATACTTCAGGAAGATAACTGCGAAGAGCAAAAGGAATGGTGCTTGTTCGCGGTAAATTTGGATATCACAGAGGAATTGTCACTTCCAACAGTAAATCAAATTTATTCAAATACAACATTACCTGAAATGAGCATTAATGAGGCTTATGCTTTCTCTTATGTGGCTGGATATATTTTTGGACGCTTAATAAAGGGCCACGTGAGCGCGCTTTCGCGAGAAGCCTTAGAGCAAATGGGTGGTACAGATGCCGTTTACATCGGTTTCAGAGAGTTTGACGGCTGCAGATTAGTGAAACCTTGGAATTATTTTGCAGAATACCTGAAGAAATTGGAGGAAACATTTAAAATGAAATTCGAAACCGCAAAGACAGAAAATAGAATTTGTTCTGCATTGATATCTTTTAAGGAAAAGTACTATATCCGCTCTGTTGTGAGAATGGAAGCAAAATTCTACTAATAAAAATATTTTCGGAAATTCGCATCAAAAATGTCCTTAAAAATTTCAACAGTGAGCTACAGGATGAAATAGTGACGCAAACATTTCGTGTGGAGATCGTGGGTGAGATAAAATGCTACCAGGAATCATTAGCAAAGAAAATAAAACTGCTTCGGAATCATTAGTATGAAGAAGACGACTTGAAGAGATATTTGAAACACCAAAAGGAAGAAAACATGCAAAAGCTTCGCGAGAGTTGCAACGAATGCAAAGGATCATCTTCTTAACCACTAATTGGAGTGCGAATAAAGGGTTAATTGAAAGTAGAACCAATAATAGCGAGAAATCTATAAGGTAGCATGTATTTTAGTTTATGTTGCATACGCCTGTGTCCAAAATATTAGCAGTGCACACTCGAAGCGTTCTATTTTTGGAATTACAACATAAATTTCGATTGCATACTAGAACCATCTGTTTATGATCGATGGCAATAATTTCCCAGATGTTGTACATAACCCATTTTGTTGAAACGTCAGCAAAGATCGGGGGAATAACCTAATTTTCGGAGACAAGGTGTCATTTGAATGTGCAAAATAATAGCAGCGGAGGTAAACCAAAGTCGTTTTCCGGGAAAAAGTTTGTTTCAATTTTGCAGATAGGATACGATAAGGGCAAAGAAGGTTGACAGTTTGCAAATGTTTCGTTATTTTTAGTATAAAATAGACCATTGAGGAATAATGGGCTGCTCCAAACATTGTAGAGCCGATCAAAGAGATTTAATCAAAAAAATGCTTTTGGATGGCAAAACCTACAAATTTATTGAGGAAACACTTGGCTGCTCTAGTAAAATGGTCTCGAATGCAAAAAAGTGGGTGGAAAAGCCTGAAACTCGTGGAAGAACAAAGAAACTCAGCACGAGAGATGTCAAAAATGTTGTTCGGCTTGTACGAAAAGACCCTTTTTTGACATCAACGAGTATAAAACAGGAACTCAAGTTGGATGTCAACACTTGTACAATCAGAAGAACCCTTATCAATGCCAAATTAATAGGTAGAAGTCCGAGGAAAACACCCTTTCTAAAAGACAGACACGTTCGAGACAGGTTAAAATTTGCACGAGACCATAAGGATTGGCCTGCTTCCAAATGGAGGAATATCCTTTGGACTGATGAATCAAAAGTTGTATTATTTGGATGTCCGGGAAGGAGACAATACATAAGAAGACCGCCAAATACTTCTCATGATCCACGGTATACCACGAAGACAGTTAAGCATGGAGGGGTAAAGATCAATGTTTGGGGCTCGTTTTCATTTTACGGCCCTGGCCCCATATTTTGGATCAAACCCACGATGGATGCCAACATTTACGGACATAATGGAATGTCATGTTACCCTTTGCGGAAGAAAATATGCCCCTGAAATAGGTCCTTATGCAAGATAACGATCCTAAACACATCAGCCGCTTAGCCAAGACTTGGTTGTCGACCAATAGAATAGAAGTTATGGACTGCCCCGCTAAATCTCCCGACCTCAACCCCATAGAGAACTTACGGACTGATGTTAAGCAGGCGGTTTTTCAAGCAAAGCCGAAAACAGTGAAAGATCTTTGGCGGGTAGTGGAGTCTGCATGGAATTCTATTACCATGGAACGATGTCAAAGTTTAATAGAGTCAATGCCACGTCGATGTGCTAAAGTAATAGTCAACAAGGGCTATACAATAAACTATTAATTTAGAAGTTTAATATTTCTATTTTGCCCCTATGAAATATATGTTTTTGCATCATTATTAGTTATAAGTTGAAAAACTGCTATTTTTTTTGCACAGCCCATTTCAAACATGTTTATCAAAATTATGAAATTTGAGGCTAAGTGCACCTTAAAACACGTTTTTGTCTTTGCTATATTTGTATTGCCACATTTAAGAATACATTTTATATTGTTCCCTACAACGAAACTGGTTGTTTTTGAAAATTTAATCAAATTTACCGGCACTGCTATTATTTTGCACACAGGTGTATATTTTAGTTTAGCTTAAATTTAAATTAAGCTTTTCGAAAGTTCGCACTAGTTTTTTTTTGTATTAGTAGCTATTATACTAGTTCCAAATTATATTAATTGTAGTATATAGCATATGTTTTAGTTTTAGTTTAGTTTAAATTTGCTAGCGTTCTTCAGGCATTTGAGAGCTTTTCGAAATTTCGTACTAGTTTTTTTTTGTTTTTTTTTTTGTATTCCAAAATAGTTCCAAATTAGATTAAATGTAAGTATATTAGGCTCAAAATATTAGTTTAAAATAATTTTTAGCTTTTTTGGAAATGATTACGTCTAAAAATTAAGATAATAGCGTATGCAGCTAATGTGATAAGTGCAGTTGTAAGAGCTAGTAGTCGTTTTGGCAACATCGTTTTATATTGGAAAAAGCTTTTGAAAGCGATCAAGCGTCGAGACGTGTGTCTAGTCTGTCTGTCGAAAGTGGGTTATTGAGAGAATTGTACAGTGGTTTAGTGCGATTTCTTAGTTTTAAATTAAAGATTAGTTAAAATCTGTCGAGGTTCGGAAGTGTTTCAGTGCATCCGAAGCGAAACCGAAAGGATTTGGTGAAAATTTTCTTTTTTTAAAAAACTTTGATTTGAATTAACTGTTCGATTTTGTGTGACTGCGAGATTGTTTCGAGATAAGTGATCGAGTTTCCCCTATCAATATTCTCTGCTTTGACAAGCTTTGGAGACGAAATACGTTGTCTATGCTGATTTATAAACAAGAAGGGAACCATGATCACAATTAAATAACCTTTACATCGTTTTAATTTGACGGACATAGGGCTAAACTGGACTACGTGCCCCCCATAGAGCCGGTTTAGACGAGCAGTTTTTTGCTGGGTCCAGCACGAGCTTTTAGGAAAGAGAAGTGAAGGATTAAACGGAACAGCGAGCATGAGTGGTATAGTTGGTCATCGAGCACGGCAGCGATTTTTCTGTTGATTTTCTTAGAAAGAATTTGAGGCTCAGACATTTTTTGGTAGATAGTTCGATTTAGTCTGCTTTGAGATGTCCAGTAGAGCGCACCGAATAATTTTGATAAATCAGCAAGCTACAAGTGGAATTCGTCATGTCGGGAAAGTTGATATGGAGTCGGGAGCTAATATGTATGTTATTAGTAGAGTATGAGGAGAAAAAAAACTTATATAATCTTAAACACAAGGATTATATTAATAGAAATATGCGGGAGAAAAGTTTAGAGGACATTATTAAAAAATTAAAAAGTGTTGATGATACAATTAGTTTGTGTGGCATCCGGAACAAGATCCAAATTTTGCGAAGGCAAGACGCCAAAGAATTACGGTTAGTAGCGGCTTCGAAAAAAAATGGATGTGGTTTGGAAGACGTTAACGAGCCGAAACTTTGGTGTTTCGACACGCTTAACTTTTTAAAACCACACTGCGCCATTCAGACATCAGTGTCAAATTTAAGCACATTAAGTAATTTTTAATGAATTAAACCAAAAATAACAATAATGACACTTATTTTGTATTTTCTAGGACACTGAACAATGCTTAGAAGCGAATGCCAGCAGCTCTAGCATTGAGCAACTGCAGGCCCCTATTTATTCTACGCCTAAGGTAACAAAGTTTTTGCATTAATATGTTAATTTAATAATTTTTTTTCTTGCCAATCTAATTTTCCTTCATTAACAAAATATTCCGCAAACTGTTGCCTTATGGTTTCAGCATGTTGTAATATTGTGAATGTTTCGACAGTGGTGATAATTTCATAGAAATATTCGTTGTCCCATCTACTTTTTGACAGTGTACTTGTTACAATGAGTCAACTAGTCTGAGAGTGAGATGTATTGCATTGCGAGCAAGAGTAAATGAAATTCTCTGTAACAGTCAGTCGATCAGAGTCGAGCCTCATGTGAAGTCGTGTGAAGTGTGAAGTCGAACCATGCTTCTAAATAAAGTTTATATATTATTCTTTCACTTACATTATTAATAAAGAAGAAGTTATTTGTATTAAGCAAAATCAAGTGTATTAATTACAGGAACCCCAAAATGCCTTTTATAACAACACAGCCACTCTCCGGTAGCGCATTGAAGCAATTCTTTTTTTTAAATATCGATATTAATTGTTGTTTTTATATCTGAAGTATAGTTGTTCTGGCTATGGTGCATTAAGAAGTTGTGTAAAACGCAAAAGCTCGTGAAATACTTTCCACATTAGCAACTTGTAAATTAATACATTATTGTAAAATTTGGAATCTGTTCGACCGTTTGTCTTGCTCTGCTGAGGCGAAGATTGAAAATTTCTTTTGTTTTGTTTGTGGTTGCATATGACTACGGCTTCATCAAGTGCTATTGCAATGGAAAGGCATCATGACATAAGGCAGATGTCAATTATTACCGATTACTTTGTCTGCAGGAAAGTGTTTTTCTGCATTATCGATTACATTTTTCAAGTCGCTTTTTGCGAAAATCCCAGCATCGTTTGCCCTGCCGTTTGATCCAATGTCTACATATATAAACTTGTAGTCCGCATCAACCAAAGCCAATAAAACTATACTATTCGTTCCTTTGTAGTTCTGATAAACAGATCCATCCTTACGTTAACTCCGGAAAGATATACGTTTCCCATCTAACGATCCCAAGCAAAGTGGGTACTGTCAACGTATTTCATATCTCTCAGCAATTTTTTGCCATTCTAGGATATAATAAATCATGAAAAAACTAATTAGCATAATGGATTACCAGCATAATGGATTAATGGAATTATTTTTCAGAGAGCTAAATTTCAAAAAAATCTATTGCGGAAGCAGATTAGCGACAATTCAAGGTTAATGGAATAGTTTCTTAATAAAAGTCAAGATGATGGACGTAACGGCTGGGTAGCCCAGTTGGTGGTGTCACAGCTGAACCAAATAAAGGACCCCACTACACAAAACAACACGATTTGGGATATACAATGTGCTTTGAGGCAAGGCATTGAAGCAGATCGTGTGAAAAGTGCTGAGGCAAACACCACCGTATCACCAGAAGTACGTGATGGAAAATCGGGTGCTGGAAATGGAGATTTTTCCAGCAATACGGGGAAACAAAAAAAAAATTAATATTTTATCAATGTTAACAATACCGTCATCATCGACAACTGTAAATCTTATGTTCTCAGCAAGAGACTTTACATCACAATCACTTGATGGGATAGAGGTAGAAGATGAAGATGTATTTGAATATATCGAGAATAAATATATTTTTCTTTTGTATTTTTATGTTTTATTTTAAAATTACTTTTAAATATTTTCCTCTTAAAATATTCCATAAAATTTCAGATTTTCGGTACATTCACACTCAAAAAAACTTTTGGAAAGTCTTGTTTGAAAATTCACGCTCTAATATGTTTCACCAGTTGCTAAGCATCGTAAGGTTGCAACTCACTTTTCTTTCGGTGATATCGCATTTCTCATAAGGTCTTTCGCTACATATGAAAGAAGGGTCTCCAAAGTCTCGTCTGTCATTCTCAAATAATTCTTAATTCTTTTGTGAAGAGTGTCATTCTCATATAATTCTTAATTCTTTTGTGAGGAGTGAAAAAGAACTTTTGGAATTTCTGCTTTGTCTCCATCTTTTAATCCAAATTTTGCGTTTCCGCTTTTGATCTGTTATTAGTTGTAAGGCGATCGCAGAATTAGCAAGAGCAAGTGATATTGCTTTATTTATATCCCATGCAGATTTTGATAAGGCTAATGCAGCATTTGATAAGCGTAATGAAAGAATTTCATCTTCACAATCACTTGAATCCATTTTTTCGATTTTTACACTTGAAATGTTAAATAATACCCGATTTACAGTTTTACTTCGAAAGCAACTAGCACAAAATATTTTGCTTCCTGAACGAATGACACAATGATCAACTGTCAATTGTCACGAACATAAAAAACTGTCACCTAGCACAGCAAAACTTGCTCGTCAAAACTTGCAGCGAGCACCATCGGCCAGCAAACTCTGTGCTGGCAGAGCACAACATCGCTCGTCTAAACCGACTCATAGTCGTTGGACAATTTTATCTATTGTGCTTTTTCGTGTTTTTTTGTGGTTGGGTGTCTGTTTTTAAGCGTGTTTGGTTGTTTATTATCATCGTGTTGTCGTCTCCTCTAGTTTCTGTATGTTTTGAAGTATTCTTCTTCAAGTTTTTGCCCCTGCTACCACCAGAGGACGAGCAGGGATACAAAATTAAAGAATAACTAACAAAAACGTACAGAAAAATATACGACAAGACAGCACTCTGAAGCTAAATAAACAAACAAATAAAAAAACAAATTCCAAAAACAAAAACACACAAATAAACACAATCGTTAAAACTTTCTAACGGCTATGGACACGCAGGCGAGTTTTACCGAACATAGTTGTAGTAACATAGTATTTCATACCTAAAATGAGAAGAGCTTTAGTTTTATTTATGGAAATTGATCACTATTTAATATAAGCATTTACTGTTGTGCACGATTGTTGACATTGTTGACAACTGAAAAATGTCAACAATCGATCCCACGCACCGACAACAGCGACATTCCCCTCCGAGCGGGCGAAACGCAAGTTATATTAAATTAATTTTCATTTTTTTGAAAAACCGATCCACACGCTGTCTAATTCGAATGTATCATATATATAGAAGAAATTGATAAGAATAAATCAGTCTTTTCCGGTAAGCCAGATCGGTCGGCGACCAAAAAGACTTTTGAAGAAAAACATCGTCGTTATTTTTTTCATTAACTTGAGCAAATCTCAGCCGACACTAGTAGGGGCGGTTAAATTCGCTACGTTGAAGCTGAGATTGTTCTGAGACGAGAATTTTCACATAACAATTTCATACGAGGAATTTCGTACAAGGAGATTGTTCTGAGACGAGAATTTTCACATAACAATTTCATACGAGGAATTTCGTACAAGGAGATTGTTCCGAGACGAGAATTTTTACATAAAAATTTCGTACAAGGAAATTTTACTTCGCATCCAAAATATTTCTTTGGAATATTGTCAGGCGTTGTAGTAGCCACTATTGGCAGTTATTGCACATCGAGCTAACACACTCAAACTGCCCACTGCCTACCATTTCATTACATATTTCGAGTATTTTAATACATAGTGTAGTAGATACAGTGAGTCATATATTACCGTGAGCCACGCGGAACACGCACCGTACCCTTTGCCTATCGTCGGGATCAAAGGAGGATCAATTTCGGCCGACTTAGCTCACGTGGAGAATGGAAAAGAAAAGGTGGATTCTATTTCCGGCGCCATTCGCTTTGATTCCTACACGAAATTGATCATAAACCGTCGCCTAAAAGCGAGAAATCGTCGACGGCTTCTCTTTCACCCCTTCTACGGTCAAATAACCGAACTTAACGCCCGACGCGCAATGATACCAGTTTCACAATTTCGCAATGAACACCAGCAGTTTCACAATTTCGTACAAAAATTCTATTCTGAGCACTTATTGTTATCATTTACTGACGGCCCCGCCCTACACAATCTTATTTTGTTAACAAATTCAAATGAAACTAATTATTACAAAAGTACTTACATCTAAGATAACGACCAATCACCTGAAGATATCTTAATCAATTCTCCCCAGACGTGTTCTTCGCGCATTCGGGGAATTCCCCGCGAAGTCGCTGCTCGTTCTATTCTTTTCGTTGCACTTTCTGCTTCGTGTTGTAGTAGCTAACCCCGAGAACTCAGCTCGCCACTAATTTTTGCCACATATTATTTCGCTATCGAACTGCGCCAAGCCTCCTCGATTCTTGTCCAGCACTCGCCCAATATCATGTAAAAATATAGAAGAAGAAATTACTTTTGCGCTCTGCCGCTGATGGAGTTTTATTCTCACCACGTTCGCTGGTCAAATAGGAAGATCCATCAACTGCCCAACTCCCACCGGGCCTCGCTTAGAGGTTGCAGTTACCGCTTCTCCGGTACAGGCGTACCCCGATTTACGACGCTTCGATTTAAGTCGTTTCACACTTACGTCACTTTTCAATTCACACCCAGTAACTCGATTAGCGACGTTTTTGCCCCGCACTTACGACGTTTTCGTTTTGAATATGAAAATTGTATCCTTTTAGGACTTTGAACCCCTTGTAGGTGCTGACATTTTGTTTTCGGCTTAAAATGTATCATATATATGCGCATAAACAGAGAATTATCCCGCTACCAATTAATCTATAGCTTTGTTTTGAATATCGGAACCATTCCGTATTCTACCATCAAAAACTTAATCTTTTCCTTATGCGTCACATAGACGTACGAACATGTTCTTCAACTCGATGCGAACGGTTAGTTCAAAAGAGGACACTCACTTTCGCTTCAAATACCGCACATGAAATTGATCTGAATCGCAGGTAGCAGAACTAGAAAAGTATTAAATCTCAATATTAGTCGCACATGCGCATTGATTGCGTGAATGCATGCATAAAGGGTGGGATCGGTTGATTTGTGAAGTGTTTGTAAATTGGTGTGCAAGAATATCCTGTATCAGGATACGGATGCGTTTTCGATAATTAGGCCATTTCCAGAAAACTTAGGAATGGGCAAAAGGTCAGTTTGGTAATAACTCTTGCCCGAAACACCCGCAATCTCGATTTGCAAGATTAACGGAAGTGATACTAATGTTAACGGAAAAAATAAATTAATAATATGAAAATGAGTGGTCATCATAGTGCGAATATGTCCACCGCTTTGAAAAATAAAAAAAATCGGAAATCAGTGACATTACAACAGAAATTGGAAATCTTGAAACGAAAAGAAGCTGGTGAAAAGATAACCGACATTGGAAAAGTGATGAAATTGGGACGAACAACTGTGCATACGATACTGAAGAATGCTGAGCAAATCCGTAAAACTGCTGAAGCTGGTTTATCTAAATCGTGTTCGGTAATCACGAAATTTCGAAGTCCGAAAATGGAACTAATGGAGATGGAGAAGCTTCTAAGTGCTTGGATAGAGGACTTAAATCAAAAGCACGTACCTTGACGATTCATGAAAAAGCCAGGGATTTATTCAATGCTTTGGAGGGCCGGGAAAGTGAACCATCGACTCAAAGCGAATCTTTTAATGCAAGCCGAGGATGGTTCCATCGATTTAAACAGCGGCACGGTTTGCATAACATAAAACTAACTGGTGAATCGGCAAGTGCAGATATGGAAGGTGCTGATCGTTTTTTACCACATTTATTGCATATTATTTCTGAAGGAGGATATGTCGCGCAACAGGTAAGAATTCAATTTTTTTTGCTTTTGTTCTTCCTAGTTTCCAAAGATAGTCATTCCGAAATCAACAAATCATTGCTCACTTCATTATCATAGGTATTCAACGTAGATGAAACGGGTCTCTATTGGAAAAAGATGCCATCAAGAACATTTTTGTCAATAGAAGAGAGCAATGCTTCAGGGTTTAAAGCATCTAAAGATCGTCTTACCTTGCTTCTGGGAGGAAATGCCAGTGGAGATTTGAAATTGAAACCGCTACTTATATATTCTTCAGAAACACCAAGGGCGTTAAAAAATATTTCGAAGTCAAATTTACCAGTCACTTGGCGATCTAATCGAAAAGCTTGGATGACTTCTGTTTTATTTCGTGACTGGTTTCAGAACGAATTCTGTCCAACAGTAAAAAATCACTGCGAAAAAAATAACTTTGCGTACAAAGCACTTCTCATCTTGGATAATGCCTCATCACACTCAATAAACTTTGAAGAGTTGGATTCGAATATCAAAGTAATTTTCTTACCTCCCCATACCACTTCCTTAATCCAACCGACGGACCAGGGAGTAATTGCTTCTTTTAAAGCATATTACTTACGACGTACTTTCCAGCAACTGATAAAAGAAATAGATCGAGAAGGTACAAGCAGCAACAATTCAACTGTTTATAGTTTTTGGCGAAATTTTAACATTCTGAAAGCGGTAGAAATTATTCGGGATTCCTGGAATGAAGTCAAAATGTCCAATATGAATGGAGCTTGGAGAAAAATATGGCCTGAATGTGTGACAGATGAATCAGCTTCTGTGAGCTTGCCAGAAATACACTCGGATATATTGAACATGGCCCACCAAATCGGATTTACTGATGTAGACGAAGGTAATGTTGCAGAACTATTAGAATCTCATGGTGCGGAATTGTCAACAGAAGAACTGCTACAAATGTTTGAAAGTCCCCTCCAAAAAGAAGGTGAAGTTGCTGAAAGTAGCGAAATGATACAAGGAACTGTATCCGACGTTCCTCTTTTAACATCAAAAAAAATATCGGAAGGGTTACAATATTTAGAAAAAGCAAAGGAGATATTTGATTTGGACTCAAACAAGGACAGAAGCGAGCGATTTGTTGCGCTAATAAATGATGCTGCTTTTCCTTACAAGGAATTATATGCAGCAAACAGAAGATCTGGTGCACAACAATCCATCGATGCTTATTTTACAAAGACTACGGCACAGATAGACGTTACTTCTTCACCTATGGCCGGTGAATGTATGACAATTTCTGATGATGAGACGTAACATTTCGATATTAATCAACATTTCAATTTCTAATGACATTATTTTCATGTATACCTGTGAATTACGTGTTCAGCTTTTATATATCGATAAATAAATTTACTTAGAAACACAATATTTTTTCATGTGAATCTAGATTTTGTTGTCAACGTCCACACGTGCGTCTGAATTTATGGTAAATGTTTCCAGTCCACATATTAGTATGATTCGTTTTACGTCGTTTCAAGTTACGTCGCTTTTTCCCGGAACGTATCGCTGTCGTAAATCGGGGTACGCCTGTATCTAAAATTCCGTTGCCGCCACCATACCATTGAAACATGCAGGCGGGTGCATTGGCCCATTACACTTGTTGCACGCGCCTTCGAAAAGTGCATTTTCCTACAGTTATAGTTGTCGGAACGCACCCTTTTCATTTGCCGCTTGGTGGCGGTTCGATCGCATCTTGACATTTCCCGTGTTTACCTTTCAACTTGCGAATAGTATTTATTCCGCTCACTTGTATTTCGGGCCGTATTGTTTTTATTTACGCAAAACTCTGCCGTTGATCCGTTGGAATTCACGGACCTATCGTCCTGGACCAACTGTGGCGCTACAAACACGAGCTGGGATCGAGGAAAATTAAATCGCATCAGCTACTGCTGGTATATTGTCAGTCGTTGTACATGTCGTCGACAAGGAAGTCCATTCGTCGGTAGTGCCTTGTTGACCAGTAGTCCTTAGAACGGCGAGCCATAACGATTATCGCTCCTATGATTATCGGGACAGCAAAAATGATGGACACTACCGAAATGAAATAGTCTCGATGCATCGGTGGCATGACAACATCCATTGAAGGCTCAGCAATTGGTGGCTGGGGCTCTTCGGAGTGATCATGGGGTTTGTCCCGGGTGGCATTGGCAATGGAGGGATCATCCTCAATAATGTAGGTAATTGTATGTTTCTTTGGCTTAGGGGTTGTTGTTGTTGTCGTCGTAGTAGTAGTGGTGGTGGTTGTTGGGGTCGTCGTTGTTGACGTAGTGAATTTGGTGGTGCTCGTGGGTGCTGCAATCTGAACAGAAGCGACATTTGTTGGAGATGTAGTTACATTCAAAGACTCAGTTTCAGATGACGGATTAGAATTAGTCGGTTGGGGATGGCTGTCGGCGGCCGTGATGATCATTTCCGCTTGGCCCCTTAGCTACGCTATGGGTTGCTCGCTTCTGGGTCAGGTAATCGTCGATCGTCTTATGTAAATCGACGGCGATGGCTTGGCTTGGCGGGGAGCGCTCGTTTTCATCGATAGGGAGTCCAAAATCGACGCGCCACCAAATACCGTCTCTGAACCAAACCCGCGTCTGTTTTTTTCCTACGCTACTTAGGCTAGATTACAATTTTTTTCCTTTGTATAATCTTCCCTACTTACTGGAGTTACACATACTCTTACCGAGTGATAAGTATAATGCATTTCAATTGTTTATTTCGATATTAATATATAAATGCAAAATTATGTATTACATATCAATTGAAAGAACAATTTTGTCTATTTTTGATTATTTTTGCAAAAGGAAAAAAAGTAAAACAGTTATTTCACTAAAACAAAAACACAAAGTACAATTAATATTTCAAATTCACACGACTGACCAAACAAATGATAACTTTCATAATTTCAATATTTCATTGATTTCCACGCTTCTGAAATTGCTGCATTCAGTTCGATAATATTTGAATGGGCTTTTTAGTATTTTATTTATTTATAAACATGTTTATTTATTTATTTATTTATTTAATGTCCAAATCAACAGAACAAATCCAATTATAGATTAGACATAACAAAAAAGAAAACAAATATATATATATATACAAAGAAAAAGAAAAATTAAAATTAAGTTAAATTCAGAAAGGAAAAGTAATCAAAAGCAAAATCGACCAAAAACAAGATGCAACAAAAGATTAAATTCTGACATATTTCATGTATCTGATAGAACGTTATTCTTTAAAATATTTTTAAACATTGCTAATGTTCGAGGCAGAGGACCAAGGTTAAGGTTATTATGCTGACGAGGCAAACGCAAAAGGGGAGAAAAGAAATAGGTGTCAGTACGGGCAAATGTAACGTTAAATTTAAAAAATGTTGTATTAGGACGGCCCGAATCTCTAACAGAAAGGTGAATGCTGGGGTCCACTAATATACAGCCGTTGAAAAGTTTAAAGAGGAGGCACTCGTGGAGGAACACTCTTCGTGACTCAAGGGAAGGAATTTGAAGGATGGAAAGGCGCATACTGTAATCGCAATACGGAATACTGAACTTGTAGAACAATGAGCGGGTGAATCTGCGTTGCACGGATTCAACCGCAGCAATCAAGTAACCGTAATGTGGACACCAAATTTGGCAACAGTATTCAAGAACACTACGAACGAAGGAAAAAAACAGATATAGAGGAGTGGAAAGATTAACAAAACGTTTAGAGGATCTAAGGATGAAGCCGGAAAAACGAGAAGCCTTGGCAGTGACGTGTAAAATATGCAAATCGAACTTCAACTTGGAATCGAAGATCACGCCAAGGTCCTTGAAACTAGCAACAACATTAAGAGGGGAGCCGAGGACAGAGTAGGAGAAGAAAAGAGGGGATGTTTTGTGGGTGAAAGACATTTGATGACACTTCGAAACATTCAAATTGAGAGAATTCGCTGCGCACCAAGTTGCCAAAGTATCCAAATGTTTCTGCAATAAGGAACAGTCACTAGCGGATTCTATCACTCTGAAAATTTTGAGATCATCAGCGTACAAAAGACAGGGTGAATTAAAGAGGGAAGGAAGATCGTTAACAAACAAAAGGAACAATAAAGGACCAAGAATGGATCCTTGCGGAACTCCTGAGGTAGGAAAAAAGGGTGTAGAAGAGCAAGAGTTAACAATCACAACACAAGAACGATCACAAACGTAGGAGGAGAACCAAGAAAAGAGGACACCAGAGAGACCAAACCCTGCTAACTTTGACAGAAGAACAACATGGTTCACAGAATCGAAAGCCTTCGCAAAGTCTGTATATAGGACATCTACTTGCTTTTGCTTGTCGATTGCGGAAGCAACGGTGTTTGTAAAAGACAATAAGTTTGTAACCGTTGACTTACCTTTAACGAATCCATGTTGTTCACTGGCCAGCAAGGGCTGAATAAAAGGGTACACTCTATTGTAAACTACTCTTTCGAGGAGCTTACTAAAACATGGCAGAAGGGATATAGGACGGTAATTGGGGATGGAAGAAGTATCGCCAGCTTTATGAATGGGGAATATGTTGGCGGATTTCCAAAGGGCAGGAAAGGTACCGGTGGAGATGCTAATGTTGAAAATTATTGACAGAGGAACACACAAAGAGGAAGACAGTGATTTGGTAAAAAAATTCGGAATGCCGTCAGCACCGACGCTAGCACTTCCATCGAGGGACAACATTAATGATTCGACTTCCAAAGGATTAGTTAAAGCAGTAGAAAGGGTACGATCAGGCGTGGGAAAAATTGTTGAAGGCGAAGAACTACTGAGATGGGAGGTAAAGGAAGAAAAAAATTGAGCAAAGAGCTCGCAGGAATCCTGAGGTGAGGACGCAGACTTATCATGAAGATACATGGGAGAAGGAATGCCAGAGGAGGTTTTAAGGGATTTTATATAAGACCAAAAAGGCTTAGGATTGTCGGAAGTAATAGAAGTTTCGACATGCTCCAGGTAGGCACGCATTGCGTCATTGGCTGCTTTTTTAGCAGCAGCCCGTAACCTTTGAAAATTCAAAAGGTCATTAAGAGAGGCAGACCTTTTGTATTTACTACGCGCCGCATCTTTGGCTCTAAGAGCAACCGCAACATCGACTGTGAACCATGGAGGATCGGAACTTCTTTTACAGCGGAAGGAAGGAGTATAGCAGGAAATTAAGTTGGACAAGAGGGAATAAAATTTTTCAAGAGCATCATCCACACTTAGCCCTCTGAAAAAAGTATACCAGTTAGTAGCATTGATTTCGTTGGACAAAGCGGAATAGTTAGCTTTTTTTAAATTAAAACGAAGAGTGGAAACAGATTTGACTTTAGACGAACGGTTAAGTGTTAATTCCATAAAAAGAGGAGGATGATGAGGATCAGGTTGCACATACGGAGACAGAGAAGGACTCAAGCAAAAGGAAGAAGGGTGAATATTAGTTAGAACGAAATCCAGAATCCTGTTGTTAGTATTCGGTACGTTGTTAAATTGGGAAATGGAGCAAAGGGACATAAAGGAAGAAATAGCGAGAGAAATATTGCTAGTAGACAAAATATTTGAGAAAGTATCATCCCAAACTAGCGACGGCATATTAAAGTCACCACATAAAAGTAAGGAAGCAGAAGGGAAGCGGCTATTAAGGTAGGACGAGAGTTCCGCAAAGAAACATTCATATACCAGTACGGGGCTACTACAAGGAATGTAGATAGAGGAAACAAGCAGCACTACAGATGGTGAAGGAGAAATACGGACAATAACACATTCGACCGGGACGGAGGGAATGAAGTCACTGCAGAGCGTTCCATTCAGAGATTTGTGAATAGCAATTAAAACACCACCTCCTAGTGAAATATTACACGCAGATCGATTCCGATCTCTACGAAAAACAGTGTGAAGTGGGAAGATTTCATTGCTGTATATATCCCCAGACAACCAGGTCTCTGTAAGACAGACAATGTCATCAGACGCGATTACCGAGGAGATTTTTATATAATTAACCTTGGTCCTTAGACCACGAACATTTTGGTAGTAAATTTTAAGAGGTCGGTTCAAGCTCTGCTTGTTGATGAGTTTAGTTTCGAAAGCTCCGCGATGAATTGGTGCGAAAGTTTTTCCGAGGTCTTGGAATGAATTCCTTAACTAAGGTGCCAGGAGGCCAGAAATTGATTTGGAGAGCCTTTTCCGAGCCAGGAGGCAAAGTTTACATTACATTAGCTTACATTACTTTAAGGTGTCGTGTCTGTGCTGGGCTATATAGTGTTGACAAATTCTGAATTTTATCAAGAGGCCTTCAAGTTTCTTGTAAAAAGATCACTTTTTTCCAAAGTTCACATTTTTTCAATGAAGTGGACAAGTGGAACACTTGTACTTTGCCGCATTATTTCATTTTCATTTGTTTTTTATGAAATGTATTTTGCTTAAAACCCGGTTGGACTTATGAGTCACGTATTTTGCGCATTTACTTAATTAGCGTATTACTTATGAGTTTTATCTTAAATATTTTATTCACGAATTTTCGCGATAAAAGTGTGCGGATACATGATGAGAGTATAATAAATGGAGATAATATCCCACAGCGAAAGTAATGCACAGAAGTTTAGACAATGTTCACTTTTCGTCATCGAACAAATGGATCAGTGCCACGGAAACATCACAAGTGGTTAACAGTTGTAGTTTTTATACTTTATAGTAAATCTGTAATTTTTCGATAGTCGTTTTTACATTAGCTATTATTGCATAGAATTTTTAATTGAAAAGTGCATCGGATATTAATGCAGGAAGGAATGTAAATGTTTATGCATATGTATACAACGGTAGATATCTAGATCAATGTGGTTTCTTGTGGGTACTCGGTAGAAAATAAAAGCATTGGAAAATAAAAGCAATGAGACGGATGTGCGTAACTTGTTTATTTCTGCGTGATCTAAAACAAAAAGTGGTAATATGACAAGCAGGCATTGAATACAGCAATGTTTGAATGCAATCTACATTATTGACAAGTTTACGCGGGAGCTGAAGCTAGTGGAGAGCTTAATTCACATAGTTCCAATCACTGTATACGAGTGCACAGCCCTTCAATTTTCTTCACAATACTCGTGTTTTTCGTCGTATGGAATCTTTCTTGAAATTTACGAGTAGACGCCGAATTTCGATTCCTGTTTCTTGTTGCAAAGTCGGCATGGTTATTTCAATGAAAACTCGAATAAATTATCCCGAAATGCTAAGTTATTATTAGCCAAAATTTTAACCGTTAATGTACGTAGAAGAAAAAGGTGTTCGTTCTTCTAGCCAGGAGTTGGATCCTTCATATACGTTGCCGAGCAGGAAGATGCTGATAAACGTAATGCTTTCTGCAAAATTTATGGATATACAATTCAAGTAAGGAAAGAATTGAAAATGAAGGATTTGTTGCAGTTACCGCTCATTGGATTGGACCTGATTTTGAGATTCAATCAGCTTTACTCGAGACCAGTCAATACAATGAAAAACATACTGTCTAATGTCATCAATAAAATAGAGAAAATCCTTAATAAATAAAGACTTGTTATTCATAATTTTTGCATACATTTTGTTACATGTATACACTCCTTTATGTACTTAATATTATTTGATTGTTGAATATTTAACAACTTGCACCCACAATTGAATTGTACCATATACGCATCGCCATCTAGCCCAAGTGAATTCGAACCTATCGTAAACAATGCAAGTCGTTGCAGTAAAATTTGCAACAGAAGATCGTGGATAAATGTTTAGGTAATTGGATCATTTCGAAAACAATTACATCTGCTATGTAAGGTTCGTACTAAGTGTCGCGAGTAAGAATAGGGTATCGAATTCGCTTGAGCTGATGATGCAAAGAAATGCGCAGACCTTAGGTCAGCGTAATTGCACTGGATGCAATCGTGGGAATGCAACTCAAGGTAGTTGTTATAATTAAGAAAGAGTTTCATGTAGTTCAGTTGTTCATTAACAGTTGAAGAAGTAAGAACTAATAAATAAAAAAGTTCAGTTTTAATAGAAGTTTAGATTGTTGTTCGTGGCATTGTTGTTGTAGTGGATCGGTAGTGGATAGAGACATAAGAGACATAATAGACGGTGACTTATCTGTTCTTCGGATGTGGATCGATTGTGTATCGAAACACACATTTGCGACTGACTAGATTTGCATCTAGGCGACCGCACAGCGGCAGAATAAAATAATTCTGTCGCAGAATAAACACATACTTCCGTGATTTTGGCGAAAGTATTTCAGGAAACGATTATGGATTATGACAAAGTATTTTTAGCAATATCGGATAAAGCGCCCAATATTGCTGGTGCGATAAAAGACGTGTTGAAGTGGAAACATTTAGGTTGTGTTACGCCAGCGAGTGGTTCTCTACAAAGAAAATATGAATACAATAGGTGAATAGACATAGAGTATGTTTAATAAAAGAAAAATAGATATAAGCAGAAAAGTATTTGTACATAGCCACCTCGTTCCGAAGCTGCATGAGTTGCTCGCCGCCTTGGTTGTACCCTCCTGGACCTACACCGCCATCGGCCGCAGGCATCTATCCACTACTTTCGTCTTTATACTGATTATAGCCTCCGCCGGCGCCACCACTAAATCCACTGCCGCCGCCATAGGGTCCACATTGATCACCCCTATCAACCCAACAAATTCGATAAACAAACTGCAATCTCAAGCAAATTCAGTAAACAAACTGCAACGTGAATGTTCGTCGTGACAGTTGACATGTCAACACGACAACTGACGGAGCGATAAACAAGGGGCAAGAGCGCCGCCAAGCGGTCAAGAAATCGCAGGATGCGTTCCGAATCGGCAGAACTACGGCGAAGTGACAGGCGAACGAAAAGGTGATCGCGTCAAAGGCGAGGGGCCAATGCCCCAGCGTACTGGGCCAAAGACTCGAGCAGCAACGGGTCTGCTCGATACCGCAGAAGCGGTAACTGAAAAACACCAAGCGAGGCTTCATGGCTAACCAACGACGATAGGAGCTTCCTTCTTGACTGGAAAGCAGGTGAGATTAGAGGTGTCAGGGTGATCGAGCGTGGAAACTTATACAAAATTTTATTTCATCTTCGTTGGCCAGCGAAGGCCAACGAATTTGGTGGAGAAATTGGAAATAAATAGTCACTGATAGACGAGGAATCTGTGGGACGAAGATTTTGTTACACCAAAAATTGAAGGAGAATTCTGGGAGTACCGACGATCGAATTAGGAGCGAAGGTGGCGGAGGCGCGAGCAACGAAGCGAATCGATTTCGGGGATTTTCCCGACTGGTGTAGCAAGACCATCCGTGCCAGCGATTTGATCGTGGGAGATTATTCGAGGTAGATTCAGGTTAGTTAAGATTTAAGTTAAAATAATATATAGAAAGAGCAGAAAAGATCAAAGTGTATATCAGAGCGTAGTTTGGAATTTCGAATATAGAAGTGTAACGCGGCGCCGTAGGAAGTGTTAATTGTTGAATCAATCAATTTGAGTGAATTACTGATATTAAATTGATGTGTTGGATATTGTAACGCTGGCGTTTCTGTCATTCCCGGTCGCGTTAGTTGATTGTACGGAGCACCCGTCGCCGTCTTCTCGCTTCGGAGCGACGGTTTGTAGGCAGTTTTTGGGTCAGAAGCGAGTGGCGCCCACTCACGACCCTTTCTCGTGAGCCGAAGCCGCCGAAAACTGCCGCCCTTGTGTCACAGTTGGTGACGATGGGTTTTGATACCGTGTTGCGCTTAAAAAGGTGACAAATTGAAAACCAAAATTCGTTTTGGGTTATTATTGACAGTGTCAATTAATTCTAAACCGCTCTCATATTATAACACTATTTTTTAAAATGAGTTATCGTAACTCTCAACGCGCATCGCGCGGAAATAATAATCGTCGTGTGCCTTGGAATGTAGATTCTAGAAAGAATGATAATCACGATAGAGCTCGTGATGAGCATCGTGAACATTCTATTGAAAGGGAGGAACCTCGTAATGTGGCGCCTCGACGTCGACAGTTTCCCCAGAAGAGGAGAGAATCTGTACCTCAAGTTAGGCAGAATCTCCCAGATAGACCCAACCTACGACCTAAGCACGTATCAACTAATTATTCATCTGAAAAGAACGATTGTGCTTTAGCCATTGACGCCGTATTGGTCGCTGGTGCGACAGGGTTTTTGGAGAAGAACCAAAACCGTAACTTCGCTGTTGATACTTCAGGATTCGTCCTTCTACTTAGAAGCGGATACGATATACAAACACAGGAGACTGACCGAGTACTTAGGAAATATGTATCATTCGGAATGTGGGCTTATTACCACATTGTAATGTTGTGGAAAAGAATATACACCATTGAGCAGGTGAGGAGCGACCTAGCCAATGAAGTCACGAGATTGTGCTCTCTCGTTCCCGACTTGGAAGGGTTAGGCAACATAACCGACGATTGTGGGAGAAAGTTCTATTTAGAACTTTTAAAGAAATTGAATACCACTGGATTGCACTACGGAGCCCTAGGACATTACGGGCGCGTAGGTCCAGACACCCACCAAGTCTATGAGACTATGGTAGCTCCATTGATCGCACTATTGAAGATTAGAGCTGATCTGGAGTATACTAGATATAATGGTCCTGAGACCTGGGACTTGCCCGAAGGATTGAGGCCTACAAACGCACATGCTCTCCAACTCAACCAGAATTTACTGGGATGGTGTAGAGCGGAAAAGCTCACCGATAACCAGTGCGATTTGTTAAGCGGTGCAAATTTTGATGCCACACAGTTTGGATGTGTGAATATACGATCAGTACCTATAAATGCTGGTCTAATACAGGCAGTGGCTAGCTTTATTCGCGGACGCAAGAACCCTGTCTATAAATTTGTCACTCCTTCTACGCTAGGATCTCTAGCTCAAGTTCCCTACAGTATCCGAGTTCGGGAGGATACCAACGCTGACGGAAATAGTATCGTCAGAAAACAATTTATTGAGGCGTCTGTTTCACAATATTCCTGTAACGTTGCGATGTTTGCAGGTATTAATCATTATCGTGTGAATCGAGTACTGCCAGCCCCACGTGGAACTGCTATTGGTATAGATTATCTATGCTACAACTTCGAAGGCAACCCTCCACAACCGTGGATAAACAACGCCAATTCAGCCTTCATCTTCGGCACAGCGGCTGAATTATGGAATTCTGAACAGTTTACAATTGGTGAGCTGAATGGTTACGCTATACAGCAGGAATACTGTCGTAACCTAAGAAAGAGGTAAACAGTTTAAGTCGGCGGTGGAAGATTACGGAGTAAGGATATGTTACACCGCGCTATATCATCCCCAGGCCAATCCAACCGAGAGGCGCAATCAGGATATTAAGTGCCTGCTAAGATGTTACGCCTCAGATAATCACCGCTCGTCGGACAAGTTTCTACCAAAGATTGCGTGCGCGTTACGGACATATAAGCATGAGGTTACGGGTTTCACTCCTTATTTTATGAATTTCGGCACGGAAATGATTACGTTCCGAGAAGAAGTAGAGTCTCCATCAGGCGCGCAAGAAAGTTTCTCACCAACTAGAAACGCGGGGACATAGGAAAAGGTGCGTGACGAGGTCGAACGAAGGATGAAGCGGGCTGCGATCTCTAGTAAAAAACGATACGATCTCCGCCGTCGCACGGAGGATTTCCAGGTGGGCGAAAAAGTGTGGCGGAAAAATTATGTACTATCAGATACTAGCAAACATTTTTCGGCCAAACTGGCACCCGCGTTCGTCGGGCCTTACGAAATTAAGAAAAGATCGTCAGCGTGGACCTTCGAATTGGTGGATATGAAGGGCAAACTTGCCGGGAACTGGCACGCCAAGGACCTCAAACATTATATCGAAGGTAATCACGGATTTGGAGTTGATCAGGGAACGTGCCGAAGCTCCACCTAACAACGTTAGTCGGAAATAGTTGACGATCCAGAAGGTGAAATCATTACTCACTCTGACGACATCCCTATTTCATCCTTGCCATAACCTTAGTGGCCGCTGACTTCGCCTATTCCTTTCCGCTAATCTTGGGGGTGGTAGTTCTCTTAGAGGTAGTTTTTTTGTTGGCAACGGGTCTGTAAGCCCCGATTAGTCTCAGATCAATGAATTGTACCTAAAATGGTTGGGCGAGAATTAGTGTATCGAATGGTGAAAGTAAAATGAAAAAAGAAATTTTTGGGTAGATAATAAGTGAAGTAAATCATAGTAACGTGAGGAATATCAGGTTAGCGTTGACGTATTGAAGTAACTAGGCGTGAACGCGGGGTGGTGTAGGGTTTTGTATGTAATTTGGTTTTCAAAGTATACGGTGGTGGGTAAAAAATAGTTTAGTTCTAAGATCGTATTGACACTGGGGTCTTGTGGCAGGGTTAATCATCTGCTATATTTGAATGAGTGAACAGGTATGAATGAGGTGACTGTGTAATACTCGATCATGCGAAAACGTATTGGAATCCAGAATTCTACTACACTCGATCGGTGAAGTAAAGGCATCGGAAGAACGAAGATCGCGAGAACGTAATCGAGCTAAGTCGGAATCAAACTCACGCGTGATCATAGGCGGGAATCATAAGAAAGTCGGGACTTAGAAGGAGGCGGGAGATTAATCCTTAACATTAGATTTCGCGAAGATGTATTGAGAAATCGGTCAAGAATTACAAGTAATTCTCTGGAGGAAGGGGTGATGTTACGCCAGCGAGTGGTTCTCTACAAAGAAAATATGAATACAATAGGTGAATAGATATAGAGTATGTTTAATAAAAGAAAAATAGATATAAGCAGAAAAGTATTTGTACATAGTCACCTCGTTCCGAAGCTGCATGGGTTGCTCGCCGTCTTGGTTGTACCCTCCTGGACCTACACCGCCATCGGCCGCAGGCATCTATCCACTACTTTCGTCTTTATACTGATTATAGCCTCCGCCGGCGCCACCACTAAATCCACTGCCGCCGCCATAGGCTCCACATTGATCACCCCTATCAACCCAACAAATTCGATAAACAAACTGCAATCTCAAGCAAATTCAGTAAACAAACTGCAACGTGAATGTTCGTCGTGACAGTTGACATGTCAACACGACAACTGACGGAGCGATAAACAAGGGGCAAGAGCGCCGCCAAGCGGTCAGGAAATCGCAGGATGCGTTCCGAATCGGCAGAACTATGGCGAAGTGACAGGCGAACGAAAAGGTGAACGCGTCAAAGGCGAGGGGCCAATGCCCCAGCGTACTGGGCCAAAGACTCGAGCAGCAACGGGTCTGCTCGATACCGCAGAAGCGGTAACTGAAAAACACCAAGCGAGGCTTCATGGCTAACCGACGACGATAGGAGCTTCCTTCTTGACTGGAAAGCAGGTGAGATTAGAGGTGTCAGGGTGATCGAGCGTGGATACTTATACAAAATTTTATTTCATCTTTTTACTTGGATGACGACCGATCGAGGAACGTTCGATGAAACGGGCCAGCGAAGGCCAACGAATTTGGTGGAGAAATTGGAAATAAATTCCCCGCGGAATAGTCACTGATAGACGAGGAATCTGTGGGACGAAGATTTTGTTACACCAAAAATTGAAGGAGAATTCTTGGAGTACCTACCGACAATCGAATTAGGAGCGAAGGTGGCAGAGGCGCGAGCAACGAAGCGAATCGATTTCGGGGATTTACCCGACTGGTGTAGCAAGACCATCCGTGCCAGCGATTTGATTGTGGGAGATTATTCGAGGTAGATTCAGGTTAGTTAAGATTTAAGTTAAAATAATATATAGAAAGAGCAGAAAAGATCAAAGTGTATATCAGAGCGTAGTTTGGAATTTCGAATATAGAAGTGTAACGCGGCGCCGTAGGAAGTGTTAATTGTTGAATCAATCAATTTGAGTGAATTACTGATATTAAATTGATGTGTTGGATATTGTAACGCTGGCGTTTCTGTCATTCCCGGTCACGTTAGTTGATTGTACGGAGCACCCGTCGCCGTCTTCTCGCTTTGGAGCGACGGTTTGTAGGCAGTTTTTGGGTCAGAAGCGAGTGGCGCCCACTCACGACCCTTTCTCGTGAGCCGAAGCCGCCGAAAACTGCCGCCCTTGTGTCACAGTTGGTGACGAAGGGTTTTGATACAGGTTTGCGCTTAAAAAGGTGACAGTTGTTTACTTCACACTTTAAGCTTAATTGTGAAGGACGGATTGAAAAGTGTGCAGCCTCTTATAGCAAAATCTGGTCAAATTATGTCGCATTTTAAAAGGGGCAGTGCAGCGAACTCGAAACTAGACATATATCAAACACAAAAAGGAAATAAACCGAAGAGATTGATACAATCCGTTGCCCCTAGGTGGAATTCTGTATATTATCTGTTCAAAAGAACATCAGAGTTGAAAGAAGAAATAAGAGCTACTCTTGCAGCGCTCGGGAAAGAAGATTGGCTTCTATTCGAAACGAATAAAAAGCTAGCCAATATTGAGCACTTATTGAAAGTTATCGCTCCTATGGTACTAGCTATAAAAGAATTAAGCGGTGAGAAGTATGTCACGTTATATTCAGCCATTGTGATAGCAAAAGGGTTACACATTATATGCTAGTTACACATTGTATGCTTGTTTAAAAGATCGTGATTTATCAGACCTAGCGAATGAAGGTATCAATAGCATACATACTGGGATTAGCGTTCGACTGGGAAACCTGGAAACCAGTATTACTTATGTGGTTGCAACATATTTGGATCCCCGGCTTAAAAGTGTCGCTGTTCGCGCAAAAGCCACGGTGTCAAATTTTGTCACTCAAGCTGTCGAAAAAAAATTTGACAGAACATCAACAACAAATGGAGAAGTCTGTAACATTAGACGAGGAACAAGAATGATTTTGGAGCTATTTAGATAAAAAAGTTGTTTCTTTTCAGCCAGAGAGGAATTCTTCATCAATTGAAGTACAGCGGTGTTTGGAAGAGCCACTTTTACCACGGAACCAGGATCCTTTGTTATAGTGGAAGGCCCATGCTTATAATTATCCCTATTTAACCGAAATTGCTAGGGAAAAAATTGGCACTGTAGCGACTTCAGTGCCATGTGAGCGGATATTTTCCAAAACGGATCAAATTATTTCAGATCGTCGTAATCGGTTGGCATCTGGCAAAATAAAGCATACTATTTTTATAAATGGAAATACATGTTAATGCTAATTATTCTTACAGATCTTCTTCCTTTCCCTTTTTCAGTTTTTTTTAATTAAATGTATTTGACTTTAAGTGTTGTGTCGTCTGCGTAGCGTAGCACGTAGGAGATTTTCATGCCCGCAAACCACGCCGGATTTAGCTAGCCGGATAGGATAAGGCACGCAGGGTAATTTAACAACGAAGGTCTCCTAATAAAGAACATATTGCACTGACGACAGCTCGGCTGCCTTCAGATTTCGCAACAAAACGGTACGTGGCGGCAACGGGAGCTTGATGGCTCGTGTTCGGGCCACGCCGGTGTTCCAGACTTACAAAATAAAGGCCTAAAGAATCGGCTCCCAGCGAACCTGCATCCTGCTTCCAACTTGCCAAATAAAAGCATAACGTTTTATATGAAAAATGATAATTTGTAAAAACCAAATCGAATTCGGCACGTACCATCAAAAATAAGATTGTAGAAAATGTAAATAATGAAATTGAAAGTAGAAAATGTGTATATTAAGATCGTATTCTAAATTCGAAATCACCATTCTCAACCAAGTTCATAGTAATAAAAAAATAACGTTAGAAGACAATATGATAAAAACAATTTACCGCAATTTTCACTCTCTATCGTAGTATCAAACAGAAAGAATGAATTTGAACTGGTCGTGCTCGTTAACGTGTAATTTGATAATTTGAACTCGTGTAATAGAAATTATTAAAATCTTGAAGTGTTGTACAAGTCGAATAGTCGAAATAAATATATTTCAAGTTTGAAAGCGGAGTGTTTCTTATTGATTAAACAGCTCGTGAAGGGAGCGCTGGGTTTCGGGAGATGATGGCGGTGCGTCGAGGTAGCGAATTCGGGTTTGGGCTAGTAGAAAAGTATCTGGAATAATTTTTGGAGTTTAGGATGTGATTGATTTTTTCGGAGTTCAAGTAAAAAAGTTGAAATTCGTACAGATGCCAATGCTTTAATACCTAGTTTTCAATTCGGGTTTAAAGCGAAACACTCAACAAGCCACCAATTATACAGGGTCACAAAATATGCCAAAGATTCTTTTCGTGCCAAACAATCGGTTGGCTTTGTAGTTTGTAGTTTACAGTTAAAAAAAATAGGTTTATAGTTCTAGAATTTAGTTTCCAAGAACCGAATAGCATTCGGTTACATATGCATATTTGTTCTAAAAGTCGTAGTTCGGGAGTTGTGAAAACGTTCATTTCAGTTTTTGTACTCGTTACGTTTGAATCACGCGATCAAAATATTGGAAGTGATGCTAAGTGTTATGTACAACAACATTAAAAAATATGTGTTTGTTCCTTCAGTGAATGAGTGTATAAGTATCGTAGATGACCTGATTGAGGCATCAAAAAGATTTGGTATCTGTAAAAAAAACAGTTATATTTATCAGACGCGTATGATTCGGACACGATAAATGATAAAGTGATCAATAAAATAATTAAAGACACAAAAACAACGTATGAGAAGTGCTTTATAGTAAAGTGTCTTCAAAATCAAGGTGAGTAATCTATGAAATCGTATTACGTATTTGCCGTTACATGTTACCCTGGTTATGTGTTACATTTTCCGTATAAACCATACTTGAAGGAACATATTTTTGCGTTCAAGGGTAATTTTACATACGAATGCATGTTTTAGTGAGATAACGATTCGAAATGGTTGAGATTAGAAATATTCAATTAGTAGCTTAAGGGGGAATATACCTTTGTAAAAAAATGTTTTTAAATTTTTTTTTTATTGGCTTAAATGGTCCCTTAACTATCCAAAAATGATATCCAAAAGGTTTTATGAGGGAAAAAATTTTTTAAGTGATTCAAAAACTCGATTTTCCGAGGAAGGTTTTAGTGCTATTTTTCAGCATTTTAAGACAATTTTGGAAATACCTGTTTTTTCAAATTTGAAATATGTATTATAAATATGTATATTATCGACAGTAGATGTTAATTATATCTACTAATTAGTCACTCAATGGTGCCAAAATAAAAGAAAGAGAAAGCGATAGACGCCAGAGGCAACGTAAATTCCGTTTGAAAGTGACGTCGTGTGCCTCGTGAATAACACGTGTTTCTTGTTGATGCAGTGATTTTCAAACGTTTGCATTAGTTTTCTATTATCAATATGAGTGGTACATCGTATCAATCTCGCAAAGGAATGCGAGGTGGACAGAGCAAAAACTCTAGACGTAATATACGTCATCGCATCCGCACGAGCAGGAAACAGAAGCTGAGAGTGTCGGTACGTCGGCGAAAAAAATGAAGCTGTCCGAAAATAATTATGAAATTGACTAGGATTCTTCTTTTGGCTATCGTATTTTGTTTTTTGCCTTAGTTTTTTCTGCTCTGTCAGCTATTTTAGTGTGTCAAAAGTGCCATAAAAAAGTAAAATTCACTGAGGCCGGCAAACAAGGCTTGGGTTTAAAGATCGTCGTTACGTGTGATGATTGTGCTCCGGTGTATATAAACAACTGTCCAAAAATAGCGAATAAAGTATATGAAGTGAATAGACGTCTAATTTTAGTGCTGAGATTGCTAGGCATCGGAATTAATGGAATTAAAAAGTTCTGCTCTTTAATGGACTTACCGTCGCCAGTAGCACAAAAAGGTATGATGTAATTGTCTCAACAATTCACAAAGCTTCCGAAACTATTTGTTCTTTCTCAATGAAAAATGCTGCTCAAGATGAAAAAGGAATGTTTGTTGAAAAAGGAATCGATAATGGAATAACAGTTTTAGGCGATGGAAGCTGGCGTAAAAGAGGTTTTTCGTCTTTCCTTGGCGTTGTTACGCTAATCGGCTGGTGTACTGGAAAGGTTGTCGACGTTGTCGTGAAAAGTAAGATATGTAAAGCGTGTTCATTTTGGCATCAAAAAGAGAGCACGGCAGAGTTCGAGCAATGGCAAGAGGGACACAAAGACGCATGCCAAGCAAATCACGAGGCTTCAGCTGGAAAGATGGAGGTAAACGGAGCGACCGAGATGTTTGCACGATCGAACGAAAAGAATGGAGTTTTTTACATAAATTACATCGGAGATGGCGATTGTAAGACTTTTAAAGCGATTCTTGAGGAAAATCCTACAGTTCATAAAAAAGAGTGTATCGATCACGTACAAAAACGTATGGGTACCCGACTCCGAAATATCATTAAAAAAAATAAATTGGGCGTAGAGGCAAACTAACTGGTAAATTAATTGATAAACTCACGATATACTATGGACTGGCAATTCGTAGGAATTGCCATTCAATTGAAGAAATGAGAAAAGCCATATGGGCGACGCTATATCATAAGATTTTCACTGACGATAAACCTCAACATCACTATTGCCCAGTAGGTCCAAAATCATGGTGCGGTTGGCAACTTAGTAAGGCTATTGGAGGAGATGAAAGTCAATATGAGCACGAGCCAGCGATGTCGGAAGAAGTATTTGAAGCCATCAAAAAAACATACGAGGAATTGAGTACTGACGAATTGCTGTCTCGTTGTCTAGGTGGATGTACACAGAACGCGAACGAAAGCTTTAATGCGATGGTATGGTCGATGGCTCCAAAAACTGTTTCTGGCGGTAAGGTAATGCTTGATATTGCAGTCAATCTAGCTGCAATTTACTTCAATGATGGCTATACAGGCATTATACAAGTTATGAACATTCTGGGTTTGTCCATTGGCCTTCAATGCTATAATTTTTGTACCGAAGCTGACGAAAAACGAATCCAAAAATCGGAGCGCTCTCTCACAGAAGAGGCAAAAACAGCCCGTAAAGAAGTCACAGCTTCAAGAAAAGAAGAAGACCAGGAAAATCTAGAAGTTGAAGGTCAATTATATGGTCCAGGCATCGCAGATTGAAGGTAAACTTTAAATTTTCACGATTTTATAGTACTTAAAACTTTAAACGCGTTTTCCTAAAAACTATGTTTTTTGACTCGGGCGTATTCATAGCGCCTTCAATTTTCAAGCGATCGACTTGAAATTTTACCTGCAGCCTTCTGAATATATTTTATAGAAAAGTACGACAGATTTTTCCGATCGGTTGAAAATTAACGATTTTATAACCGATTTTCGATCGATTTTTTTTTCGAAAAAACGTTGTTTTTTTCATAGTGACGCCATTTTATTTTAAATCAATATTTTGGAAAAATCTCTCGTAATTTTTTAGTTTTTTATACATACTTTCAAAATCTTTTCCGTTTTTTGTTCTAGATATTTAATTGCGATCTGTACGAATACGCCCGCGGAGGACTGTGAAAAAAATAAGTTTTCTGGCATCAGCCATTACGCCGCCATTTTGTTTTAAAATTACATTTAAATAATGTTTTCTTGTACCTTAAGAGTTGTACTAACATGTACAAAAACCCGAATTAAAAAATTTTGCATTGTCTTCTTAAAATAAATTGTTGAATATGACCCTTGATTTCGACCTCACAAAGGTATATTCCCCCTTAAGTTCTTTCGATAGAGAATATTATAGTCAAATTAAGTGATTACGGATTTTTTTCGATGTGGTTACCTTGTGTTTTGTAGCAATAGTTTTTTGTGAATTGTAACAAATTAGCTTTGCATATTTTCTTAATTTGCGGTTTTTAGTATTTGAGAATATAGTTTTTACTGTGAAATATTTGGAATATTGTAACAAATTAGGGAATTAGTGAATTTTTTCGATGTGGTTACTTAGCGTCGTATAAGAAGTTTTGCGACAATTGTGGTTTTCTATTGTTTTAGGATGCGAGAAGTGTGAGAAAACTTTTCTATGGTAAGTCGTTTTTAAAAATGATTTGATAAGAATATAATTGCGGTTACGATTTTTCGTATAAAAGTAGAATCTTAAATTAGGTTTAGTCCAGTTGAAGTTTTATAGCAATCAAAAATGGAATATCATATAGATGAACGCGTGATCGAAGTGGAAAAGGAGGAGGAGACACCAATACCTCCTGTATACAGAGCTCAGGTATGTATTCGGAAAAATAATATATCTTCGAATTTTAATTTTTTTTATATTTTGCAGCAGCAATTGCCGTCTCCCGCGCAAACCAACCATCACCAGCAGCAGCAAGGGAGAGAGCTGGTTATAACAGAACTAATTAAAGAATACTATCAAAGTCAAGGAGAATTCTTAAAACTAATAGACAATTTAATGAAGAAATAAAAGATCAATTAAATAAGATAAATTTTTTGAAGTTCAATGAAAAAAAAACACTTAATTTTCAAGGGTATCAAAAAATTTTTTGTTCTTAGAGTGTTCTTCACCACTTTATAGTGGTATGAGCGGAGCACTTTAGCAGTTCGATTTTTCATCTGTCTATAGTTCAGTTGGTGTCGTACCCATTTTCTATACTTTTGTATCTTTCCCATGGCTTTTAAACATTGGCAAATTGCTCCTCGGATCACATGTAGTATTTGTGTCAATTGTTGTTGCGAATGGGTTAAGTCTTCAACGCAATAGCTGGTTATAACAGAACTAATTAAAGAATACTACCAAAGTCAAGGAGAATTCTTAAAACTAATAAACAATTTAATGAAGAAATAAAACATCAATCAAATAAGATAAATGTTTTGAAGTTCAATAAAAAAAAAAACACTTAATTTTCAAGGGTATCAAAAATTTTTTTGTTCTTAGAGTGTTCAACAATGAATTGACGTTGTCACCTTGACAACGGCAACAGCAGATGGGAGACAGACAGCTGATCGGAAAACTTTAATGGTGTGTTTAAAATGTAAAATTGGATATTGGAAATTTAAAAACCAGTAATTGTTCAAAAGCTGGAATGTACCGAAATTTTCAATATCCAGTTATTTTTCAATAGTTAAGTTAGAATAGAAATTTGAAATGAAAGTTAAGTACATCGTCAACCTTGAAACCGTTCGCATTGAAATTCGTTTTCGAAATTAGAAATTAGTTAGAATTTGAAATCGTGTCGTTGAAACCATAGTATTTAACCGCAAATAGAAAGTTTCTAGAATTTGAGCTTAGAAAGTGTGTTTGAAATATTAACAATTGAATAAATTGGTGAACTGAACTTGCTTTAGTGTTTTGATTTGAACGGGAATTCTTATAAAGTGAAATTTTAAGATTCGAAAGAAACATAGAGTGTTCTTCACCACTTTATGGTGGTATGAGCGGAGCACTTTAGCAGTTCGTTTTTTCATCTGTCTATAGTTCAGTTGGTGTCGTACCCATTTTCTATACTTTTGGATCTTTCCAATTCGTATTAATAGCCGTGCAATCTGAGAAGTTTTAGAATCATGTTGAAATACAGCGGAAGTATTCAACCGCAAGTTAGAATTTCACTAATTAGCGAAATTGTGGTTTAGGAAACTATTTCATGTTATGTGATCGTGGGAATTAACTTGATAATAAATTCGTATAAATAGCCGTGCAATCTGAGAACATTACCGTTTTCCTTCAAAGTTAGTCAAAGCGTGAACATCGAAGAACAATGGAATCAATCAATGAGCTGTTAAAGTGCAAGCCGTTATTATACGCGAAAGTAGCAGATTTGGAAGTTGGCAAGCGGTATAGAATTACAGCTGGAGAGAGAATGTCAACACGGTAAGTTGAATTTAATGATTTGCATGAGTACTTGAAAGTAATTTTTTTGTTTGTTTTCAGGTATGGAACGGCAATCGTAATCGACTTGGACAACAGCATGCGAATATTTCTGCCAGCACGATTCAACAAATGTAGCGATAGAGTTTTGTAGGACTTTAACGGTGGAAAGCTAGCGCTGAGTTGTACCACCAACGATCACAAAGGACTACAATTCCATGAAGTGGATGGAACCTTTTTCTACACTCCCTTTTAAAAATAGTTGAAATAAAACAAAATGTTTATTCATAAAAAAGTATTCTACACTCCCTATTAAAAATAGTTGAAATAAAACAAAATGTTTATTCACAAAAAAAGTATTCTACACTCCCTATTAAAAATAGTTGAAATAAAACAAAATGTTTATTCACAAAAAAGTATTTTTATTTAATGAATGGATTTGATTTCATAATATAATTTTTCAGATGGAATACATTTAGTTGTGCACAACATCCACTATGCAAAGTACATTGTGATGTTTTAGGATATTGTTTTTTCAGTGCTTTCAGATTAGGACAATTGTAGTCATCCAAGTTGATTATAGTGGCAATGTTCCCCAACAAGTCAGCGAGCCAGTTTTTCTTCTCCAATCCTTTGACAAATATTATGACATCTTTCATATTAAAAAGCAAATATTCTTTTAGCTTCGAGAACGTCGTATGGCCACATTCCCAATCCAAACCATGATAATTTTCGTATAACCACTCCGCTTGAAATTGAAGCTCTTTTGAAAGTGTTGCAAATCTGTAGGGAGCTTTGAGTAGAAAATGTCGATGAGAATGCTCGTACACATTTACGACAGCCAACTCTTTGACGATGAAAGCATTGCTGGGTCCTCTAAATCCTTGCATGTCGATGGCGAAAGTTTTCGTTGCCATAATGGGTACCCTCGGCGTCTGTACCCTCGGCGTCTGTAAAATGTAAAAAATAAATAAAAATTTTGAAGAAAAATGTGTTTTTTTTTTTGTAATACTTACTTGAGCTGTATGTCTCGGTGATATTGGAAGGAGTTCCTCCTCCTCCTCTTCTGATACCAACTCAGCTACATTTATATTATTATTATGTCACATGGTGAAACTTCAACTGAACTAAACCTAATTCAAGATTCTACTTTTATAAGAAAAATTATATAAAAAAATTATATAATTTAACAAATTCTTCGTCATTCGAATATCACAGGCTAAAATTTCAAAAACCATTTCATATTCAAACATGTCGACGCGTGACGTCATCCAGCAAAGGGCTTCCCCCACAAATGTAAACAAAGTCGAATGTAAACAAACGTATCAAATGTAAACAAACTCGAAACGCTAAAACCACAAAGCATTGTTGATAAGACGCTACGATCCCTCTTCATATGCAGCACGCGCCAAAAACCACACATGAAATTTCATATGAAGAAGTAGCACAAAAATGTATCGTTGATATGAAAACCATACAGCTTCGTTTGAAAATGAACGTATTCGTAATGTTTTGAAGATTATATATTTTACGTATGAATCAAACCGTAGATCAATGAACGTCATTACACACACCTGTCCCCCTCCCTCTTGTATCATACGCCACATACCTATCCCCTTCCCTCCCGACCGGCCCGCACGCGCATGCTCAAACGTGACGTCATCAAAACAATGGAAACTCGAAACGTACACGCTAATTAGTGAAATTTTGCGGTTCCGTTCATTAGACACGAACAATTAACCCTAGAATGGTACGGTAAATTTGTGGATGATTTTTGGTACATGTTTTTTTACTCAAAAGAAGGCAACATTAGTGTTATGTACATTTTTTATTTTATCATTAAACATAAAAAGATTAAAGAGTGGCCAACTGACTGATGCACAACGAAATATATACCGTATGTAAGTAAAAATTATCCCATGGGTCTCATTCTAGGGTTAAAAATCTCTCAATATTTTTCGGCATCGCACGCTTATCAGTCCAATCTATCCAACCACAAACGCGCATGGTCAAACATATCGTCATCAAAACAATGCAAACTCGAAACACGCTAGAAATGATAAGACTCCCGTACATAGAAATCACAAAGCATGATAAGCACGCGCCGTCACACACACACACACACCTGTCGTCATCCACGCAGCGTAAACACAATACTCAAACCACAAAGGGAGCGTGCCCGACCGGAAGTCCCTGACCGCAAACATTTTCCATACAAAGTGGATTAGAACCGGCATATCCATACTACTTTTGTCAGCAGTTTCAGTAAGTATTTATTTCGCTCGTTCATCTCATTCAGTGTTGATAGAAATGATTATAATTTTGCTAACTAAAATAGCTTTAATTATGAATCACGAACACAACATACATTGTATTGAAACTGTAGAGTAAATGAACACATATGGCTGCCGTGAAGATACTTCTTGCACGAACCATTCACTTTAAATTGCAAAGCTTTTTATAACATATGATATGAAACAATGAGCTGAAACTGATTACTGGGCGTCATTTTCATTAAACGCATGCTATTGTCTCTCAACGTAACTTCTTTCTACTGTTGTTCATGTGACGTAACGCAACTTTGACGGCGACAATTTCAGACTTTTTTCGGGACATAGGAGTTCAAATGGATTTTAAGGAGGATGACTACGCAGCTCCCGTTCGCAGAGAAAATTGTTTTCCGGGATCTCTCCCCAAAAAACTCAAATTAGAGGTTGATGTGCTTCAACAGGTAAATAAAGCATCAGCATGTATTTAATGAAGCACTTGCTATATTTAAAAAAAAATTAGCAGCAATTATTATCATACCTTCAAAATAAGAACGAAGGCATAAAGATCTTGGAGTGCTATAAAAACACTAAGACTCGTCCGAAAAGACTCCGAGTAAAGATGGTGAATTTGATTGTTGCACATTTAGTAGAAATTCAAGGCACTTATTCTTCGTCTGAAACAAAAATACTGTGGGCGAAAGCAACCGCGCTAATTTTTCCAAAACTTTGCGAAGATGGAAACCCGGAAAACTTGGCTAATATAATCCATGTAAAATTGCGTTCAATTTATTTTTTTTCCATTTCAGAGAGTATTTTATAGCCCCGTTGATAGAACTGGTTTTTTGCGTTCCGTTTGAGAGCCATCAACCGATGGCTGGGAAAATCATCACGCCAAATTAACGAAAGCCGAGGTTCTGAGGCAAATACAGAGGAAGATAGTGAGGAATATTTGGCCGAGAGCGTAGAATTTTTGAAAACAGCCTGTCCGAAAACTCAGGGGAAAGAAATTATTGAGCACATGGTTAAGAGCAGGTCTTTTAGACAGCAACCATTTGAAATACATCAATTTCCAAGGTTTCTTGACACGCCTGGACTTGTAAGTTGCAGATATTTTCTTCATTAAATAAAAATATTCAGTGCATTTTCACAACATCAAACAAATTGAGTATTATGGTCTATTATATAAATATGAAAAAGTCAATGATTTTTTAATCTCTTGAGCTCTGTTTTCTTGATATTCAAATAATTAATTTCTATTGCAGTTACTTAAGGCAAAGTTGCAACTTTTTATTTTATATCATTTTGCATTTATTTTCAGATTGATTTTGATTTCAGTATTAGATTTCAAAACTATGACACCATTTTAGCCCAAAAATGAGCTAAGATAAAAGAAAAAGTCTTTGAAATAGCCTCAACAGACAAAATAGAAGTATACGACGAATATACTCTTGCAGAAGAAAGTAAGAATTGATTTCTAACAATTTTCCGTTTGAATGGTTACCTGCAATTTGAAAGCTTTCTTGTTTTCCAGAGTTTGATGAAGACATAACGGCGCTCTTACTTTTGACGAAAATAGTGAGCACTGTGGGGAAAAAAGCAAAAAAGGGCCAAAAATGCACATTAGTCAAGTATCGAAAGGTATGCGACTTCTAAATGACAACATTTTTATATTAAAATGAATACTTTTGCATCAAATTTACAGCTTGGTGCTATCGCAGTTGATGAAACCTCAGTTTCAAACCATCCGCATATTATTTTAAGAGGAATATCCAAAAAACATATCGTGACGTATTGCATTTCCATAGATGGAAATGGAATCCCGTTAGAATTGAAAACAGCTGTTAGTGCTTTCGAAAGTTTATTTACAACATCTTTTGTATTCCACGCACAATAATATCCGGAGAATCTATTTGCGTTTTTTTTTCATACAAGAGGTTTTTATGAACTGAAACTTAAGAAATTAAGTCCTAGACTAGTGGAAATCAAAAATAGATTTGGATTGTAATTTACATTGAAAAAATGTTTAAATGTAGGATCTGTCATCCCTTTAGTTGCCATGAATTACGCTTGCACATAAAACACTTAAATATTCTTCATAATTTGAAAGAATGCCTTGATTCAAATCTTATTTGTGGATTCGAAAAATGCAATGTTTATTTTCCCACATATAGTGGGCTACGTAAGCATATTAAAAATAAACATTCAACTCAAAATTTCATAAAAAAAGCGAAATCGAAGATATTAATATTTTGAAATGCATAAATCCTTCAATTTCTCCAACTGTTGAGTCGTCTTATACTGCAAAATTAGCATTTGATTATGAAACTGTGACAAGCAATTATATATCACAGATTACAAAATTAAAGCTTAATGAGAATGTTAGAAGCCAAGTGCTTAAATTAACCACTGAGCTGACAAATGTCGAACAAATAAATTTAAAGAGTAAATTACTAGAAACGAGCATAGAATTAGGTAACTTAAAAGATTATCTTAATTTCTTAAGTAGTCCATTCTATGGTCATCTGACACAGTATAAACGTGCAAAAAAAAAATTTCGCGACTGTGCCTTCCCCTAAGGAAATCGCAATAGACATAAGATATGATAAAATTTGGAGGAATGAAGAATGCATCTTTCAATATCGTAATCCAATTACAAATGCATTTACATACATATCTCTAACTGAAACACTGAGTTATCTATGCCTTAATTAATCTTTCTTCGCTTGTCTTGCACGCGAACATAAATTTAAAAAAAAATGAAATGCATTTCAGTAACGCGAACTATTTCAAAAATAATTCAATTTTATCACATATTAAATTAAGTTTCTACATTGAGTTGTACATTGATGAATTTGAAACAGCAAATTCTATAGGCTTGAAGGCCGGTATCCACAAACTCACAGCCTATTATTTTACCATACTGAATCTACTTACTAACCTACTTTAATTCCAAATTAGATAACATTCACTTATTAGCGCAATGTAATTATGCACACATAAAAAGTAAATTTAATTTACGAAGACATTTGTCGGTTCAAATTATAAGGAATCCCGATAGGTTTTAACTCAATAGCTTTTAAAATGAAAGGTACTCTTTTTTCAATATATGACAATTTATCTGCTAATGCATTATATGGATTTAATAAAACTTTTAGATCTAATTAATTCTTTCGATTTTGTTTGTTACATAAGAAACGCAATCAGAAATCCTTTCTGGATGATTTAAGTTTGGCTCGGCACATTAATAGTCATAAAAACCACATATCACTACAAAGTTTTGGCACTAAAGCACCATTTAAACCGAACGACTTACCAAATTATAATTATTTTGATTCGTTGATCGACATTTCCAACCCGACTTCTCTCAATACATCCAGATAATTACAAGCTCGTACCGAGGCATGACTCGACAAGACCGAGCTTTACAAAAACATCTGTCATTCTCCCAATATCAGTACTACTGCGTGACGCTTCTTTGGAAGCGACTGAAGTATGTGCTGACCGCCCGAGGAGATGGAGTGAACTCCTACGAAGCCTTAAATAGGAAGCTTCCTCCTATGGTCATACCTGAAGAAATTGGCCAATATCTGGACGGAATTGGTAACGTTTCCGATTATAACGATAGATACTGGCTCCAGCTCCAAGATTCATTACGCAGTGATGCAATTCTTGACATCCCCGGACATTACGGCAAGGTTGATGCAGTAACTCATTTAAGTTACGAAACGCTCCCTTCCCCTTTCATCGCTGTCTACCGCCTAATGATTGACCTAGCTATTACTGCTGGTCAATCCCACCACCCTATCATTAATGTGCCAACCGAATGGGACCTACCTGAGGCTTTAAAACCCGATGGTTCCTATGTCATCAATCGGAACATGTTAGGATGGTCACCAGGTGAGCCTTTGACCGACGAACAACTCCGTGCTTGTAATAGCGCTGGTCTCTCCGCCCGAGTGGCACTCGTTGATAATATTGTTATTGGCAATATACATGGTAATTTCATTTAGCCATGGAATTTTTTAACAATCTAGAAACAATGGGACACAATTCAATTGCCAATATGAAATGTCAAATGGATTCGCAAATTGACTAATTTAAAATGAACATTCTAACTCCAATTATACCTGCATATCTAATGAAATTAGACATGGTGGCGGGTATAGTTATTGATGTAAATAAATCCCTTATTATGAGATCTCTTAATTTGAACAACAAGGTCTTATTTATCAAAAGATTCAAAGATCTAATATTTATCAATTCGTTTTTCCACTTTGGACATAACATATACCAACACATAGATTTACATACATGGCAATTGGGCTGAACTGTTCTGGCTATTTTTGCCAGATCAATTTCAATACATACTCATAGAGTCATTATGAAGGAGAGGCACAAAAGATTATTCAACCATTTATTTTTGGATGGTAGCAACCTCATTTTTGACGCAGAGGACAAGCACATACCAACTACGACTTTCGATAATAAGGGGACATTCGCCTTTGAATTTTTCAAAAAATCGATTTCGAGATTTTTAAATATTTCGATTCTATATACGTTCAAAAGTTGCCTCCTAAAATTTCATAAAGAAATTCGTAATACAAAAAAAAAGTTACAGCAATATTTGTAACAGCGTCTGCCCATGAGTAAAAACCGGTTTCTATCCATGCGTGTAGCGAGGCGCGCCAGCTGCTTCTTCTCCTGGCGCAAACATCTATGGTATACATATATGTTATTATACTGCTCGGCAGTTGCTCTGTGTTATTCTTTGAGCAAGCACGTATTTTATTTTTTTGAAATTCGTTAAAAATTGGTTGAAAAGTTGTACAAAATGTCTAAACCTGGTGGTCATTTCAAAGGTAATCGGAGTACTCCTCGTTTTAGACGTAAAAATAAAAAAAGAATATTTCCTGGCAATCAGTTTACTGCAGAAAAAAATTCTGATTTACCAAGTTCCTCCGCTAAAAAATTAAAAACAAGTAGTGAATTGCAACCTCCTACGGACAGCTTTATCCAGTATGTGATTTTGTGCTTTAATTTAGTCTTTTCGGCTCTTTCTCAATATATAAAGTGCAAAGAATGTAATGGTGAAATTTCATTTACCCAACAAAAAGGTAGAGGCCTTGGATTTAAAATTTGTGTGGAATGTTCGTGTGGTAGAAAATTCATTAAATCTTCCCCATCTATGTCTCGAAATTTGTACGAAATAAATCAGAGACTCATATATGTCTTGAGAGTTCTCGGCGTAGGGTATAATGGCGTGAATATGTTTTTGAGTTTGATGGACATTCCTGCAAAATTTTCAGACTAGCTTTATTATACTTGAATTTCAAGAATACATAAAGCTTGTAAACAATGTTTTGATTTTGTTATTAAAAAAGCAGTCAAAGAAGAAATGCAATTAAATGAGGAGGCTGGCAATGAAGCTAACGTTTTGACTGTATCAGGCGATGGTACTTGGGCTAAGATATGTTTTACATAATTGATGGGTGTTTTTTCAGTCATAGGAAAATTTACAGGCAAAATTTTGGAGGTGGAGATTAGATCTTCATTTTGTCAAGCGTGTAATATAAATAAATAAATAAAATTTGAATGCTCAGCTAATCACGAAGGATCTGCTGGAAAAATGGAAGCTGACTCAGCCGTAAGCATTTTTCATAGATCAAAAGAACTTTATGATGTCTTTTACGGTAATTATATTGGCGACGGTGACAGCAAAACTTACACAAATGTGGTAGATAGCAAACCTTATGGAGATGATATCCCCATAAATAAATTAGAGTGTGTTCTTCACGTAGGCAAACGTATGTACCGTCGCTTAGTAGAAGTAAAAAAAAATTGACAATTTTAGAGAAAGACAGAAATAAAGAGAGGAGAAGAAGAAAGAAAAAAAGAGAAGAAAAAGAAGAAAAATATCCAAAAAAGCCAGTAAAACGAGGTAGAAAATCAAAAACTGAGATAAAAAATTCCGCACTTGTACAATCCGTCCCCAAACCTAAAACGGCTAAATTGACTCTAAAATTGATTTGAGAATTGTCTGTGTTTTATAGTCTTGCAATTCAGAGATATCCGGATTCCATCGAGAACATGAAAAAAGAAATTCTTGCCGGCTATTATAACAAAATTTCAACAGATGCAGAGCCTCGCCACGAGTATTGCAATAAGGATTGGTGTAAATTTTTGCACAGCGAGGAAAAAAATGAGCCTTTTACTCATAAGCCACCACTAGATCCAAGCATTTGTGGCTACATTTGGCCAATTTACGAGTCACTTAGTAGTGATGAGTTGCTGCAAAGATGTCTTGGCAAAAATTCTCAAAATAGAAACGAAAGTTACAACAATTTCATTTGGAACATTTCTCCGAAAAACAAGTTTTCTGGCAAAGATGTGACTGAAATTGCAGCGTGGATCGCAGCATCCATTTTCAACCAAGGCTCGAGAGCTTACCTAGCTATTATGGATCTCATGGGCATCAAAATTGGCGAAACTGCAACGGCTTTTGCGCAAAAAGTTGATGAGGACCGTATCTCTCAAGCCAATAGGAGCAGTGAGCAGTCAAAATAAGGTCGAACTGATATGAAAGAGCATAAAAAAAACATAACTAGACGAGAAACAAACTTGCATATCGCTTAAAGTATTTATTTATATGCATATTTTTTTTTTCTTTGATTTTGCTGGCAATGTGCCTTGCACTCAGCGTGGTGCTGTGGACCTCCGAGCCTGAAACTAAAATAAAGATATGTGTGAGTGTGGCATAAATTTTCCAGCACCTAATTGCATTCACACCGATATACACAAGATTACCAATTCGATCACTTTAGGTCGAATTAAGAAGAAAAAAGCTTTGGCCAGCAATTACTAGATAACGAGGGTCCTCAGTATTCACCAGGAATGGCCGATTAAAGGTAAAAAACAAAGTTTTCGACCTTTTATTCAACGAAATTATGGTAAAAAAGCTTTAAACGCGTTTTTCTCGAAACTACCTTTTTCAAACTGGTAGGACATTTTTCTCCGAATCTACACGACTGATTTTAAAAAACCAAAGAGCATTCGATTACTTATTGAAAATAGTAAACAATAAGCTTCTAAAAGTTTGAAAAGAATAGCCCTCCTTTTTTTACGGGATCATTTTAGATCAATAGCATTAGGATAACACCGTGTCTTCCGTCTTATCTGAATTGATGTTGATGTTAATGACTGACGTTTGCAGCCCATCAACTAGCAGCACGAGAATCCTCAGCTCATTAGACTTACCAGCACAGATTCTCAAACCTCTTGTTTAGCTTTAATAAAAACTAGTTTCTTTGTTTGAAAATAACGGAAAAAGGAAAACCGATAGTTTTTTGGAAAAATATAAAAGGTTAGTGGTACATCTTTGAAGTTAAGTTCGTTTGCAATTGTCATATCTTGCGCATCTCTTTTTCGTTTTCGTGAAATAACTCTATTCTTTCATTTAAATTTTCGATTCGCTGTTTTTTTGAAGTTCGCATTAAATGTACTTGAATTTTTAAATAGTTTTCCTACAATAAAGATTTTTCGTTGAAAGTTTCGGGGTTTCATTTCGTTAAGAAAAAACGGGGTTTAGAGAAAACACCGTGTGTTCCCTTGTACACCTCTAAAAACTCGACTGAGGAAACAATTACTTATCATTATGCTTCTTTTAAGGTCGTAACTTTTTCTGTACTACATACATACGTCACAGAATCGGTTTTAATGATGTGTGTGTGTGTGTGTGCGTGTAAAGTCTGATTTAAGTTATAATACTACGAATTACAGGGGAATGTGAGAGCAACGTTTTGTTTCCAACTTACCAAGTATATCCTGTTGTACAAACGGATGGTAGCTTTGAAAAGTTCTTCGGTCTTTATGAGGGTTGTGCGAGGTGTGAGCACACATATTTTCTTCTCTTGTTCGACGGCTTCTGGCTCATCATCAAATGCGTCTGCTGATGCGGTGCCCTTGGCACGCTCCAGTTGCAGGGTCTCCAATTGTCGCTTAGGGTGTGCCGCTTCGCTTCGTGAGTCCTCCAATTTTTGTTTCAATTGTTCGGTAGTGTCCCGCTCAGGCGTAGCATCGCCCAGGTTTCTTCGAATGAAATCAATTGCATTTTCGGGTTTTTCAGAGCGATCAGGAAGCTTAACAATAGTTTCGCTTAGTGCCTCTGCGACATCTTCTTGCTCGAGGTATTTGCGGTGTTCGTCGCGTTTCGCATCGATTGGTTTGAGCATGTTGCTTGTTTTTATTTATTTGAATTTCGATATGAATTCAAACGGCAGCACCAACTCAAATCCAGATGTTTGTTCAGCTTTGTTGCGATCGTCACCTCCTGTCACTCTGAACGTAAACACGGGCAATGTCAGAAAAAAGCAGCACAGCGAACCTGGTGTCGGATTTCTGCATCTTCTGTTTTGAGTGATGCCATAGTGGTGTGGGGAAATGAAACATATGGAAAATTGGAAATAAACCGCTCTAGCGGTACAGTGAAAAATTTTTCTCGACAAAGAAAAAGGGGGAAGGTGAGAAGTGAAAGAAAGAAGTTCAGCGGATTTTTTTGTGGTGGCTAGATAATTAACATAAAAGTTGATTTGAGCAGCAAAAGGGGAGATTTTGAGGGAAATTTTGGAAAAGAATCCAGTACAGAACCGTCTGAAGTAATGAAAAATAGCTAAACTGTTGTGAAATAGTAAAAAATTATTAAACTGTTTGAAACTTTGGAAAAAATTAGCAAAGTGGGTGGAATATTGGCAAATTAAAGTGACTGCTGGGAGAAAGAAGAAAGCGATCTGATCAGTGTGCTTACCAGAAGGCGGTGTCGTTGGCAGACGTTATGAATTGATTTGGCCTGGACGAAAAATTTATGTGATTAACCTGGAGCGGACTCGTGGTATGGAAGCTGCTAACGCACCTAAGCAGAAGCAAATTTCAATGCTAACGTGTTCTTGGGGCGAGACACGAGCTTCCTTGGTGACGATTCTCATCATTTAACATACGCGCATGGAACCAGATAAATAATTGCCAAGTAACATATTAATTTTATACATTAAGCCTTGTGGCAAGGAGAAACTTTCACGTTCAAAGGTTGATATTGAAGATTTATGACTAGGAGTGTCGGAGAGTAATTGAATGCCGTTTTTGCCGCAAACCATACAACTAATTCTAAATAGTTTTTTTTTCGTTAAGTAAATGAATATTAAACTGAGAAAAAAAAACTAAATGTGTGGGGGAATGTAAGATTTCATTAAATTTTGCTTTCTTTTTCTTTACTTTTGAATGATTATATATTTAGTTGATTTATTTATTCGAATTTAACATTTTTTTTTGATCAATTATTTTGGTATAATAGTTATTTTTTTTTTGTTATATTTTTTTTTTGTTTTGTTGGTATTATTATTTTATCCGGACAATTGGATCACATTTTTATTTCAAACAAAAAAAACGGAAAAAAAAGGATGTATGATCAATGTGAACTCCACTCCGGCCGGGGTTGGGCATGAAAAAACCCCACCCAAATTAGTCCTTAGTTGATTTAATTTGATTTCTTTGATTTTATTTTATCTATGTGCTTGAATTTAGTTAATTGGATTGTTGAATTTTTGTTTTTTGGACTTTTTCTTCTTAGATTATTTGTTTTTTTGGCTTGAGTTTTTTTTTTGTGTAAATAATGCAAATGGAATAAATATTTCGTTAATGATTTTTACGGAAACTCTTTGTTTTCCTTTCTTTCCTGGTGGTGTCTGATGTAAAACTTTGAAATGTGGTGAGTGTTGTATTGTGCAAAAGGCACGCCGGGCAAGAGAAGGAAGATCTCTAAATAAATATATGCTGCACTGACGACGCACAGTGGTCTATTTCTCGAAAAAGGTGAACTTTATTCATGAGAACCACTAGATGTATGAAATGGAGTGTTTCTTGGGTTTTCAAACATGGGAAATCCATTTCTGGGGTTGTGTTGGTTCCAACTTTTAACAAAAAAATTTCAAAACAGGGTCAAAATTTGGAAAATTTCACTTGCAGGAAAAAAATTTTTCTTGTTAATAAACGAGTGTGACTTATCATTTCCACAGTAGTTTTGCTGGCTGAACGAGAAATCGCTGATCAAATCTGCCTATCGTGCCCCAATGTTGAGGAAAATATCATTTTCAGAATTTTTCCTGCTGACGCAATTTTTATCAATATTGTGACGTGATAGCCAAATTTTGGATCACATTCGTGACAGCAGGCAAAAATGCTGTGGAAATGATTATTCAAATTTGTTTGACACAAATGATGTTGGACAGTATTATTAATTTGATTTGCACCCCTACCCATAAAGTTTAGTCGAAACAATTGTAATTATTTTGAATAATTAAATCATGCAACATTCGCCGCGTTACTTTATAACTGGCCATTTTTTGAGGCAGCAGAGCAAGCCGAAATGAACGAAACAAACCGAAAGGAAATTTAATTTTGCAATAGCCGTTATTTTTTGACTTGCGCAAAATTACATAAGATACCAAATGAAAGAGCTGAATATGAGAGTGGATGAAAAACAACAGACAAGGCTGAATACCAAAACTATCGCAGGCAACTCCTATTTATTTCCCTCTGTATGTAATATTAGATCGGACGATTTTTCTATGTCATACGATTTTATGAGTTTTATGTAGTCTTTAAGTCTTTTACACAGGGACCTTTCTGTCTCAAAATGACCAAAAAGGTTTTAACAAAAACTCAGACTTTCTTTTAATTTTAATGTATTTCTTTTGTTTTCTAAATGATATAAATCGAAAAATTGACCTGACAAGTGCAAATAGACATAAATATTTTTTTTTGTAGGTGGGTGTTTTCCCAAAGTGTTCCCAACTGTTGCCGAAATGGCAGTCATAAAACAGTGACAGTGATCATAAAACGCCCTATCCGACTTTTTTCATTTTTGAGTTAACACCAAATTCGAAAGCTGCATATTCGATTACATCATTCTACCAAATTTGAAAAACCTATCCTTTGTGGAAGTATCTTAAAATCAATAGTGAAAGTAGTGAAAAAGGCCTATCTACAGCATATGTTATAGCAAAACACATATCGAATTTACAAATATTATCATTCACCCATGCATACATATTTACAATTTTAGCAATTAATACCTGGCACGAAATTGTTTTGTACAGGTAAAAATATATTTTCGATAATGTTGCTTTGCATATAATTTCAATACTAAGCATCTACATAGCTGAATTATTCTATGATCATATATGAATTATCATATGAACATATTTCATTGAATTGAATTTAGAAGCAAGTTGGGAAATTTGATGATTCTAAAGTACAGGTGAATGGTAAATAAATGTATGAACAGCCAAATAAATACCAATAACATAACAAGTAAGTGTAGGGTTTAGAAACTATTGTTTTATTTATGAAATTCAACGTTGTGTTTATCTCAATCTCACGAGCTTCAACCTGGTACAAATGTTTGCTATTATGTGCTAGTGCAAATGATAAGAAAATACTGCAGGCACGCGGACTGGCGCAATAAGCGCGCAAAATGTTGCATTTTATGCAAGGTCGCTGAACTTTGAAAGGAGTTTACGAGCGTAGCCTCAGCTAGCCGCAGGCAAACTAAGTTTGGATAGTTACTTTGGACTTTAATGAATACAACTAGACCTATTTCGTAACAACTTGTTGTGACCCTCTAAACTTAAAAGGGACTAGAAGTTTTAAACACCGAATTCCTATACTATCTGCAGTATGAACACGATGAAAGGGGGGGAGGCTAAATCATCAATGTCTTTCATAGCTTAATAACGCTGTATTACTCAAAGGTATTTTGATCTTCATATTCTTAATTTAAAAAATAGGTTAAAAGACAGATGCAATTTTTGGCTGTTTTCAGCACCTGTGCTCTTACCCTTAAACTTATGAAACCCAATTACCACCCCAAATGATGGGGGCCATATAGGACAATATTACCCCCAAGTTTCAACTTCATACTTAAAAGTCCATAATTTGAATTAAGTTCACCTTTTTCGCGAAATAGACCACTGTGCGACGGCTCGACAGAGTTCAGTCGGTCGCAACATGACTTACCACCAAAATATGCCGTTTTTTCCCATTTCTTAGAAATATCCATACAAAACCTTCAAAATATGAAAAAGCCTGAGTTTTAGAGGCTTATTGTATAGTTTTGAGTCTCAAGAATAGAATCCATTTTGCATTTTTCAAAAATCTGTTACAGCAGGTCCACAATATGTGCTACCGTTTGAAAAGTAACTTTTGGATGACGCCCTCTACAGCAGCCAAGGGAATTCTGTAGAGACTGTTTAACAATGTCCAAAATAAATTTCGTCAATA